>ML675613.1:66413426-67013426 GCA_007922155.1 Mesoclemmys tuberculata | reverse complement strand
GACTATACTAGACCTCTTATTTCTAGGTTAGCCTATTAATCTGAAAGGCCTGGTCTACAATACACAGTTAGGTCAAGCTACACAGCAGCTAGCTATGGAAAGGCCTTCACAGAAATTTGGCTCCCTCCAACGTAAGTGCCTCTCTAAGCCGATTTATAACACCACTTCCCAGAGTGGGACGGAGTCCATATAGTTAGGTTGACACAGTGTCAGTGTGGATACTGCCTTGCTTACGTCAACTGTTACTGGCTTTCAGGAGCCATCCCAATGCCCCACACTGACAATACAACTGATACAAGCTCTTTTAGTGAGGGGACACTCCACCAAAACAAGACAAGTGTGCACACGCACAAGTAATTTAATAACTGCAGTGGCTGTATGCTGACATGTTAGGTCAACATAATTTTGTAGTGTAGACGTGGCCTGATAACATAACTTGTGCAGAGAGTGCAGAAAAAGTAGGTTGCAAGAGTTTCTTCTAGATGCCAATATTGCTTGAGTGACAGCAAGAAACCTAAAAAAGCGAAGGAGTCTGTCCATACTAGCATGGCCCTGGTGAAGCAAATGGAAACTGTTAGAGCTTACTTCAGTATTTCCCCCCTGAGAGGAGTTTACCATCTTGTACATCAACTCCTTTGGTAGGAAGTCTCCTCATAAGAAATGTTGTGTTCTTCTCCAGATAAGAGCTATGTTTAATTTGGGCAGGCTCATTACATAAGTCCTGTCCCCTTGGACATTGTAAAAAAGTTTACTGGTCTTTCCATTCTTTTGGTCTTTGTGAGTGCTAATATCATCCACCAGGGCAGCAGCTAAAGAATGTATGGATCTAATTTGATCCCTGACGGACCCTCTCTTCCTTCTACCCTCTCTCTTTTAAGGGCAATGGGAAGATCTGGAGGAGTTATCTGGCAAGCTGAAGAAGTCACCATCCAAATGTTTAGTAATGGAGTAGAACAGACCTGTGTTTTCTTCTTCTGTTTCTTTGTCATGCCAAGGTTCCACATAGCTGTCATGAGGCCTGGCCAATACTGTACCTCAGCAGACAAAATGGAGTTGACAAGAATTCTTATTAACAATGTGTCCAGACGTTGCGATCTAATGTAGCTAAATGGTAAGAGTTTAAATTCCTGGAATTGTTTGATTTTTCTTTTTTTGGGTGAGAACTGTACACCTGCTTTAGAGCCATTGTTAACGAATCTACAGACTTTACTGCACCAAGGATATAGGGCATGGAGACGTATTACAAGGCAGCTAAACTGGTTATACAAAATTGTAACTAGAAACTATTTTAGACAGTGTTAGAATATATTCATTGTGCTGGATGTTCAAAATATACAAGCACACTTAAAGATTTAGACACATTGTCTGCTGGAAGTGTAGGTGAAGGAATCTAACAAGTTCTAATAATATACAGTAGCAGTTTTAAAGTTCATAGAAGACAACTCATATCAACTCAAAACAGGATTTTTAGAAGCCTTTAAAAAAGTATCAAGTAGTTGGAACTCTAAATTTTATCCATTTAAGATTAATCTAAATGGTAAAAGTCTCTTCACATTTTCATATATTTTATTTTTAAAATCCTGACACTAACAGAAATAGCAGTCCTTATTAATGCATAAATGCAATCATTCTGTACAATGCAACAGAGACAGACAACAAATACAGCACAAATTAACATCACACTGACTAGGGTTTAAATCAGACCTATTACATGTTGGCTTCTGCTAAACAAAGTGTCATTAGCTTTCTCTTCTGAGGTATTTTACATTTATAATAGTCACATATTCTAGAATGATTCAATTGACTTTAAAGTTGCATAGTAGATCTATACTGTTAAACAGCAGCAATCGTGTCACATGCCTACCTGCCACCTTTGTTCGGATTTGCATGTTTTCTTGTAAAGCTGCCAATGGTTCCAAGTATTCTTGTGCCTTTCCAGCTATGACCTCTTGTAGTTTTGCATCCACTTGGCTTAATCGTTCTTTGTAAAGTCTTAAAATAAAAATGTATTACTTAAGAGTCAACACAAGCAGAACAGCAATAACAGTTTTGTATGCAAGAATTCTTCACACAATCCCTTATCTGCAATCTGTGAAATTTAATAATCCTATGACAGATCCACTAAAACCTAGAAATTTAAATCGGTTGCCACTTTAAGTTCCAAGGCAAAGACCACTTTTAAAGTAAACTATTTTCTTCATGTGTACTTCACTCTTCTAGGAAAGATGTACATGTGTAGCTCTTCTAACCCTTCTTTCTGAAGATGGAATCACAGATAAAGGCATTGCAGAATATGATCTCTTTACTTTAAAAAAAAACCATAACAAAGCAACTAGGAACTGATGATGGAATAAGAAACTTTTACAAAGATTACCCAGATTGGCAGCAACTGAATTATCAGATAACGCTACACGGAAAGAGATGAGCAACCTAGGTGGAAAGAAATGAGCCCTCATATTTGTTCTCAGTGGACAGACTGTGCATACCACACAAAAAATTTCCACCACAACAATTAACACTAACTGGCACCTTCAACTAGTATACCACATACTCTACTGGCATGGAAAGTGAGCTGATATTTTTAAAACCTCTAAAATGGTCCCTTCTGAACAAGTTGATATTAATAGGCAGAGTGACATGGGAAAATGTAAATCTAAGGATTACAATGTAGTATCTATCATAGGAGCTGTAAAAACTGCTTAAAAACAGAGTCCCATTCTCGAGTGGAACCTCTGGGTTCAACAGCAATAACTGATATGTGATACACTTTTTAAAAGTTAAACTGAAAGCAGTATAGTCAACCAGCAATACTAGCTCACCTGCTTGTTTTAGTTTTCACTTCATGTCAACTTAAAGATAAGTTTATCTAAAGACAGTGAAGGAGAAAAAAAGGTTGATGGAATTTGATTAAGTATTAATAGCTACTAAAGAACACATTGATTTTACAGAATTATTTCTGAAAACAAAATCTAAATGACAATCCAAAACATACTTTATTGGTAAGAATATCAGCTGAGAGGGAAGTCAAGTTCTGAAATCTGCTGCACTAAATGTTGAAAACTCAATTTGAGGTGGCTCAGACATGAGACTCACCATATGGATAAAAACCAGCAGAGGGACGACAAATAGTAACAACAGATGGCAATAGAATAAGCAGAAAAGGGACATTAGTGCATTTTTCCTGGTTTTTTTTTTTTTGGAAGGATTTATTGTATTGTTTCTTATTGGTAAAAAAAGTTTTAATTTACAGGTCAGAAGGCAGTGCTATAACTTTTGGTTCTGGAATTAATATTACAAAAACACCACTACTGTTCAGTTTAATCAGCCATATCCCAACCCTTGCCTTTGATTTATACACTTGTCTATTTAGAATGATAGCCTTCGTGGTAGGGAACCTTGTATTTTCACCTGTCCAAAGTGCACAGCTAAACAACAAACAATACAGCAGCAGTTCACCTTATACTAAGGTGTCAAGATCCTTCCTCCCTCCCCCGCACCCTATGCACGCATGCACCCACCCCTTTATATCTAGAATTAAGCAATCAGAAGTGCGGGGGATGATTACTGCTAACTCACTTGCAGTGAGCCAAAAGGGAGACCCATCATAATTGTCAACTCCATACCCAGGTCAGATTTGGAAAAAAAAAAGTAAAAAATACTCAGATTAGCAAGGATAGAGTCTCCCCCATTTACTGCAGAATGTATGAGTCTTTACCTTACACCCAAGTTGTCTGAGTGAGCACCTGCTGTGCCTCAGAGACCTAAAACATACTGAGATCAGTGTCAATGAATGGGAAGAGCAGAGGAATTGAATTATTTACAGAAAGAGCATCTAGGGACATTGTGGAGAATGACAACCTCAGAAATTGGCTGCTCCAATCCTCCCACTGAGGAAGTGTGTCTTGTGATGAAAAAAATCAAGTTGGAATGTAGCAACAAAGGGCCAGATTTTCAAAGGTATCTAGGCACCTAAGGATGCAGATACTTAGTGGGATTTTCAAAAGCACCTAAGCAATTGTTGAGGTGTCTAATTCCCATTCAAATCATAAATACTTATGAATATCTGGGCCAAAGTCCTCTAGATGGAGCCCAGTGTTCCTTCCTCATGCACTTTGATAGTCACTCCAGGTAATGGGGATAAGGCTGTAAGGTGTAGACAGCCTGTAGCAACAAGAGATTCAATCTTTAGAAATGCTGGTAGCTGGGCTAGTGATGACTATGAAAATCATGGTGACTTGTGCAACAAGTACAAAGACAGCTGCTCTTGCAAGATATCTAGACACACTTCTAATTAATACTGGGGAGGTGCCTCTGGTTGCACTATATACTGGTTCCAATGACATAGGGAAGCAAGAGGGGTCCCAATGCAGTTCTCAAAAGAATGCAGGTCCACATAGATCCCCTTAGCATTTTGGGACAGGAGACTCATGCTGGCACCTCCACCCAGCAACTGCATTTGAGATCCCTTTCCTATTCTAAAACTACATTTACCTGGTCCCTGAAAATTCGGCTCAAAGAAGAAAGTAGAAATTTGGCTAACCCCACAATTATTCCATCTCAGAACTCTCAATTTAACACTACGCTCTATAAAAAGAGAACAGCTGCTGGAATGGTAGAATCCTCTTCCAGAGGAGAGCTATTCCTGCAACACAGGAAAGAAAAGACTGACTGTCCACAGTCACATATAGCACTACTGAAAGAATGGGCTCCAAAAGGAAGAGACTTTTAAAGATATTTAACTACTTACTGATCTTTGAGGTCTGTAAATTGTTTTTCAAGATTGGACATTTCATCTAAGCATTCCATTCTTCTTCTTTCACAGTCCTCATCATCCATTTCTGAGAACAAAAAAATTTTGGGAGGAAACAATCTTATAATAATTTTATTGGAAAAGAAGTGACCAATTTTATACAATTTAAGCCTAGTAAGCCATAAACAATTTATGAAAAACTGAGCCAGCTACTGATGTTCTGTAAGCTAAAGGTTTAAGAGAAATTAGTCCCTGCCAAAGACCATTCCAAATTTGAAAGCAACCTTATATTTGATGTGGTATAAAAATAATCAATCTAATTCTTCTAGAAATAGAAGACATGATCAATATAGCCTCCCAAAATACAGAATTTAAAAATTATTGCTGAACTTCATAAAGTTCAACTTCTGTAAATGCACTTTGAATTATTAAACAAGTAGAACACTAACTTTTCTAAAGCACATCAGAGAAAAGGCAGTAGTAAGTAACTACAATTGAAAGCTCTTAAGTGTCCAAGAGTTAGGAGGAGCAACAGTAATCTACACAAAATGAGCACACAATCCATGGAGCTGTATTTGTTATCCATAGACTGATATTTTGTCTAGATTAACCTCCACTAAAAAAAAGGAAAGTTTTAGTTCTCCAGTTTTTAAGAATATTTTCATTTTATCACTGAATGATAGAATGAAATTGTTTTCTTAGTTTTGCAGCGAGAGTGCTCATGCATAGGTATCTCCCTCATTTATGTTAGTGACTATTTAAATAAATATTTTAAAGCAACACAATAAAAACAGATTCATCACCATTTGTCAGTGATTAAAAATATAATCTAGTGTATTAAACAAAAAAATATATAACTGATTTTTTAACAGATTTCTAAAAATTATGGTACACAGCAACACTACAATTACTAAAACGAAAACTCTGGCAACAGTGTGACATTTCTAAATATTTCCTTAAATATATTCGCATACAAAGTTCTAAAGTGAATTTTTTTTTTTAAACCAAAGGATGTTGGATTTTGGCAAAGCTCTTCTGCAGAACTTTTTCTAAAAACTTCTGTTGTCACTTCCTATTACTATAGAGGTACATAGATGCTTAGTTGCCAAAAGTTACCCACATGTACACGGTCATACTATTTTCAAGAGACAACATCTCTGTATGAAGTAACATTAACTACCACAACATGCTACAAAAAATGTAAAAACCCTCTCAAATTGAAAGAAATCCAGCAAAATCTGGACTACTCTGCCAAAGCTGGTGAAAAATTCCTTCAATTTTTATGTTTTTCCCTTGCAATATCAAATTTGATGATTAAAATTTTTTAAATCATTAAATTGTTTAATTTATATTATATTTATTTATTATAAATTTAATTAAATTATTATTAAATTAAATTATTATGGAGCAACACAAGTCACTATGCAGCTGAGTTTCTCTTATAATCCTGAATTTGATCACAAATCCAGTCACTCAGCCTGAAAACTGGCAGGTTAGGTTTAGAGCAGTTAGAATTTTCCTACAAAATCTGAGGCAAGTTGAGGATGATGTTTCACAACACGCTAATACACTGAATGGATACTAATACAGTGAACTATATACTAGGGTGGAGATCAATTCTTTTCCATATGAGGGTAGGACATGAAGTAACTGGCTTGGTTTGCAGCTAGGGAGATTTAAGTTAGATATTAGGAAAAACTTTCTAACTATCATGATAGTCAAGCACTTTAACAGGTTACTGAAGGATGCTATGGAATTCCTGTCATTGAAGGTTAGACAAACACCAGTCAGGGATAGTTTAGGTACACTTGGTCCTGCCTTAGCATGAGACAATGGGCTGAAATTGATAGCACCTTTAACTACCTGAAAAGGGATTCCAGGGAGGATGGAAGAAGGCTGTTCTCAGTGGAGTAGATAACAGAACTAGGAGCAATGGTCTCAAGATGCAGTGGGAGAGGTCTAGGCTGGATATTAGGAAAAGCTATTTCACTAAGAGGGTGGCAAAGCACTGGAATGGGCTACCTAGGGAGGCAGTGGAATCTCCATCTTTAGAGCTGCGGCTTGACAAAGCCCTGGCTGGGATGGTTTACTTGGGGTTGGTCCTGCTTTGAGCAGGGAGTTGGATTAGATGACCTCCTGAGGTCCCTTCCAACCCTAATTGTCTATGATTATATCAGAAGTGACATTAGAATTTTCCTTTCATTTTAAAAGTGATTTGTTTTTAGATACACGAGTGCAATATGAAATTAAACTACATTTAACATAGTAGAAGACTTCTGTTGATTAAAATATTATTTTACTATTAACAGGCAAGAAGCAACAGTTGTCTGGGATAAATGATTCATTATTGACTAATGACTAGATGCAAACAAACAATAAGGGGAAGAGGCAAGGAAGACAAGGGTAACAGTAATAAGATCAGAAAGTTATATGGATTGAAAATATGCACAATTTACTGGTTCCAAATAATTCAGTTATTTTAAAAAAAATCCTATCAAGCCATAACCCACTGATCAGCCTGAACATTTGCAACTCCACACTCATTGCCTGTTATTGGTTTGCCAATGGTCTAAATACAAGAGGGAAAAACTCCTCCTGCTCTTAGCTTTAATTCCCTTATATAACACCCCACAATTTACCGCTCAGGATGTCTGCCTCACAGGGCAGGAAGGCCAATAAGGTCTTGAAGTTTTTCCCACTTTGTTCCATTGTTCAGGTGGGTCTCAGCTATGAATCAGGTTCTAGATTTTTTTCTGAATCACTCAATTTCTGAATGCTTTGTTTCAAATTAATTAGCATTTGTTTACTTCATAAAGAGATTTTTAATCAAGATAAAGTAACCTCAATCCCAATCCTCCTTGAGAATCAGTGGTCCACTGGTCCATTTTCCCCCTGCATAACATACTGGGTAGTGCAGATGTGTACTCTTGTCATCTGCTACAATATGGAATGCAACAAGCATGGGAGAATCTTGCCCTCTTCTGGCTGCAGCTAATACAACCATAGACCCTCCATTTCTACAGTTGCATACATATATACATACTCAAGCAAGTCTGACTTTCCACCTAGCAGAAGGTGGTGTTTTATGTACAGTATACATCACACATATGAACCTGTGACTGCCTCACCTGCACTCTGCCCACTAATCCATCTTCACTAGGATTATTTGTAACATTTCAAACCTCAAAATAGCTTCAAAGTATCTTTAAAGATCCTGCCAGTCGTTTACCATATTCCAGGGGTGGCCAAATTACCAACCCTCCGAGCTGCATATGATAATCTACAGAAGTTAGAGAGCTGCAAGACACGCACAACCTTTAAGTATTTCCCAGAGCTCCCCATGTGCACTCCCCCATTCTCCGCCTATCAGGCTGCAGAGGGGGAGCTCAGAGCTTTAGTCTAGTGGGGGGGAAGGGTGCCTGGGCTTGGGGCTTCAGCACACCACCACAGGGCAGAAGCTACCCTAGCACCACCATCCTACCACAGAGCAGAAGCCCCAAACACCAGTCTGACAGGTGGAGAATGGTGGGGATGAGCCACACTTCAACTGTAAAAGAGCCTGCATGTGGCTTGTAAGCCACGGTTTGGCCACATCTGCTATATTCCCCATCTCCCAAAATATGGTATTTCTTCCCTGAAGTTACACAAACTTGAGAATCGTGATGGGCAATAGTCAGCCCTGGAAACTTAACTGGTTTACAGTCAGATATCTCCCTGCCCTTTAGGCTGGGGGAGGGCAGGGGAGGAAGGCAGGGAGAAGAGAGATTTAAATAAATAAAATCCCATCCCCCCCCCCCCCTTTCCCAAAGATCACTTGTTTCTAGACCTGGGAGGCCGTAAGGTATCAGACCATAAAAAATCACAGCTCTGCATATGGGAGAATTGTTTTAGGTAATTTTGATAGGGTTCTGAAATTGTAATACATTTCCCTTTCCCTCTAAAGTCTGAAGGATGGGACTCATGATAATTAGGGCAGGCTGTCTTAAACATGGAGATAGTAAAATTAGTACTTAAATGTCCAAATTAGCTCTTCTATAAGATGTGACCAATACAGATACACAAGGTGTCCTACAAAATGTCTCAGTTCTCATCTGGAACAATAAGCATAACTTTTGGCTTTGATATTCATGATTAACATGGCATTTCTAAACATAGAGGAATGGGATCAGAGAAGCCTTGATTCTCCAGGGCAGATTGTATTGATTATATAAAACTTTATCTAAACATTTTGGACACCACCTGTTGATAAGATAAACCAACTAGAGCTAAAATATGATAAAAGGTAAGATCACAAATTATTTTCAATGTTTATTAAAACTTCACTCCATCCAAAGCTTCTTCCCTTGATTTAAAGCAGAATAAATTGCTAGCCAACTCAACCTGACTTTTTGTCTGCTAGAAGCAATATGGTAGCTTCAACTAAGTGAGTTCACAGCCACAGAATTATTAACATTAAGGTAATGTATTTTACTGAACCAACTTCTGTTTGTAGAAGGTCTACATTATGCATTACCCCTTATGCTTCATAGTCTGTCCCAACCTGAATTTCATCTCAGACATTCTGATGTCCTTCCCATGATCCGAGAAAGAGCCGTGCTATTCAAAAGCTTGTATCTTCCACCAACAGAAGTTGGTCCAATAAAAGACATTACCTCAACTACCTTGTGTCTCGTATCCTGAGGTAAACACTATGAACAGCTAATTTCTTGTAAGTGATATGTGGTACTTTAAAATGTGTATGTATTCCTTGGAAAGTCTTTTCTATGGAACTTTTGATAAATCCTCTGGAGTTTCTAACACCCATAGTTTTTGTTGTTTTTTATTTGAGAGACAAGACAATATTATGCAAGAGATGGCAACTGCAACCACACCTGGTAAGGCACAAGATGATATAATGCAATGTATGGAGAGGAGAAAAACCAGTAACTCTTCATCATGGGAGAGGGGTTTAGCTTTGCTTCCCATGTCAAAGGTGTAGTGAGGGGGGAGAAGCTACCATACGGGTATGGGAGAAGAAACAGACTGTGACCCTAAAGTTAAGGAAAGATAGGTAAGGAGAAGCTGCCATGCAGCAAAGGGAGCAGGATAAAAACCACCACATAGGCGAAGGAGAGAGGGGATGTGCCCTCCAGGTTAAGGCAGTGCCAGAGAGGGGAAGGGGACTGTGGCCGCCCCACATCAGGGAATAGAACAAGAAGAAACTACCATGCAGAGGGGAAGTGGTGGCATGAGAGTGGCCCCAAGGAGGAAGTCAGAAGCTACCATGAACAAGGAGAAGGTGAGGCATACCCCCCGGAACGAGGCGGTTCAGGAGGTGCCATGAAGGGGAAAAGGGGGCAGGCCATTCCCCCACCCAGAAGAGGCCACCAAGTTACCACGCAGGGGAGGAGGGGACGTTCGCACCAGCTGCCATGCAAAGAGGGCAGGCCATGCCCCCGGCAAAGGGGAGGGTCACAAGTCGCCACGCAGGGAAGCAGGCGGCGCCGACCGCACACCCCGCGGCCGCCCACGGAGCAGGCGATTCGGAAGCTGCCGCACGGAGGAGAAGGTGGGTGGGCCGGGGGGCGGGCCCAGAGGCTGCCGTGCGGGGGCGGGGGAAGGAAGGGGCGGACTGTGGAGGACCTCACGGCGGAGTAAGGCGTCGACGGTGCCCCGTGCAGCATAACGAGCCAGCGGCCGCCCTGCCCGGCGTCGGCAAGCAGCCCGGCCCCTGGCGCCCTCGCCCAGGAGCCCGCTCCCCACTACCTGAGCTGTCCCCCTCCTCGGACACGGACGAGCTCTCGGTCTCCTCCTCCTCCGAAGAGCTTCCCTCGTTCTCCCCGTAATCCACCTCCATCTCATCGTGGTGGTTCTCCTTCTTCTCCCGCGAATGGACCGGCATCGTCCCGCCGAGAGGCCGCAGAGCCGCTGCAGCGCCCGCCGGGTCTCGCCTCGCCTCCCCCGCCGCCACCGGCTGCGCGCCCCCCCCCTCAATAAAACCGCGCCATCCCCGCACCCGCCACAACCGAACTAACACGACAAACACCCGGCCCTACGGCCCGCCCCTTCTCGCCGCTTATTGGTGAATGCTTCGAGGGGGCGGCTCCCCCGCCTCCCCCCCGCGGCGAAAATCAGCAAGTGTGCTTGGCCGCGGCGCGAAGCATCTCGGTAATTGTAGTCCGTCTGGGAAGGGCTGTAGTTTCATGGCCATGCAGTTGCCAGGCTGGTGAGAGCGGGACTAGGGAAGGGAATTCCCACCCCATTCTCCCTTTCAGTTCCCATGGCGCCAAGGGGGCTGATCTCAGTTGAAGAAGGGCTCCTTGATGGCTGCTGTTTATGAGTTAGAGCTAGGAATATGCTGGTTCCATTTCCATCCTGTGAACTTTGTGGGAACAGCATGAGATGGGGCAGGGGACGGGATGGATGGATAGACAGACCGGCTGGCTGGCACTTGGGGTGAATGGTCACAGCCATGCCTCCTGGATATCAGAACCCTATAGCTCAATATTAAGCTTCAACACAGCTTCAGTTGCAAACCACAATTCTCCAAAATGCTTAGAGTTTTTTGTTTTGTCTTTTAACTGGAATTAATCAATTACCATTTACCTCAAATTAGCTAACATGTTTGTACCTTGGTGTGGACAGACCACAAACATTTATGGTTTACCATAGGCAGAGCAACATATCCATAGGATTAAATCTCTCAAACCTGGGGTTCAGCTAAGAGAAGCCTGAATAATGGAAGTGTCCAGCTGGCTTAAAGTTGATAAACTCCATGGGAAGAAAGCAGCAGAAGGTAGCAAGGAAGGGGGGGAATGCAGATGACTGAAACCTTTTTGATTTTAAGGGCTTCAGAAGGTAAAACTATGCAGATGAGAAGCAGGGAGGGGAGCAAGTTGCTGTCTCTTCTCCCCTCTCTGAGTATGAAGTTTTATGTTTGGTTTTGAACATATAAGAGGTCCATTTTTTCCCCCACAAATGCATGCACACAATTTTTCAATGTGTGATTAGTATGCATCTGTGGAGATAGTCAGGCCCAAAAATTTCATTGGCTTTCCTCCTGCTGAGACAACCAGCCTTGGACAAGCCTTCAAAGTTCTTGGTTAAATTATGAATAACTTGTAACTCACTTTCACCTATTTGCCTGAATGTGGAGCACTCTAGTCTATTAGCCATATTAGCTATTATGTATTTCACTGCTATTTAAAATCATTACCACAACATTGAGAATTAATCAATTTATGGTGATGGCTGTCACCTGATAACTATAAAATATGAGTTTGATGGTTTGTGAGTTTATTCATGACTCATCCCATTCACAAGGAGGTGATGATGATTGTTCAAAGAGTGCCGCAAGAATCACAGCTCTAAAGTACATGTAAAAATACAAAAGATCTCTAATCTAGGTCAAATAGATACAACATACTCAAACAACAGATGTTGAGATCTTTTCTTTCTGTTGCAGCATTGCAAAGATGAACAAAATCTACTCATCTTCTACCTGTTCTTTACCATGTGTACTGATGATGAGGAAAAAAGTTATATATTTTCTGTGGTTTATGCAGGCAGATAATGAGATTATGTAGAGGTGTGATAGCCACTCTATATTAAAGCTACATTTTTGTTAGTATCCAATCCTGCTCCTATTGATATTAATAGAGGTTTTTTTGCCATTAACTTCAGTGAGAGCAGTATCAAACCCAGTTATGGGATAGCCTTAGCCACATCATCATTAAGATTGAGTGGAACTTTCTGTTTAGAGCTGATTCTTTGAAGTGCTCTAAAATCCACATGCAAAGTCAGATTTGTCTGAAAATTCCTATGCCAGCTGAAGGTAGAGATTGTGGTGTAAATTTGGGGTCATTTGGTCCAAATGTTCCTGAGGTAAAGCCCTTCCAAAATGCATCCGCCTTTAACATTTTCAGGTTCTTATAATGCTTTTTGCACAGAGCTAAGGAAAAACTACAGCCCTGATCCTCATAAAATCTATATCACTGATCTGCCCCTGAGCTCATCTAGTCTACAGTAATGAGAATCAGTTTGGATACTCAATATTTCAAAAGATATTGGAGTTTTATTTTGGTTCTATAGAATGGATATGCAAAGATAAGGTCATGCCTTGCACCTCACTACTCCATAAAACCTTAACTCTGCCCATTTGGAGGTGGCAGTAGTAGGTGCCTGGAATATAATAGACTCTAACCCCTCTCTAACTAAACCTGACATTTTCTGTCAAAGTTTCCCATGCAAGTTTGGGGCCAATGAAGTCACTGAGACTATTTTCATATTCAAAGTTAAGCATCGGTGTGATCCGGGATGGAATTTAGGTACCTAAACTCCGAAGTTAGGCACCTAAGTTTGCATATGCAGCACCACTATGATCCACCTATGAGGGATGGGTCAACCTGAGTTGTGCTAAGTCACAACATCTAGAGCACTGAGCTCAGATCAGACCTGCAGGACAGAAGCTGCCACTGCAGAGTGAGTACAGGGTAGTCTCCTCAAGGAATGTATTCAAATTCAGAATTACTGTGACCATCATGGCCTTAACGCCAAAATTGCAGCTTTACTCACAGTTGCTGAGAAATGCTTGAAAATGTCAACCCTAAATGCACCAGAAGTCAAACGAAAAGACAAAAAATGGAGAGCAGGCTATTATTTTTGTAACTCATGACTGTTAAGTCTATGTTGGCAGGTGACTTTTTTGGATACTGGGTGTTAACTATACTGCCAACCTTAACTTTTGGGGACTTTTTAAGTATGTGGAATATATTTATATTTTCCTTCTCTGGCTACGGTCATGTTGGTGTCCTGAAGGAGACAGCTCTGAGTCTTGTATCAATTGTCTTCCCCTCCTGCTCCTGCTCCCCATGGTAAGAAGAGTATGGCACAGAGAAGTGTTAGCAAGAAATTGCATTTCCTGATCCCTTTGGTCAGGACTATCCCTCGGGCGGGGTCATTCTTCATTGATTCCAGTGCCTGCTGTCATCCGAATCAGCCCGCGGCTCCTTCTGCTACAGTCCAGCTAGTAATGAGCGAGGCCAGCCAGCCCTGCGCCCTCCTCTCCGCTCGCGCTTCGAATCCTCCTCACTCAAGCCGCCCCCCTAGCTCCCATCCCGGGCGCTGCCCCCTAAGGCAGAGCCGCACCTCCCGCCCCGACGCGCGCTCGGAACCTTGGCTTCTCAGCCCCGCCGTGTGACGTCACGGCGCGGTTGCTACGGGAACACTAAGGGGTCGCGCCATACGGCTGTCGTGAAGCGGGGGGACGAGAAAGCTGTGAAAGAAGGAAGGCGCGGGGAGCCCGCCCAGCCCCTGCCTCCGCCGTCCTCGGCGCGCTCGCCCCCGCCCCGTCGCAGCCGGAGGAGGCGGTGCTGCAGCTGTTTGCTATGTAGGGGGCCTGGTGCGGGCGGATCCGGAGGCCGCTGCCCGCCTCTTGCGCGCGGGGGCTCCGAGTGGGGGGCCGGCGGGATGTTCTCCAAGAAGCCGCACGGGGACGTGCGGAAATCCACGCAGAAGGTGCTGGACGCCCGCAAGGACCCGCTCACCCGCCTCAAGCACCTGCGCGTCCTCATCGGTGAGGCCCGGGCTCGGAGCGAGGGAGGCCGAGGGGAAGGTGCCCTGGCGTGGGGCGGGGGAGCTCGGGCAGGCCGGGAAGGCGGCCCGTCGGGGGGAGCTAGAGGGGCGAAGGGAACGGGGTCACGCCAGCCGGGGGGGTGTTGGTGTGATTTGTGCTCGGGGACCCAGGGTTGTGGGCTCCGGATTAGCCCCGGCTGGCGCGGTGTCTTGGCCTAGGGTCCTGGTTTAGGAAGGCACAAAACTTGGAGGCTTGTGTCTGTCCCCGGCATGGGTGAGGGGCGAGGGGAGGCGGAGGATGGCTGCCTGAAGGGGCGGGTGGCTTCTTTTCTCGCCCAAAGATAAGCGAACAGGCCCAGAGCCCCGAACCAAACCTCTTTGTCGGCATGACATTGACCGTCTGTCTGTACGGCGCAGATTAAGTGTAAATGACCCTACCGTTGTGTGTTCCTAAATAGCTCACAGCAGGGAGCATCTGCTCGGGACGGGGCTTTGCTGGAGTGCCTGGAATTGTATTTCTGTGGGCCTCGGGCATTGCTCTGCCATGTGCTGAGGGTGATTTTTGAGGTGGCGTGAAGGGTTAAGTTGGTGCCTCTTCTCCCAGGAAGCACTGTAACATGAAAGGCTACAGTAATGCTGAGAGTTTTAGATGTTGAAGTTTATTGTAAGTTGTGGATAAAAAGGAAAACATCCATGTGTTAGTTTGTCCCGGGAAACAAATATCTGTGTAAAATCTCTGCAAAATTGTTTGATGATATCTTTGTTGAATAAAAACTGTTAATGAGCTTTAATGGTATTTGTAACCTTTCTTATCCTTTTTTACACAAGTGCTTGTATAGCAAACTTCGTTTGCAAGAATTTTCATAGTAAGAGTTAGCATGGCAAATACTCATTAAAAAGTATTCAGATGTATATTTCATGCTGGACATATTCATGTGACCATCCTGAAAGTTCTTTTGGGTTGTGGAGTTCTTCAGTCAAGGAGTGGAATCAGCACGGTTATCACTTAGGTAGCCATTAACTTTGCACAAATAGTGCATAATGAGCAAAGAATACATGAAGCAGTATTCATGGTGGTGATCGTTTGTTAGAGGTCAGTAGATTGAAATAACAAACACATCTGTGAAAATCCAAGTCTGTTCAAGTGTACTGGGAGAACAGAAAAAGTGATTATGTTAACAGCAAATAGTTAGCTGTGGCCTGTTTTTCTGCCCTGAAACACTGGGTGCAGTTGTTGCCTCTGTCACTTTCTCGACAGCTGTTTAACTAAGGCTGGGTCTACACTGATGGGGTAAATTTGCTGCTCTCAGATCGATTGCTCTGGATCGACTGAGCGGTCTGTGTAGACCCGCTCAGTCGATCCAGCAAACGACATAGGAAAACCACCCTGGTTAGTGGCGTAGCAGTGCATCGAAGGGAACAGTGCAATGTGTATGGCGCACAGAGCAGACGCCGCAAAGTCGACGGGAGGTACGCAAGTGATTTATGTCACTTGCGTATCTCCCGTCGACTGCCGCTGAATCCCAAAGGTAAGTGTAGACCGGGCCTAAGTCAAGAATACTCACCTTGTTGCAACTGCATTTCTTAGATTTTTGGTAGAAATCAATGCCCCTGGCTGTTCTGATATGGGGGGAAATATAAATTTCAAAACTGCCCAGGAAAACAGTTATCACTATTGCTGTTTGTACCCTTTCACTGGCATTTAGAGGAACAGCTATTCACTTGTGGCAGGGCCCACTGTCCCTTCACTTACAGTTTACAGCAGTTATAATTACACTGTCTCAAAAGAGGATATTACATCCTTGTAATTAGTTGTTCCAGCAATAAAAGACTTTGGCTGGGTCTAATGGCGCAGTGCAGTGTGGACAGCATGTGGAACAGACGCAGCAAAGTCGACGGGAGATACGCATGTGATTTATATCACTTGCGTATCTCCCGTCGACTATTGCCGAATCTGGAAGGTAAGTGTAGACTTGGCCATAATCTCCCCATCCTTGAAATCGCTCAACTGTTCTTACCTGTTTATAGTGAACACAAGACACACACCACAACTGTGGTAGTATAAATATATTTATTTTTAGTAGCCACCTCTTCTCCAGCATTTGGAGAGGTCTGCTAGAGGAACCAGCCTCAGAAAGGAACCAAATACAATTCTGAATTTAGATTATTCTGTTTCCTTTAATCTGTGTATTGTTTGTTTTGAACTTCCACTATTTACTTCAGCTCCCTTGGAAGTCAGATGTGGTTGATAAGAAACAAGGGCTGCAGCTATACTGGAATCGTCATCACTGTGTCAAGATAATGGTCCTTATTTAATCTGAGGTTTTTGCTTGCTCACTATAGGACAAATTAAATCTGTTGGGGCATGTTTTCCTGTGACTTTTCCTCTCCCTTCTCCAGCCACAGAAGCACAACTCTTGCATGTTTGTTCTGTCACAGCCTTAGAATACCGTCCAATGCATGACTGTGTAGAAAAAGGCAGATTTGCTGGTGTGAGTCTGTCATTCATCTTTCTTTTTTGCCATGATATGGCTACAAAATCATGCCTTCATTCAGCTGTGCTCTCCTACATATCCATGAGTTGGAAAAATGACCACATTTATTCTGGATGCCCTCATTAGCAATTCTGCATACACAGCAAGAGAAATGGATTGCTGATTGTCCACAATTTTATATCCTGTAAGGATTACCCCTTCCCTTCACCCTCTGAAAAACATGGCATGCACAAGCATTGCACAAGTAAATCTGCTGCTTGTTTACAAGATATCCCCACCCCATCCCCTCCTCCCTTTCATGATTGGTCTTCAGGACCAGATTTAAAAATATTGGTGCCAGTATCAGAGAAGAATAACTGTCTGCATTTATTTGGTACACCAGGAGTTGACCTCTAGCCTGAGAAGTGAAGCGCTGCATCTTCCTGTTTACCATCTTCTATGACTACTGCATCACAGTGTACTTAGTGGGCATTCTGCCATATGCTCTGGGGGAGCCAAGCCAATCACTCCAATGTACTTTCTGGGAAAAGCTTTCTCCAGTGTCTGCTCTGTTTTCCTTCCCCTCTTTGTGGATACCTGTCAAATAACTTCTTTTCCCAGCCCCTGCATATCAGCGAGTTGTAGCAAAAGGAGAATCCCCCTGCCATTTCACATCCATCAGAGAAGATAGGAGTTTACCTCCCTTCATAAACTTAAATGGAGCTTCAGTGTACACTGCAGGTAAACTGTGTGGGAGCTGAATCTCTGCTGTCCCACTTAATGTTTTGTCCAGTAAATGATTGTATGGCCACAGATCCAAGGTATGGACAATCACTACTTTCTTAGAGCTCTTTGCACATGTTAATAAAATAATGGAAAAATGGCTGACATAACTTATTTAGATTTTATCAAAAGGCCTCTGACAAAGTCCCTTATAGGAGGCTACTCAAATAATGAAGTAGTCCTGATAGGAGAGGCAGAGTGCTGGCATGGATCAGAAACTGGCTAAGAAATAGAAAACAAAGTGTAGAATTGTCAGCTTTCGTCATGGCAAAGGATTACCAGTTGGGTGTCCCACGCTTCTGTATTAGGACTAGTGTTTAAATATATTTAAAAGAGGAGATGAGTGAGCATTTACATGTCAAAACATCTAGATGACACAATATTGTTTGTTGGTCGAAACCAGAAGAGACTAACTTTGGGAGACCTACCCAAACTAGATGAATGGACCACAAAATGACAGATGAAATTTATTGTTGACAAATGCAAAGTAACAGCCATTGGCAGGACTCATTTGAATTGGTTTCACACTGCAGTGGGTTCTAAAACAGCATTATCTCGAAAATTACCTTGGCATCTTTGTAGACAGCTCCATTAAGACTTCTGCTCAATGTGCAGTGGCAGTCAAAATGCAAACAGTGTTAGGATGCATAAAGAATAGGATGAAGACCAATACGGAACATATTCCATGTAAACAAGAGTGTTCCATCACATAGAATACTGTGTTCAGTTCTAGTAACCCCCATCCAAAAGACTATAAGGTAGGGAAGGTTCAAAGATAGGAGATGACAGTTATTTGAATCTAGAAAATCTCTCGTATGAAGAGAATTTAAAAGGATTGAGACTGCTGATTTCAGAGAGGGCATATAAGTACACAAAATAATAAATGATACAGAGAAAGTTTAAAAAAAAAGTCTAACTTTTTCTCATTATATAAGAACAAGGGGAAATTGAAAACTGATAACAGGAAATACTTTTCACACAATGAAGGTATAGTTATAATTGTGACAAGATTTTATGGAGGCCAAGATGTTGGCAGGATCCAAAAAGAGAATTGGATATTTATATGGATAACAATAATATCCACAATTATAATAGTAAATACTATTTTTTAAAAAGTAGGTAGTGATAGAAATCCTTAAGTATTTGGGCATATCAGTCTCTTGCGGGGCTCAGTTGCAGCTTTCCCTTGGGTCAAGTGTTCCCATAATTGCCTACTGCAGTGTTTTCTTTCTCTGAAGCAGCTGGTATTGAACACTATTGGAAACAGGATTTTGGACTAAATGGATCACTAGTTTGATCCAGTATGACAGTTCCTGTGGAAATGTTTTCTGTCATCATCAGGAACTTCCATGCATGGCATATGCTTTCCTAATGGTATCCGTATTTCTCAGTGTGGTTTTACTAAGGTAGGGTGCTTATCTGTGGTCATCTGATGTATGCTGTGAAGGCAGTGACCTAGTTTTCTTTAATGTGAGCCACCTTGGGATTTTAGAGGACGTCCAGCTCAACATACTTTAAAACACAGCAACCTGAAGAAGGGACAGGAAGGAAGCTATACATATGTAAATGCCTCCTAGTTTTATCTCTCATGGCCTGTTTGAGGTGACTTGATTGTTAATTGGCGGTGTCTTTGGAGATGAATGCATCTGTTGTGGACGGCTGCTAGTTGTTCAGTGCAGGTCAGCCATTGAAACTGCCCTAACAGGAGGGGCAGAGGTATGCCTTAGGCTCCTTATTATTGAGATGGGTCTTGCCTTCAGAATAAATATAGGAATTTTCCAGTCTTAACTTTTTGGTTTGGAAAATTTTAGGTATGCTAAAATAGTGTTTTACAGTAATAAATGGTTGTAACTTGAACATTGGAAAGGCTATCACTTCTTTGCAATGTTTTTGACTTTTCTGCTTCCCCCCGCCCACCTCCAATACAACTGCTAAAAATTGCCATGACTAATTGCAGCATTCTTGATCAGATGTTTTTAGTGAAGTGTGTGCGCATGCGCATGCACACGTGCATGCACACAGACACACATGGTGAACAGTTATAGTGAATGAAATGAAGAAAAGTTACATGATACTATAATGGAGTGCTAAGGAAAACAAACCCCAGTTTCAGTATAGTGGTTCTTCAAATGCTTGGGCTGGGACCCCTATGTTCTGTGGTAATACAAACAACTAATAATACATGAAGGCTTTTTTTTTTTTTTTTTTTAAGAACAAGGGGGTAAGGAATTTTTTTCAGGCAACTAAATCATATTAAATTACTTTAATGAGGTCATTGGCTTTTTCATAAAGGTGAACTTTAACAACTTCAACAATGTAAACTTGTTCTGCTGCTATGCCATTGATATCTGAACTGTTGCTTCCACTCACTGAAACAGAAGGTGTAAACAATATCTTATTTTATAGTCACTGTGTAAATATACCCAAAAAAGGGGCAAATACTTCCTCAAATTTCTGTATATTCTGTTTCCTGCATGGAATCAGCTAAATAAATCTACACTGTTGTAAATTAGGTCCTTTAAGAATGAAATCTTAGCTTAAGCAGAATTTTTTGTATGTTCTGGCTCTGATACTTAAATATTAGGTGCAAAATATTCAGCAAAAATAAAACAAAACTTTTCTTTCCCCATTACATTTTTACTGTGACAACTGAGCTAGCATTAGCAGCTATTAAGTTGATTTGCTGGCATTGTGTGTAAACATGCTCCACAATTGCAGTTTACTGTTATAAAATTTTGAAGTAGCCTTGAACTCAAGAATTTTCATCCATAGTGGTCCTGTTTGTTGATTTTGCGTTATCTATAGCTATCTGTAGAGGGGAGATCAGTTTGTACCTTACAGCTGGATGAAGCATTGTATGTTGGACATCCAGTTTGACTGGTCTCTTGCTTAATATTTCTGAGATGCTTATAGGTGTGGATTGGCCTATGTAGGTCAAATCAGAAGGGCTTTAAATTAAAGAAATATGTGTTTGAACATGTCTTCTATAAAATTTCAAAAGGATAAATATACAGTGGCTTCACCCTGTAAAATGGTTCTTAATAATCTCACAATCTTGCAAGCTATAGCCACTGAAAGAGTTAATGATCCTTCTAGATTAGATGATAATGGGGGGCGGGTGGTGGTGAACTCTTGTAAGGAGAAGCATTTTGGACTATTTTTTTTAAGATTGGTAGGCTGGGAAATTCTTACTGGGTCTTTAAACTGGCATTATTTTCTGCAGTAGAAGCAGTATGTGTTTTTTTTTCTTAATCACAGGACATGTTGCTGCTGTTATTCTTGGGCTCCTGTAAAGGACTTGCCTTCCAGTTAAGGAATCTGGACTGAGTTTAGAGTTGTTTTTTACTTGAGCCTGGACTAGGGTCGTTGCTTATCTGTGGGGGGACATTGCCCAGGTGAGTTTTGGCTTATGAGCGCCAGGTACTGAATACTGAGTTTGTGCTATGCAACAGTTTGGGATCAGATCAAAAAGTCCAAGCTAGGCAAAGAAGTAGTTCTGGTTTTTGGGGGCAGACTTGGGTTTGTATTGTCTAAATTTGTGACATAAAAAGATTTGCAAACGATTGGTGGAACTTCTTAAAGTTGCCTCATATCTGTGTTCTGGAACCTGATGAAGAGCTCTGTATAAGCAGGAAAATGTATTTGTTTCACTATTAAGGTATTCCCTTACCCGCCTTGGCTTATTTTCCAGAACCTAAGTTTTCATTAAAATAAGTTTTTTAAGATTCCAGTTTGTATGGAAGAACCTTTACAAATGGAATAAATGTAAACAAGCATTGATTCCTCTGGAGTCTGCTGGCAACCTGAAACAACTAGATTTGAGAGCTGTCGGATACTCTATTCAATTCAATGGAATGTTAAAATTTTAAACCCAATGACAGTGTAAATGTCAATGTTCACTATTTTACTGCTATTCGGTTTAGCAAAAACATCCAGCAAATATGCTTATTCATCATTTTTTGGAATGCTGAATGCGAAGCATCCCAGATGTCAAAACATCCAACTGCTTTCCCCTGACAACTTCTATAAAGCAGAAATAAATTTTCCTTACAAAAATCTGGGTGCGCACACTCAATTTGCACTCAGTCTGGACCCCGCTCCCGGTGGGGGTGGGGAGGAGCCCTGGGAGGTCCCCCCCCCCCGCTCCTGGAGTCTGGAAATCGGGGGGGGGGAGGCATTAACCACTGTATTAATTAACGCGGTGGCTGTAAGTCAGCTTAACATAAGCCATCCTATTTTTGTAGCATAGACCTAGCTTTAGCCTTAGTTAGATGTTGGAGTTAGAAGGGAGTTTAAAAACTCTCCCAACATTTTAACAGTCAAGCAGTAAGTGAGCTGGGAAACCCCTTACTGAATAGCAGTACTACATTCCCCCTCTCATATTGGGTGTGCAGTAATTTAATCGGTATGGCTTATCAAATATTTTGTTACCTTATTTTAACCTTCTTTCTGTCAACCTTGTCAGTACCACTGCGTTCTGAGAATTTTTCAGTGACGCATTGTTTTAATCAAGTGATTAGTTCATGTCTTTAATTCAACGAGAACTGTCACTATAAATATTGGTGCTCTGCATAGATTACTGTAACCTACTGAAAGGCAGCAAGCAGATTACTTGTCTTGAATTCAGGAATAATTATGCATTTTGACTTCTTGCTCAAATGCATACAAGAATTTTGGACACTTTGAAATGTTTTCCTGTTGATTGCCCAGATTATTACAAAAATTGCATTTTAAAATGCTAAAGGTTTGAAGTCCTGATACTATAAAGTCTTAATACAAATCTAACCCTTTGTCAGTTTGCTAATTACATAGCAGTTTTTGCCACTGGTATTTTAAGTATCTTTGTTGTTGTTTAAATTGGAATAACGTGCCTTAAAGTGAGAAAATATAAAGTTGGATGTGCCACAGTGCTGCCATGTATTTTCTGTTCACACATACTTTTTTTCATTATCTTTAAATAGTTTTCAACAATAGTTCTTTGTTTAAACAGGCAAAATCAAATGTAAAAGCAACTATGGTTTGGTCTGTAAGCTTATCATATCTTGTAGCATTAAAGATACAGAATTTAGTAGTGATGACTCTTTGCAGTGTTGTACGTAAATCCTAGTCCTGCATTGATTGTTTTGTCCTTATCTTGAATATTGCATGACAGTAGAGGAGATAACATGCATAATTCATGTCGTATTTTTAAGATGCATTTGGTCTCTTTCTTTCTTTTTTTTTTTTTTTTTAGTTTAAAATTTTGGTAGATGAAACTATTGTTCAGCATTGAGTCCACTGTACTATGCAGAAAATATTTACTTTATTTTAAAATTAAATTAAATTACTACTCCTTGGTAGATAATATAGTCAACAAACCAAAATTCATCTAACATGGAGATTGATAATTCTAAGTAATGTAGGTGCACTGCCTTTGATTGTTTCAGGTGTCATAGCCCATTAAAATGACATGTAATTGATCTTATTTATGTGGTGTGCATTCATAGGTTTTATACTATAATATATAGAAAATGGGTAAAATGAACAAAAATTGTTTTAGTATAACTTCAACTGGGGTGGAAGGAAAAAAAACCCTCCCCAAGGTCCTGGTCCTACAAACAAGTTTGGGATGCTTTCTGGGTATAAGAAGCTGACCACATGGCTCCCTTCTGCAGGATTAGGTACACAGAGCGAATGAAGCAATAATGCTTTTTGCTGTGTTGCACATCTGTCTCAGGGTCACTGCGTTAAGATGTCTGAAGCAACAAGTAGTCAATCTATTTTTTTATTTATAAACTTAAGTATTTGATATTCAGCATAACATTGTAATTTTCTGACATTTTTACTGCTAAGGTTTTTTTTCTTAAGAGAGTTGCTTGGATCTAGGTTGAGAGGAAGGATGTTCCAATGGTTAGGTGGTAGTCTAGGACTGGAATACCTGAATTCAATTAGTTGCTCTGCCATAGATATCCTGTATGACCTTATAACAAGGCTTTTGAAAATGATGAGAAATTTTGGTGTCTACCATGGGACACCTGGGAGAAGTGTAAAAGATGTGCACCGGCCCTCTGAAAATCAGTGAGCTCCACATACATGATCAGCAGGGACATTTGAGGGAAGCTTGCACTGCCACTGAGTCTGCAGCAGTTATTCTGTGGCTCTATAGAGATCTTTCATGTTTAGGGCTGTCAGTCTAACCCCCCCCCCAAAAAAATAATGCATTAAAAAGTTAAATGAAATACAAATAATAAATCTTTGAAGCAAAGAAAGATCCCTCTTTATAAAGTCTGTTTTGCTAAATCCAATTTGCATATAAATACAAATGAGGGTTTGGGGGGTTCAGTAAACTAAACTGTATTTTAACTGTTCTGGATGATGTGGCTAGATTTTTCAGTCTACCTTTTATGGGTAATGTGTGTGTTTGTTTGCTTTAAATTTGAGGATGTAAGCATCAACTTCAGAAATTCATCAAGTCCACAACAATTTAAAATGTAATTAAATATGGCCATATTATATTAACTTGTCTCCAGCCATTATATAATCTTAAGTAGACAAGTAGTTGCTTTATTAGCTAACAGTTGCCTTTTGGTGAGTACTGCTGTCTTGCTTTGGCACCTTTATCGATAGGGCTTGTGAAATTTGTGTTATTTTTAATTTACACTGAATTCTCTAAACACACAATGAAATTTTCAGGCTTTATTATTTAAAAATACATTAAAACTTTGTACATTCAATTTTTTTAAGGGGTGTAACTATCCAGTGGTATTTACTGTGCATACCAATTGTGGATTTCTTTAATGATTTACATAACTATTATTTTCATTCTACTTTTTTCTTGCTTCTCTCTCTCAGGTTAACCAAAATAAAACACCCATTTTTGTCATTAAATGAACTTTGAAAATGCTAATCTCTTTACTGTTTTGAATTAAAAAGCAAACACAAACTAATTTAAAAGCTTCTTTCTAATACATCTAGAAGAACATAAAGACTAGGTTGGAGAATCCAGAAAAAATCGTTAAGGAAAAGTTGCATATATCATACACAGCGCATACTAGTGACTAGATAATACCAGGTTCCTACCAATTTTTCAGTTAAGGTGTTTGTTTAAAGTAGAATATCATAAAGTATTCTGAAATTTAAGATTCAGCTATATAAAAATGTATTTCCAGAGATAATTATCTGCTTAAAAACTGCATTCTTATGTTTTATGCTATAGCAAAATATTAAGTGAACTGTATTTTCCTATTATACACTCAGAATTTTTGTAATGATGTTGGGAAAGTAGATTTTACTATGATAGAGCTGTTTTTATACAGTGCAAGCTTTGGCCTTCCATTCTCTAAATATAGAAGTACATTCTCCCTTCGTCCTTCCCCTGACTGAATTACATGGTGCCAGATCTGTTTCTGAGGCTTTATTTCCATTAGGTTACCAAGAAAACAAGGAATAAATTGGGTTGTGTTGGAATTACGTAGCTGCTGATCAAGGATACAGAGATTTATTTGTAAACTAACTTTTGTTAAGATCAAAGATGTTTCATTATAGTCTCCATAACATTCAAAACCAAAATTACGGTTTCATCATTATGAAACAAACAGTAACTTTTAAAAAATCCAAATATTAACTTGTCTGGAAATGAACACTGAAGGATTCATCTTGTTTCCCACTGCTGCATAACCTTTTTTTTTACTCACTATCACCTACCCAACTTTCCTCACCCATCCCATCTTTTTTTACCCTTTAACACTTCCAAAAAGATGGGGAGGGAGGGAGGAATAAATTATCAAAGTTCTGCAAAAAATCAGGCCTGGCAATTAATACCGAATAGCTGTTCAGCCTACATAAAATAAGATGGTGATCTTGGAGCAGTTTGTAATGGACAGGTGCTCACATCATAGAAATTGCCACAACACCTTTCAACTTTGTTATGTAGTCTTGGCAAGGAAAACCAAGATTGAGCTTCCATGAGACTGAACTGCATTGTGACTCCCAAGGTGGTCAACATCTCTGTTTAGGGTTGAGACTTGCTGGTGGTGAGACAATATGAAGAAGTTAGATTATATATCTAGGAACAAAGAACGCTGGTTGTACTGCCAGAATGGTGGACTGTATCCTGGAAAGCAGTGACTCTCTGAAAAGGATTTAGTGGTCACAGTGGATATAAGCAACTCAGCATGAGCTCCTACTGTGATGAAGTGGCAAAAAGGGCTGATGTGATCCTGGGAAGTATAAATGGAGAAGGAGGGAGATGATTTTTACCTCTCGGTACAACTTGGTGAGACTGATACTGGAATACTGCATCCAGCTCTGGTGTCCACATTTTAAAAAGAATATTGAAAAACTGAAGAGGTGCAGAAAAAACTTCAATAAATGATTTGAAGGCTTGGAAAATTTCCTTGCTGTGTGACTTAGAGACTCTGTCTGTTTAGTTAATCAAAAAGAAGATTAAGAGGTGACCTGATAGTGTATAAGTACCTTCATGAGAAGAAAATACCAAGTTGTAAAGTCTCTTTAATCTTGTGGAGAAGGGCATAACAAGAACCAATGGGTGGAAGATAGAGCCAGACAATCTCAAATTAGAAATAAGGCACAAATCTTTAATAGTGAAGGTGAATAGCCACTGGAACAAACTACAAAGGAAAACTGGTGGATTCTCCATTCTTGATGTCTTCAAATCAAGACTGGAAGCTATGTCAAACACAAAATTATTCAGCTCAGTTCAGGGATAACTGGCTGAAATTCTTTGGCTTGTGTCATTGAGGAGGTCAGGCTAAATTATCTTTTCGTCTGTAAATCTATGCTGCCATTTCCTATCCTGTATGTGTTTTGAAGGAAATGGGACTTCTTTCTCCAGGACTGTTGGTGTGATATACATAATGAGCACCCCATTTCCTTCATAAAAATCAGGTATGAGGGGGAAATATTGATGTGTATATATTCTTCTCTATGGCCCCAAACCGCAACCCATTGCAACATGGGGCAGAGACGCCAACTGACTATGTTCATACATTACTTCATATGGGTGCAGGGAGTTCCTCCCAGTGCAACATGTTGCAGGATCAAAACCTAACAGAGGTGTATGAGGTTTTTCGTCAAAAGCTATCCTTTAATGTAGGTCCTAAACAATTGTATATTTTAAATAAACCAGATCTATACTCTGTACTTTTTTTTGGTGTGGAAATTGTTTGAGAGTTAATAGAAAATTCTACTGCTGTCATACAATAAATATTTTCATGGCACATACAAGATAAAGTACTAAAGAAAATATTCTGTTCTGACTTCTTTCAATCTGGAGTAGTAGAATTTCTTGCAGCAACAATTGAATCTTCAATAATTTATTATATGAACTCTAGAAAATTTGCCATTGCTAGTGCTATCAAATAAAATACTATGAGGAAATCAGGAGGAATATTTTTGCTATTGAAAACTGATAAAATGTTCTGTCTACTTAATCTTACCTTTGCCCCATATCTACTCTTCCAAGTAATGAGCTGTTTCCTAAAGGTATTTTATGAAATTCAGATATGATTAGTGGTGTAAAAACACTAGGCAGTTATCTAACTGGAATAATATATCACATCACCGTATCATCTAGTCTCAGCCAATTGGAATCATGACTCAGTCAGAAACCTGTAAGGCTTCAGGCTGGGGTGTTGTAGAAACCCATCTTGGAACACTTTGTAAAGAGAGAGGAAACATGGACAAACTGCACTAGTGCAAAACCAGGCTTGTGCTGATGTGGCTTACCCTGGGATGAATGGAAGCCCCATTTGGCACCAGTACCTGTGTTAAGGGTGTAACTGCATGGGTGTAATTATGTTACAAATTGCCCTCATCTAGACAAAACTTTAATGTATCTCTTGAAAACATAAGATTGAGGAACAGTATTGCCATCACTAAACCTTAAAAATATGAATGGTTTAAAAAATTGAGATTTTAAAAATCATTAAGTAAATCTCACTTTTTTGGTTTTATCATTTGGGAAAGCCACACACTCATGACATGTATGTGATCATTCCAGGATCAAAATGAAACCTTAATGGCCACTCACAAATACAGCCTCCTTGCTCATTGACGGGCAGGAAGTCCACTTATCCTTTCTAATCCTATCCATCCCATTCCTATCCATCCCATTCTCCCTCTCTGCTTCCTCACAGTTCCTTTACTGTCTGTCCCTTGCCACTCATTCTTTGACTCCTCATAGTTTCCTAACACACTTCCCCTCCTAGTATTACCAACCCCAAATGCTCAGAAATCATGATTGGCTTTAAAATCAGGAGATTATGTACAAAGAATAGATTGTGTTCTTTTTATTTGCCTTCTTATTTTTGAGCCTTTAAGATGCACAGGGGTCACGTTTTGAAGCTTTTTTCCACAGCCACAAGGGATAGACACTTACATTTTCTTTAAGAATGAAGTTTGAAACCCTTACATATCCACTTGACTCCATAAACTGGGGCTTTAAGGAGAACAGCTAACCATTATCATGAGACTCATGAAAAAACTATGACTTGGCAACATTGCTGAGGCCATCACAGTTCCATTGCCGGTCCTCCATATTCTTCTGTCCCCTTCCCGGCAGGGCTGGCAATTTCCCAAGGGAAAACTAGTTTAGGACAGGGTGGCAGTAAATAACGACTTAAATCCAGTTTGAATTGGAAAAAAATAACTATCTGTGACCAGCAAGTGTAGAATTAATCTTTGCGTACATCCATTCAAAACCGAATAGGTTTAGTCTGTCGTCTACATCTAAGTTCGTCTTCTGTTACTGAATACTGTGTGGCCAAATGAACTTGAACCCGTAGTCTGCAACTCTGCATGCTTCTGCTCGCTTAATGCTTCAAGCCTACAATTCTTTATTGTCGTTTTCATGTAATAGAATATTTTTGGGGGGGGTGTGGAGGGGAGGTGTGTGTGTGTGTGTGTGAGAGAGTGAGTCCACTGCAGTTTTTCTGTACAACCCCAAATTATTCTACGAATCTACTGTTTTATGTAACTAAAGTTTTTGAATATGTAACTAAAACGAGGTTTAAGCTGCGCATTAATGAATCAGTTTTTAAAATATAAAATGCTTTAAACTGCGACTAAATAGTTTTTCCTAGGGTGATTACAACCATGATTTTACCTGGTGAAAACCACCTCTGTTAAATACAGTGCCATCCCTGCTTCCTAGTCATCACCTGATGATTAAGGGGTCACCATCTTCCATGAGTGCAATCTGGTATCAGTCCTATTGTTGATAGTCACTTTGGATAAGGGCAAAACTTTGTGTAATTGAAGTTTCAATGTTCAAAAAAAGATTAAAGAAATTGGATGTTCATGAGAAGCCTTTTAAAACAAATTGTAAGACTTGGAATGAAATTGTGAGTTGACAATATTGCAGACTGTGGTAACAAAAGCTATTGGAAACTTACTGCACTTGGAGCACTTGGAACTCGAGGCTGTTACTTATTACTGTCATTTATACTTTGTCAGGACTTGTATATCTTATCATGCATGTAGATTGTTATGATGTAATTAGATTTAAACAAAGGGAACAGAAGAACAATGGTGTGAGGGAGTGGGGAGGACCGTAATTAGGAGATTATGGTCAGACAGATAGATATATTTATATAAGGTTGGACGTATATGTAACAATATAGAGAAAAGTTATATACTTACACATTTAGCCCATATAATGTAATGATGTTAATTGTGAAGTATGTGTCTACATATTGGTTAGTCAAGTTACTTTTTTCTCTAAAGTATTTTACTGAAGAAATCCTTTTTTGGGGGGGAAAAGGGGAAGCGGTGGAAGTACTTAATGGGTTTCTAGACACTAGAGAGACCAGCACCCAATTAATTCTTAAGATAAAATTAGTGTGACCCACAACAGACCACTTAAACCTTTTTTGATGTCTTAAATGTTTTTTGCATGCAAGAAACAATGGTTGTTTGCCTCGCTTAAACATAAGTATATACTAAGTACTCAGATCCCACCAAATTGAATATAACTAGCTGGAATTGTAAATGTA
The DNA here is from genome assembly GCA_007922155.1 of Mesoclemmys tuberculata. Classification (NCBI taxonomy): domain Eukaryota; kingdom Metazoa; phylum Chordata; order Testudines; family Chelidae; genus Mesoclemmys; species Mesoclemmys tuberculata. The sequence goes on along the minus strand of ML675613.1, from coordinate 66,983,874 downwards.
CCTTGACTTCTGTATTGAATAAATTAGTCATCCTAAACATCTCCATCATCCAATATTATTAAGCGCTGATATAATTTGATGAACTATAAGGATAGATAAATGAGAGAAAAATAATCTTCTGTTTATCTTTCAGAGAATGCAGAGTCCATTGATCTTAAACAGTTTTTTGACCTACACTTTTCCCATATATATTATGTGTTCTTTGAAAACTTTGTGACTATTGAAGTAGGTCTCAAACAAAAAGGTAAGAAATTTCAAATATAAATCTTTCAAATTTGAAATTCCTTTCTCTGCAGTGATGTTTATTAATACTTTGAAACAGGGTTGGCCTTGATTGCATTATTTGTGCTCAACTGTTTGGTACTGTCTGTTGGGGCTGAGAGATCCAAAGTAGGTTCACCAGTTGGATAACTAAGCAAGACACAAAGAGGAAAGCAACTGGCACTTAGATGGTGGCAAGGAGGGAGAAACTTTCCCGATAGCCCTGCTAATCTTCTAGCAACTTTGAGGATATTCACTTTTTAAGGCAGGCTGTGTTTTTGTAGATTTAAAGAAATAGGTTTTATTTCGCAAGATACTGCATGTTTCATAAACTGTATGGTATAACTTGATCTGGCGGGTTGGGCAGGTCAAAAACATAACCTTTGTGAAAAAGTTCTTTAGTTTTCTCTTGTTGAATATTATAACCTCATTCCAGAGCTTGCTTTAATGTTCTGTGAGAGGAAAATATAAACCAGAACTCAAAACCTCTTTAAATTAATAGTGCAGTTTCACATTTTAATGTAATTAAAAAAGTGAAACCTAAAAGTTTGCTCTGAAACCTAAATAAATTCCACTTACATCTAGGTTTTGTTTTATCCCTGCAAAATACTTTGCATTTTATATTTTTAGTGACCACGCTAGCCATTAGCTCCATAGTTGCAATCGGTTGCAGATTGTTACTCTGTAGACCCTAAATATAATTTCAAAATATGGGGTATTGTTTAAAAACAAAACCTAATTTCTTGCAATGGAAGAAATCAACTTTCTGTGGCTGTAAAAGTACAAATGTTTTGTGTATTTATATTTTTAGCCCTTAAATGACTTTTCATATTGAAAACTGCATATTTTAAAGATTCCTTTTAAATTGAATTTAGGTCACAAGTCTCAGAGGGAAGAATTAGATGCTATACTTTTTATTTTTGAGGTAAGATGTTTTGAACCTTCCAGTATGGTTTTTTTACTCTGATAATTGTGTCAGAAAAGTTAATGGGTTTTAAACGCCTCAGGCTTGAGTCATGCCTTTGTAAACCGTAGTGGTGTAACTGTCCTAAAAATAGCTTTCACTAGCACCTAATAAGGTGCTTTAAATTAAATCTTATTCTGTTTTTGTTCTTGTTGTAGTTGAGTGGATGTGCTTTTGGGGGGGGGGGGGGGGATGGGGATTTAGCAGACTTCCAGAATATGCTAAACTGGTTATACACCTTTGCAGCAATCTCCTCTCTCCATTTTTTTGGCAAGAATCTTCTTCTTTACGTGCATAAAGTGTCAAGGATTTTTCTGAATTACAGACTTTAAAAATCCTATAGGAGTTTGCAATTATTATTCTATATCTGCATGTATCTCCAGATGTTCTCAGTATGACTTTTCTATAGCTGTTAGACAGGTTATGTAGAATACTAATCCATTGCTGATTTAAGAAAAACTGTTGTTACCAAAATAAGCTGAATTAATACTAGCCATTCTTTCTTACACTAACTTTAGTATGTCCACGCAAGGTGTGTACACTGATTTAACAAATTGATTTAGAAACTGGTTAAATGAAAACAGCAATTTCTGTGTATAGACCAGCCCGTAGAAATACAAATGTCAAGTTTTGTCTTCCCTCTTATGACGAAGTCTCTCTTGGTAGAACCAAAAATGTGTGTTGGGAATGCTCTTGGCCCTTAATTGAAGAGATAGGAGTGTTTTAAATCTTTGTATGAGAGCTTTTCTTTTGGGTATAAACTGACTGTAGTTAGACATAGCAAAAAAAAAAAATCATTTACCTGAATTAAAATAGCTTCCCTTTCCAATCAAGACTTAATTGATGTGGTATGATGATTTTCCAGTTGTCTTCCTATCTCTCTTCCAGGGAAATCAGAGGAGACAATAATCAAATTTCTAAAACAGAAAACAAGAAGGGGCTAACTAAGGGAAAAGTTTAAAAACGTTATTTATAAATAAGCAAAAACAAAAGAGCACAGCCATAACCCGTCCTGCTCCTTTCCTCTCCCCCCTCCCTCCCATTTGGATGTCACTTTTGAATACCCTTCTCAGCAGTTTTCAGATAACTGTATCTCCTCCCTGCCCAACAGGCTAGATTCTTTGCTCCCAGCCCTCTTTTGAAGATGTTAGGGTCCAATCCTGCAGTTGTTGTGCCTATAAGTTTCATTGAAGCAAATGGGAGTTGTGTTAATACAAAGGAGCTGTAGGATTAGATTGCCAGAAATGGAGCAAACCTGGAGTGAGCAAATTACATAATTTCATGGGGAGGATCAATGAATATGGTTTTGGTAGGGCATTGCCTGCTGTCTTGGGTGCAACTACACAAGTTAAGTATTAATTGCTCCATAAAAAGTATGCAGTGTAGTTGTAGGATATTAGAGAGACAAGGTGGGTGAGTTAATATCCTTTTAGAAGACCAACGGGGAGAGACCCTTTCGAGCCACACAGAACTCTTCTTCTGTTCGGGAAAAGGTACTCCCAGCACCAGAGCAAGATGCAAAGTGGAACAGATTGTTTAGCATAAGTAGTTAGCTTATAGTGGTTAGTAGTAGTAGTATTGTAAGGGACCACTCAAGGAAGAGTGGCCTGTTTAATACCTCTGCAATCATCCATGGATTTTGCACATGCCTGTCACAACAAGTGTTACATCCTATCTAGTGCACTAAATGCCTCAGTAACAACAATGTGAAACCAAACTATCACTATATGCCCAAATGAACACACACAGGAAAATGATTAAAGACAAAAATACTCTCACCTGGAGGTGAAAACTTCTTGCAAAGTGATCACTCTATATCTGACCTATCAGTCATCATCCTCAAAGGAAACTTGCCCAACCCTTTCAAAAGACGAGCTTGAGACTTTAAATTGATAACTCTCTTAGACACTAAAAAGCATGGGCTGAACAGAGACACTGGATAGATGGCTTATCACAATGAACTGTAACTCACAAACTCCTCTTTCTTGTCCTATGACAGTGCACAGGTGTTAATGGTCCACTCTACCTTGAATGGTCCCTGTAGACTGTGCTAACCAGTCTGTTCCACCTTGCATTTAGCTATGATGCTCGGAGTACCTTTCTCAGATCTGAAGAAGAGCTCTGTGGCTCGAAAGCTTCTCTCTCTCAACAACAGAAGTTGGTCCAATAAAATATTACCTCATCTACATTGTCTTCCCAAAAACAATGTAATTCAATTGGTGAATCAAGCCATTTATAGCTTATTATATACTGGAGGTGGTCGATACATAGGATGACACTATAGAAATATTTATTCATTTATATAATCACAGAAATGCTGCATATGCATATTTAACTTGTATCTTGGATTCTGATAAGCAAGTTCTTACAAAATTAATTTTCTATTTTCTTTCTGAGGGTGGGTGGATGGAGGCCACAAAAAGACAACATTATTAATTCAGAAGACTTATATTTTCTCCCTTGATAACTGCCGTTAATCTATGGTACTTCTAGAATGTGTTTTTATATAATAACTTTGCAGTGTGGATTGTTGGCTTTTGCTTTTGTAGAAAATTTTGCAACTTCTTCCAGAAAGGATTCACCAGAGGTGGCAGTTTCATAGTATTGGTGAGTTTGTATTTAAAAAAGAAGTCTTACTGTTTATGATAAGTGGTGAAACAACAAAACAAGATACTCTATAAAGTGTAATTGATTTATCTTATTTCTTAAGTTTGACTGTTTTTTTTAATGGTAATATAAAAGAGGAGTAGGGATTACTTCAGGTGGCATAATAAGGAGCAAGGGCGTGAAACTTCTGCAACTTTTTAAAAAGAAACTAGAGCTGAATGTTCTTATGCTTCTTAACAGTAAGGTAACTGACATTATGGAATTTTTTTTCCTTGAGAAATAGTTAAAGCACTATGACATTTGGGGATCACTCAGACCAGTAAGGGGTTCTGTCACTGCCTGCTTTGTAATGTTAGGTGCCTTACTGCTATACTGCTAATTTCTATTAAAAAAAAGTTATTGATTATGGAAAAAAAGGAACAGATCTTGTAGAAGGTGATCTTTTTTTCCCCCCTTCTGGCACTGAGGTGATTGCCAGAGGATATCAAGTTCACCAAGAGTAAATTGGGGATTGCCAAGGACTTGTTTAAAAGATTATCAAGTCTGACCGAGAACCCTGACATCTAAAGTGAACTAAATAGCTAAGAACTTCTTAAAAATGTATTTTCCTTTCAGGCTTGATTTTAAAGAAACTCCTTCACACTGGAAATTCCTTAAAGGTAGGGAAAATAAATACATATATCTATGCTTTTGCATTTTTGATGTATATCTTTAGAAAAAACACTAGAACAAAAACAGTAACACTGCTGAAGAAGATTGGGGGCCTATAACGAAGGTAATCAAACCTGCCAACTTTTATGCATCTGCTTTACCACCTTGAGAAGTCCCCTAGAGGTAAGCAGGTGCATAACGTTTTGCAGGATTGGAGCTTTAACTTTTGTATTCAAGAAGAAAAAAGTCCTAATTTTACTTCAGGGGAGGGGAATAATTTTTGGTTTATTTATAAAATGAGTCTTTAATCTTTTTCTATCAACATAGTTTTGGTTATAAGCAGAAAGATCCAATAATTTTTAAGAAATATATTTTCTGACACTGATTACTTATGAAGAAAAAAAATGGTATTGTTTACATGTCCTCTATAATGCAGTTCTTTAATGAAAGGGAGAAATTGTGCAAAAATAGCAGTTTCATACTCTACAGATCTTGTCCTTTTGCTTATTCATATGCATATGTAGAGAAGTTATTTGCAAGTCTATACATTATAGTGTAATGCAGTTATAAAAAAAAGAGTCTGACAAAAAAAGCTCCCTCTTTCCATTTTTAAGATCCGTCGAGAAGGTGTGCGTCTCTTCCTTTTGTGGTTGCAAGCACTTCAGAATAACTGCAGTCAAGAACAGTTATGTATGTTTTCTTGCTTAATTCCTGGATTTTCATCACCACAATCCGAGTATGGACCTCGAACACTAGATAATCTCATTAATCCTCCAATTAATGTGCAAGAGAGTAAGTAATTTAGTAGCATTACTCAGTTTTGTAAATGGTCCCATTTCACTAACTTTTCCAGTGCTCAGGTACTGTAGAAATAATTAAAGTAAGTAGTCTGATGTGCTTTCTATTACCCATGGGGATTATGGAGCCACTAATGAGTGCAGCTGAGCCCAGGGTTTCCAGATCCTGGTTTTATCCTTGACCCTGAACTCTTAACTCTCTTCTCTCATCTTTTAGGATCATACATGTTGTTCTACCGGAACAGCGCAGTGGTCCAATTAGTCCAGTATCTGACACTGGTCGGTACCTGATGTTAGAATGAAAGTTGCATGAGACACCATAGTGGACATTATAGAATAACACACCTGGAGGAGAAACTTTAGCCTCTATTGGAGCCTTATGCCCTGAGGCATGAGGGTTTACATCCCTTTTATTACTTAGTTTTTATACTAGCTAATGCAACTGGATATTTTCATTATTCATTTCCTTTAAGTCCTACTAGACTCTTGGCTTCAGTGATTTCTTGGGACCAGTTGGAGCAACATTTATTATCACCTCCACACAATTCCCCTGCATGAAGATTGACTTGATCTTCACCTCTTCCAAAAACCTGATTCATACCATCATCTCCTCATATTGGTTATCACAACTAGAGCTGGCCAGGAATTTTCTGACAAAACAGGCTGATTTGCTAAAATCTAGAATATATTGTGGAAACGTATCCATTTCAGTAAAATTCCGGTGAAACACCACAGACCATGCTTGGTTTCCTGCCAGCTGTACGGGTGGGCTCCTGGGGACACCAAGGCTTCCAGGGTACACATCTCCGGGGCAGTCTCACCATGTGGATTGTACCAAGGACGCCCAACGTGCTTGGTGTCTTTTGTCTTATCCTGCAGTGTCTTATATAAGGAACAAACAGGGCAAGACTTAAATAGTGTGAGGCAGCAAAGAATTACAGAGGACAAAGAGCTGGAAAATATGCCAAGCTCTAATTACAAGAGAGTACAAAATAGAGAAGGCACTGAAATAAAGTAACTGGAGAGTTTAAAGAAACATGGAACTGAGACCAAAAAGCAGCAGCAATAATCATAAAAAAGGATTAAGATTACTGTCTAATGAACGAACTGAAAAAGCCATAGAGATTTTAATTCTTTAAAAGAATAGCATGAAATCCATAAAATAAAGACAAGCAAGGAAAATTCTGAAAGGAACAATAACGTATTTTTAAAATAGAGACTTGGCAGACCGATTCTGCCCCCAAAATGGAGAATTTATTAAAAGAAGTATTCAAAGGGTATCTTAAAACAGATAAGTGTTACCACATAAAAGTGAAAAATATACAAAGCGGATAACAGGACATCTTGAAGGTGACTTACTAACAAAGTCTTCACATTCGAATCACTAGGATAGGATTTTTTTATTGTACTTTGTATTTGATTTTGTTTTGAGTGGCCAATTTTCCAGCACCTGTTTGTCATAATTTTGCAGACAAACACAAATTAAGGAAAAGAATATATTTACTGATGGCATGTATTATAGAAATATAATGCTGAAAGAGAACTCTAGAGGTCACCTCCTATGTTGAGACAGGACCAAATATGCCTAATCTATGCCTGACAGATGGTTTATCTAACATGTTCTTAAAAACTTCCAATGATGGGGATTCCACAATCTCCCTTGTGGCGCATATCCTAGAGTTTAACTATCCTCATAGTTAGAAAGTTTTTCCCAGTGTCTAACCTAAATCTCCCTTGCTGCAATTAAATCTGTGACTTCTTGTCCTACCTTCGGTGGACCTGAAGAACAGTTGACCATCATCCTCTTCATAACAGCCCTTAATATATATAAAGACTGATATCAGATCCGCCTCAGTCTTCTTTTCTCAAGACTAAACCTGGCCAGTTTCTTTAACCTGTCTTCATAAGTCAGATATTCTAAACCTTTTATCATTTTTGTAGCTCTCCTCTGGATTCTTTCCATTTTGTCCTCATCTTTCCTGACGAGGGTATCCAAACCTGGACAAACTACTCCAGCTGAGGCCTCACCAGTGCTAAGTAGAGCAGAGCAATTATCTCCCGTATCTTACATACAACACTTCAGCTAATACACCCAGAATATTAGCTTTATTTGCAACTGCATCACGCTGTTGACTCATAACCAGTTTGTGATCCCAGATAACTTAGATCCTTTTCTGCAATACTACCACCTATCCCACATTTTGTATTTGTAACATTTGATTTTTTCCTTCCTATGTATAATACTTGGCACTTGTCTTTATTGAATTTCATCTTGTTGATTTCAGACCAATTCCCCAATTTGTCAAGGTGTTTTGAATTCTAATCCTGTCCTTTTGAGGCTTGCAAGCCCTCTTAGTTTGGTGTTGTTCACAATTTTATATGCATACTTTCTACCCCATTATCCGCATCATTAATGAAAATATTGAGTCATACTGGACTCAGGACAGATTCTTGTGGGACCCCACTAGATATATCCTTTCAGCTTGACAGTGAATCTTGATAACTATTCTATGGGTATGATTTTTCAACCAGTTGCGCACCAGACTTACAATAATTTCACATATACCACAATTCATTAGCTGGCTTATGAGACTTTCATGTGGGACTGTCAAAAATTTTACTGAAATCAACAAAAATCACATCTGCTGCTTCCCTCCTGTCCACTAGGCCAATAAGATTTAAATTAGATTGGTTTGACATGGTTTTGACAAATCCATGTTGGCTATTAAGGTTAAGATTTTGTAATGGTTATTTTTAGTAAGTCTCAGACAGGTCATGGGCAGTACACAAAAATTCATGGAAGTCATGACCTGTCTGTGACTTTTACTAAAAATAATAGATGGGGGGATGATGGGGTGTTACTGAGGCCTAAGGATGGGGAAAAAGAGCCCTAGCCCGGCTGTGGGAAAAGGAAGGTCCATCAATTACTGTCTGCTGCAGCTCAGAGCTGGGGGGACCCCTCTAATCGCAATGGCTTTGAGCTCTGTGGTCCTCCCTGGTGGCTTAGGGCTCCATGGTCCTGCCACTGGCAGCAGCTGACAGCTGTGGGGTCCATCCATGGCAGCTGATGGCAGTGGGGTCCAAGCCCCCATCGTTGACTGCCATAGGTGGTATGGGGAACCTAGAGCTCTGAGTTCACCCCACCTCCCACTGTGCCTCTGGGCTGTGGAGTCCTCTTACCTCATCTGGGGGCTGCGGGGTTCCCCCAGGACTGTTGAGAGTTGAAAGGTCCCCTGCTGCCCACAGCAGAAGAGAGCTCCAGGCCCCCATGTCACTCGCTGTGGGCCATAGGGGAAACCCAGAGTGCTGAAGTCCCCCTGCTGGCCACCATGGCTGGGGACTGTGGGGTCCTTCTCCCAGCTTTACAGCTCCAGCCGCCACCTGGGGCAGAGGAGGAAAATGTCACGGAGGTCTCTAGAAGTCATGGATTCCGTGACTTAATCGTATCCTTAGCTATGATGTATCATCCTGTTATCTTCTAAGTGCTTACAAATCACTTGTTTAATAATTTGTTCTCATATCTTAACTAACTATATTTTATTTTTGGACAGCACAAGTGACTGTAGAGGAAATTACTCCACTTGTCCCTCCACAGTCAGGAGATAAGGGACAAGAAGATCTTACAAGCTACTTTCTAGAAGCACTTTTGAAATACATAGTAATTCAGGTATGTTCCATAGGTTGCAAACAGAAGAAAAATTAACTTTTTTTTTGTAACTAATATTTTTGTTGGTTAATCTACTGTAATGGACCAACAACACCGTAAAGATACACAGGACTGATGAATTAGTGTGTTTCGTCTTCCCAGAGCATACCTTATAGAAACATACTCTCTTAGAAAGTGTCCATTTCTTGTTTGTGCCAAGGTCAATGGATCAATCGTAGTGGGTACTTCAGCCTGCTTACAGCTTGGGAGCAGAACCAGACCTGTCAGTCACTGATAGGAGGGGAATGCTGGACCTCTGGAAATTTCTTCCAGTTTTTTCTGCTCCCATGCAGCTGATGGGCTCAGCCCAACTTTCCCTGCTGCCAAGTTTTACTGAGGAAAAATTTCAAACTGTATTTCAAATGTTTAGACTAACTATTGAGTTCAATATTTTGTCTGGTCTAATTGTCATCTATTCAGGGAGAGTTCTAGGCTGAGGAAAACTCAGAGGCAAAAAGAAGAATCTGGGTCCTGGTTCACCTCTTTTTCAAGTATCTTGTTGGCAGGATGCAGTTTCTCCTACGGCCCAGGGTCACCTTAGCTACTTTCCTTTCCCAGGACAGGAAATGAGCCAGGCAGGATTGGAAAAGAATTTGTTCTGGGGCAGTCAGACCCCTTCTCCCCAAAGTCCCTGAGGGAAGCATGTTAGTGTAGAGGTGCCGACCTGGCTCGGGCAGCAGTGTTGTGGCCCTTCCTCGGGTTCAGGTTCCGAGGCTGGGCCCAGCGCCTTTTCTATGGGGAATTAGCATATCTATGGGCTTGCCACATAGTCTATCGCCCCGGCCCTTGGCAGGGCAGGCAGGCAAAGCAGTGTGCCCTCTGGTTAGGGTTGTCATGGGCTAGGAACACTCCTTGGCTGGCTAGGGAAGGGAGAGGGGAGGGGGAAGCGGGTCCACCCGACTCCACTGTGTGCCAGACCAGAGCCCTACCAGTGGCACGAGGGAGCTGCCACTGGGTCAGCAGGGCTCCGGCCACAACACGCTGACCCGGGTCTGGCCCGTTTCAGCCACAGCCTGTGGCCTCCCTGGGCCACTTCCTCCCACCCAACCCCGGAGTACCTGCATCCACGGGGGGCCCTCCGGGGCAAGGGGGGAGGCGGTGAGTGGGCGTCCGGCTAGTCTCTCGCCATCTATGGGCGGCAGGTCTGGGAACGCGCTGCGCCCCGGGGGCTCCCCTGGTCTGCCAGGGTCTCCCCATGCCGGGGAGGGGTCATCCACCAGCTCCTCCAGGTCAGGACCAGCCTCCGAAGGTTTCTCTCCCTCTGCGGGCTGGGGCGGCTGTCCCCAGCTAGTGGGGCCCAGCCACCCACCCCCCTCCTGTGAGCTGGGCGGCCTCCTCCAATCGCTCGGGCCTGCCAGCTCTACCTGGTCCCTCAGCTCCAGCAGCTCCCGCCAATCATCAGGGTCTGGCAGGTCCCACAGGCTTCGATCGTCTGGGCGGCTATCCGATGCAGTCCCAGGGTCCGGATCAGGCCTGGGCTGCCGCCTCTGGGGAGGCACGTCTGTCTCCAGCAGCAGCTTCCCCCTGACTGAGCTGCTGGGCCTGCCTTTTATACTTCCCTCCCAGACTCCGGCCCCACCCCTCTGCTTCCAGGGGGCTTGGCCCGCCAGACCTGGTTCTGTCCAGCGGGGGCAGAGTGAGCCTTCCTCGGGCACAGGCTTGGAGGCAGGCCATAGCGGCTTGCTACAGTAAGATTGCACCTAAATCCTATAACCCATCTCGTCAGCCATACCTCTGACTCTGGAGTTCAGCTGCCTCCTTCTCCACCTTCTCTCCTTTGAACTGAGGATGGAAAGCACTGGACACTGATGATGTCAGCGAATGCAGTAAGGGGCTTTTGAGCCCAGCTGCCACCTCTAAATCCTGCTCCCCTGGGAGTCCCTACTCATGTCCCAGGCTCAGACTACCTGGGGAAACAGACCTATTTGATCCATGTACATGCCATTCAAGAGAGAGGAATCTAGTTCTGGGTTGTAAGTACCTTTGTTCAAAAACCCAGAAGGGCCCATTTGTGGGAGGGGAGACAAAAAACAAACAAACCTACTGTAGGACAGGAAGATCACTAGCCATGTGAAATATTTTTGGAGCTTTCTGAACCCGATGTCATACTGCCTCTGAAGTAGGATAATGGGGACAGACTCTGAAAGGGGAAATAAATCAGTGCTCTTTCCCCAGCTCACCTTCACTGAGTGTAGCAGTGCAGATAATCCTCATTTTTCTTTTCCACTGCTCACCTTCATGGAGTGCAGTATGGGGGATAATCCTTAGTGCCTGGTTCGCCTGCTCAGCTTTACAGAGTTCAGCATGGCAGATCAGTGTAGAAAAGACCAGGCTGTAAACATGTGCTGATTGCTGTAGGTGTGCACCTCTCCTGGAATCTCCCAGGGGAATTCTTTCTCCTAAGGGGAAGAAGACCACCAGTTCAAATGAGTTGAGAATCAAATAATAAAATATATCTGAACAGCAGAGTTCAGGCAGTTCTAGGCAAGAGTTCACTGCGAAACTAAGTTTAGGAGGTCTGCAGTTGTCCTCGGCAAGCTATCTTTTTCTTCTCATGCACCCTGGAAAGATGTAATAATGGGTTAGGGATTTCCTGCCATACCTAAAAGAATAGGAAAGTATTGGGCTATCATTCCCAGCTACCATTGTGGGTCACCATGGCCTATTGTCCAGTTTATTGTTCGCAATTCCTCCACTTCCTCCCCTGAGCAGATGGTTATGGAGTGATGAGAAAGGCAGCATCCTGGATCTGGAAGAGGCAGCAGGCAGTAAAGGGTTTCTTGGCTTGTCATTTTTTTCATTCTTTGCCAGTCTTGATTTTATACAGCCAGAATTTTGTGTACTAGTCAAAATTTAATGTGGTGTCTGAATATAAATGTGGGTATTTTCCCCAGTGGTCAGTGACTCAGCATTTCTTAATGGGTAGATTTTTACCTGAAAGACTGGCCTCTTCACTATACAGCCTTTCAAAGGCAGCCATCATTTTAGTCCCCTCCCTGGGGCATGAAAATTTCGAGATGTCCTCAGTCCAACAAAAATAAACAAACAAATATGACACCCTAAGTGCCCCTGCATGCTTTTACAAGCAATGCTAATGTAGGTGAACAATATTGTCAGTATTGTCTTTCTGACCCTCAAAATTCAATGACCCAAGCTCTTCTCCCTGGATAAAAGGTAAGGGCGAAGTGGGAATCAAATCTGTAAAATGCAAGTATATGTGGGCCTTGGGGTAAGACACTCTTCTTAGTGATACAGTGGGAAATTTTATGGAAAGCTGAGCCTATTCAGTCATTAGAAAAGCCATCTTACAATCCTGACTCCTGCCAGATACTGTAGAAAGGAATACTGGTGATAGGGGAAATTGAAGCAGTCTGTGGGGTACAACAGAAGAAATTACCTCTTTGCAAGAGATCGCTAGAACAAGTGCAGAGTCAGTAGCAGATCTCTATTGCTCATCTCTCTCCAGAGATATCTGTAGGCCTCCTAACAGCTCTATCTGGAGTAAAGCCTCCATTTGTTGCCAGTCTTTCTCAATTTGGGAACACTAGAGCTACCTAAATAGCTTTGATCAGATGGGATCACTGGATATTATCCAGAGGGAATTGTCCAGTGGAGCTTTGTAAGAATTTTAGAAATAGTCCTGTGCTATTCCCAATCTCAGCAACCTGTGGAAAGGCTACTATGTGAATTATATCATCCATAATATTTCTTCAGATCAGAGCATTAAACCCTCTCCCCTTCCTACTTTTAGCCTCTGAGAATTGAGAGCAAATAGAGGAGAGCTTTGGCTAAATCATCTAAATAAGTTCCTAAAACAAATTTGTCTTCAAGCATTCCCATTTTACCATCCTCAGACAATTTTTATGTTTTTCATACAGATGGCAGCTTTTTTTCTTTTCCCAACTTTGATTGTCATTTGGACTGATCCATTATCCTAGCATGGCTCTCTGGGATTATAATAGCAATAATACTAGCTTTAGAGAAGTAGGAAATTCAATTCTCTTCCCAGATACATTTTCTGGTCAGGGTTCTGGACCAGGATTCAGATCAAACAGATGCAGGGTGCCAGGGAAGTCAGTCATAAGCCTGGGGAGGATGAATGCTATTGGGTTACAAGTTCTCATTTCAGAAGAATGTTAACAAGATAAAGATGGCCCTAATGGAGAAGTGTCACAAAAACAAAAATGCAATTCTTATTGGAGCCTACTGGAAATTCTAATCCCCTGCTTCAGTGTTTATAAACTTACAAGTTTATAAACTTCTGAGTTTATATGATATCTGTCCAGTAATTCCAGGTATCCCCTCCGCCTCTTGCTGTATCTCTTCCATTGGCAAAGTTCAAGCTCCATTTGTATATTCTCTGCTCACATAACTAGTGGATACAATGAATTAGATTTTTGCAGAAGAGTTCTCCATGCCCAGGGTTAGATGAAGGAGATACGTACGTATAATCACCTAGTTTTGGCTGCTCATATGTAAAGGATAATCCCTGGATGCACACTGCTCTGAAAACTCCCGTTGTAATGATTCTGTGGACCTTAGCATGAAGAAGAATAGGAAAACTTCTCAGTGCTTATCTGAAAATTTCCTTCTTTGAGTAATAAGGTCCACAGATCCAGCCCACTCTGAAGACAAAAGGATTATCTAGAACAGAAGTGTAAATTGACGTTCAAAGATTTGGGTATATTGTCATTAGGTAGAATTTAACATATTCTGCAGTAGGATAAATTGATTTGTTTTTCCTCAAAGCATATTTACTTTAGAAAGTAGATTGATATTATCCTGGCTATAGAAGTTACTTAAACTGGAAGGAACTTCCAAAAACAGGGCATACCCGTGCTGCCAGTGATTGACAGGTCTGGATCTGCTTGCAAGCAGGCTGAAGTACCCATTGTAACAGATCGGTGGATGTTATTGCACAAAAAAAGAGGAAATTTTTAGATAAGCATAGATAGTTTTATATTTTTATGGTAACTTTTAAACAAAGCAAGATTTATTACAAGATGATTATTAAACTCAATTCTGAAGGGGCCAACTCAGGTTTGGTTCTCCTAAACATATCTGTAGTCTCCAATTTCAATAGGACTCTGCTTGTGCTTAAAATTACATATGTGGTTAAGTATCCTGCTGAATCTAGACTTGAGAGGAAAAGCTTTGCACGGCCTTACTAATCTCTCAGGTAGCTAGTGTCTCCCACATTTTTGAAAATTTAACATAATTACTTTGTTAAAATGCATAACATCTATTCCTGATGTAATAATCTCTTGCATAATTAATCATTACAGTCACTCCTCTTACTCCACTTTGCTCTGTTTAACAAATCTGGATAATACATTTGACTTTTTATTTAATTAAAACTGAAGTTTAGTTTTGACAGTACATTTTTTTTAAAAAGGTACAGCAAAGGTCTGAAATATTTGGTATGATTGGAAAATATTGAAACATGTATTCCAGGCTTCAACCTCAAAAATTGTAAATATTTTTCTTTAAGGTCAAGAGTTTGGAATGGAAGAACAAGGAAAACCAAGAAAAGGGATTTTCATTCTTGTTTTCATATTTTAAGAAATATTACTTGCCTTATATTTTTCCAAACATCTGTAAGGAGACCAGCTTGTATAACCCTGTACTTGGTAAGTGTTTAAGCATCTGTAAAATCATTAAATATTTTGTAATGTACAGTATAGAGATTCTGCTTTTTGTGAGTGATGCTGTTTGCCGACAACTTGGCTCAAAAACATTTTTCTTACTGTTAAGAAATGTGGTCTGTATCTATAATGTGTGTTTTCAGTTCTATTGAGTTCACCTATATTAATGGAAACACAATTTGACTTCTCTCTCAATTCTTTAAAAGTCAAGGTGCTGTTTTGTTCTGTTTCACTTTAAATAAATTAACTCTTACATACTTAACTATAGATTTAAAATTGATTTTTTTTATTGCTTTCCCCCTGCACTCCTAAAATCATGGGACAATGGAGGGGAAGAACATAAAGAACAAAATATAAAGGAATGGGGTGGGAAGGAAAGGAGCAGAAGGAACAGGGGCAGGGAGAAGAAAGGAAAGTGCTGTTCCCATCCACTTAAGAATTAATCTAAAGTTTCTAAAAAAAAAAAAAAAAATAATAATAATAATAAGACCAGATCTCTTCAAATTTGTCTGAGGTACCTCTTCTCCAAAATGGTACCCACTCTTTAGCGTGTAGGTGACCCAAGTCATAGTGCCAAGCTTCCATCACAGGAGGCAGCCTGCTGTCCCACCTAAGCCATATAAGTCATTTGGGTATAAGCACTACTCTAAGAACCAAGTTTTCCAAAAAAAAAAAAAAAATATCAAACTTAATGCATCCAGTATTATGGATAAATTTCATTTTGAAGAAGAAAAACTGTTTAGTTCTGGGAAACCAAAAGAAATTAGTGGTGTTGCTCATTTGCGTGACATCCATTCCATCGACACAGAGCCAGATCAATGGTCCTCCATAATTGCTTCTAAAACTTTTGTCAAGACCAGGCAAAGTACATGCTAGCATGTCCTAGGCTTGTCATGTTAAGACCATGTTGCCTTCCAAGCTTTAAATTGACCATTTTTGCACATGTCAAAGTATAATTTGCCTTGTCTTGGCTAAAGTTTTAAAAGATGTTGGTTAGATTGAGCTAGTTAATGCAATTAACAAACACCTTCACATTCTAATTTAAAAAAAGCCTATAAGGATAGAGTGGTTGGGGAGGTGAAATTCATACCACATGCTTTCCTCCTATTTGCTGGCCTCCATTAAGGCCAGCAAGGGCAGTTGCATGTTCTTCAAAACTGCTGTTAAAGCACATGGACTGGAATAGGGGTCCTGAACCCTCCATGACAGGGGTTCTGGAACCCTGGATCCACATCAACATAGATTTCATGACCCTTGTTTTAGTATGCTCACAGCCTCTTCCCTTCATGGCCTTCCACACTAGACCCACATAGACCAGCAAGGATATCTTGTTTTTGTCCCTCTTAAGGCATGTGCTGACATCTTTGTGTGTGATTCACCTGTATTCTACCCCACACAACCCCTATAAATTAAACCACAAGGCTTAAGTAGTATGAAATTACTTTCTGCAAAATGGGTGAATTACTTCATCTATGAATTATTGCTCAATAACATATTTGATCAATTCTAAACAATTTTTCATTTCTAAATAAAACTATAATAGTTTCTTCCCACCCAAGTTGGGTAATCACATTCTGCCTATTTAAAATTCCTCATGGAAGGTGGTGTCCTCTACTTTTTGTCCTAAACAGTGGTGTAGTGTTGCTGTTTGCTGCTTAATATTTTGGTGGATTTCATTCCATATCAGTGGCAGACTATGTAATTCCTCAGTACAGTAAATAACTTTAAGACAGCTTAGGGAATCAATTTATGCAGTGCCTTTTTATCAGTTAAGCTTTACTTGTTAAGAATTGCTTGTTACCCCACAAACTAGAGCATAAAAAAGTCGTAAATGGAGAGGTTCATCCAGTAGAAAATGTTTGCAGCCTTCTAAGTCACAAATACAATTTCCACTCCTAGGAAAGGGGCTGCCTTTTGAAGCTTAATGTTCTAGGCCTAATCTACACATACTCAGTAATTTGGCGGCAGTTGACGGAAGTTACGCAAGCTACGCAGAGTAGCTTGCATAACTCCTGTCAACTTTGTAACTTCCCTATAGCATACCATCTCCACTGCACTGCTCAGACAGGAAATGCATTCCCATCAACACAGCACTACATCTTTGAGGAGGTGGTTTAATTGAATTGACTTCCAGATTGATTGAGCGGGTCTTCACTTCCATTCAATTGATCTGGATAGATCAATCCTGACAGCAGCGAATTTGCTACTGTCACTGTGTACCATACCCGTAGTCTTTTACTGGTATTGAGAGACTATCTGTCCCACCCCTTTAGGGAATCAATGGTTGTGCTGAAGAGTGAGTTTCAGAAAACCAAAAATCCTGGAATTTCAATTGAATTGGATAGAGCTTTGAGCTGGTAGGCCTTTTTTTTTTCTGACACTCATTTTAAAATGCTTGGTTTTGTCACAGAGATACCACAAATGAGACCAAAGCCACACTATGTAATGGTAAAAAAGGATGCTGAAACCAATGAAGCGATATATTGCACAAAGGAACCTTTCCTTAAGGCCCGTGTTATTGTCATTCGATGGTTGGTATCTTTCTGGTTGGAGCCAAAACCACATACGGGATCTCATATTCCTGGGATGGAAGGTGAAATTGTGCCAAAGAATATTCAGGTATAACCAAACACACATTTAAAATAATTTTTATCTATTTTGAAAGATTTCTTAGTAGTCTTCTGTTACGTCAACACTGAAATTCTACCACTGTATGTTTCTCTACTAGTTTTAGTTAATTGAAAAAAAAATGATTTGTCTGTATAGAAATCTCCAGACCTGGAACCATTTTGGAAATAATTGCCAAATGTTTATATCTTGTTTTGTTTTTCTACCAAAATAATAGAAATGTACCCTGAGGTAGTGTTTTTATTCACCTAAATAAATGTTTTGATCTGTAAATTATTTTTGGGGAAATGTTGAAATAAATCTACAGTAATGTCTCTGCATAGGGTAATATACTCAGTTTCCCTTAAAGCCCTATCCAGCAATCCAAATTCTATTCAACTTCAGCTGAGGTCTTGCGAGACTGTGTTTTTTGTGATGATGCTTCTAAATATGCCCAAAAATGTCAGATTATTGGTTAGCAAACTGAATGAAGGAAATATGGGTTAGAATTTTTAGTAAAGGACATTAATCTGACTGGACAATAACTAGACTTTGCTTGTGCTTGACCTGGTCTTTAACTGGTTTCAGACAATCGCTAACTTTCCACATAACCCAGTGGATATGTAGAACTTTGAGATACTATATGTCTGAAGTATTCTCTGTGCTGTTTTAAGAATTGTCTTCAAATTATGTAACTAGAATTATTTTATTGCTTTTTTTTTTCCACGTTTGTTTCAGAGAGCAGCTGCTAGCATGGCTTCAAGGGAAGACAGCAAAAACGACAATGCTGATAGACCAGATAGAAATGTAGAGCCAGAACAATCTCATTCTAATACAAGCACGCTAACAGAGAGAGAACCAAGTTCCTCCAGCCTCTGTAGTATTGATGAAGAACATCTAACTGATATTGAAATAGTCCGCAAAGTCTTTTCTTCTAAAAGAAGTAATGTTAACTTTCTTACAGAAATATTTCGACAGGTAAAGAAACCCTCAAGTGTGGAAGAATATTTTCGTTTCAGTTTAAACAATGATCAGATTTATAAGTTTTGTTTCAAGTAGGTTCTACGTTGAGAGTGTAAAAACTTTTATTGTGCTTTAATTTGCACTGTTCATTTTAAATTTAGGTAGATGGTAAACCCATTGTTTTTGTTCAACAAAGCTTGCATCTGTTTTCTGCCTTGCTCTTTTCCTTATGTGTAGCAAGCAAAAGCTAATTTAAAACAACTAATATGAAAGATATGCCTCTGGTTCCTGGTTTGTTTTTTTCTTCACTTGAGTAACATATACTTGGACTTCATGTAATGTGGACAATTTTAGCAAAGTTATCTAGGTCAACTGTAGTAGCTATATGGAAGCAGCTTTCACCTCTTCCAAAAATTGTCCACCTGGATTGCCTGCAGCTAGGCAAGCCATGTGTAATAATGAATCTGGAAAAATGGAAAGGCTCAAACAAAGATGGATGGAAGTGGACAAAGGAGTAGTTCTGTTCCTATACATCTTTTTTATAGGATAAAGGGAAATGTAAAGTTTCTTTATACTTTAATTTCTTGGACAATTCAGCAGATCCTCATAGTACACATGCATATTTTACAACCAGTGTTGTAAAAGTGTGCACTGAGTATCTGTAAAGTAATGTAGAAGAACTGTATGATGCTGTAATTGTATATACTTAAGCAGGACTTTCTGAAGTTCACTTGGAAGAATATATTAGTCAGACAATAAAAACATGTTGAAGAGTTCAGAAGCCCTTTTACCACTTGCTTGTGACTAAAAACATTGTAATGTTAGGGTTAAATTATATAAAATTAACATACAAGGCTAAAAACATAGTGAGATACAATGTCAATGTTACTTTATTTGTTCTGGTTTAAAAAAAAAAACCTTGTGGTTGTGGCTCGAGCAAGGGAAGGGTTGTCACTCAATATAGTAAACTGAGATTCAAATGAGTTATATTGCTAGTTTGCTGTTTCAGTGCAATGAAGGGAAATTGAAAACATAACGAACTCTGGAAAATGTTTGAACTTCATATGAAAATGAATGAAAAATATTTTTTATTCTGATATTAAAATATAACTTAAATAATAGTCAATTTATGTGAATTAGTACTAATGCATCATTCTGCAATATTTTAGGTGAAGCAATAGAAAAGTTAAAAATCATTTTTCGATATTCTAGAATATAAGAGCATAAGATGGACTCATTTGATTTTAGTTTAATGCAGTAAAGAGAATTTGAAAAATTTAGTTTTCAAACAATATTTAAACCTTGTGTAATTAGGAGAAGAATAACTTTCCATTATTTAAGAAATTATCAATTTAGTTTTTAAAGCCCTTCAATTAATGCTTAAAAAAAACCTAGTGAATAATACAGTATATTGCAGTTTTGAGGCAGGAGTTCAAACAAGCAACTTGTGCAACCCCCTTTCTCTTTAGCATAACATTTTGTTAGCTGCTGCAGTCAGTTCCAAATTTGGACAGAGCTGTGGGAACTTTTTTTCTTTGAAAATATTTAGAAAAATCTCTTAATCTATTTTTCATTTATACAGCGAGGGTGGCAAGAGGTGGCTATCTGTTTGCTATGTTTTACACTTTATTGAAGTAACCTAAATATTTACATTTCAAATTTGCAGTGTAAATATGTGGTCCTCACTGAGAAGTGTGTCCTTAGCTAAATGTGAAAACTTTGGGTTCAGATTGTTTCCATTTGAGGATACCATATTGACTATTCTAAGTAAAACATCTAAATCTTGAAATGTGCACTGTCATACTGGTGTACTGTGCATTTAGACACTTCTGGAAATGCAGCCATGTAAAGAACAGATTAAAAGGGAGCAATTGGGCTTTGTCTTGCCTTTCCTTGTTTACTAGACCCCTCCCATTATGCATTTTTTTAGGAGGGAGGAAGAGGAGTTGGGTAGCTTTTGGTTAAATGCCTGTGATCTCTTTCATTGCATGGTCAGTTCAAATTTCTTGCACTTGAAGGCTGTATTTTTAGTATTTATTCATATTACAGTAGCACCTAGACATCCCAATTGGGGATCGATGTTTGGTTGTCTTATATATTGTACAGAAATATAGTGAAGAAACTGTCCCTACCTTAAACAGCTTGGTGCCTTAGAATGCACTCAGGACTCCAGAGTACAGAAAATTAGGTAGAAATGGATGGGGTTGAACTTTAAAAGGCTTTTAGACTAGTTGAGCCTATTCTCATGCCACCTGAAATATGAGGGGGAGGCCAGTCTTAAGGTTCTGGGACTGTCTGCCTGCTTCATCCACTTTTCATATGCTCACTCTCCTGATAAGTGAAAATATCAATGGCTAATGGGGAGGGTGGGGTGGTGGAATTAAATATTTTCAAAACATATTAGGAGCAAAAAGAACCCTAGGTCAGGAATAGGTCCATTGCTAGATACAGCTGATAAAATTGTAGATAATGATGCAGAAAAGGCAAAAAATGTTCGATAGATATTTTTGTCCTTTATCTGGAACAAAACAGGAAAATGTATCAGCTACCTCTCATGTTATGGATGGAATTGAAAATTTTGCATCCTCCTTTGTTACACATAGTAGTCAGCATCTGCTAAAATTAAACATTTGAATACCTTGTACCCTGAAGTCTTAAAGGATTAGCTGAGGAGCTTTAGCTGAGGCTCTCCCTGAACCACAATATTCATAGATAATATGAATTCATAGAGTTATTCACAATAACTCTTAGAAAACTGAAGAAATTCTAAAGGAATGGAGGACTGCCAATGTAACTTTAATATTTAAAAAACAGTCCAAGGGATGACCCTGGGAACTATAGACTGGTTAGTCTGATGTCAATCCCAAGAAAAATAATGGAATGGTTAATTTGGAACACTGTCTGCAAGAATTATATTTTTAGCCTTTTATGTCATTGTACATGGTTTCATGTGGTAGGTCTTGTTGAACAAACCAGTTGTCTCTTTTTGACAAGATTACAAGTCTGGTTGACAAAGACAGCTTGTTGGTATAGGATGCTTGGATTTCTCCAAGCCATTTGACTTAGTACAACATGTCATCTTGATTTTAAAAAACTTGCATTGTATCGAATTAACAGGGCACATGCTGGGTAGATTAAGTATTGGTTCACCAACAGAGCACAGAATATAGTTGTTAATGGAGAGACAGCAGTAACTACAGCCATTACTAGTGAGGTTCCCCAGGGATTGATTTTTTGGTCCAGTGCTGTTCAATATTTTATGAACCATCTAATGATGATATAAAATCTTGGCTGATAATCTTTGCAGGTGACACACTATGTGGTTGGGTAGTAAATAATGAGAACAAATGACTATTTCAGAGTGATCTGAATCTCCTAGTTAAATGGTCACAATCTTACAAAATGTCTTAATACAGCCAAATGCAAGGTTAGTACATCTGGGAGCAAAGAATGCGGGCTATACCTATGGGATGGGACACTGTCTTGAGCTAAAGTGGTCCTTGGATGTATAAAAGGGGAATATGAAGTAAGTGTAGAGAACTGATCTTGCCTCTGTACACAGCACTGGTAAAACAGGTACAAGAATGCTATGCCCAGATCTGGTATCCTCACTTCAAGAAAGATATGGGAATGCAGGAGAGTTTGAAGAACGGTCACAAAAATGTTTCAGGGGCTGGAAAATAATAACGAATATATGAAGCTTAAGGAGCTCCATCTGTTTAGCTTATCAGAGAGAAGGTTGAAAGGTGACTTGATGACTGTGTATAAATATTTACACATGGAAAATATCTGATAGTGGGGGGCTTCTCAATCTTGCTGACAAAGGCGTAGCAAGATCCAGTGGCTGGAAGTGGAAGGTACACTAACTGAGCCTTGAAATAAGACTGTTTCCTAGCTCCGACAGTAGTTAAACATCAGAAGAGCTTATCAGGGGAGATGATGGAATCACCATCACTAGGAGTCTTTAGAATGAGATTAGATACCTTTCTAAAAGACATGCCTTAATTCAATTTCTAGAAAAAATTTTGTATAGCCTGTACATGCAGGTCAGACTGGATGATCATAGTGGTCCCTTCTGATACCCCTTTGAAGTGTTCAGTCCAGAACTTGAGAATGAGTTCTTATAAAAGAATCCTACATTTCTTAAGAATGTTGGGATAGCGCTTATAAGAGCTGTACCAGTGGCTCCTAGAAAATACACAATGGTTTATTTTATTTTATCCCTTTAATACAACTAGTATGATAAAAGCTGGGAAAGTTGTGAATTAAAAAAAAAAGTGAAATTCTGAACAATTGTATTGTATTAACCTAGTCTGTCTATGAATGTAGTTGTTTAGCAGAAGTCCTAGACTTATGTTAAAGACTACTGATCTGAGATCTCTTTTGTATTAGCCCCCCACTGACATAATACTTCCTGAAGAGGGCAGCATCTTACAAGCAAACTGGCTTCCCAGTGTATATTTTCATAACTGTAGTTATGAAAAATGCCTTTTCTCTGTCATCTGTTTTGCACCACTCTTTCATAATAGCAATAAAATGTGGTTCTTTGTTATCCATACAAACTCAGATGGCTAATATAATTAAGAATCCTATTGTCCCTTACTCTTACTACTCTCATATATGAGACAGAATGCCACAGAAGCTTCCACTTTGTTGTCTCTTCTTTTAATGAGAGTTTGGTGTTCAAAATCAGCAGGGCCCCTAAGATCCATGGAGGGACAGGTCTATCTGCATGGAGTCCTACTGGCTGCTGCTCTTCTTCCTTGCTAACTGTTTCCAACTTCCCAGCAGCACAGCTTTTCTGCCAGGTGTCTTTCTCCCCAAAAACCTTCTTCCTGACATACTCCCTCCCAATCTTTCAGGGTGTTCCAGATTGCAGATTGGGAAAGCTAATAAACTAATACAGATGCAAATCAGCATTAGTTTAAATTTCTGCAGAGTGGCTGCAGCTGTTTCTCCATCTGTAGAGCCTGATGCCTCAAGTGGGGACTTCCCTGGAGTTGAAAGAAGTGACTTTGACGTTTTTCTTTTCCTTTCCCTTATCAAAAATCCAGAATTTGTCCCCAAAGAGACAGAAGGGACAATATAGTGCATCCTAAAAACCTTTTTATTAAATTAAATCATTTTGTCAACTTTCTATTTTTGTATCACATCCATATATTGAAATGCATGCTCTTGAAACTGGTTACTACCAGGAGTAGTGTGAGATAATGTAGTTCATTTCTAACTTGTCTCTAGATGTTACAACTTTTTTTTCTCCTGCTAGGCTTTTTTGTTGCCGATTTGTGAAGCAGCTGCTATGAGGAAAGTGGTGAAGGTTTACCAGGAATGGATCCAACAGGAAGATAAGCCTTTATTTATGAAAGAACCTGAAGAAATAGTGACATCTGTAAATATAGATAGTGATGAAAATGTTGCAGAGCTTAATTCATCAGAGAAGGGAAAAGAAAGAGAGGAGGTAAAAAAAAAAAAAAAAAAAAAAAAAGCTTCAAATGTATGTCTTATTTCCTAATCTATTTAGCATATGTACTTAATTTCCACATAGGAGTCTGGTTGGTGCAGGTGTTGGGAAAGTGGAATGAATAGAAGTTTTGAGTTTAAAAACTGTAAAGGGCACAAATCTGTGTCCTCAGGTCTGAGTAAATAGAACAGCAGCACAGTAAAAGTGCCTCCACCCATAAAAGCTATGCTTGCCATGTCCTTCAGTTCATGCCTCCACATCACCTTTTATATCAGTTCTCTGTTCAAATTGTTTATGCAAATGACCAGAAAAAATTTGACCCAGCAGTAACTGACTTCTAGGGGACAGAGTTAAATGAAATAACCCAATTACAGAAAAATCCTATTTTAAATTAAATTTAAGGGGGAGATTGTCAAAGACACAAAGTCCTATTAACTTTCATTGAAAAGCTGGGCACCTAACTGCTCCTATGTCTTCTGAAAACCTAACCCTAATCTAAATTATAATAGTGGAATTTAATGTTAGTGATGGGTATATTTAGAACGTGACATTATCTGTTCTCCTATCAAGAACTTCCTAAGAAAACTAAGTTTCTCTGATAGTCAGACCTTTGCCATCTTTAAATGCTGTGATTATTTTTTCCCCCTTCAGAATAGATATGAGCATTTTTATTGGTAATGTGTAGGTGCACAGGGTGAAAGCTAAATGCCCTTGAGACCTGACATTGCACATTTTAAGTCAATGGCAAAACTCCCCAGTGACTTCAGTACGAGGAACAGTAGGACACTCATGACTAAAACAGTGCATTGAGTAGCCTAGTGCACCCCCTACTATGGCTTATTAGCATATTGTACATCACTAACTGTAAACTAAATTAGGGCGATGGTTTGTGCACTGTATCCTTCCACTATGTGAAAAATAGTTCCAAGCAGAATGAGACAAAGTAGCAATTTTTTTTTCCATGTTATTCTGAATATTTGTTCTGTGACTCTTCTGAATTGTATCTTTTTTTTAAGGTGTTTGGATATACACCACCTTCTTTCATTTCCCAATTCCTGGGAGGCAGGCTGAACTTCCATTAGGCTTTTTTCAGCTCTTACTTTCTCCTTTTTTATTTAAAAAAAGCCAAAAACCTAATTTTTTTCTCTGGGAGTTTAAGAAACAAAACATTTTTATGCTTCAGGAAAAAATGACTATCTCTGGTCATGTTCGAAATTCAAGTTGGACAAGAAATGGCTGTTATCAGGATGCTTCCCAGAAAATATCTGAAATAGATATCGCTGAGCAAAATATACGAGCTGGAGTACAATCAGTATTACAGGTATGGAATGCTCTTTTTCCCCCCTCAATTTTATTCTCTCATGTTTGTTTTTTTTCTTCAACATTATGTAAATGAAATGTTAATGGAATAAAACAGAACATGGTTACAGAATTAATCTCCTGTTCCATAACATCTCAGTTTAGCTAACTGATTGTGGTTTTAATTAAGGGGATGGATAATAAAGCTATAACGATAGTTTACTGCTTTCTTAATGACTTCCTGCATTCTTTCTCCATTTTTGACATAACTCAAATAGTATACAGGACTGCATTTACTGCTGTTGGCTCACACAAAGAAAAATCTTTAATCCATACCATGATTACTACATCAGGAAGTGTACTCTATTCTACAGCATGTTACAGCAAAAATGATCAAAACTAATCCAGACTAAAAGATTGTTTGTAAGAGTTGATGAGTGTTGTCTTGTTTACTTTATGAAATTTTACCTATATTAGAACACAAGTGGTGGCTTAATATTACAGTTGGAGATAAACACTTATTAGATCTTTGTTTCTTATTTATTTTAATCATATTAATTTTAATTACATTTTAAAATGTAATTAGGCATTTATCAAATGCAAGGATTTGTGGAACTTTGCATGGGTACATTTTAAATAGAAATAGTTTATTCAATGCTATTGTTTTATGTTGCAAATGCTGAGGTGAAGATTTGCTAGAGTTGTACGTTAGTCTTCTTTTTTCATTTACTCATAACTTCCTGAAAAACCTGCTTTTGGAGTAGAAATTTTCTGTAACTGGTCTCAGCATAGAGGTCAATTATTTTGGACCGTTTGAGCAAAATGTCTTGTTCTTGTATTATAAGACACTGGGGATTTTTTTTCACCTTGAATTTTTATTTCCCCCCCATCTTTAATAACTGAGAAATGGTTTTGAGCATGTTCAGTGTACATTCAAGTCCGTTCATGGGACTATTCCTGTGTGTAAAGTTATTTATGAATGCAAATCTTGGCAGTATTGAACACTTAGATGTCCACTGAACATGCTTACAGGCATTTTTTAGTTGTTATTAAGCAAAAATAAAAAACAAACCCTTAGAGCTGAAAGTAAAAACTACAATGGATTTTTCCTCAAGCTTTCCTGAGCTCAGGGGGCAACTTGGGCAAAATCTTTTGAAGTTGTAGGCCCTATGATCTTAGCCAAGTCTAATGCTTATGTGGTGTATAGGGAATGGGGAGAACTGGGTTAAAGCCCATGAAAGCTTATGCCTGCAAAAATTAAATTTGTTAGTCTTTGAACTCTTGTTGTTCTTTCTCCCTAGCAGACAGACAGGTTACTTCCCTTGGCTATTGCAGGGATATTTTGCAGGGAGGAGACTGCAAGTCTCAGGGTTTGTCTACACAAATGTTTAGTTCAGGGCAAGCAGGCATGTAAATCCACCCCTCACTAGCCTTCAGTGCCTAAAGGATATATCTATGCTGCAATTAAACACCTGCGGCTGGCTTGTGTCAGCTGACTCAGGGTCATGGGGCTATAAAATTTCAGTGTAGATGTTTGGGACCTGTGAGCCTGAGTCAACTGCAGGTGTTTAATTGCCACGTAGGTGTAACCTAAGTGTCTGGTTAGACCTTGCTGCCGTTCATTAACGGTTCCCAAGTGTGCTTTGATCTACCCCTCTTTGAAATGGAAGTACAGGGCTGCAGCAGAGTCCACACAGATAGAGACCTGGTCTGCACTTAAACATTAAATCGACCTAGCTACATCACTCAGGACTGCAGAAATTTTGCACCTTGAGTCCCATAGTTAGGTTAGCCTAACCTCTTTAGTGTAAACATGGCTTGATCAACAGAAGCATTCTTCTTTCAATCTAGCTACCATGCCTTAACATGGTGAATTAACAAGATTGACAGAAACACCCCTTCCATAGCTGTATGAAGTGTCTACACTTATGGTGCTACCATGGCACAGCTGCAGTGCCATAGCTGTGCTGCTGTATTAGCTGTAGTGTAGACATGGCCTTAGTGTGTAGCAGGCTAGACCTTTCTGGCATGAAGATAGCCTTTATTATCTAAACCTATATATGTCTCTGGCAGAATCCAACCAAACAGAAGCAATGTGCATTTGCTCCTCCCTTACCCCATTAACCTTTAATGTGGGTCACTACTGTGTTTATACAACACCTAGTAGAAATAGTAGTATTAGAAATAGAAGTAGTAGAAATGGTAGTAGAAATAGTTAATAAAGACACCCAAGAAGGTTTCAAGGAAAACTGTTCCTGTAATATAGAATGTATAGACAGATGTGTGACATTCTGCTTGGTGTACCCAGAATTGTGAGCCCCTGTGTTATTCCTCTCCACATCAGCACGTGACAGCTTTTTGCTGCTCCTAAGTCATATGTAAATTCCATGAGACACCAGCTTGTCTGCCTTGCCAGCAAACTCTTCAGGACACCGTTAGTCCAAATCTTGCCTTTCAGGTAACAATCAGTGAACCCCGACTCCTGAGTTTCCCTGCAGTGTCCAGTCCCTCCTCGCTAGACATTCACAGAAGTCAAGTTAACTGCCTCCAAAAAGAGAGAACACACCAGTCTGCCTGGCTAGCTGAGGACCCACCCTCAAGTTTAATACACCACACAGAGATGGTTTTGTAACAAAACAAGAATGAGTTTATTAAAAAAAGAACAAAGATTAAAGTGATACTGAATACATGGTTTTGTATGGTTACAAACCAAACAGTGATGCAGTTGCAAAGAAGGCTAATACACTCCAGAATGTATTAAGAGGCATGTCATATGTTAGACAGAGAAGATAATTTTCCCTTTCTACTCATCTTTCATGAGGCCTTAGCTGGAGGACTGTGTCCACTTCTGGGTGCCACGTTTTAGGAAAGATGAGGAGAGCAACAAAAATGGTAAAAGGTTTAGAAAATCCAACCTATGAGGAAAGGTTTAAAAAAAAAAAAAAAAAAAAAAAGGAGGGGGTATATTTAGTCCTGAGAAAAGAAGACTGAAAGAGGACCTGATAAATCTTCAAATATGTTAAGGGCTGTTAAAAAGAGGATGGTAATCAACTGTTCTCTATATCCACTGAAGGTAAGGCAAAAAGTAATGGCTTTTCTTTAGCAAGATAGGTTTACATTCAATGTTAGGAAAAGCTTTCTAGCTATAACGGTGATTAAACTCTGGAGTAGTAGTATGGAATCCATCATTGGAGGTTTTGAAGAACAGATTGCACAAACACCTCCTGTGGATCGTGTATGTTTACATGGTCCTGCGTCAGTGCAGTGGGATGGACTAAGTGATCTCTCAAGGTCCCTTCCAGCCCTACATTTCGATGATTCTATGTTCAGGATCTGAAGTGATAACTCCATCCAGATTGAATTCTCTTTGACAACAACCAGGAAATTTACAACCAGGTGTCAGATTAGGATAACTGTGTGGATTGGATGAAATGCCAGGCATTGTTGAAAGAACATTAAATTATCTAGTGTAGTAAGTCCTGAAACAAAAACCATAGCATTAGTTCAGCATTAATAACCTGCCCTTTCTTTGATGTGATGTATATTATTACTCTTGGGCCTGGCCAGGCCACTCAACAAACCTCCTCAGTTTATCAGAGCTACCTGGACAAGTGAGTAAAGTGAATATGCTTTGAGTCCAAAACATATCCTACCACATGAGGAACAGCTGGCAGAGGGAACAAACCAGAGCAATCAAAAGAGGCAGAGGTTCATACAAGGTATTGTGCTCTCTTTACATTTATTGAATTTTATTTCTGGTGTATATTTAAAATAGAAGGGATTTGCTGAGTCAGCATTACAAGACGCCGATGTTGAAATGACAGTGATAGCTGCCAGTAAAGAAGTATGCCCACCATTTCCCAGAGATGAACAAAGCTGCAAATGGAGTCTAGAATATCTCCAGTGCTGTTTCATTCTCTGCATAAAAACCCCCCATGCTCTTGTGGCATAAGCAGACTCCCAGTCCTGCTGCCTTTGCAGCCAACTTTGCTTTTCTTCTATAAGCTTCTAACTGTCAGTATAGCTGATTTCATAAGGAGAGAAATGGCAATCAAACCCATTTAACACTCTCTTATTTACACTTATTAAAGCCGACTAGAACACTAGATTTATTAAGGCATTATGTTTTACTAGGAACCAAAATCTCAGGCAGTAATAAAGTAACTGGTTCATGGAGCCCAGACTTCCTTGTTGGCAGGCAGGATAAGGACAGATATTCATCTCTGTTCTCTTTCCTTATAACAAAGACAACACTCAAGGACAGAAACAGCATATACAAAGTATTAGGAATTTTGGAAAATTATATTTATGATTATTCGCTGTTCAGTTCCTGTTTGCTTCTAAAAGCACCAAGCAATAATGAACACTTCTGAAACCAATGGCACATTCTAAAGAATACATTGTATTTTACTTGTGACTGCCCGAGGCTGACCTTAACAGTGGGAACTCTCAATTCTTTCAACTCCAGCACACAGCAGCATTCCAGTCCTGCAACATGCATAAATATCTGCTGCCAAATATAACAAATCTCTGCTCTGCTTCTCCCACAGGCCAGAAAGGCACAGCTGCCGTGCTGAGTCTAGAAGGTGTTGAGAGCCCCCTTCCGTTGCAGCTGCTTGCATTTCAGTGGAACAGAAAGGGAAAATTGCCAAACTCCCTTCTAATAATTTGAAGAGGGAAAAGCTGGCAAAGAACTAAATATTCAGCTGCAGATACACAAAGCAGACAAGACTGTAAAACTGCAGATATACAGCTAATGACTTCATGAGTGTATGGACCAAGAGATGCAAAACAGAAGAGTCAAAAAGCCAGGCTTAGCTTCTGAGGCAAATATTTGACGCCTCTACTCTCACCATGAAAAAATGAAGAATGAGAACTTACTCGAGTATTAATGTAGTGTACTAACACTCTCCAATAACCTGGTTCAATGCCTGTTGAAATCAATGGAAAAACTCCCGTTGATTTAAATTAGCACTTGATCAGACCCTATGCCTATTGTCTTCCTCAGAGCAGCAGCTTACACATTATCCTAATGTAGGCTCAATCTTACAGACTATATTATTTTCTCATCCCAAATTGGGGGTGTGAATGTTTATTATACACTGTATTTTACAATATATCATATGTTGCATGGTTTCCTAAAGAATGAGAAATGAAATCGTTGATACCTAAAATGTTTCAGGTCTTTAAACTTGAGACAGGTCAATTTGTCAAAAATTTTAGCAGATATAAAAAATAAACTTTCTCACACTTAATCAGTTTGGACATTCTCCATATCCAAGAGGCAGGCATTCAGAGTTTGCAGATCTGTTTGTAGCCTGGTTCAGTTAAGGCTTGATTAGTTATTTTTTCTTCTTTCCCATTTTCTTCTGTATTGGCAGAGAACATTTTGCATCAATTTAGCTTTCCTGACATGGTCTTCTGTATGTCAGGAATTGGAGGCTTCTGAGATGTATTAAGTTTGTCTCCAAATTAGTCTTTCTGTCTGTGGGAAATCCTTCCCATTCTGTCCTATGTTGTTGTATAAATCACTGCATCTGAAAATGGCATTGGGACATACTCTGACAGTATCCTAACACTTCAGAAGGCATCTTCTGTCCCCTTCAGCCTCATGAAGGTATAGTCAATCCTCAATCAACTCTGTTGGAGGCAGTATTTAAAGCAGTGTCTTGCTCTTGTGATAATCTGAGTATAATTTCATTATCCAGGGAGTAAAGAATTGCTGTGGTTGCACTCTATTAATTTTTTTGGGTGTGCCTGGTAGAAATAGTGTCCCATCTGCTACAAGCTGGAGTTATTGAAACTCCACATGTCATGCACTTTTGCAGACTAGCCAATGTAAATATCCAGGATGTGGCATTTGTGATCAACAAAGGCTTACAACACAGTGTATTTAGTACCCTTTATAGTTGATTTGTTTGGTTCTTTGTCTAGTAGATGGAGAATGGGCAATTGAGTTCCATCAGTAGATCCATTGCAGTTGGGAAAACTTATTTACAGACACTTCTTACCTTAGACAAATGCTTACTAGCAAAAAGAGGCCTCTCTAGGATTTCATATGTTTCATTGCTTATCCCACGTGCAATAGCCTCTCCAATAAATTTGCATACGTATGTGTTCCAGTGTGCTTTATTTATTTATTTTATTTGTGACCAGTCTCCACAATGCACGTAGCTGTTCTCATACTCGCTGAGAGAGAAACAAGCTGGCATGTTTGGGCTAAGGTGCATACAGAAAGAATGAAAGGTCTCTGTCTTTATCTGAAAGATTTTCAGCCACTTACTTTTAAGTTCTTCGTACAGTCTTACCACCACTTAAGAGACTGGACCAAGTCTCAAAATTGGCACTCAGCTTGGGCAGTTATGGTGGCCAGGATGTAAGCACAGCAGACATTGGTGTCAGGCTGCCCATTCTGGAGCATTGTCCCATACATAATGATTCAAAGATTGCAATCACACTTTCTTTGCTCTTCTAAATTCTCCCTATTGCTGTTTGGTTTGGTTTTGTTTTGTGTACTGTTTTGGCTTTTTTTGGATGTTTGATATCCATTCCCATACAGAATTGAAGGTAACTGTACATGGCGAACTCTGATATTCAGAGTTCTTGCGGCGGTATGAACTGGGGTGTGGGAATCTTGCGATAGCTATAAAAAATTCCCAGAATGCTGCTAAATGTGAGGACAGTTACTTTGGTAAATATCCCAGATACCCTATGCTTAACAAGCAATACTACATGCTATGGGATAAAAGCTTCAGGAGTCCAAATGCCACCATCGCTGTCAGGCACATGGGGTGTGTGTGTATACACACTCTGTCATGGTTTTATCAAATGTTACTTTATGGTTGCAGTGTTACAGAGGACAACAGTGAGTTTATGCAGTTGGATGTATTCCAGTTTTAACATAGCCTTGAGTGACTTTCCATATAATATATCTGAGAAGAAATTTGAACAAATGTGTTTTATAGAAAAAGTGAAAAATTCCCTGTTCTGCTAAACTGAAACGTAACCAATTTTATTCTTGAATTTGTCACTCATTAAAGCAAGCTAAACAAGTGATGTACTTATGAAAATTTATATCATTACTTTTCTTTTCTAGTAACCTGTTGGGTTGTTTAATCCGAGGTAAAAACATTGGCTAGCTTCTCAGGCTAATAATTTTAATTGCCACTTCTTTTGTTTCTAGGTTTTTATAATAAACTCTTCAAATATATTCCTCCTCGAACCCGCAAATGAAATTAAAACTCTTTTGGATGAGCACACGGATATGTGTAAACGCATTCTTAATATCTACCGTCACATGGTGGTGCAAGTAACAATGGACAAGAAGACTTGGTAAAAAGCTTGTGCTTTTGTCGTTAAGATTTTTAATAAACTGGAGCAAATGTGTAAAACTTTTTAATACTCAGGAAATCCAATGGGATAGTGCCTACTAAGTGAGTCAATTTCTCTCAACAGGTCAATGTTTTAAGAATGATGGGTATCTAGGCTTACTTTAAGTATCATTTTTCTGGAGTATGGGGGTGAAAGATACACATGGATCTCTTTCCCCCCGCCCCCGTCCCCCCACACACGCCATCTCTCCTCTCTAAAAAAACCTAGATAACTATTACAACAGGCACATGTGGACCCCTCCAGCCTAGTTGGAAGGGGGAATGCTTAGAGGAAGAGAGAGAAATACACACCTTCAGCACTAAAAGACAGCTGTAGTGGTGATGACTGGTGCTGTGAGTCAAAGGTAAATGGCTCCTCCAGGGCTACTGGCACCTTCTCCGAGTTGGTGTCTGTGTTGGAGTGGGGCTAGCGTGACAGTAGTAGGTGTATACAAGTCCAGTAATTTAATGTTTAAAGGTCTGTGTTGGTCCTGGTCTGCAGCTTACTCTGGTTTGGGGATTTTTTCATGCAAAAGTCCACTCACACTTTAACCAATTTCTTATTTTCTAGCAAACCAGGTACATGGGGCAAAACCCATATCCAAAGCTGAGCTATTTCTGTAGAATTTCTCTATTTCTTGAAGTGCCATTGCTCTAATAGAATATTAGAATGCCACCACGGTCTGCTGCAGCAGAGCACAGTAGCAAATCTTTAAATTCTAACTTCTTTCATTTTAATTTAAATTTCACTAAGTCCCTTACTGATGTCTCCAAAATCAGTCAGACTTGATTCTCAGCTATCTAGTGGAGACTTAGGAGTAAAATTGGAATCTAATAAATTCCAAGAGATGATTTTTAACTAACTTATTTACAGGCTTTATAATAACTTTAAACAAACCCTCAACCAACTGAGTAATGTTGTGATTATGAAGACACCTGTTCCCCACCACTCTCTTTAAACCTGGTAGAGCATGTTTATAAAAATTATCTTCTGGTAAGACACCAATCCCCTGCCAAATACTCTTGCTTGGTGCTAAAGAAATTTGTGCAGGTTAGGATCAGAAATAGTGATCAAATTAAAAGTAACTTTGCTGCCATTTGGGACCTTTGAGAGTTGTGCTTCCTTGAAAGAGCAGGTGGAAAGGCTTATGTGACACATGAAAGGCAATCCTGCTGCGGTTCCTTATTGTGGCAATAAGGGGCAGGAGTGATAAACCTTTTAAAAATAGACCCACATTGGACTGTTTCTGACCCTTATACTTCGTATATTTAAAAAATAAGTTTGTGTAAGGGGGAGAAACAAAGGCAGTGTCTCAGCCTAAATATATACTGAAAAAATAACTTAATTTAATATTGCTTTGCAGGGAACAGATGTTACTTGTGCTGCTTAGGGTCACAGAATCCGTACTGAAGATGCCATCCCAGGCTTTTCTGCAGTATCAAGGAAGAAAGAACTCCACTTTAGCAGGAAGACTTGCAGGACCTCTTTTCCAGGCAATTAAATATAAATTTAAAATGAATTTAATTTTGGCTATGAGGCCAGTTACAACAACGTTTATCATCTTCAGTGGTGGTAGCTGTGTCAGCCCCAGGATATTAGAGAGACAAGGTGGGTGATGTAATATCTTTCATTGGACCAACTTCAGTTGGTGAGAGAGACAAGCTTTTAAGTTTACATACAGCTTTCAGGACTGAAGAAGAGGTCTGTATAAACTCAGAAGCTCGTCTCTCACCAATAGAAGTTGGTCCAATAAAACATACCATCACCCACTTTCTCTCTTGGTTTGTCATTTGTAAGACTAGAATTAAATATTAAACATGCTGCCTAAACATTGAGACTACAGCATGTTAAAGGGCTAGTTGCATCTAATAACACCAGTATTATGTATAATAACATGCTTGCTACTATTTTTCTGTTTTAAGTTGTCAGTCACTGAAATATATTGTTTTGTACTTGGTTCATTTGTGTAAGTATGTATTGGAAGAGGAAGGTCAGCTAGTTTCATAGTAGTTAAGCCTTGAATAATAAGATTAGTAGCTTAGTTGCTCTGTTCATTTAGTTACAATGTATCTGTTTCCTATACTCTTTTCCTGACTTCGTTAATGAGGTCTTTAATTAACTAGGTGTTCTCACTAGTAGTCAGGCTGTATCTGTCCCTAAGCCTTCACATCAAGTAGACCTCATCGCTGTATTTTTTTTTGTACTGTTGAAAGTATGGGACATCAGGACTCCAGTGTAGATTATTAATGGTGCTCTGGAAACAGGTGGATTATAAAATGAATACAGTCATTTCCCTTAACAATGAAGACCAATTTGCTGGGCCACAAAAGATGGCACATGTTGTGAAAGTGACAGATTTAGATGTATAAATTCCCTTCAGTGAGGAGAGGGAGAATCTTCCATGTGGAAAGTTAATATAGTGCTGTATACAGGTCCTATGGATGGTAAATTTTAAGGGCATACATGTATATCAACTTACGAAGAGTCTACCAGTTGAATTTAATAAAGTAGCTGTTACCATCTGGCCCAGTGCCCTTCTTGTGTGTTGCAGATAGTCCCAATCACTGGATCTTACATGCTTCTAAATCAGATGGGCCTGGGCAGAGACTAACTACTGTTCTTATCTCTGGATCTTGTCTGAGGACATAAGAGGACATGTCCTCTTACTTGGGACATAAGATGGCTGTTCAGCCACCCTAGACCCTGAAACCAAGTTCCTCAGACCTTTCAAGCCTACCACTAACTTACATAGGCTCCCCCAGCATTCCACTGATGCTGTAGGCATTTGGATTAAACTAGAAGCCTACTTTAGGGACAACATGACAAGAAAGCAAGGAGCATAGGCTCAGCAAAGGAGTTTGAATCATGTTACTGTTAAAGTAGTTGAAAGTTACAGATCTTTGGAAAAATAACAGAAATCCTGAGTTGTACCCTTCCCTAGTCTGATCTCATCCCTTCTGTACATCCAAGGCTAGTCAGCATTTCCAGCAGGGCAAAGTCCCACAGAGCTTCTTTCCTGTACATGATACATCTTGTTTTCATGTGGGAATGGTCAGACCACTTCTGCTTCAGACCAACATCCCTTCTTAAGTAGTGTCTCCTTTTGCCATGTGCTCAGCTGGAAAACTGCAGCCTCACTCCCTTCCCCTTGTAGGGTTTGCCCCACCTGTGCAGAAAACACATTTTTCCATGGGGGTGAGCCAATAGTAGAGCCTCACATTGCTCTTTTGATGGCTTCTCTGTGAATGCAGTCTGGAGAATCTCCAGATGCTTTTAAAAAAAAGAAGCAAAATGCATGGGATGTAATCCCAACTAAACTGAATAGATTAGAAAACTAGGTTAAGATCTGAAGAGATCTTTTATGAATCAAACCAATTTATTCCCACTGCTAAATGACCTAATATAGCACACAACTATGAGTGGGAACAAAAACATTATAAACCAAGGCTTAATCATTACATGAGCATTCAAGTAAGATTTGTGTGAGGTAGAGATAGGTGAGGGGAGGGGGAGCATTGTGTGCATTATGTAGAAATTTCTGTGGCAGTCGGAAGTTGCTTTTGTTTTAGGCAGTGAAATCTGATGCTTCTCTGTTGCCTTATGTTAACAAGCCAACTATTGTCACTTAAATTATTTATTCTTTTAGACTCTTATAGTAGCCTGGATCAAAGCAAATCTAAATGTGTACATCTCTCGAGACCTTTGGGATGATTTGTTGTCTGTAATGTCATCACTGACATATTGGGAAGAGCTGGCCACTGAGTGGTCACTGACTATGGAGACACTAACTAAAGTATTAGCTAGAAATCTCTACAGCCTAGACCTCAGTGATTTACCACTGGACAAATTAAGTGAGCAGAAACAGAAAAAGCACAAAGGCAAAGGTAAGACCTACTGCATTATATAATTTAATTATATAGGTCAAGCTGGAAAGACGAGGTATTGATTCTTGGGAAGGGGGCCCTAGTGACATCTAATTAGTTTTATCTGTCATCTGAAATGGTACAATTTTTGTGTTGTAGATTATATTTTGTAAGTGAAAAAAAACCAGCACCTCCTAGCATAAGACCCAATCCTTTCAACAGCTATGCACATGTATAACTTAATTTACATCCCAGCTACAACAGAACTAATCATGTAAGTAAAAAAGTTACTTACATGCTTAAATGTTTGCTGGATTAAGCCCATAATTATATATTGTGGAGGGCTATTCCTTTCTCTTTTTCTCAGTTTGATGCTTACTGTTAATTTAATTACTTAATCATAACAATTAATTTCTGATTAGTAATAGGGAATTAGTCCATTTTCTAGTAAAATTTGATAGATTTCTAGGAAATCTTAACTAGATTGTAGATCCATTGCTAGTATTATTCACTTTCTTAACATTTTTAAAATAAATGTGTTACTGGAATATTGATTTAAAATTGTAGCCTGGGCTAATAATTTGCATTGGAGAATCCCACTGAAGTTGATGGAAGTTCAGGTTTTGAGCCCACCTTGTTTAGTTTCAGTTGAGCTGTAAGCTGCAGGGAAGCCCAGTTTTGGCAAAATTACTTGGATTGTGGTGACTATTTAAGAAAAAAGGAGGATCGTAATAATGCATTTGAATGTTGCAGTTTTTAAAATCAGATTAGAGTTCAGTGTTATAGATATTCTATAAGGTGTAGAAAATGCGCTATTTTACAATCCTGAATACATACAGGAAGACCGTGTTTCCTAATGGGTAGACTCAGGAAACCTGGGTTCTCTTCCCAGCTGCACAACTGGCCTGCTGTGTGACTTTGGGCAAGTCACTTCACTTCTCTGTGCCTCAGTTTCCTCATTTGTAAAATAGGGGATAATGATACTGACCTCCTTTGTAAAGCACTTTCACAACTGCTGGTGAAAAGTGCTAAGTAAGAACTAGATATTAATTATATGTTGTGGAA
This sequence comes from Mesoclemmys tuberculata, assembly GCA_007922155.1. NCBI lineage: Eukaryota > Metazoa > Chordata > Testudines > Chelidae > Mesoclemmys > Mesoclemmys tuberculata. Next base: position 66,946,614 of record ML675613.1, on the reverse strand, counting down.
TTCTGTAATACAGAGGCAATAGCTGTGGTTTTCTCCAGTTCCCTTTTTATCTCTTAGAATCAGATGGATGGAGGTGATAGTCCATTCAGAGCCAAGAGAAAGACACTTGATATAATAATATTCTGCATGTCATGAATGAGAGATGATGTATTCTGATGTTTGTTTCTCTCTTGGGAGGGATAGACAGGAATGTTTCTGTATACTCTTACAGTTAAATACATTTTATCCTCTTAAATGCTTCATTTCAGGTAGGGATATCCTTGGAGCCCTAAGAAATCCCTGCTTACTTGGTATCGTGAGGACAGGATGAATGCATTTTCCTTCTAGAGTGGTCTCCAGATCACATTTTCAGTTCTGCCTGTCCTTCATAGCCTTCCCATCCCTGTTACCCATAGAGTGAGAAACTAAGATTGACTCACAAATTTGTATCTCTTCATGTCACCAGTGATTGAAAGAGTCTCCTCGCTGATAAGACTGTATGCAATTAATTGAACATTTGCTTAAACATGTATTTTGAATGAAGAAATGATGAATGATTGAATGATGAAATGATGATTTAGCTGAGGATAGTCCTGCTTTGAGGATGGTTTAGCTGAGGATAGTCCTGCTTCGAGCAGGGGGTTGGACTAGATGACCTCCTGAGGTCCCTTCCAACTCTAATATTCTATGATTCTATGAAATAGTACTACAGACGCATGATTATTATATATCTTTTTCTGTATGCAGCCACAGACAAAAAAATTAGGAATCATGGAAATAGATGTTTATCTGGATGTGAATAGTCTTCATAGAGCTCCACTAAGAGTCATTCATATTAAATATGATTTCTGGAAGTGATTAGTCAGTTAGGTTTTTGATTTTTTTTAACATGCTTTCTTATTTATTCCATATTTGGTTAGGGTATGTGTATACACATCTGCAAATAGCACTGAGGAAATTGCTTTAACTATAGCAAGTTCTGCAAATATGATGTATTTTCAATTACTTTATTCCTCATCAACCATCACTTTGGATTTTGTCAATAACCTCCAAAATATTTAATCTCTTTTCACTGAGGAAAACCAAACCACAACTTTCAGGCCTGGAGAACACTATGCTTTAGCTGATGGTGGCATATCTGGTACATATTGCTGCATTGTGGATCAGCACTCTGTCAGGACATACTTTATTGGTTGATGATCCTTAATTCATTTGTCTCTTGGAATACAAGTATCTTATTCAAATAGCTTCAGCAGCTACACTAGCCAGACTCATGCCTGTTTCACTTACTTAGGGATTTATAAAATTTCCATTCAGAATTTCCTATTTTCTTTTTAAGATTGCTGCATTAAGATTTCACATGAAGATCAATTTAATATTTTGCTCTGAGCCGGTCCTGTTTGTTTTTTTTCTTGTTGATGTTAAGATGTTTTGGCATCTTAGTTACTTATGTTGCCTGAATCTTTACAGTGTATTATTATTCTCCAACAAAAATTAATGTAATACATTATTTTAAAATATCTTGCTTTGTGTGTCTCACTTCTAATAGGGACAATAAAAGATGAAATACAGTGCACTCCCACTTATCCAAATGGCCGGGGGGGCATCTGAATGTTTTGATAAGGGGGTATTCATATAGATGGAACTGTTATTACCTGCAGTAGGGCTACATGGGGGGACACTGGATTCGGATAAGTAGGATTTTTGGATAAAGGGAGTTTGGATAGCTGGAATTATACTTTATATTAAATGCTTTGGAAATAGAGGAAGAAACTATCCACAGTTATTCATTTTATTTTCTGTGCTCTTGATAATCTCACTTCTCTTGAGTTAATATATTGGAAATGTCAGAAACTACAACAGTAATTGCACTAGGGCCTTTGATCTAATATGAACATTGTTCAATTGATAATGTTTGGGTAGGCCTCATAAATGTGGTTTTAAAAAATGTTAATATATTTTGTTCAGCTTCTTAAGTCACGTGCTTGGCATTATTGAAAATTTTTAAATTTGAAGCTGAATGGATAATATTTGAAAAGGTGACTACTGAGTAGGTCTAATATAGGAACATTTCAGGTAACTAAGTTAATAGAGTCATAATTATATTTTTGCAGGAGTTGGGCATGAGTTCCCAAAATCATCTGTTGATAAGTCCTTTTCTAGAGGTTGGAGCCGTGATCAGCCTGGACAGGCACCAATGAGACAGCGGAGTGCAACAACGACTGGGTCTCCAGGGACAGAAAAGGCAAGAAGCATAGTACGACAGAAAACAGTTGGTATGTATCTGTAAAAACTATGAGATATGTGACATGAGGGGAGCAGGGAAGAATTCATAACTGAATATTTTTGTATCTACATGGAGAACTTTTTCACAAATCTTTCCTGTGTAGTAATTAGTAATGTATGTAAATACATATTATGCAATCCCATATGGTGTTTTTTGGGGTAAGGGATTAACATTTGGTTACTTAGATGTAGATTTTTAACATACACAGGTCATGCAAATGATGTATTAATGCTTCTTAGTGATTTACCCAATTGTTCAGGCACAGTTTAGTTGTACTTAAAGCAATTTTGTTTGTGGTGGGTTTTTTTTTCATGTGATAGAAGGAGGTGATGACAAGAATAGGCCATCTCAAGAAAGGTATGCATAGATGATTAATATGAGGCTCTCTAAGTAATGCTGTATGTATACATTTTGCACAAAGTATGCAATGGATTTCCAATAAAGCAATGAATTTTGTGTTAAGTATGTGAAACAGTTGGTTTAGTTAAGTACTTTGTGTTCTTGGGTATATCCTAAAACCTCCAGTAACTATAAATAGTTCTGCACAGGTCTGTACCTAACTAACTTTCTGCAGTGATCAAATGTCACTATGTTGTTGCTTGCAAACATTTTTTTCCCTGTTTTAAAATTGAGTGATGCTAGACTATGGTGCTAGTCCTCAGCAGAGGACTCATTCACGTTTGTATGGCTTACTTAGAAAATGCAAATGTGACTTGGACTAAAACTTAGTTATGAGTTATTTTCTAAGATGATCTCAGTTGTTTTCTATTGCTTGAAGGAAAATTGCAGTTGTTTAACTTAAAAAAAATTGTTTTTTAGAAATGTCTGTTGCCATTTCATCATAATGGTAAATTATCTTAGTTTCATTCAGCGAGAGTTGTAATTTTACAGATTCTGTCTAACAGCTGGTATGTTTTGATACAGTTTGAGATTCACAGAATGCATGTCAGCAATTGAATGTATAATAGACTTTCAGAAATACAAATATTTTTCCTCTTCCCCCAGAATTTCTGGAGCATAATTTTAATTTTTGAGTCCTAGTGGTAAAATTAAACAGGTTATTTTTCTTAAAAATATCTTATTACCCTTTTACTTTCTATTATTATTATTATTAGTGAGACAGGGTCTGTTCTGGGTCCAGCGCTATTCAATGTTTTCATTAAATACTTAAATAATGGAGTGAAGAGTATGTTAATAAAATTTGTGGCTGACACCAAGCTGAAAGGATCTAGCATTTTGGAGGACTGGATGAGAATTGAGAATTGATCTGAAATCAACAAAATGTAATTCAGTAAAGGCAAATGCAGAGTACTGCACTTGTGAATTAAATATTTTTTTCCTAACTGCAAAATGAGGAATAAATGGCTATGCAGTAGTACTCCTGAAAAGGATCCAGGAGGTTTAGTGGGTTACAAATTGAACATGAATCAACGATGTGGAGCAGTTGTGAAAAAAACCTATTATTCTAGGATGTATTAACAGGAGTATCATATGTAAGATGCAGGAGATAGTTGTCCCATTCTGTTCAGCACTGATGAGTCTTCAGCTGGAGTACTGTGTCCAGTTCTGGGTGCCACGCTTTGAGAGAGATGGACAAATTGGAGAGAGTCAGCAAATATGATAAAAGACTTAGAAAATATGACCTATAAGGGAAGCTTAAAAAAACTGGATTAGTTTAATCTTGAGGAAGGAAAACTGAGGGGGACCTGATAAGTCTTCAAATATGTTAAGGGCTGTTACAAGGAGGATGGTGATTCATTGTTCTCAGGTCCAATAAAGGCAGGACAAGAAGTAACATGCTTAATTTGCAGCTAAAGAGATTTAGGTTAGATATTAGGAAAAGCTTTCTAACTAAAACGGTAGTTAATAGGTTTCCAAGGGAGATTGTGGAATCCCTGTTAAAGGTTTTTAAGAACAAGTTAGGCAAACACCTGTCCGGGAGGGTCTAGATATATTTTGGTTCTATCTCTGCACAGGGGCTCGACTATATGATCTCAGCATTTCTACGATTCTTGCTTATTTGTTGAATGGTAGCACCTAAAGCCTCCATCAGGACTGGGGACCCACTGTGCAGATGTGTAGAACACAATCTCTGCTCCAAAAAACTTTAAAACAACTTCAGATGTCTACCTTTCTCGTGCATTCAAATACTAATCTGCATTTCCTATGTCTCATGCTGATAAATTGACAGCTTCTAGTTTGACGAAGTTTTCTTCATTATGGCTCAGATATTTAAAATCTAATTATTGGCTCTCTAGTTTGTTTGCAATTACTCTTGCATGAGAGTTTTCTGTTAACTTTCATTGCTTTAACAAGGTGATACAAAACTAAAGCTCCTGTTACATTTTTTCTGTCTCAAATTATTAACGTTTCAAAAGGTAGATGTTATATGCCGTCAGTCCTAAATCACTGAAATGTATCCAGGTCAAGTTATATATTGTCCTAATCAGTAACAAACTAAACAAACAAACTACTCGCATTGTATCATATCTTCTGTTTCGCTTTTTTCCCTTTAAAACAATCCTATTACATGAAAGAATCTTAACAGGACACTTTTTAATTAATATAGCCATGTTTTCTAAAAACTTGTAAATCTCATCATGCACACATGGGAGTTTTTATTTTCTGTGCACTGATGTCTCAACACTAATATTACAGTTATATGGTACAAAGCCCAAAAATAGTTGCCAGAGCCAGCCCTCACAAATCCTGATACATCTTTTTAAAAATTATGAAGTGATGCACAGTCCTTTTTTGAAGTATAGTGACAGACACCAAAAATCCTTTAGGCTACTAATTTTATCATATATAATTACAATTTACTTTGTTTGGAATAAGTAATTGGATCATTTTAAAAATTGAACTCTGATATTACCTACATTTTTCTGCAAACTATTTACATCTTTAGCCAACTGTTACTGTACTAATTGACATACAATAAATTAACTAAAATGGTTGTTTCCTTCATCAGTTTTTAAATATAGAAAGCTAACGATTTCTAGTAGCCAGAGCTAAGTTTTAAGGCTTCTGCTGCTGTTGGTGATGCCTAGGGTTAGCAGCAGATTTGGTGTGAGATCATCATTTCCCCCTCCCAGCCTAAATATTTAAGGCTGGTTCTGGTGAGTTAATTGAACCCTGCCATATTTTAATCCTCTGCTTTATTTCCTTCTCCATCATAATCATAATTCTCATCAGGAGTGGAAAGAGAGACCAAGATCTTAACCCTATGCTAATATCTTAAAGCACTAGGAAGGCATTGCTTTGGTTTCTTATTCCAAATACGTGGAACATAAAAAATTGATTGTGACCATGGTTGTAGTTGTAAGACCTTGGTGCCCAGGTGCAGAATAAATCTGTCCTACACAGTATTTCGCTGTCATATCCTCTTAAATTCTATATTGACTCTGCGTTCCAGATCTAAATTCACATCTTTTTGGAGTCAGTCCTGAGATGTGTTATATGATCTTTGATATTCAGTATATTTTCTTTGTTTGTTGGTAATATACTCCTTATATGTTTGAGTAGGGGGGAAGTGCATGTGGAATATTTTTATGGTAAGAAAAAGATGGGATTATTTTTATATCTATATGTTTTGTGTATATCTGTGCCACCCCTGTTTTGAGTCATCCTCATGCAGCACCTATTAGTTGCACACCAAGTTTTTGTGTATATGTTTGACTTGAGCAAAATTCACAGCTTCTCTGATGTGCAGTGTGTACATTTATTAGCCTGATCTTATGTAAAGTATTTTTTCAAAAAGGGCCTTTTAACGTTGTATGCATATGGGTTGAAAAATCTTTGTTGGGATACAGTCCAGGATTCGTAGCCTAAGCAGCAGATTCTGATGCCAGCGGTATATTATAACATTAGAAATCCACTAATCATTATTAAACTTGTCTGCAAGAATACTAATGAAGTAATAAGATACTTATTGACACACCTCTTAGGTGAGAATGTGGCTCTAAATAATCAGTAGGCCAGGGTAAAATGTTGTGTGTTGGTAGTCCATCACTGCGGCTGCTGCTATTTTTGCAGTTCTCATCTATGGTTACACATGACTCTGAAGTCTGAACCCTAACGCACAGAGTCAGCCACACTGAGGACATGGGAAGTCTGTATCTATGATGTTTGATGGTACAGCTCTGTGTCCCCTTTCACGTGCAGCCTGGAGACAATTTCATCGATCCTGCTCAAACCTGTTACATGCTGATCTTGTCAGAGACGGCCAGTGAGTCCTGTTCTGAGCCACTTGCTTGAGTTCTTTTGAGATTGATGCCAGCCCAGTGAAGATTACTCTTCAGGTTATCTTTGAAGCGCTTATACGGATGACCCTTCTTTCCTTTGCCCTGCCTAACCTCCCCATACAAGATCTGTTTTGGGAGACTGTGGACTACCATTCTGATGACATGTCCAGTCCAGCTAAGTTGTGCCCTCAATAGCATTTCCTCAATGCTGGCTGTATTTGTTCACTCAAGGACCTTAATATTGGTCATTCTGTCCTGACGGCAAATGCTCATTATTGAACAGAGGTAGCACATGTGGAATTGCTTAATCTATTTAATGTGCCATCTATAAAGAGTGCATGACTCAGATCCATATAGGAGAGATGTTAGAACCACTGCACAGTAGATCTTCAATTTGGTGAAGAGACTAATGTTATGTTGGTTAAGACATGTTTGTTCGGAGTTGACCAAGGGCCTGGCTAGCGTTACTGATTCTGGAAGCAATTTCCTTATCCAGGGAACAGTCACTCGAGATGGTGCTGCCCAAATACTTGAACTGATCCACATTTTTCAGCTGTATGCCTTGGATGAAGATGGCTGCTGAAGGGCATTGGAATGAGGTACTGGTTGGAGCAAGACCTCTGTCTTTCTGAGATTGATGGTGAGGCCAAATAGCTGGGACGTTTCAGAAAACCTGTCAACGATGACCTGAGGGTCGTCATGTATATGGGCCATCAAGGCACAATCATCTGCAAAAAGTGCCTCAATGAGAAATCTCTCCAGCATCTTGGTCTTAGCATTGAGACTTCGAAGATCAAGGCGGGAGGCATCAAGTTGGTAGTGGATATATATCCCCTGTTTCAAGTCCCTTATGGCATGGCTGAGGACGCAGACAAAGAACAAATTGAATAGCATTGGAGCAAGTATTGAGCCTTGCTTCACTCCATTTGAGATTTTGAATGTGCCAGAAAAGTCACCATTGGAGAGCACTTGCACTGTCATCTGGTCCTGGAACAGAGGATGGTTTTGTATGAACCTTCTTGGGCAGCCCAGATTATGTAGAATAGCCCATAGACACACTGTTGACTGTAGCAAAAACTTTGGTCAAGTTAATGAAGACTGAATGCAGGTCCACGTTCTGCTCTAAACATTTTTCTTGGACCTGCCTTACAACAAAAATCATGTCCATAGTACTACGAGCTGGTCTGAAACCACACTATGCTTCTGACATATTCTCCACAGATATGTTTGCAATTAATCTGTTTAGTAGAATGTGAGCTAGTATTTTCCCTGCTGTATAGAGGAGGAATGTGAGCTAGTATTTCCCCCACTGTACTGTCGTTTCCACAGTCAGCTTTGCTGCCTTTTTTTTTTTTTTTTGAACAGTGATATAATAGTAGCATCTTTGAAGTATTATGGCATTTCTTCCTCCCAAATGCTACTCAAAATGTTGTGAAACACCTTGATAGCCTTTGGGCCTGCTACATTGTACATTTCTGCTAGAATACCATCCTTTCCAGATACTTTGTCAGAGTTGAATTGTTTGATGGCTTTCATGACCTCTTCAACTGATGGAGGAAGATCAAGATCCTCTTTGATGTGTTTCTTAGGCTATGTCTTCACTGACAGCGACAAATTTGCCACCATCAGATCGATTTCTCTGGATCGACTGAGCAGTCAGTAAAGACCTGCTTAGTCGATCCAGAAATCAACATATTAAGACCACCTTCTCAAGTGGTGTAGTGAAGATGGCGCACAAAACAGAAGCAGAGAAGTCGACGGGAGTTACGCAAGTTTTTTGTGTAGCTTGCGTAATTCCTGTCAACTGCCACCGAATCTCAGAGGTAAGTGTAGACAGGGCCTTAGGTAGTTGTTCAAGGGCGCACCGATTAACTGTGGATGGTTTGCTGAGCAGACTATTGAAGTGTTCAGCCCATCTTTGTATGATAACCCTCATGAAAGACAAGGAGGATATGCTATCTCCTGGCTTCAGGGGAGCTGGTTCAGATTTGATGGTCTATAGACTACTTTGAGGTCAGGGGAAAATAGGCATACAGTAGCATGTATGGTGTATCCATTCTGCCTCTTTCATTCCCCACTCCCACCCCCAAATCATGATCTGAAAGAGAATAAATATTTTTTATTTGACTATTACTGTATTTAGATGGAGAAAAAAATGAGCAAGATTCTGCCTTGTGAACATTCAGAATTGTCTGGTGCAATTTATGTAAAAAGTTCTGCTACACAACCGTAACTCATTTGAAAACATCAAATCCTGGTAATAAGACTCCCTTTCCTGGACTATTGATACTAATATAGCACATGTTATTTAAATTAACATAATTTTAAAATTTGAGCTGAATTGGCTAATGTTTTTCACAGCACCTTATTGACAGTTGTCTTAATATTGATATGTATTTTTATCTTAAAAAGGCAGTTTAAATTTCCATCATCTTAATTGCAAATGTGCTGGACTGTTCAGAAGGCTGTGGAAGTGAGAAGACAAGCTCCTGATTACAATGAACACTTCATTTTAAGATTTCGGTTAGGTTTAGTGTCTAATAAAAGTTAAGCTACAGAGCATGTACCAAAAAGATCTTCTAATATCCATGTTCATTTGATTTATTTTTAAAATACACAGTAATGCATGCTACGTATCTAATAATAGAATATGGCCCATATTTTAATGCTATAGACTTTGAAAATAAAGGGAAGCTTCAGCTTTGCACGTACTGTTACTTTCAGGCTGGGTCTACACTGATGGCGGCAAATTTGCCGCCATCAGATTAATTGCTCTGGATCAACTGAACAGTCTGTGTAGACCCTCTCAGTCGATCCAGCAAGCAATGCAGGAAAACCACCCCGGTAAGTGGCGTATCGCTATGTCGAAGGGAACGCTGTTCCCTTTGACACAGCGCATTGTGGACGGCACGCGGAGGAGACTCAGCAAAGTCGACGGGAAATATGCAAGTGTTTTACATCACCTGCATATCTCCCATCGACTGCCGCCAAATCCAGAAGGTAAGTGTAGACCGGGCCTCAGACTTCACAGCAAAACTAATTCTAGTCAGTTTCCCTTTCATAAACGAAGGGCATGTCTATACAACGCTGAGTTGTTGTGAATCAACCCTGCACTAGCCTGCCATATACTGACTGTCCGTGTAGACCCTGATTATATGCACTAACAGTTCCCTGGTGCATTTTGATCTGTCCAGGACTTTGAAAGTACACTAATGAACTGACACTAATGGACACTTAGTATGCAGTGGGTTAATGCAGGGTGAGTCATACCCTAGCTTGCCTCCAGCTAAATGTTTGTGTAGAGAAGCCCTACGTTTAATAGAAAGGTGTTTTGATTTACAACCTGTCTTACCAGACTCTTTTCAAAGTGCTATTAGAATTGCCTAATCTCTACACACTGCTCATCCCATGTGTTTCCTGCTCCACCTACATTGACTCACCATTTTTCCTGCATGCTGCTATGTTATAGGCATCTCTTTTAATTGAAGTGATAAGTGTGATATGCCCAATTTCAATTTGTACCACCTCCTTCTGATTCCCATGCAGAGTAGGAGCCCTAGATTTTATTAAAAATACATATTTCAAGATGTTTTAAAGACACATACAACTGAGTAACAAGTCTGATTAGTAAATAGAATATCTACAAGCTTTATTTTTTTAAAAAAATCTCTGAAATTCCCATGAAAGAAAGAATGTCTGTGTGTAATGGTTTTTTAATTTAATTAAGATTTCCATCATGAAAATGTGAAGGAGAAAACTACTGGAAGATCATAAATTGTATCTTTATAAGCTTCAGTTATACTGACAAATAAATTGTAATAGCTGTTCTTGCTGATGTAAATAGAAACAAACAAATATTATCCAAGGAATTGGTTAAACGATTATTGCGAATATGGCAGATATAATTCTTATCCTGCAAGTAATCCTTATGTAAGTAATCCCACCAAATGGTGGATTGATTTAAAGTGATTTAACTCACTAATTTAAAATCAGACAGCAGGAATCCTCGATTTAAATAATCAGTTTTACTCTCGTTTTGCATTTTTAATCTTTAGTTATTTTCCTAAAGAGAGGTTGATTCTCATTGCTTGGTATCCAATAAAACGTGTTCATTAGCAAAGAAAACAAATAGCCTGTACGTTAAATTTGGTACTTCTTTTTGATAACCAGAAGGAAATACTACATATATACATATTTATTTAAGCTTAACAAATATTTATTCAGGTTCTTAATTTTTGCATTTTTAAAACATTAGGAAATTGTGAATTGCACATTTCTGATTTACTAGTTGATTGATTTTTACTCGTGATTTATGTCAAGCTACATCTGGATGGAAATTAGAATTAAAATAAGAATGCAATAAAACTGCAATTCAAAAGAATGTATTAGTTAACTAAGATGAAACTAAATGAACTGGATATACAAGGGAAAAAACTGAGTTCATCAAGCATGCTTTTCATTTAAAGCTAACTAATTCATTAGACAAACAAAATATTTTGTCTGTAGTTAGCAAATTGAACTGGTTGTTTCTGGTCACCATGTTCACTATGTTCGTCAAGATTTTAGAACTAGTAGATCTCATCCTTTCACACACCTCGTTTTTATTTCTAAATTGAAAATGAAAAACAAGCTTTCCAGCTTTTTCAGCTCTCACTTGATTTCTCAACTTTTAACTTGTCATTGAATTGAACTAGTTGAATGAACTGAACTGAAGAAAATATTCATACCTAGGAAAATTTATCACATATCCATTTATCTTCAGAACTTAGAATTGAAATTTTCTCTACAAATAAAATTTTTTTAATCAACTTCAACTACTTGATTTTTATGTGAAGCTATTTATTATTATAGTAGTACTGTGTATATTAAACTGTGACACTCTGCTGACAAATTTAATTTTCTTTTAGTATTTTAAACTATTGGAAACTTTTGTATTGAATTGAAAATTGCTGGCTTATTTCAAAATCAGGATACTCTTGTTCAGCAATAAAAGAAGCTAGTCTACAAAAGTATAAATATAGTTTAAATTACTTTTTAGATTAAAATTGCACAAGTTATGATTGCTTTTGGAATGGTGTTGAATTTGCTGATTTTTCAACCCCTGATGCAGTGGAAAATATTGCTATTTAATTAGTTTATCAATTTTGGATGTAAAATAATTGTAACCATCAGACTATAGTCATTATTGCTGCTTTACATAAAAGGTTTAAAACTCAATGTCTTGTGTCCACTGATTTTTTTTCTTTCTTACAGCTCTGCCAATATCTGCCGTGCTGAAATATTTTAATTTTTAAATTTTTTCTTCTTTTATCTTTGTTTTCTCTGTTGCTGCTTTTTCTGTGACACAAGCCTTTCATTATAGTCACTCTTCTTTTTTTCCTTCCCCACTTCTTTCTTTTCCTTTTTTGAAGCCATGAGAAGCCGATCCATTGGTGAATGTGCTCTGCCATCGGCCTATATACGCAGTGCTAAAAGTGCTCCTGTTCTGATCCATACTTCCAAACCCTTCCTGCCTGATATTGTTCTCACTCCCCTTTCTGATGAGCTTTCAGGTAGTGCCACCTCTGCTAATTTCTGCACCCCCTTTATCACTTTTTAATCCTTCTGCTTTCAAACTCTGCTAAATCAATAAATTCTTCAAAGTGAAACATAACTGGGGAGGGGGAGGAGAGGGGAAGAGATGAAGAATAAACATTTGGAGTGATGTGAAATATCATGCTATATTTGCAACCCATTCTGGAACTGTTAAAAGTTAGTGCTGTGCCAATTATTATTAAATGTGAAAATAATGGAACTTTTCTGCTTTTTTAGTTTACTCAATAATGATAATTTAACATACATGTGCTTGGAAATAGAATTGATCTAAACTTTTATTTGGGATGAAGAGGAAGGGAGAGGGAAAAGAGGAGCAGATTTAATTGGATTTACTTGTTTTAGGCATTCTTTCAACATAAGGATTTTTGAGCATGTTGTCCACATTGTGTTTATTGCCCTTGCCAACAATTTGGCAACTGTAATAGAAAAGTAATTTGTGATTGCATATCTGTGAAGAGATTATCTTTAGAAAAGCCATGTAGGATGACAGAGTATATTCTGCAGTATACCTGCCTGCCTTTAAAATATATCCAAAGTAGAAAACACATAGTTTTAAAAAAAAAACCACACACAACTGTTTGGGGATTTCAAAGGAGATAAAATCTTCTGTTCAGAGCTGGAGTTTTCTGAAAACATTGTTGGTGCTGCAGGATGGTTGGCTGGAAGTTTGACAGTTGCTTCCTCTTGAGAATTTTTTGTTTTTCAACAAATAAGTAAATTTTAGAATTAGCACAAACAAGTTTTAAAAGTAACTAGCTTTTTGTGCAAGATGTGTTTGAGTTGTTTCCACCCACTGTTTTGTAAGAACCTTCATTAAACTGTTAGTTTCTGTTCTGCTGGCATCCCTCATTATCCCCTGCCTACCAAGTTCTTCATGAAGAAACCTAACAACTTGTTACCTTTCCTCTAAAATGTGCATTCCTGACTAATCCCATCAGTGTTCCAAGGTACACTATTCTAGGAAGCAGGTTGGACTAGAACAATGGTTTTCAACTTTTTTATCCAAAACCCGCCATATCCTGCCATCATTATGTGTAAAGAAATGGTTAGATTTGGGTCTCTGGACAATTTTTTTTGTTTTGTTTTTGTTTGTTTTTGGAGGGAGGCAATACGGGGAAGTCATTAGAGCACTGGACCTGGGATTTGAGACTTCCTGTCTCTGCCGTTGGTTTGCTGGGTGACCTTGTGTAGTTAAATTCACCTCAGATTTCCCATCTGTAACATTCTTTGTAAAATGCTTTGGGATATGTGGGCAAAAATAAATTAAAAACCACGTAGTACCAGTGCACTCCATCTATAAGAATCACTGATATAAGAATCAGCCACCTACAGTGATCAAAACCACTGAGACAGTCATTCCTGAACTAACCTATAATCTGCTTCTAAGACTTAACTGCTTATAAGAATCAAATCATATGGGACAGATGTAATTCTTATAAAAGGAGTGTACCGTATTATTATTATTATTATTGTATCCGTTGTGGATCTAAAAAAAGAGAGATTAGAGAATATAAGGTTTCTAGGACAGGAAGAAAGTTGGTGGCGGGGTCTTCTGCCCACCTTTATCCTCCGTGGTGTTCCCTTATTACCCAACACTAGGGTGGTATTTTACCCTAGTGTTTATGAATTTTGAATGACAATAGTGCAGTGAGTTTTTTCTGCAGAATTTAAATGTAGCATTTTGCTTTATAGACTTGATGTTGCTTGCTAATGCCATACTATTCTAAAATTTGTTTCATGAAAGATTGGGCTACTCTAAAAGAAGTTCTGAATATACCAGTGGGTAGAATAGAGTTAGGAGGATTAATTAGCACTATAAAATGTGTAGCCCAGTTCTGATGCATATTAATCTTTTAGTTTGTAACTATTGATTGAATATTCTCCTTGCTTAAAAAGAAATCCACTTAGTACAGCCTCAGTATACTGGTAGATAGAGCATCAAACACTGTATGCATACATATGCAATACAAAGAAGTGCAAGTAAGCATATACTATGGTGTATTGACAATCTTCTGACTTCAAAACAGTACTTTCCTATATTATCCTCTTCTCCCACAAAAATAACTCTGGTTCTAAAGGGACTAGCATGGGCCTGGAACACCTTGGGTTTTGTTTTTTTTTAAACTTATTTATTTAATTAAATGAGTTCAAATCACTGTAAATCAGTCTTAGTATTTCAAGAGGGAGAAAGAAGGCTTTTGCTTCCTTCTCTCTGGTAGTACAGCTTGAATTGCACTGGGAAAAATTACACTTTCCAGATTCTGTTCTGTGGTGTATAGCTTTTGAGAGGTCATTTAAAAAGAAAAAGGAAAGGAAAAAACATGCTGAATACTGCTTCCCATAATGGAAGGACCCACTCAAAAGTTATTAGCTGCTATCAGAGAATGAAGGCTGCTGATTTGCCTCCTGCATTCTTAGGAGTTATGAATTTGAAAACTGATTATTTGCTGAATTCCTTTAATGGTGCTCTGAACTGGAGACTGGATTTTCTAAAAATATTACTTTGAAAGTTCTTTTTTCTGCAATGGGCATCTTGATTTAAAGGGACATTTCCTTTGGCATGAAAGTAGCAAGTTATAAGCTCAATTTATAATTATCTTGAGATAGTCTAACGTATAAGATAAGCCAGCTTTTTTCTAATTTTTTTCCAAATACACCTCCAGTGAGTAAGTGTTCAGTCTGCATTGTATTCCGTAAAATTAGTTCAAGTTACCAGGAGCTCAGTCATGGATCTGCCAATAAGCCCTCTGTTAGTGCCAGCACTGCCTCCATAGCAGCCTGAATGGGAAACTGTGACTCAATGAGTCAGGGTTCCATCTTTCCATCCCTTTCTTTCCCATTTGTGACTGGAGGTGGTTGGAGCAGTTTTATGGAGGCTGCATCCCTTCCAGTGCTGCTACTTGTGAGGCAGATAGCTGGTACAGGAACATAAAGGACACAATGTGCCCCCTCATATACATGTACCTTCATGTAATGCAGGTCATCATTTGGCTTGAGTTAATTCATTGAAAGATAATCTCCCTGGCTTTAGGCCTCTTCTGTTGTGTGCACCAGCTGCTATGATGTTACCCGTTCCTATCTCACAGTATGAAGTGGGGAGCAAGAGAAATTAACATCTATCAGAAAAATACAAACAAATATAGTTCCTCGTGTGGCACTCGAAAAGATAAACATCCCTTCATAATGGCCATGATCTGCAGCTTTAGTAAATCACATTTCTACTTCCTTGATATAATATGATGGGTGGTGGAGAATTCTTGATGCTCATTTTTTCAATTTTCCAAGCATCCATGTTCTTTAACGCCTTATAGAGCCATTCTGTGGGGCCCTAAGATTCGGTGTTGTCAGGCTCTAGCCTTGCATTCAGGAACATCAGGCAATGGGATGATGGCATGTTCGGTGGGTACCAAAGAGTTATGTCTAATCAGCTGGCAAGTCAATTTTCTCCAAGAACCAAGTAAACCTCTAGGTTCTGATAGTATCTGAATATTTGGGGCAATTAATAGGTCTGACACTGTGTTTCTCATGGTCAAGAGCAGAGAACAGGTTTGGTGACCTGAGTGGTTCCACGTTTAATTTCTGGCATGAAAGCTCTAAATCTCTTTACTGATAAAACAAGGCAGCAGCAACAGAATTAATACCGGGAACATGGTCTGCTCTTGAGAGCATGTTAAACTTTAGATATTGCAACACAAATGCCAAAACCAATACCATCAACCCGCATTCTGTCAATTTAGGCTGTTGACTACAGGCAGTCCATGTAAAAGAGCATGTTAGCATCCCTGAACTGTTCTCCTGCTAGGGACGCCAATTCCTTAGTACTCTTGAAAACCATCCTATAAAGGCTGTATTTGTGATGACTCACAAAAAATTCAGGTTTTATGAAGAGTAAGGCATTACAGGAAACCAAATATATTAGCAGGTCCATGCTATGGTAAGTAATAGCAATGAATAGAGGCCAACATTTCAAAATAATCTGAGTGCACAGGGATTTCACATCACATTACACTTTTCTTTTAGTATTCTTTTCACATGTGCTTGTTCCAAATCCTTAGCATGCTCATAAGGCTGAATACATTTTGGAATGCACAATTAGATAAGCTAGATAAATACTGCTGTCATGACTGCTCCTTTGTTCAAGGTAAATGGTGAATAAACTTTTCTAAAAGTAAGATCCTCTACTTTTGTATTGGATGATACTGGCAGGACTCAAAACCTTTCCTAAGAATTCACTTGTTCTAATTTCTACGATGTGACAGAGGTCTGATGCTGACTTCAGATTTACTGATATAAAATGTTGTCATGGGCCTTGGTATAGGTTTCTAATGCTATGGAACAAAACTGCCCAATGATGTAACCAGAGTTAGCTGAACTGGATTGGAAACTATAGCTGTACATAAACCTATGTTGAAAGCCCATCCTCTGCCTTCACTACCGGCCACTTTTTCTCTCTGTCCCTGAGTTCCATACCATGTGCATTCTCTCATGCCTCTGAAGCTGCCAACTCAGGTACCTATGGCAAATGCAATACACTGCTAGTATGGGCGGTATCTGACTAGATTAGGCAACTACAGCAGCTACTGAGAGAATCTTATAATGCTAAATTCTGTGGGAGGAGAGTTGCAGATGACTAAAGCCGCAAGAGATATCACTTGTGCAGTTGAGTGGACACTGCAGTCATTAGCTAGACCAAACATCTGATCCGTCCATCCACCCCCATCTAATTCTGAGCCAAGGGCTGGGGGGCCTAGTTTAGACTATTGGCAGTGAACTGGACCACTCAATTCTGCAAAGTTTCTCCCTTTTTTATTACCTTTGGCTCCCAACCAAAGAAGGCCCTCTATGTTACAGTTTGTGTGCTCAAATGGCAGTTCTTTTACCTGTTTACAGGCTGCAGTCAGCCGGTCCAGTCCCTTACACCTCATAGTGATGTTTCCTTCTTCCTTGTTCTTTCACCTCACCTTCAGTGTCATACTCCTTAAAGCAATTATGCCCGGGATCCTAGGCTTTATGAATTATATCTTATGTCTCTGATCCTTTCTGTCCTTCAGTGGCAAAAACATCCAGTGCCCCTACTGCTTTAGAGAAACTCATGTTCCTTCCAGGTGGTCAATTTGCCAGTCTTTTCCTCCAAGAATCTGCAAAGTATGTGAGTACCGAGTGATGAGGCCTTGTCTAATCCAGGTGAAGGGCAGCCTGCTGTACAGTAGGCTGAGGAGGTACAGAGTGCTCTGCCATGCTCTGTAGCCTCCAGTACTGCTACCAAGAAAGGTGGGAATAAGTCTTCCACTTCCTCTAAACAGAAACATGAAGGATGATCCTCTCACAAGAAGAGTCATAAATCTCCATCTGAGCTTTCCCCTAAGAAGAGAATCCCCTTTTATAAGTCCTTGGGGATTTCACATCACAGCACCACAGCAGGTTTTTCAGAGCATAGCACCGAAACCCTGGCTCTGAAAACAAAGACTGCTTTGAAACTGCCACCATCAGCTACCTTGCTACTGTCCAAAGCACCACTGAAAGAAAAGTATTGGCCACAACTGGCACAGATGGTACCAAGACTTTTGACTAAAGAATTCTCATCATCAAGAGCTCTCACTAAGCTGATTCTGATGGTGGAGCTGGAGAGGAGACCTCATTAAGGGAAAAATACAACATTGAAAAGACATCCTGTAGGATGTCTGATGATCCTGAGTTTTGTCCATTCTTTCAGTCCCTACCATCTTTTGAGACATTCTGACTTCCATTCTCCAGGTGTGGTACAACAGGGAAAGTCTTTCCCCCAGACCTTCTACCAGTCAAGGTCTTGCTAAACCAACGGTATCAGTGTACGCAGAGACAGTCTTCCAGTATGCTGTACTAGCTGAGATAATAGGAAGCATCCAGTACCATCAGCATCACTCATGGAACACGATCCTACCTTTTTTATCTGACAGATCAGACATTAGTGAAAGAATATCACCTCCCCCGCCAACACAATCCTGGTATTCAGAGTCCAGAATCTAATGAAATTCCTTGAGATCTTGGAAAGCGGATGATGCTCCACAAAAACATTGCTGCCAAGGGGGCAGAGTTGTTATTTACTCACTGGACTCCTAACTTTGGTGGACCAGGCAGCATCAGAAAGGAGCGGACACTAACCAAAATTTACCCCTTCTGATAAAGAGGCTAAGCACTTGGACTTGTTCAGTAGAAGTCTTTTCCTTCACCAGCCTGCAGTTCAAAATAGCAAACTATCAGAATGGCCAAAATCAATTTGGTGAACTATAATAAATTCACAGAATTTCAAATAAACTCCCACAGGAACTTAGTGGGCAGTTTGAAGTGCTCATTGAGGAAGGAAATCTGATTGCAAGATCATCACTCTAGATTAAACTTGTAGTTGACCTAGCTGCCCATTCAAGGACCACGGCAGTGGTCATGCGGAGAGCATTGTGGCTTTGGTCATCTGAGTTCCTAGGAGAGGTCCAATCCACAGTAGAGGGCTTGTCCTTTTGAGAACAATCTCATTAGTGAGAAGACGGAGGATTCCCTACATTTACCAAAGGATTAAGGGGGAACTCTCCATTGGCTTGGGGTTTATACATCGGCACCCAAGAGAGAGTTGTGGAGGTTGCAACTATACAGGCAACCATTTTTTCACAATAGAACTTATGAACCTTCAAGGTAGCATCAGACGCTGGAAAGAATTAGACAGACTGATCCTCCTGCTTTCACTTTCCAAATCCAGCTGTCTTCAAGGAAACAATTATGATAGGATTATCTATAACTGTGAACCAGCTCTGCTGTTAAGCTTGCCTTCTAATACCCAATTCGGAGGCTATCCAGTCTATTTCTTCAATGACTGGTGGGACAAAACATCCAACAGATGGTTCCTTGACATAATCCATATGGGATACACAGTACAGTTTCTCTCCGTTCCCCTTCACAATTCCCATCTTTGTTCCTCTTCAGGGACCACTATCATTAGGAGATGCTCATTCAGGAAGAAAACTCCCTTCTGCATCTGGGAGCCATAGAACCTGCTCTTCAATAACAAGGAAAAGGGTTCTATTCAAGATACTTCTTGATTCCCAAGAAAGAGAGAGGATGGAAACCTATCCTAGATCTACGGCAACTCAGTATCTACAGCCGAGCAGTATATTTCAGAATGGGAATATTGTCAGCAACAATTCCCTCATTTAACAAAGGAGATTGGTTTGGTTTGCAGCTCTCAACGTGAGATACCTATTTTATATCAATATCCACTCAGTGCGCAGGAAATTTCTTAGTCACAGTAGGTCCAAAACACTATCCATACAAGGTGCTTTTTTTGCACTTCTTACAATCCCAAGAGTGTTTACAAATGTGATGTCAGTCATGGCAGCTCACCTCTGCCACAATAAAATTTCTATCTTTCCATACCTTGATGACTGGCTGTTGACAGGGAGATTTCATCAAGAGGACCATTCAACAACAGTTTTACTCAAGCTTCTGTGACTACTGGGCATCTGTGTAAACAAAAAGAAATCCATTTTGGTCCCCACACACAGTGATAGAACTTACCAGAGGATCACTGAACTCTATCACAGCCAGATTCATGGTGTGAAGGCACTAGTTGCACAGCTTCAAGCCAGTCCAAAAGAGCCCCATTTGAGCCATTGCTGTCACGTTCTCTCTATCATTTGTATGATGGTTGCATTCCTCATCTCGATGACTTCAGCTAGAAGAGTGGGGGACCTGGAAGCGTTTGTGGCTTACCCTCTTTGCACTGCTTTTCATAAGGAGAAGGTTTTGCTGAGATTGTATCCCCAGATTTACCACTAAGGTGATCTCAGAATTTTATTTCAACCAGAGAATCCGTCTGTCTTTTTAACAAAACCGCACTCCACCAGCAAGGACAAAAGACTTCCCACTTCAGATGTTCAAAGGGCATTAGCATTCTACCTAGACAAAACAAAACCTTTTGAAGATCCCCTGACTGTTTGCAACATTCACAGAATGCATGAAAGGAGAGGCGATATCTTCCCAGAAACTCTGCAAGTGGATTGCTGGCTGTTCCCTGCGAAGCTGTGAATTGGCCAATATCACTCCTCCATGTGGAGTCAGAACCCACTCCACTAGAGTTCAGACAGTATCAGTGGCTTCCCTCAACAAGTTTTTTTTTTTTAATGAGATATGCAGAGCTGCTACTTGTCTTTTGAAGATGTGAAAAAAACTCCATTATGCTTTTGTGCAGGCCCAACAACTGATGCTGCAGTGGGCTTGGCACTTCTCTAGTCACTGAGTTCTCAAAGGTCCTCGTACCCTTCTCGGTAATAAATACTGCTTGTATGTCAGGAAGACAGTAATGGCAGTGAAGGATAAACTCCTTTCTATATGAACTGAAAAGTTCTGATGCAGCGGTAGGGAAAGTGGGAGTTCATGTTTGTATAATGGGGCTACAGATTAGGGTTTAAGAATGTGAGTAAGAGAGGTGGTGGTCACATTGTACAAGGCATTTGTCACCAGGGCTCAGATCTGTGGGAAGGGCATGCAGTGAGTCGCATCTTTCAAGCTGCCATCTTGTGCTGTAGTTCTTCTAGCTGCAAAAAAAAAAATCTTCAAAGAACAAATTTGAACATAACAGATGTAGTGATATCTGCCTGAGTCTACAAAGAGCATGAAACAATAGCTCTTGGTGCTGTGAAGCAGGCCATTCTTTTCACCAAGATGTTAACTCAGGTACATAAAAACATTGACATTTTTATTATAATTAACTAATGCACTGCTAATAAAAATGGGGAAGAAAGGAGTAGGATGATCATGTTATGAAGTACTATATTATCTGCCATGGGTGGCATCTAATTTTAGTCACTCAAGTAGGTGCATCTTATTTTGTGGACAGAGCAGTGCTTAGATGAGTACTAATACCACCTTTTTCTAATTTGAATCCTGTTTGTCCTCATTGATTGCCTAATCCACAATTCATTGAAGTTGTCCACTGACTTCATTGGGCTGTAGATCAGGTCCAAAAAATTAAGCCCATTCTGAATTTGGTTTTTAAAGAAAATAACTTCTTAAATCATTCTCTCACTCACTCTGAAAAATTACTTTTAGCATGAAAATACCTACTTTCTTTTTCTACTTCCACTCCACAAATGCTACACATTCATATAACTCTCATGGAAGTGTATCTAATTTCTCCAAATATTCACCTTTTGGTTTAAGAACCAACAAGAAATTTCAGCTCAAAAGTTAACTTTGTCTGCCTACAAGCCTCTTGAACTGCAAGCTTATAAGGTAACTTCAGCCTCAGCATTAACTAAATGTTGCTGTCATTGTTTTAGGAGATTATGAGCTAGTAATTCAGAAAATTTTAAACTGAAGCCAGTCCACTTTCTTTAATTTAACATAGAATGGTTAATCTGGCAGTAACAGGGTAGATTCTTCTTAAATTTTGGGATGGAATATATTCTGGTTTCAAATACACCATTGCCGTCCTTAAGATAAGACTGACTTAATTGACTTGTTACTCCATTTTTATGTTTAAATAACCTTGGTGGTGTTCCTTTAAGATCATAAGTAGTGTCTCTAGGTTTTAAAGACTATGCAGTTGATTAGCATAACCAGGAAGTGAGTGATTCTAACAAAAATGAGGCAGATTTTTAAAAAAAAACAAACTCTTATTACACATCCCATTAAAAACACTGCCTTGAATAGCTATAATTCCTGTCAGGAAACTGATACTAGTTGAGCATCTGTAACAGACATTTGTTATCCATTTTTTGGTACACCACATTGCTGATTTGGTAGTATAAGTTGTTTTCTTAGTGTTACCTTTAGCATTTTAGGAAATTTGAGAGAGAAAATTATAGTTTCTCAATTCAGTGGATTATGTGAAATGGGTTGGTGTGATCTCTGCCCATTTACTAGGGGATATATTTTGGGCCTCCAGCAGCTATACACTACAATTAATACTAACTTGCATTTACATTAGCAGCCTCAGCAGAGGGGCCAAGAACTAATTGAAAGGGCATAGAGTGCTCTCTCCTTTCTCCCATAAAGATGGCGTTTTCTAACTCTGTTTTATATTAACTGTTCAGTAGATACGTAATTTCAGTTTCTAGGTCGTTAGGTTTAGTAACTCTCATGAACATTAAATTTACTTGAATAAAACTGTGTTTTTTGTGTTTATTTTATTGTGGTGTTTTGGGGTTTTTTGGGGGGGATGGTTGTGAGGGTTTGTTTAAGGTTTGTTTGGGATTTTGGGGGAGAGAGAGCGTGGTTGTTTTGACTTTTGGTCTGGTCCTGGTTCGGTTTTTTGCCTTCCCAAAATGGGATCTTTTAACAGTTAGTTCTTAGAGTGGTAATATCAGTTATCTGCTGTGTCAGTTGTCCTTTTAGCTTTGCATTCCTAAAGACTAAAAATATATAGGAAAATATTCTTTTAGCAATAAAGAATTAAGTTAACTTGTGCTTCATCTGTACATGTGCATCCCAGAGGCCAAAACTCCTCTCCATCTTCTCTTTTAAAAACTTAAGCCTTCCTGTATACATTATATTTTAGATAGATTAAAACATAAATTACTAGAGTCTCAAATACTAGGTGTCACCTATGTGTACTGAACATTCTTATTTTTCCAGATAACTGTCACGTTCTCTTCAATTACATATTTCTCAAGCATTTAAATCTATGGAGAGGTTTGCAGTTGTGATAATTAATATTTATAAGTAACTTTTTTTTTATTTTGAACATTAAATTTTTTGCTTGAATTATTTATCTTATTGGCACAGCTCTAGCTTTAACTGTACTTCCGAATGTTCCATGATCTCACTGTCCATTTCCATGCATGTTAACATTTAAACTGTGTTCTGATGCTCTAACTCATTTAAATCATATTTTGTAATGGTTATTATATGTATGTGTTTTAACAACATTTACTATTGGATAAAATATCTTTGTGCTTAAGAAAACAAGGCTCTGCACTTTTCTGGGTTTTTTAAAAAAGATATAATTAAGATATAGTAGTGAATGAAAATAATAATCTTTGTGTATTTACCTTTTGTACATTACCTATAATTTTTTTCTACAGACATTGATGATACTCAAATTCTTCCACGCTCATCTCGAGTCAGACATTTTTCACAAAGCGAGGACATTCCAAGTGAAGTTTTTGGTGCACTGCATGAGGAACAGCCGCTGCCAAGAAGTAGCAGCACGTCTGACATCCTGGAACCATTCACTGTTGAACGAGCCAAAGGTGCAGTTCCTGTCATTGACAGTTCATCCCATCATGCTCCAAGCTTACAGAGTTCCACTGAGACCACTTCAATATATAGATCCTCTGAAAGTCATATTACTGATACAAATAGCAGAGAGTCCTCCCTGGAAGTTGGGGATAGCATTTATGACCATCTCTGTCATTTGATAGGGCCAATAGAACTTGCAAATACAGCCTTTGAACAAAGCCAGTATGTTGACCTTGAAGGTGAAGACGATCTTTTTTCTTCTCTGAGAGAATATCTTAAGGAAAAAGAAGAACTTTACAGTCACTTTGAGATAGATAAATTTGAGGCTTCTCTTCATGAAGTCGATGCAACAGTAAATAGGAATGATAGCTTACCACTGGATGGATTAGAGTATATAGATCAGACTGTTAAATGTGCAAGTAGCAACACTGTTGCCGAAAGAGCTGAAAATATAGAACTGCAACTAGAACAAAATCCAAGTGGCTTTATAAGTAATATTGCACCTACTCAGGTAGACAGTTTTACAAGAAATGAAGCGATCGATAAAGCCAAACAATTAATCAATGATAAACAAAATGAAAACTTATTTGAACATGGGTCAAGTAGCCCTAATAACAAAGAAAGGAAGAGATACCTGTACAGACAAACAGCCACTGAAGTTGATGTAGATGTAGCTGGGGAAATAGCATTAGCTGAAAAGCATAGAAGTGCCCAGTTTAATGAAAAAATAGCCGACACACGTGTTATGCATGCAAAGAAAGTTCTACCTAAAGCACCAGTTAACCCTGAAATGCCTCATGTTACAGGCACAATCAAAGTTTTACCAACTAAAAGGAGTATATCTGAAACAGTAACCCATAGGGCCAAAATCATGAAAATAACTGCTAAGAAACGAAATAGTGTTCATGTTACTTTTAGACCATCTACTGAATCCGTTCAATTTTATAACCCTTTAGAAAACAAAGAGGCCCCCTGGAGGGCAAGACTTCGTAAACTTGGTGGCTTCAGTAGTAGTAGCGGTAGCGGTACTAGCAACACAAGCACCAGCTCATCTGCTGCCATGGAGCTGGTCAGACCAGGAGTATATAGATCTCTAGATGCAGCCGGTGCAGCTTCAGTCAGTAGTAAACAGATTAAGGAATCCACAGAAGCTCAAGCAGCCATGTTGCAGAAAGAAGGTATTGCAGCTAATCAGTTGCATAATCGTAGTACACCTAGGTCATCAGGTCAAGAGTCAGGACAACAGCAGGGCTCCCTGGGTGGTGTTTATAAAACTGTTGTACATGCTCTTTCGAAGCCGAAGGCAAATGTTTCCCCACAGAGGCAGAACAGAATACCAGCAGAGGCTCCACTGAGGGATCTGTACAGTCATGTAATGGGCTATTTTGGAAGGAAAGCTTCAGGTGAGCACTAACAGTGTGCACTGCGCAAAAGGAGAAAGGCAGCACCAGTTTGGCTTAATGCAACTGAAGCAAGCTCTTATAAGCAATCAAAAGGCTTTGGGATGATCGCTGCTTTCCCTGTTTGGTTATGCATGCGCCTTTAGCCAGCTGAATTTTTCCCCAGCATAAGTTATGTTTACATACTTTAAATTACTAATTTCCCTTTTAAAGATACTTAGTTGAACCTCTTTGCTGCTGAAGATCATTGTTAGGGAAGAGGAAGAGACAGTAAATGACCTACCAAGGGATCAAATGCAAATCTCCCTCTATCATAGCCTACACTACCCGGCTTTGAAATTCAGCCTACTGTGTGGCTGTCAGATTTTTTTTTTAAATTTATTTCCAGTGGAATAGTAAGTTCTTGTACCTATGGTTTGTCTGTCTGGTAAAAAGACTTGGCTATTAGCCAGTTAGACTAAGTTATTAAAATTGCTAGTTCATTTAGTTTTTCTTCCTCCTCCTCCATCTCTTCCAAAACAAAAAATTCTCCAAAATTAGTCTTTGAAGTTGACAGTTGGCTTTTAATCAGTTGTTAAAAATATTCTGTATTTGTTACATATTTAGTGAGACACAGAAATTTCCTCTTATTTGGATGGCTTCATTATAACAATCCAATGCAGTGTTAGTAATAATTTTTGTTTGAACAATTTCAAAATGTGTTAGGCCTTTCTGTATGCATCCGCCGAAGTGGATGCAGTTACATCTTGGCAACCTTTGTCATTGTTTTCTTTTTCTTGGGATTATGGATGTGCATAAAGGTCTCATGGTAGTCCTTCAGCTAAACATGGGACCTCTATGGACTGATCAAACAGAACAAGGCTATCATTCTAATATTCATCATCTTAATTCACATCTTAAATGAACAATAAATTAACTTTCAGCAGTAAGGTAGGTTTTCCTTTTTACACTGTTATGCTAGCATGATTAACAGAATGTTCTGTCATGCATCCTGCATTGAGATGTTAATGCCACCTGAGGGCAGTCTTTGTAAGCATAGCACAATAACAATCTGGGCAGTAATACTATTAGCATAATATCTCAGAAAAAAGATTCTTTCTGAGCAGTTTGTTTTAATGTAATATTTTATGTAGTTTCTCCAAGAGAAAGTTTACATTTGCAAAATATTGACACACATGATTTCAAAACATGATTTTATTTGAAATTTTGATATGAAGGTCTTATATGTTAAATTCATTTAATTAGTTGCACTGTAGTCTCCTGAGGCATAATTTTTATTAGGTATATGAACTTGAAAAAATTGCAACTTTAAAGGCTAAAATGCTATATTTAGGTGTAACATTCATAGTATAATGAAGCAATTCGTATAATGTGGACAATTAAAAAAGATAGAAATTAATTAATTGTTCATAAATCACTGACTATTTAAAGAGCTTTTGAAGTTTGGATTCCGTACCATACATTATTTTTAGTACATACGGCTTTTTTGCAAGTATACTAACTGTATACAATACTACATTGACATTATCATATTATTTTTTTATCCAGTGTGCTTTCTTCACCTACATTGTTCCTCATTAGGAATGCAGAGGGGAAAGAGTGTTTATAGGAATAATAAAAATTCTTAGGTTTGTTTGGTTTTTTGATGCTGTGGAGAAAAGGAGGAGGGGATGTATGCTGTATCCTTAAAGCAAGCTTTAACAACTTTGAGTAGTGCTTATCTGTAAGCTTTCTTGCTCTTTAAGGTTGTATTGGAAATTGACTAACACCGGCTTAGTTGGGGGAAAAAGGAGATTTACTAATTCTTAAAATTGAATCTATTCAAGAGGAGAAAATTCTTAAATGCATGTTTGGGAAGTAATTTTTTGTTTTTACTGACTAGGTTTTTTTATTTGATATGTTTTTAAAATGTATTTTTAAAAGTATCCATTGTTATATGTAGTCATTCATTTGCTTTTAGCCAATAGAGAGGACATGAGTCAAAAGCTGCACCCTCTTGGTAGCGATATTGGCAGTAGCAATACAAATGTTCCTGACCTCATGGATGAGTTTATAGCTGAGAGACTCCGCAGTGGTAGTGCGTTGGTAAGTTTTTACAATTTTTTTTACACGTATAAACAATATAAAAATAATTTTATAAAATTATTGCTCACATTACAGAAATATTTTATTCTAGATTTTCAGAACCAGATATAAATTACTGGAAAATCACCACCTATTTGTTCGTAGATCCTGGGTTTAAATTTGTGACATAATATGCACACACCATTTTATGCTAAAATTCTTCATTCTTCAAGTGCTTGGTCATGTCCATTCCAAATTTAGGTGTGTGTGCTTGCCACATGTACCAGTACCGGTAAACTTTTTCTCTTAGTTCTTTTTTGAGTTCTGTTATAGTCTTGACCTTCACAACATCCTCTAGCAAATTATTCCACTGGTTGACTGTGTGTTGTTTGAAGAAATACTTCCTTTTAATAAAGGATGCAATTTCTAATAAAAATATTGTAACTCGTACACTTTCAATAAGCTAACGTGCATTTTATAAAAAGAAATATACTTTTTAAAAATATCTGTATACATCATAATCTCTAGTTACTTTGAATTTGGTTATATGTGAACTATTTCTCTGAATATTGATATTTGTAAATGTGTGATAATGGCTTACTGTGTATAAGGAACCCTTATTATATTGTAAAATACTTTATAATTCTTCAATTATTAGAATGTGACAAGAAGAGGGAGCAGTCCTGGCAGCCTGGAAGTTCCAAAAGACCTTCCTGATATATTGAACAAGCAGAACCAAATGCGCCCTATAGATGACCCAGGTGTACCTTCTGAATGGACGTCTCCTGCCAGTGCAGGAAGCAGTGACCTGATCAGTTCAGATAGTCATTCTGACTCATTCAGTGCTTTCCAGTATGATGGCCGCAAATTTGAAAGCAAGTATATTTTTCAAAAGTAGTAATTATTTTTATGTATACATATTAATTTCCATTTTAAAATAGGCTGTATACCACTGTCTCATGAAGTTTTCATATCAGCATCCCATTGATGTTATCAGTAGTTTAGTTAATGAAGTAATACAGTTCTTGAGAGATGCCATAATTCTTATTAAACAGCTTTATTCACTATTTGTAACGCAAAACACACCACACAACATCCCTAGGATGATATGGTCCCTTCACATAGGAATATCTTCCAATTATCCCTAAAACTGTAAGCTAAAAATTTCACGTACAGTAGACCCTTAAAGATACGAGCTCCAGAGTTATAAACTTTCCAGTGAAACCGGAAGTACTGTAAGCATTCAGGCAGCAGAGGAGGGGAAGGGGAAAAAAAAAGCAAGAAAGCAAATACAGTGCAGAGCAGAAACAGTCCGGGGTATGCACTGTTCCTGTAAGCCAAGGGTGCTGTTTCACCCCATCCCAAGCACCCCACCTCACTTTGCGGGGGAAACTGTTTGCACACAAGCACACACAAGCACGTGCACACCGCAGCTCATGCTTGAAGACACTGAAGGTTACAGCCAAAGCCTGGCCTGGAGCTGGAGTGGGATTCAGCTGTGCTCTGGAGGAGTTTTTAAGGTCCAAAGCCTGTGCACTAGTTGCCTGTGGCTGGATTCCTGAATCCTGCCAGCACCTCTGGGATTTCAAGGGGCAAGGGAGGGAGGGGCGCTGGCAGCCGGCTGGCACCAACCCCTTTTCCCATGCTGCCTCTGGAGCATGGCAAGCAGTGCATGGAGCAGGGTGAGCCCTGGGGAGAGGCGGCTGAGGGCTGGGGCCTGAAGTGCCAAAGGTGTGGGGTAGGGCCCCTCCCCCAGTTCAGCTCAAAGGCAAGAAACAGGAATAGGGCAGGGAGCTGTTTGCAAACCGGCAGTGCTGCCAGGTGCCACCTTTGCAGAGATCTCTCCCAGCCTCAGCTGGAAGACACTGACTGCAGGATGCTGTACCTTACAAACATTTCAGAGTTACGAACAACCTCCATTTCTGAGGTGTTTGTATTTTTGAGGTTCTACTGTATTCATTGTGGAATTCTTTTTTACTTCCTCGAAACAACAGTTTAAAAATAAAAAAACCAGAAACCTTTCTTAGTATAGCAATCATTGACTATGTATTTAGGAATAGTGAAGCAAAATACTACCTGGCAAGAAACAGCTAATTTATTAAACCATTTTTCTTTGAATTCTTTTTATTCATGCCATTTCTATTCTTTTTAATGGGAAGATGCTGTAAGCGTCACTGAGGATTATGATTTCACAGCTTGTACAGGCAAGAAGTAATGGGTTTTCTTTGTAAAATCTATATAAAATGTGGGAATTAATTATCCACTTTAGAAGTTAAATAATTACTGGATAAAACCTGTGCTGTCGTACTGATGTAATTTGTAAAGTGTAAAAAAAGCCAAAAACGGGTGAGAATTTAAAAATTACAGTGACAGACTGTGAATCTCAGTAATGATTGAACCTGGTGATGTTCTAAACAAAAAGAGCCCTCAGCCATGCTTGTAACGGTTTCCATCGCCTCACGCTGACTCAACAGAGATTGTAGGCTTCAGAGTGACACATGGAGAAACAGTCCTGGAATCTTACTATGTAGCCTTAGCTCTGCTATGTTGTCCAAACTGATTTGAGCATGAAATTTTTTCTTTGGTATTATAATCTCAAAGCTGTTAAATCTAAAACTCAGGATACAAAGCACTCAATTTAGTGCTATTTTCAGAAAACTCTTTTGCCATAATCTCAATTCAAGTTAATACTTAAATGTTTGCCTTTTAGGCACCATAGCGCTTGTTTACATGGAGACTTAGTGTTCAGCAAGCTAGAGTGTAAATCTACATCACACTAGCTAGCTGCAGGGACCCTGTTACAAAGTCCTAAAAGTTCTGTAGTACTTCGAAGTGCACTGTGGAACTTTTAGTACACAGCAGCAGGATCTACATGGCCAGTTAGCACTTGGTAAGCTGGGGTGATATACATTCACACCCTGGTTTGCTGCACACTATCTCCAGGTAGACAAGCCCTCGAGTGTTGTTTACAGGCAATTCTGTAATTTACGCAGTATGGTATACCTAAGTGATGAGGATGAAGTAAAAATATTTGACCTTGTCATCTAAGTAAAATATAGAATATGCAGTAGCAGAGTGTTTTGCATAACCCAATTTTGTGACTAAAACTAGAGAAGCATTTGAAATAGTAAATGGTTTCCTATTTAAATGTTGGTTTTGAAGTAATGTATTTGAGCTGTATGTTGTTAACATGAAGAGATGTATCCATGGAACATTTTGGAAATGTCTTTGGTTATTTTAAACTTGATTGAGAATGTTCTTTAATTTTGTGTTCATCAACAGTGGTTTAGTTAATATCATAGCTTTCTCCTTACTGTAGATTTCAGTTTTGGCACTGATGCTGGGACACCAGCTTCTGTGGAGATTGATGCAATTTCAGGACATCATCAGAGTGCCGAGGAACAGGAAGTGGCTAGTCTAACTACACTCCACATTGATTCTGAAACAAGCAGTCTTAACCAGCAACCATTGTCTGCTGAAGCTGCAACTATTACTGGTAAAGTAGTTGTAAAAATAAATCTATTTTAATTTCAAATAATTTCCTATTCATGCTGAAGAATACAGGTAGCAACTTTACAATTTAATATATTTTCTCTGTACCATGATATTTGGATTTCAGGTATTGTTTTAATTGAAGTCCTTATGAAAACTGTTGAGTGCAAAAACCTGACTGGGAAAAACTTCCTGCTGACTTACATGATCAGCAAATATTAATATAGTGTTAAATATATTTTAGTTTTATCTGGGAAAACTTACAGATTTATCAAGTGGAAAACTCTGATCACATAATATACTGTATCTGGCTGATTTGAAATAAATGAGTTGGTAACACTTTATCATTACTAGACAAACAACTAATATTTTATATAAATAATTCCTTAAAGTACTCTGCTATACAGTACTTTTTCAAATCAACTTACTGCTACATCATGGGTTGCATTTGAGACACTCCTGCCTCTTACATTCTCTCAATGTGGAGTTGTGGAGCTTGAAGCCTTTGTCAACATATATGCTGCATATATGTTCATTTGAATGTTGAGTTCTTAAATTTTTCTCTTCTCCCCATCCCTTTTTAACATGGTAAACATCAACCTCTTAATAACTAGATCATGATCCTAAAGTGAGCAGATTCCAGAAAGAATCTTCTCCAAGGCACATCCTTAGGATGTGTCTGTTGACTTTATTAGGGCCAGGATGTTTGGATACCATAGCCAGTTTCATATCCCTCGTTCTATAGCTGTTTTGTATAAGGCTATGCCTGCTGTAAGCCAGGGATCAAATATGCTTGCTACTTTGAAGTTTCATCTTTGAGAGAGGGCATCTGTACCCTGGGCTGTGTAGTCTCTATAAAACATAAACTCCTACATTTTCAGTCATACTGAAGACCTCTCTACATTTGGCAGAAGAGCTGAAATACTCTATTTCCTCTTCTTGAAGTTGCCTTTATATTCAGAAAAGCATGGTGAACATCTTTTTTTCTTAGTTGCCTCCATGTTCATAAACCGTAGTGATATTGTTCAGTTGTACTCTTGATGTCTTAACTCTTTCTTTGTTATGGAAGTGTTAAGTGGATTAATCTTAATCCCCTTGTTTCCTTCAAATTGTTGACGTTTTCTTTACTGTTTTGGATTGTTGATGTGGGTTGCTCCCTAACTGGTAAAATTTGCAACTGATAACAGAGATACCCATTCTGAGGATTCTGTGGCAGCCACTTCCTTGGATTTTGTTTGTTGAGCCAACATTTCAGGAATAGGCAATTTTTGGGGGGGGAAAGATATTTATTTTTAATTTCTTAGTTCTGCTTTTCTTGGCAGGAAATTTTCTTACTGGAGTATTAGCAGGAAATGAATGAGTTGGTCATTGATCACTGTTTGCTCAGGAGCATTACAGCAAAGCGGTTCTGCAGTACTTCTTGTAAGAATTAGAAGCAACTGTGATGGAATATCCTTCAGTCTTTTCAAAAGAACCCAATGGCTTACCAAATTCTACAGAATTAGTCTGCCCTTTCCTTTCGATCTCCTGTGCAGAATTGTTTTGGTCGCTGTTTCTTTCTATGTGGAGAGAGCGAAAACAGGAGAAGGAATTTTAAAAAAGTGTATGTTGAGAGGTTTTTAATACAGTACTTAATATACTCTCATCCCCATGCTTCCCTCACCCAAAAATAAGTAATTTCTTCTTTTATGTGGAAAATAGTAAATAATGCCCTTTTGGAAAGTCCTGGCGTTTATTAGCTTGAAATGTGCATTTTACGTAAGGCCTGAGTAACAATGGAGAACAAGCACCAGTAACTAATAAATAATAAAAATCCTTTACCTTTTAACTGTCACAAGAAAGCAGTATTCTGTGTTTCAGAGCAGTGCTGAACGGGAGAAAAAGTACTTTCCTGTGGTATGTCAGTGTTGTTTTTCAGATTTTTTTGTTTGGTGTCCACTTCTGTGAACTGCTACTATCTCCTTTATTATAATTGCATTAATTATAATTCCATATTTAAAGTTGTGGTGTTTTTCACTAGAAGCAGGACAGAAATCCCTTTATTTCACAGTTTAGCAATTTAATTTAGTTTTCTTATTTACTACCATTACTTTTCAGATAACAATTGAATTTTCTTTAATGTTTTTTGATAAGATACAACCAACTTTTCGAGAGAGAATAATTAATTAAAAATAGTTTTGAAAGTTAACCTTAATAGTCTTACGTTTTTTTTCTTGTAGCTAAACTACTTATTTTTGGAAATTTACATACGTAAACATTTATCGTGACATCACAGATACAGGCTATATTTGTCTCGGTTTTAAAATTCAAAAGATTCAGCCTTTTCTTTGTAACAGTTTTATTTTGCAAAACCATTGATTAAATCACATATTTCCCATGTTCTCTGTTAGCTTCTTAACAAATCTGCCTGAGCTTTGTGCTTATGAGCATCTCCAGCCAGCCCCTGACCCAACAAGGCAAGGTGAGCTGCGAGGCAAGGGAAGCAGAGCTGGAGAACAGAAATACGATACACTTGCTCTTCTGCCCCAGGTCTGTCAGTAGTGGAGACAAGACAAAAATCTGACAAGGATACCAGGAGATGATAAACCATGAGGAGGTGTCTTTGCAGCATTGCTTCCCAGCACAGAATTGTATTTCCCTTGGT
The DNA here is from genome assembly GCA_007922155.1 of Mesoclemmys tuberculata. Classification (NCBI taxonomy): domain Eukaryota; kingdom Metazoa; phylum Chordata; order Testudines; family Chelidae; genus Mesoclemmys; species Mesoclemmys tuberculata. The sequence continues at coordinate 66,913,698 of ML675613.1, read as the reverse complement.
AGTTGAAGGAATAAGAATTTTCATTTAACTACAGCTTGCTTGTTCTCTGTGTTTTCTCCAGTCCTGTTTTTCACATTCAGGCTCATGAGGGATTTGGGTGCTAGTTCAGCCTTATGACTATTCAGCAAAATATTCACTTCAGTGGGACTTACACATACTTAAAAGCTTATAGTATGTTGGGATATTGGTGAAGGGAAAGGTGGGAAGAAACTTGTTCGGTTACGAACACTAAAAGTATGGTAGGAGAAAAGAAATACTCTAAAATTATTTGTACTTTATGTAGACATTTGCCAATTAATCTATTTACATATTTTGGTATCAGTTTATCCCTTGACTGATGACTTCTTTCACAGCATCTTTCACATGGAGATCTGCTTGCAGTGTATATCTTTTCTTGGCCAGCTGCGATTATAAAAATAGCTCAGGTTCTTTTTAATGTTATGTTTAGAAAACTTTTCAGAAGTTCATAGAAATAGAAAAGACTTTTAAGGTAACTTTTTAAAAATTGCATTTACAGGCTCTGAAAGTGCTTCTCCAATCCAATCCGCTCTTGGATCCCGATCACAGACACCTTCTCCTGCCACTCTGAATGCAGATCATATTGAGCAGAAGGATCTGCAGCTGGATGAGAAACTCCACCACTCTGTTTTACAGACGCCAGATGATCTAGGCAATATCTGGAATTCAAAACTTAAAAATTGTTCTTTCTTTCTTTTTCAATGCAATATAATTAATAGCTAGGATCCCTTTAGTGTAGAATAGTCTCATACAAGGCTTTTATATTAACCTACATGACAATTTTTTAAACTTTTAATGAAAATAATTCCTAAAAAACCCGCACTTACAGAAAGCCCATTGTTTGCTCAGGGTTCTAGGCTCCTGGCTAACCGCTGGGAACCCTGGCTCTCCCCGCATGGCAGGTTATGGAGGCTCCAATAAGCTTGGAGAGCCTCAGAAATGTTTTGAAAAGGTAGAAATTTCTTTTAACTTTTTCAAAACAAAATTTTTGAATTCCTGTTCCTCAGGAAATTCCAAAATTTTGTATTTTCCACTTAAGAACATTTTTATGTGTTTTTTTTTTTTTAAATTTTGAATGTCTCATGGAAATTCCAGTGTCCAGCCAGCACAGTGCTGGGTTTTTTAAATCTGGATCCAGTTATGTGTGTTGAGCACTTTAAAATCCTAGGTATTTTGAAAAACCAATCCTATGTATCAAAAGTCCAAATCTAACCTCATTCACTCAAAAATATATATACCAAGTGGAATATATCCTCGGTTTGTAATGTTCAGATAAGATTTTAGATACTCAAATAATAAAATACTACAGATGGATGGCAACTGAGATGGATGGCAGATCATAGTTATGTGGGTTTTTGTTTTATTTTTTGAGAAATCACTGCATTGATTAGCCTGACTTTTGAGCATCTGTGCAAATTATTTATAATTGACAGTGTTTGATGCTTAATATCAGTTGATAGATATTTATTAATCTTAACTTATTTTAGGGTTTTTTTTGGCAAAGAAAACTAGGTAAACTATCTGCCCTCTGGAAAAGTAGACTCCTGGGGCTGAGTTACTGAATATTGCCACTGACTAACAAGGGATTAGTGCATGATACAACAATTCACACTTTCTTCATCATTCTCTTACCTAATTTGCAAGTAAGAGTCAGTTATGGTAAATGCTAAAGAAAAAGGGCCATCTGCTTTAATGCCAAAAGCTAATTTTCTGATATGTTGAATGGGGAACATTGGAAATTTGGAGCTTCATTGAATCAAAAGCATAAATGAAATGTCTTTACTAAGGAAAAGTAGACTTCTGTAGTTAATTTAATAAGAGGATAGGCTGACTCAATGCTAAAGTGGTTAGCTCTATAAGAGATATCTTTATTGTACTTAGTCTACATACATGCTTGATCCATTTATTGTTTTTAGAAAACTCCTCATGATTTAAATATCAGACTATTCTAAGTTATCAATGGTTGTTCTTATTGTATGTTTTTTCTCCCATTACAGAAACTAGTGAGTTCCCATCAGAATGTTGTAGCGTGATGGCAGGGGGAACCCTAACAGGATGGCATGCAGATGTTGCTACTGTAATGTGGCGACGAATGCTAGGGATTTTGGGAGATGTGAACACCATTATGGACCCTGAAATTCATGCTCAAGTTTTTGATTACTTGTGTGAACTCTGGCAGAACCTGGCTAAGGTATAAGAACAAGAATCTTCTCTCCAACCCGTCCTGATAGTGCAAGAGTTTTAGAATGGATCAAAAACTATAACATTTGTGACACATACTGCCTTTGTGTTTTTAAATAATTACAGATAAGAGATAATCTTGGTATTTCATCTGATAATTTGACTTCACCTTCTCCACCAGTTTTAATCCCACCACTGAGAATTCTAACTCCATGGCTTTTCAAGGTAAATACAATAAATCATTCAGCAGATAAAAGAGAAGATTATATAATTATAGAACAATGCTAACATTAACCTGTTGTTTTATTTGTGTAATAAGTACTTTTTTTAAAACTTTAGGCAACCATGTTGACTGATAAATATAAACAAGGCAAGCTACATGCTTATAAGCTTATTTGTAATACAATGAAGCGAAGACAAGATGTTTCTCCAAACATGGATTTTTTAACTCATTTCTATAATATAATGCACTGTGGACTTCTTCATGTTGATCAGGTAAGTAATTTTTTGAATTTTTTTTAAAAATTCAGATAAGTATGAACAGTGTAATTGAAAGGGAGTCACTACTTTCTTGGAAAATACTGGGATTTTCAACTATATAATTAAACTTTGTAATTAGGAATCGGTACTTAGGCTTATATCCTTTTGCTAAGCAATTACCTTGGTAAACTACACTCATAGTAATGGTCACAATCATAACCTGCTATCTGCATCTGTGCAGGGGAGTAAGGCAGCAGAAGGTGCTCCCTTTTATATCTACGCAGGCTGCACTATCCATATTGCAGGTTGCGTCTTGGAGGAAGGAGAAAGAAGCAACTTTTCTGGGAGACTCCCTTCCCTCCCTTCAATGCACCAGCCTTTGCACTTGAGCTGGTGGGAAAGGGAAAGTAATGGTGTCAGGTACAAAATTGGTTCAGATCACTACTTTCCTTTTCTCCTGCCCTATGAGCAAGATAGGAACAAAGGATCATATTAGCTCCGAGTCACAGCTTAATTCTTGGTCCGCTCCTTGGTGGCTGCAGTTACATGCTGCTCCATACCTAGTGCTTGGGGTAAAACCAAAATCTAGCTCTGTATGCATAGCAATATAAATCTTCACTGTACTTCATCTGGTATAGCAGGGGCAGAGGGCAGTAGAAAAGTTCTGGAAGGGCAGTATGTAAATTCTAGAATGATCTGGGCTTTATTCCCTGTAGAGTAGCCAGAGTCATTAGAGGGCAATTAAGGCCCAGCCAGGTGCCTGATTAAAAACCCTCTGCTTCTGAGAGACAGTACACAAGCTGGAGGAGTAGGCGTGCTGTGCTACTGAGCAGAGGGGTTTGTGGAGTTGTGAAGAGGAGCAGAACGGAGCACAGTGGTGTGTGGAAGAGTGGTGGAGTCCTGAGGAAGGTACTGGGCTCAAGAAGCCAGAAGGACACAGGGGAAAATAGGCCAGGGGAAAAGTCTGCAGCTGCAAGTACGGTGCCAGCAGCACATAGCTGCTACTCATAGGGCCCTGGGCTGGGACCCAGAAGAGCGGGTGGGCCCGGGTCCCTACCCTCATCCCTGGGGAGACGGGGTAACCAGCAATGCCCTGGCCCACTACAAGAGGCAAAAGTGCGAGACCCACTAGGGAGAAGCCAGCCATTTGCCACATGTGGTGTCAGGAGTGGGATTCTATCGTGCAGTGGACTTAAACCAGAGCGGTACGAGCCCACCGCACTCCCAAGATGGAGGACGTGGTAAAAGCCCTTGTGCAAGCTACCACTGCCCAGCAGGAAGCTACCCGAGTCCAGACGGCTGCCCAGTGGGAGGCTGTATGGCTACAGCAGGAGATTAATCACCTGCTAATGAGCCAGGCTGCCCAGGACCGTGCCCTGCTTCAGGAGGTGGTAGGCCAGTTGAAAATCCTGGTGGGGTGAGGCAGCAGCCATGATGGCGCAGACCATCTGGGCCAGCAACTGCCTGCAGAAGATGATGCTGGATGATGATATAGAGGCATACCTCCTGGCCTTTGAAAGAACAGCTCTGCAGGAAGCCTGGCCCCAAACATCCTCGCCTCTTTCCAAGGAGGAGAGGCTTAGAAGGCCTATTATGATATGGCAGTTGAAGCTTCTGCGAACTTCCCCAGCTGAAGGCGGAAATCCTAGCCAAATCCAGAGTGACGGTAGCAGTGCAAGCCCGGAGATTCCATGAGTGGCGGTACAGTGAGGGTAAAGCACCACAGTTGCAGTTGTTTGATCTGATCCATCTGACCCGGAAATGGCTGCGCCCTGAGGCCCACAGCACTGAGATGATGTTGGAGCGCCTGGTGATGGACTGGTATATGAGGGGGCTACCGTCGGACCTCCGTGCCTGGGGTGGACAGAGTGAGCTCTCCACCTACGACGAGTTGGTCACCCTGGTCAAGAGACAGTTGGCAGCTCATAACCTGTCCCTGACCCCCCAGGAGAAGACATGGCAGGCCCAGAAGCTGGCCCCCAGCCCCAGGTCCTGGACTACTGGGAGACCCAAGAGAGCGGGAGCCAAGCGCCGAGTCGCTGAGGAACAGCACGAGGACAGGAAGGGATCTGGGAACTCAGGGGGTGGGGGCTGGGGGACCCGACCAAGCAGAGGGAGGCAGCTAGCCTAAAGTACCGGTGTTATGAACGTGGGGAACTGGGTCACATAGCAGCCCAGTGCCCCAACCGGGAGGAGCCCATGCAGTGCAACCTTGGAGATCATGGGAGCTGCTGTGGTCTCATCGGCTCGGTAGGGGTTGTAATGACCCCCCATGAATATGTGAGGCCAGTAACAATGAATGGCATCGAAACCATGGCCCTGGTAGATTCAGGGTGTGCGGTCACGCTGGTTTCTGGAAAATTGGTGGAGCAATATCAGCTGACCTGGGCCAAACACACAAGGGTGACCGGCGTGCATGGGACAGTAAACTTCTACCCCTCAATCCCAGCATGGATTGAGATCCAGGGCACTGCTACCCTGGTGATAGCAGGGGTTATCCCTAGGCTTCCCTATTCGTTCTTAATTGGTAGGGATTTTCCTGGGTTTGAGAACCTACTCTCCTCCCCCGCCCCCCCCAAGAGCCTGTGGCAGACAGCAAGCCCCCGGCCGAAACGGAGGCACAGGCAACCAGCACTGCCCCTGTTTTTGCTGAATTTACCCAGGAACTACTTTCACCCCCTGGAAGACCCCGGAAGTCCAGGAGGGAAAGGAGGGCAGACAAAAGATTAGGGACTCATATACTGCTGGTCTCATATACTGACTGAGAATCAGAAAGTCGCCCTGGTTGGTAGGCGAGCCCGCTCAGGAGGCCAGGAGACGGCTCAAACTAGGGAGGATCCAGAGGCAGTTCCTGGAACTACCAGAAGCAACCCCGGGGAGGAAGGTGAGGCTGGGCCCCTAGAGGTAGGCCAGTTAGGTCCCCTGTGGGGGAATTTTGGGCAAGACAAGGCCAATGACCCAGTATATGTAAATGTGAGGGAGGAGGTAGCAGAGATTGATGATGATCCTGTGGAGCGGAAGACTAAGGGCCCGGGGCTCTACTGCATCCTGAAACGGGACCTGCTGTACCGTGTTGCCCCAATATGGAGGGAGAAAGTAGAGAAACTCTGGGTGCCACAGAAGCACACAAAGGCAGGTCTAGAGCTGGCCCATAGTCATTTATTTGGTAGACACTTAGGAGCAGACAAGACCCTAGACCGAATCTTGAGGAGATTTTACTGGCCAGGGATACAGGCAGAGGTCCAACGCTACTGCGTCTCCTGCCTTGAGTGCCAACTGCACAGCCCCTGACCCCACTTGAGAGCCCCATCATTGAAGTTCCTTTTGAGAGGATAGCAATAGACCTGGTAGTGCCACTGGAACGGTCAGTGCGGGGCCGTCAAAGCGTGCTCATCATTTTGGATTATACCACGCGATACCCTGAAGCCATTCCCCTAGGAAACCCCACATTTAAGGCAATTGTGAAAGAACTGCTCCATGTCTTTGCTAGAGTGAGCATCCCTAAGGAAATCCTGACAGATCCAGGGACCCCCTTCATGTCCAACCTAATGAAGGATCTATATACCCTGCTCCACATCCAGGCCCTGCGGACCTCAGTGTATCATCCACAAACAGATGGCCTGGTTGAGAGGTTTAATCAGACCCTTAAGAGTATGATATGGAAGGTAGTGACGCAGGACGGAAAGGATTGGGACGCCTTTTACCATACTTGATGTTCATGATACGGGAGGTCCCCCAGGTGTCCACTGGGTTCTCCCCCTTTGAATTATTGTACGGTTGCCATCCCCCGGTATTTTAGATATTGCTAAAGAGGTCTGGGAGGAACAGCTCAACTCAGGGAGAAACGTTATTGAGCATGTGGCCCAGATGCAGGAACAGATAGCCCGGGTGACCCCCATAGTGCGAGAACACCTGGAGAAAGCCCAGGAGGCCCAGCAACCTACTACAACCAACGGGCAAAGGCATGGAGGTTTCAGCCAGGAGAGCAGGTAATGGTGCTGGTGCTGACAGCAGAAAGCAAGCTCCTGGCAGATTGGCAGGGCCCATACGAGGTTGTGGAAGCCGTCGGAGAAGTGAACTGCAAGGTAAGGCAACTGGACCGCCAAAAACCGGTGCAACTATACCTGTTGAAACCCTGGCAAGACCAAGAAGTGTACCTGATTGCCCGAGAAGCATCCCTCCAGACAGACGTCCCACAGGGGGAGGTGAGAATATCCCTCGAGCTGACCCCAGAGCAACGGATGGAAGTAGTTGACATGATCCAGCAAAAACAGGACGTGTTCTCGAAGCAGCCCAGTCATACTACAGTGGTCCAGCACCACATCACCACCAACCCAGGAGTGCAAGTGATGATAAAGCCATATCAGATACCAGAGGCCAAAAGGCAAGAGATTAGAACAGAAGTGAGGAGGATGCTGGAACTCGGGGTTATCGAGGAATCCCACAGCCAGTGGTCCAGCCCGATCGTCCTACTTCCCAAGCCCAATGGCACTCTCAGGTTCTGTAACAATTTCAGGAAGCTAAATGAAATATCTATATTTGATGTCTACCCGATCCCGCGTATCAACGAGCTTGTGGACCAGTTGGGCAAGGCCTGATATCTGACCACCTTGGACCTGACCAAGGGTTATTGGCAAATCTTCCTAGCTAAGGAGAAGACCGCCTTCTCCACGCCTGATGGTCTGTTCCAATATACCATCCTCCCCTTTGGACTCCATGGGGCCCCCGCAACATTCCAACAACTGATGGACAAATTATTGAGACCCCATGCCACCTATTTGGATGATGTGGTCATCCGTAGCCCCGACTGGGAAACGCACCTGGGGAAAGTGCTCGACACCTTCCGGAAAGCTGGCCTCACTGCAAATACCTTGAAGTGTGCAATAGGACTGGCCGAGGCCAAATACCTGGGATGTGTGGTAGGGAGAGGTCTAGTAAAGCCCCAGTGGGACAAGGTAGAGGCCATCCAGGCCTGGCCCTGACCAGTCCGCAAGAAACAGGTCAGGGCATTCTTAGGGATCGGGGGGTATTATAGGAGATTCATCCCCCACTTTGCCACTAGAGCAGGGCCCTTGACTGACCTGATAAAAGCTTGGGGCCCGGATATGGTGAAGTGGACTGAGGCGGCCAAGAAAACATTAGTGGATTTAAGGACAGCTCTTTGTAGCCACCCAGTGCTTATAGCCCTGGATTGTGAGAAGGAGTTCATTCTCCAAACAGATGCCTCAGAGACAGGGCTACGGGCTGACCTTTCCAAGATCATAGGTGACGAGGAGCACCCGATCCTGTATCTCAGCAGGAAACTCCTCCCCAGAGAGCAGAAGTATGCTGTGGTTGAGAAAGAGTGCCTGGCAGTTAAATGGGCTATGGAAACACTCCAGTATTATTTACTAGGGAGGAGGTTTAGAATCATAGAATATTAGAGCTGGAAGGGACCTCAGGAGGTCATCTAGTCCAACCCTCTGCTCAAAGCAGGGCTAACCTCAGCTAAATCATTCTGGCAAGGGTTTTGTCAAGCCGCAGCTTAAAAACCTCTAAAGATAGAGATGCTGCCACCTCCCTAGGTAACCCATTCCAATGCTTCACCACCCTCCTAGTGAAAAACTTTTTCCTAATGTCCAACCTAGACCTCCCCCACTGCAACTTGAGACCATTTCTCCATGTTCTGTCATCTGCCACCATTGAAAACAGCCTAGTTCCATCCTCCTTGGAACCCCCTTTCAGGTAGTTAAAGGCTGCTATTAAATCCCCCCTCTTCTGCAGACTAAACAGGCCTAGTTCTTTCAGCCTCTCCTCATAAGTCTTGTGCTCCAGCCCCCTTATCATTTTGTTGCCCTCTGCTGGACTCTTTCCAACTTGTCCACATCCTTTTTGTAGTGGGGGGCCCAAAACTGGACACAGTACTCCAAATGTGGCCTCACCAATGCCGAATAATCACTTCCCGCAATCTGCTGGCAATGCTCTTACTAATGCAGCCCAATATGTCATTAGCCTTCTTGGCAACCAGGGCACACTGCTGACTCATATCCAGCTTCTATTCCACTGTAACCCCCAGGTCCTTTTCTGCAGAGCTGCTGCCTAGCTCGTTGGTCCCCAGTCTGTAGCTGTGCATGGGATTCTTCCGTCCTAAGTGCAGGACCCTGCACTTGTCGTTGTTGAACCTCATCAGATTTCTTTTGGCCCAACCCTCCAATTTGTTTAGGTCCTTCTGTATCCTGTCCCTCCCTTCCAGGTATCTACCACTTCCCCTAGCTTAGTGTCATCTGCAAACTTGCTGAGGCTGCAATCTGCCCCATCCTCCAGTTCATTAATGAAGATGTTGAACAAAACCAGCCCCAGGACTGACCCCTGGGGCACTCCACTTGTGACCAGCAGCCAGCTAGACATGGAGCCATTCATCAGTGTTCCCTTCAACACAGCGCTATACTGCTTACCAGGGTGGTTTTCCTGTATCGATTGCTGGATCGACAGAGCGGGTCTACACAGACCCACTCAATCAATCCAGAGCAATCGATCTGATGGCAGTGAACTTGCAGCCATCAGTGTGGACCCAGCCTAAGTGACTGTCAGAGCTGGATTTAGCTACCAGCTCCCCCACCTATATACAGACCACATCTCTGACACATGACACACAATTTCAGCCTAATAAGGTTTATTGATAGCAGAAAATTGAAAGGTATACTGTACAAAAGGAAACTGTTAAACCATACGTCATATTAACTTGATGAAATGCATAAACATGCATAAAGCCATTCTCTCTATCACTAAAAGCTATCAAGCAGAACTGTTTCTCAATGTGCTTTGTCTAGTATCATCAAAAGATAACAGGACCTGTTTAATCACAGATGCTTTTGACTTCCTCTGCTTCTTTAACTCTGAGTTGGTCAGATTTCTGAGGTTTTCTATGTTAATCTTTGGGATTATTTACATTCACTTTTTCTTCAAGTATTATCTTTGTCCTATTAGCATATGTTAAGCCAAGCCAATTTAGAATGCTGTTTTTGTTGGAGTATTTTTTAAAACTTGAAATGAGTAGCATTTTTTTTTCTGGTCAGGATCCATCAGTGTAGGTTGAGCTTTTTCCTTATATCTGTCAGCTGGGTAATGCAGGCAAACTGACCTTTTTGATTTTTGACAAGTGAAGGCTGCTGAGCTGATCAGCATGGGGACTAAATTCTTCCCAAAAAGTAGGTAGAATTTAAAGATCAGAGTAGATTTTATTAGCAGTCTTTCATCAAATAAAATTGTTTCATTCAGGAGCCATTAGAGAAGTGTAACTAGAGCTTACAAATCCAAACCATTTTTATACTTTCTCTGAGTTTCACCAGTGGACCAATCCTACATCCTTTGGAGTCGGATACAGTTTTGCAAGTGACTTTGGTGGGAGCAAGATCAGGCCCCTAGTGCTCTGAAAATAGTGGAAGAAGCCATCTTGCAGAGTTAGATGTAGTTCATAACTATTTGAGAAGTATAAAGAAACGGCAGCCAAAATACTGCTTTGAAAATCACCTTCCTCTCTTGCCACTCAGACCATGTCATTCCTTTATTTGATCTTGTTTTCCAGTTTCCTGTCTCTTCCTACATCAGTTTTAATCTTCTGATTTTGTCTTTTTTTGAGAGAGAGTTTTCAATGTAGTTTAGATTTAATTCCTCAGAGCAGGAACATAGTCTTTATTTGCCTGTAAAATGGCATACAAACCTATGGTGCTATGTAAATACAGTATTAGTGAACAATGAGTCCAGGCTACCGCAGATGGCTATGTTTTTGGTTATTTTCCTCTTGTAGAGAGATGCATTTCCAGTAGTTTCTCTTGTTCAGAAAATAATCTAGTAGCTAATTTAGAAAAGTCCTGGTAAGAGAGTGCCTTATCAGCATACTTTTCAATTCCTTGTGCTTAATACAGCTAACATTTGTTCCCAAACATATGTGGTTCAATGGCAAATTGTGAGTGTCGTGGGGGCTGTTTGTGTCCCAGGCCAGCAGTACCACTTAGTGGCAACACTCCAGGCTATGTCTTCCAATGGTGAGAGTCAAGGTCCACGTTGCCCAGTGGCTACAGTCTGGCAGGGGGAATAGGGGAACCCGAGCCCATCCTGCTCCACTAGATTCTGACCCAGGACCCTTCAGAACAATAGTCTATACACATGACTTAGGGACTCCAGTTTCCTGAGTCACTTCCTACCCCCAGCTTCTGTTCCTTTGTCAGTGCCACGGGTCTGCCTTGGGATCCTGCTTGACATCCTCTCAGGACCTGTGACGGAGTCCCACAGGAACCGTGCTCTGGAACCACTCTGGGCGAAGCCAGTCAAGACCCTAGTGATTGGAGTCTCTTTACCCCTCCCCCCCAAGTCTCCATACACCATCTCCTGGTCTGCATACAACACAAACAGGCAAGATGAAGCACAAAACAACTTCAGTCCTGTCTAGATAAAAGGCTAGATGTTGCCTGACATCCCGAGTATGGAGGGACTGCTCTTCCAGGGAAGGGTGCAGCGTGGGAGGTGTAGGGGAGGTAAATGCACTGTCTGAGTCAGATGAAACACAGAGCACATTGGATAAAAACTTCAGGTGTGGTCACAGTGTCACCTTGTCCTTGGAGAGCTGAGTGTAAGGAAGCTCAGCCCTCAGGACCTGCAACTCACACACCCTTCCTGCAGATGTGATAGCTATTGGGCAGACAGATGGGGCAGTGGACAGGATGCAAATGGCTTCAACAGAGAGCCCACTAGAGCAGCCAGAAGCAATTGATAGCCGGTGTAGCAATCAGGAGGGGTTTTAGTTCTCAGGATTACAACATAGAGAGACTTTGATAGCAGATTAATTAGAAGTTGCAGCAGGAACCAACTAGGGAGTCTGAGTCAATTCCCAGGCCCTTCTCCTGAGCACCCTGACGGAGGACAGCCCTTCTCGCCAGCCACCCCCAGAGCCATTGCCTTGCTGCTCCCTAGTCCTTTGTCTCCTTCCTGGGCAAGGTGTCAACCTCCTCCTCCTCGTCTCCACCTGCCAAAGCCTGTTAAAACCTGTTGTAGCTGGTTGACCCAGAGCAGGGATCTTCAGGGTACGTGTGGCTGGGGAAGGCCCATCCGCCCTCTAGTGGCCTCTGCAGTGATCACACACCCAGGTGCCATCACCGAACAAAATAAACAAAAATCCATAAAAAAGCCAAATTTGAATGGCATTGTACTGCCATGCGCCAAGTAGCAATGCCATTCACTCACACTTGGCCCAGCCAGGAGGGACGGCCATGGCAACTCTGAGTGAGTGGCATTGTGACCGGGCACACAGGGTTGCAATACCACTAAAATTTATAGCAACTATAAAAAGTTGCAGTGTGTGTTAAGTTGCAGTTTCCACAGCAAAATTGTGGCCTGCAATTTTTTTTTACAGGCTTATTAGTCATTTATACAAAGTAGAACAGCTTCAGGAGGAGACATTGAGGCCCCACTCCAGAATACCCAATGGACTGCTGGTAGAGCACTCACTTGGGAGGTGGGCGTCCCTTCTCCAGGTAATGGAGGTTTGAAAACAGGTTTCCCACATTCCAGCTGTGTGCCCTAACTACTGGATTATTGGGTATTTTGGGGCACACACAAACCAAAATTCCTGATCTGATTGCCCTTGGCTGCTTTTCATGCAAGGCCTAATCTGATAGGCTTGCTGTGAGATTACCTACCAGTTTGGGCTCTTCATGCAAGATAGGCAGGGGAATGCTTCTTTTGAGAACTCTTCCAGAGCTTAGGTGGGAGCCATGATGCCAAGCAGCTTGGTGGTGTCAAAATGGGCAGCTTTTCACATGCCCACCAGCAGAAAGTTCGGCACCTAAAGAATTTAGACACCACCTCAGTTAGGCAGTAACTGAGTGGGGATTTTGAAGTTTCAGTGGAGCTTAAATGTTGGACTTTGCTACCTAAAGTGGCAGATAGATCCACAAAGGGACTTAGATATCTCTCCCAGAGAGGTTAAAGGCCTGAACATCTCTGCTCCCATGAAAGTCAATGGTAGGATTTTGATTGATTTGAATGGAAGCAGAATAAGACTTGCTCAAGATTTCAAAGTCAGTGTGTAGCTAGGAATTGAATCGAAGAAACCTGACTTTCAGTTTTCCCCTTCTCTAACCACTGAACTACATTTCCTCTCCTACTGAACTGCAAATTTTCATGTTTACATTGACCATTGAGGTATGTTGCAAAGTCATCTGTTAAAGATTTTTTTCAAAGGAGAAGGACTATATTCTTAATATGCATGTGAACTGGGGAGTTTTTATACAAACGGTATCTTGTCCACACACACACTCATAGATTTCAACAATGCATAGATTCTTAGATAAATCACAACATGTATCTTAGAAACTGAAAATCTTTATTAATGCTATATTTCATGAGTTCACTAAATCTGCATTCACTTAATATATTATGTAATGCATAACTGCAAACAGAATAATTTTAAGACATTTTAATATGTCATCCTTTATATTAAGAATCCATTTACAAATAATGTATAAAAGTTTAATAAATGCTTGATAGGTATTATAAGCATGTTACAGTCGTAAGCAGTACTTGCTATAGTTGCTTATACCTCAGTGGAAAGTGTAATGGATGATTATAATCAACCTGTTGGATTCTAACAATTGATTAGTAAACTTTTAAATAAATGGTTAATTATTTATTAACCTCTTTTAAGCTATTTATAAATGGAACCTTAATATCAAATGTGACCAAAATAACATAGAAAGATGTATGTCAAAAGATGCATTGTTCTGTAAAGAAACCTTAAAACTTCTCTACCTTATTCTCTTGGTAGCGCATTTATCTTGGCACTTTTGGAACAGAATTTAAGTTAGTCTTTGCTTTTCTTTATGCAGGTTTTGCTCAGTAACGACAATATAATGAAATTATTTACTTTTTTTTTTTTTGGTTTTTATTTTGATTCTTTGTGTCACTAAATATCTTGCAGTTTCATGTCACTGTTTACTATCCATCTAATGAATGGTCATATATTTCTTTCCCTTGTCCATTCCAAGGATATTGTTAATACAATCATCAAGCACTGCTCTCCTCAATTCTTTTCACTTGGTTTGCCTGGTGCCACCATGCTTATTATGGATTTCATTGTAGCAGCTGGTAGAGTGGCTTCTTCATCTTTTCTCAATGTAAGTGGTCATCAGTTCATTCTCATTTGGATTGTATGTAATCATTAAAAGTTTTTTAATAGAATACTGTGCAACATTGTTCTTCAGCTAGTATGTATTCACCTGTCCCCAAAAAAGAACTTAATGCTTAATAATTATTTAAAACCCAAGTGGTTTGTTAAAATATGGTGTTACAAAAGTCCTCTGTAGAAGGTGTAATATAAAGAATGCAACAATTTGCTGTTTGTGCCTGGTGTCTGTGTTTGGCCTCAGAATTGCAGGAACAATTATGAAATAATTATTTACTAAGCGACACCTCACATAAAGGTGTTTTTCATCCTTCATCACCCACATGCATATCCAGAGGTTGGCGGTGTTTTTTTTTTTTAATTTACAGATGTGCAATATAAACCTAAACTTTTAAAGGGAGGGAATGATTTTTACTGGTGTGTTAAAGTCATGGCTGTTTATACTATACACAGCAATTTAAATGTAATAGGTTTTGTACTGATGTTGCAATGTGTCCTTTGGAACTACTAAGAAGTGAAAATGTTGCAGTTGGCTAGTAAGTGTTGATAGTTCTCCATTTTAAGAGGAATACTTTGTATACCATAGATAAGACATTGTTACTATACAAAACACGCCAAGATACACAGAAGCAATTAAATGTCTTTAGGGTATGGATGTTCATATAATACTACAACCTCAATTAATGCTCACCATCAGCTGGTGTCATCTTACTCTGTATACACCCTGGGATATTTAATTTTTGCCTCAGCAAGGTGGGCCTTCTCTTCAAAATCTTGAAGTATATAGAGCTCTATTGATGGTATATGATGGAGACACCAGGCCTCAAGGCTGAGGTTCTTGGCAAAATATTGCCTTAGAAAACAATCACTGCCGGTAAATAATATCCCCTGGATATTGGTTGAGATGATGTCAGCTGGGTTTTTGGACCATCTGGTATAATCTTTTTGGGGTTTGCTAAGGTTACCTGATTACTAAAAGCTGAAATCTTTTTTTAAAATTACAACTTCCAGATACATTTATTTACATAATTATGAGTTTGTATTGGGAGAAACATTTCTGCTTTCAGTGCAGATAATTTACTAATTCTTTTAATGTTTTAAATTGGATTAATTTGAATTACATGGTGGGTTACATTTTCAGTTTTACTACTTTCATTTTAAAAGTATGTTAGATTTGTGATTCCTCCATGTTGCCGCTGTACAGTAACTTCCAAGAATGGGACTGGTGGCTTTTAAAATTGCTACCTTTTGCATTTGTACTTTTAAATGTTTATATCTTTCAATTATTTCTGGCCAACTTCAACTTGATTGGCACAGGTATTGTTTATCCTTTAAAACTTTCTATTATGTGTTTGTAAGAAAAACCTATAGAAACATTGCTTATCACAAAGGCTATTTAAATTATTCACTTTTGTGTTAGTACAGGAAGTAGAGCCAATACATAGTAATGGAAATTTGACTCCTCTTTTTCAACAAAGCAGTTCATTTAAGCAGTCTTAGTGTATATCACAGAGCCGTACTTTTTGTGATGAGTGCAAACTGTTTATCTCTGGCCTCTATGGTATCACTAGGATAAACTTAAGAAAAATTCAGCTGGATGTAAGGTAGCTGGATGTTTCACATTCTTAGTGCAATAAAAATAAATATTTTTGCTTTTCCCCATCTATAGGCACCAAGAGTAGAAGCACAAGTTTTGTTGGGATCACTGGTCTGCTTTCCTAACTTATATTGTGAATTGCCAGCTCTACATCCAAGCACTCCTGACATTGTTGTGTCTCATTTCACAGATGTTAAGGTAGGAATATTGAGAACATGTGTATGGTATTGCCACATACCAAGTAGTCTTGTCTTTTTTTTTAGCAATACAGTGTTCCAGGTAAATTTTAGAGATTCTAATGTTCTTTTAAGATCTTACGCAGAGAACAAAATTTAAAAGTCCATAAAATTTGTCAAAATAAGCTTTAAAGTTCTAAAAATGTACTTATTTTGAAATTACTGTTGACCAACAAAAATAATCAAGTGTGTGCCTATATTTCTAAAAGTAAATGTGCATTATTTTGATCATTCCGTATGCTTGGTTATTGTGATCACTTGAAAACTCTCTCAGCTTTAAATAGCTCAGAAAGAGAAGAAAAAGATTTGAAATGTCTAGATGTGCTATTGAATCCATTGGCAGTTTGTTTTCTTAGGAGCTGTCAAAAGCATGCACCTCCATGGTGGCCACAACGCACACAATCAGGGAGACTAGCACATGATGAAGTTTGGGCTCTGTGACAGTTTAACATAGCTAAAGGCGGTCTGGGTCACAGATTTATCTACTGTGTGTCTGATTATAGGGATCCTGCAGATTGTTATCCCTGCTTCCAGTATTAACGGTGGAATAATACCTGTCGAGGTGCCTCATGCCTTGCCCACTGTTTAGGAGTAAATTTAGTTCCTGTACAAAGCATGTTTACATGGGCTTTATGGAAGATTAATTTCACCAGTAGGACACTTAGCCTTCTTGACTAAGACAGAATAACTTCTCCACACGTTAAGCGATGGGAGCCATTGTCTGGCTTGTAGGAAAAGGTGTGTGGCCCCTTTAAAGGCTAGATAGCCAGGAGTAACTTGCTGCAGCAGCTTCAGACCAGGTCAGCATGGGGATGATGAACCACTCCCCGGGTGACCAGAAGAGGGGGAGACTTTAGGTTTCTGCCAATTGAAGAAAAGCTCTCTTTTACCTGAACTAGGAGGAGTAACAATAACAGCATCACAGCAAGCTCTCATGGCGCCACATGGTAACAGA
This sequence comes from Mesoclemmys tuberculata, assembly GCA_007922155.1. NCBI lineage: Eukaryota > Metazoa > Chordata > Testudines > Chelidae > Mesoclemmys > Mesoclemmys tuberculata. Next base: position 66,897,073 of record ML675613.1, on the reverse strand, counting down.
CGGGTGAGAACAGGAAGTTGGGAAGAGGGTCTCCCCTTCCCCTTTTCCCCCAGCCCGCAATGGTAGAAGCAGGTGTTTGGTAATAGAGGGGGAGAAGGAGGGAGCTCAGCTCAGAGCCCTAGCAGACAGGTGAGAACAGGGAGGAGCTTCCCCCTTTCTAGCCCACAGAGGCAGAAGGTGTTTTGTTGCAAAAAGGGAAGAGGAGGGAGTTTCAAACTCATCAGTGCAGGGCCACAGCAGAGCAGTGAGAAAGGAGCAGGGAGTCCTCTACCCGCTTCCAGCCAGCCTAGAGGCATGTTAGAAAAGATGAGGAAAGGAGTTCCAAACCCACCTAAGGGGGAACAGAGTGGTGCTGAAGAGGCCATGGGAGCATAGGGAGTGGGATCCTTGCCACATGGGTAAGGGGTTTGATCCAGGACCAAGGTTGGAGGATTAAGTGGTGGTCTGTCTTTCTACTAAATGGATTCTTCTTTATGGGAAGTAATGTGGATCCTGGGGAAGCAAATGTTCCCAGTGGTGGACCAACTGCATTTGGGGGTGGGGAAGCCATCAGAGAATTGATTCAGATAGTCTGGGCAAGTGCTTCTGAAATTGTTTCCACAGCACTAAAAGGTTTACAAGGTGTAGTGAGTCATCCAGAGCCAGGACATTTGAACGAACAATTTGTAGGACATGGAAGCAGTACAGCTGGCTGGGGGGAGTGTGACCAGCAACAGATGACGGTTGCAGAGGCAGGGTGTGAAACTGAGTCCAGTGTTGCAATGGGTGTCTGTAAGGGGGAGGACCTCGGTGGGGTGCAGGGAACTTGCCTAATTTTCCTTGCAGGGAAGAGGAGGTGGTCACTTACCACCCCCCCACACACCCCGGAGAGCACCTAGAGGCATAGTAGAACTATCAAATAGGCTACAGGGGTTTGATCTGTTGTCCTGGGAGCTATGTCTGGGGTACACACACCTTCTATGGAAGCTAATGCATTACTTAGCTCTTGCAATCTAACTTTCAGTTGCAACTACTGTGAGCATCCCTGTGCGGGGGAGGGGTTGTCTGGAATGGTAATAATGGAAACCCAGCAGTTTGGGAGACAGGCAGTAATCAAGCAAGGCAGACCCCTCACCAGGGGCCGGGAGCCTGTTCTTTGTGGGGAGGGGTGATTTCTGAGCACCCTACAACTCAGCCACTTACAAGGCATGTGAATTTGTAGGATAGAATTACTGCCCCAGGGGCAGCAGGTTGCCCCAATGGTCAATCACAAATATGGTTATCCTCAGGTGACTGATCCAATGGGAGACCCACTGCCATTAAATATAGAATTTTGATGTGTGAATATGTAGACATATCACTGTTGCACAGGAAGGTGAAGCTGTCAGAGAGGATGCCAGGGCGGAGCAAGAAGGGCAATGAGATGCTCAAGTGACCTAGGGTGGCTAGAAAATGTACAGATGTTATTGCAGAGGCTTACCCAGACAAGCCCAGCATTGTTCAAATATATGGATATAATCAAGTGGGCATATAATACGTTTGGGGGCATAGTGTGGTTTAACTATGACAAACAGTTTAGATTGGGGGCAGCAAGACAAACTGGAATCTGGTGGATCATACCACATCATATGCTGTGATTAGAGTGGATGGCATCACGGCAGCCTGGTTTCCACACTGACAGTGGCCTGTTCATTCCGTAGCAAGCCTGTGGGAGGCCTGAGACTCGTAATGATATTTGCTGAGTATTTGTTTTTGTAGCATCTGCAAATTTAGGCATGCTTGTGAAATGTGCTTTGGAGCCCTTACAGCCTGCACTTGCCACAGCACTTGGGAAAGGACACAGTGGGAAACAGAATGGGAAATAAGTCAGATGCTGCTTGCAGACCCATTGGGGCAGAAGCAGGCTATGTGGGGCAAGGCACAGGAAGCGTTGGGAGGTGCGTTGAAAATGGAAGGTTATGCAAGACCATCATCTTCAATTAAGCTGGATGTGTTAAGATAGCTCCTTTGAGATTACCCTAACAAGATGAATGGGGCATTCATTGTGGGATGGGATTACTGCGGGGTTTAGGATACCCTTTACATCTGGGTGAAGAGACCACCTGTAGTTAGAGAAGGACCTGCTGAGGTGGGCTGCCAACTTGTTCTGATATCCAGGAAGGTAGGATGCCTCGAGGTGTATCAAATGAGCTAAGCAAAAGTCCCCCAGTATGAGGGTTTCCTGGCACAAGAGAGAACAGTGTGCTCCTCTCTGTCTATATAGAACATCGCTGTTCTAGTTTCCATCATGACCTAAACACATTTGCCTTCCAAGTGTGCTTGGAAGGTCTGATAGGCCAAGCGTATCACTCTCAGTTCTCTTAAGTTGATGAGAAGTGAGAGCTCTGCTTGGGACTGGAGACTTTGGGACCTGAGCCCCCCTAAATGAGCTCCCTAGCCCATCATTGGCGTGACAACATCTTCCAAAGCTGGAGAGTTCCCCACATAGACTTTTTTGCGAACTGCCCGCAGTTCTGCTCCTTCCAGAATCAGAGTCCGGGATCAATCACGGATGCATTCCTCATCCCAGCGATGGGTTATCCGTTGTACGCCTTCCTGCCTATCACAAGATTCTGCTGAAGGTCAGGAAGGAAGGGTCCTCCGTGATTCTGGTAGCCCCAGCATGGTGTGCCAACACTGGTACAGCACGCTCTCAACCTATCAGTGGAAACTCCAATCAGTCTGCCTTTGGTTCCAGACCTGGTCACCCTGGACCATGGCCATTTTCATGACCCAAATCCCGAGTCTCTCCACCTCTCAGCATGGAAGCTCTGTGGCTGGAGCTAGAGAACTTGGAACCAGTCAGAGAGGTCCTCCTTGGCAGCAGAAAACCTTCCACCATGGCCAGTTACCTAGCTAAGTGGAAGAGATTCTCCATCTGGTCAATGCAGAAGGGCACTCCACCTGTCGTCAGTACCTTTCATCTTGGACTGTCCACCTTTCAATTCTCATATTAATCTCCATCTTCTTCAATGTAACTAATAATTTCCCATGTAAAGTTAAATAGAGGTAAAAGAGAATAGGGTAGCAGGGCCATTCAATCATCTACCTATACAGAACTTGCAGGTTTCTCCCCTAGGCTGGTCCCTAAGAAAATGCCAGGTCAATATCGCCTAATTCACTACCAGTCATACTCATGGGGTAGCTCAGTTAACAGTGGAATAGACCCAGCCCTGTGTTCCGTACGCTATTCCTCCAATGATGAGGCTGCATACAGTTAGGTCTTGTAGCCCAGGGGCACTGATGGCCAAGTGTGATATCAAGTCGTCTTTTCAACTGCTGTCAGTGTATTCTTCCTATCTTAAACTTTTGGGTTTCTTCTTTGAGTAGTGTCCTTATGGGTGTTCCACTATAGGTGTGTCACTGCTGATCAGAGAATTCTGGTAGCAGTGCCTACTGGGCCCACATATGCACTGTCTCTCCTTGTGCTACGCCACGAGGCTAGCCAGCACGCATGGGCTAAACGTCCTCAGTTCCTTCTCTACTGCAGGGTCATAATGAGAACTCTGAAGTAGAGGAGAGGAGGACGGGTAGTGGAGAATCCATGGGTACCAGGGTAGATAAGGGTGGAGGGTTGACAGCAGCCTGTACATTGTACACTTTTATCTAGGTACTCTTTTATCTGGGTACTCCCTGACATTTAGGAATGAAGTTATGGCCTAATTAAACCACATCCAATGTCTTCTGTCCTCCTTCCATCATAGTCAGACAGTTCCTGTTGAGTTTCATTCCCACTTCAGACAAAATTCTCTGAGGTCCCTTGAAGATTTTTGTTCACTGTTGTAACTTTGAAGGAACAGCATAACTGTTTGAAGTCTATTTCATAGTATTCAATGGCCTCTTAATGTTGCATAAAATGATCTAAAGAATGCTGAATAGAACCCTCATATAGGATTATATCTGGAACACAAGATAAATGTATTGCTTTCTTATTTTTAGCTAATATTTTGTGTTTGATACCTGGAATAGTTCATAGTTTGTATTTAAAAAAAAGCTTTTTAACTTTGTGGTAGTGTTCTGTAGTACGTATAAAATCCTGGTTCACTCACTATCTGGGGCATCAGGTTTTAAAAGCATTAGAAAGAGAGACTACCTACATTCAGATGTGTGGGAAGAGAGTACTATGCATCAGTTATTAGCAACTCTTTCGATCAGTAGCAAGATTTGATGTGTCTTGACAGTATAGTGTCTTGTAGCCTGATGACAATGTTATGAGGGTTCAAAAGAAGTGAGTGTTCATAACCAGAAAATTATAAGTATGTATTTGTCATATATTAGTACTGTAAGTAAAAATGTAGGTCAATAAAACTTAGCTGGGTGCGGCCAGTTACCATTTGTCTACCTTACTTATTTGTTGTTTCCTGCTCCCCTATGATCCATTTCTGGATGTGTTTTGAGAATGTTTGTTCTTCAGGTAGGGCTCATACCTTCCTTTAAAGGATTGGGTACATCAGAGGCAGTACTAGGAGCAAAATAATTTAAAATTTAAGGTGTTTGTGATTTGTGTTAGATGAGTAGAAAGTGTGTTTACTTAAAGAGCACTTGGCTTGAGACCCAGCAAAGGAATATGCCGTGTATAATATAGCAGACCCCTTATATTTTTCTAAAGATTTTTGTAGAGAAGTTTCTGGCAACTGAGTTTGTACATTTTCATCTTTTGTTTTAGGAACTCACAATCAAAACTGTATTAAGTTCTGCAAGAGAGGAGCCATCTGGTCCTGCACGGTAGGTCATAGTTTAACAAGGCTGCCATGTTATTAGAGGCTCTCTTATATCACAGTATATTCAAATAGGTATGTTGTAATCTAAATTCTCCTTTTATTGCTTGTCCATATATTCCAATGATGGTACACATGCACCCTGCACACTTGAGTTTGGGTTCTTTTGCCAGCAGTGTCTGCTGGGGGCCACATCTGCACCCTGAGAGCCCACATGCCTCTATCCAGTTTCATAAAGGGCAGATGACTTCAACCACTCCTCAGTTCCTTCTCACACTCTGTGACTTTTGAGTTAGAACTTCGCAATACCCAATTTCTCACTGAACTTTGTAGTGTTTGAGGTCACTGGACAGATTGTTTGTAAATATCTATAGGTAGTGATTGTTAGGTAGCTGTTAGTTTAGTGAATAATGATAAGGTTTAGTGCAGTGCTACTTCTTTAATTAATTCCTTTTTTTTATCCTGCCTCTGCTGTAGCAGACCAGAAGTCTCTGGGGTTTAAAAATTGCCCTTCATATGAATAATGTTCCTCAGTGAAAGCACATCAGATGCCTGATGTGTTTAGGAGATGGGCATATTGTTGATAGGTACTCAGATTTGTAAGTCCTTCTAAAAAACACAAAAAACTAGGGAGGCACACCTGACAATGTTCTTAATGGAAAGATCAACGCATCCCTCCTCAGACTCCGGAGCAACAGAGGCTGAAAACCCAGAGCAATTATATAAAAAATACTCCCATCACCTCATCAGCCTCTCCTCTGATGTGCAAGTAACTAAAGGATCTTCCTCCTCCGCTGATAATAGCTCTCCTAGAAAGGGAAGACATGAACATTCTAACCCTAAAAAATGTGAAACTCCCCATTACCCTGGGAGAAAGGTAGTGCAAGGCCTAGAAAGAGTCCCCCTGCAACCCATGCAGATTCTGGTTACCAATCCTTAGTACGAATTTCTTATGTTTATAAGAAATTGCCCAACGCCAAAGCTCATGGTTCTGGCATCTCTGGTACTGACTACCTCTGTACCAATTCAGTCAGTTCACTTGCCTTAGGTCTCCAGATGCTGTATAATTTCTTGGTACCAAGAACTCTGGTACCAATCTGTCTCTTCTATAGTGGTCTTACTATTGCTAGCATTCACTAAGGTACCCCTAGTTGTACTGGCTGCTTCTTAGACCTTGGTACCAAGCACACCTGCACTACCAACCAGAAGTCGTATAGAGGATCTGCCTAGGATCTCTGCCACAATGTCACCACCACTGAACAAGGAATGCTGCTTTTTCTTGTTCGTCCTTCAAGTTTGAAGATGACCATGACATTGTTGATTGGTTTGGTTTCTGTGAACACACGAGTGGCTGATCAGGCCAGTTTGAGCTTTGACCTGTCTATGGCAGAAAGGATCAAGAGATGCTGCTATGGGTTACTTGATTAATAGCAGATATGCTGCTGTTATGAGATTTACACTGCTGACGCTTCTGCTCTGCCTCAGTAGTTCTCCTCTGCTCATAGATTGTGGCTCCAATATGGATGAGACTTCACCAGATAAAATGATCCTGAGTAAGATCCTCCCAAAACTCTGGGTCAGTGTTGAAACGCCACAAGGATAACTTGAGGGAGTCTTTGAAGCATTTCTTCTGGCCTCCCTGAGAGCACTTGCCCTCCCTTCAGCTCACCATAAAAGATCTCTTTTGGCTGTCGCTCATCTGACATTCAGTTGACATGGCCTGCCCATCTCCTCTGTGATTTCATCAGTACCTGCCTGTGTGAGAACCTCAGTATGTGGAACCTTGTCCTGTCATCTTATCATCATCAGTTTCCTCAGCCCATGTGAAACTGAATCAGTTTTGTAACATGGCATCTGTATACCATCCAGGTTTTGCATGCATATATCAAAGTTGACAACACAGTGGCTTTGTAGACCTTCAGTTTAGTTTGTTGACTAATGCCTCTGCACTCACACGAAGTTGCACATAGTCTGGCAAAGGCCACACTTGTTTGGCAATTCTGGCATTGGTTTCATCATCGAGGTGAACTGTATGTGACAGTGCACTGCTGAAGTAGGTAAACTTGTCCACTGCCTGGAGAATTTGGCCACTCACTGTGATAGTAGATAGTAGTAAGACTTCCCTGGTGCAGGCTGATACATCACTTCTGTCTTCTTGATGTTGCTTGTGAGACCAAAATTGTCACAAGCTGAAGAGAAATAGTCCATATTCTGCTGCATGTCAGACTCAGATTTGGCATTCAGGGAACAGTCATCAGCAAAAAGATCACAAACAGTCACTTCCTATATCTTTCTTTGCCTGTAGTCTCCTCAGATTGAAAAGCTTGTCATTAGTCTGGTATCTGATGCCAATCCCGATGTCAGTCACAAAAGGCATTGGTAAGCATGGCAGAAAACATCATACTGAAGAGGGTTGCGGCCAACACACAGCCCTGCTTGACTCCGTTGGTGACTGGGAATGGTTCGGATGACACAGTCATCCACAACATGAGTGAACATGCTATTGTGGAATTGCCAAAAAATTGAGATGAATTTTTCCGGGCAAACAAATTTTTCCATGATCTTCCAAAGGCCCTCCCGACTGACTGTATCAACTGCTTTTGTTGGGTCAGTAAAGTCACATACAGGTTGGAGTTCTGTCCAGGCATTTCTCCTGAAATTGACAAGCTGTAAACACCATGGCTATGGTCCCACGACCTTTCCTGAAGCCACAGTGACTCTCAGGCAGGAGCCCTTGTTCAATGTGTTGCACAAGGCAATTCAGCAGAATTCTGGTGAGAATTCTATTGGCTATTGACGACAAGGAGCTGCTCCAGTGGTTGTTGCAGGATTGTCTGTTACCTTTCCACTTGTACAAGTGAATTATGACTGCATCCTTGTACTCCTGAGGTATAGTTTGAGTCCACATTGACTGGAAAAATTCAGTCAGTTTCAAAGCCATGTTCAAGGCTCCAGCCTTATAGACTTCTGCTGACACGGCATTTGCTCCAGGTGCTTTACCAAAGCAGGTCAATTGCTTTCGCAGTTTCAGTCAGCATTGGGGAATCAGCAAGAGATCTGTTGATATCAATCTGTGGCAGGCGATTAGTTGCCTCCTCACTAATAGATGATTGTTGATTGAGGATTTTGTTGAAGTGTTCTGCTCACCTTTGCAGTATCTTTTCTTTATCAGTGAGCACTGTGGTGCCATCGGCACTCAGTTTTGGAGATGTTCCTGATGACTGTGGCCCATAAACTGTCCTCAGAGCATCATAGTTCTTCATATCATTCCTGTCTGCATAGGACTGAATCTCATCTGCCGTGTTGCATCTCTAAGTTTGCATTGGACAGTCCTTTTGATGTTCGTGAAGGCTTCCGCCTTAGATTTTGAAGTGCTGTTTCCTAAACAGGCGTTATAGAGCTAATGTTTCTTATTCTGTAGTCTCGCTATATCAGAATCATTTTCATCAAACCAATCTTGATGTTTACTTGTGATGGTACTGAGGGTATTGGATGCAGCTGAACACAGAGTCTCTCTAAAGGGTGCCCAGTTTTCCTCAATGTTATTGGAGTTCATATCAGTTGTTCCAAGTCAGTTGCACAGGTCAACAAAAAGCCTGTTTCACATTCTCTTGTTTCAATTTGGAGATATTAAGCTTTTTGAGTGATATTTTACCTTGTAGTTGTCTACTAGGATGTATCCGAATATTCAGCTTGGAGATGAGTCTGTGATCAGTTCCACATTCTGCACGTCTCATGACCTTTGGCACTCTAACATCTTATCTGTCTCTTTTCCTGATGATGACATAGTCAATTAGATGCCAGTGCTTGGAGTGTGGATGCATCAAGACATCTTGTTATGGTTTGATAGGCAGAAGATTGTATTGGTGAGGAGGTCCTTTTCAGTGCATTTCCTCAGCAGGAGGAGGCTGTTGCTGTTGTATTTCCCAAGCCCATTTTTTCTGATCACACCTGGCCATGTCTTGTAATTTGTGCCAACTCTAGCATTGAAGTCACCAAGGATGATGAGCTTGTCTGCCTTCAGCACTTCTGCGATAAGGGACCCCAGGTCTTCATAAAATTTGTCCGTGATGGTATCATATCACACTCTTTCCACTTTAATCTTCCCACTCCTTCTCCATGGAGTCCCCCAGTCCCCATTGAACGCATGCTACATCAAGAAGTTGAGTCACTTATAACTTTTGGTGTAATAAAAGAGGTTCCCACTCAATTCAGATGGAAAGGCGTTTACTCCCAGTATTTTCTGATACCAAAGAAAAAGATGCCTACTTCTAAATAGCTGTTCATCATGCCTATGGTAAATATCTAAGATTTCAAGTGGGCAATTCCCATTATCAGTACCAAGAATTGCAGTTTGGTCTGTCAGGAGCACTGAGGGTATTGAGCAAATGCCTGGCTGTAATAACAACCAACTTGAGTAACTGAGAAGTCATACCTTACCCATAGATGAACAACTGGCTCACCTGAGGGAAGTCTCCTCATCATGCCATTGACTCAGTTCAGCAGACTCGCCAGCTCTTTGCCTCCTTAGACTCAGTGCATTTCTACTCTTTAGCTTCCACCTATCTCCCCAACTGTGATCCAACCCCTATCTATCATATTGTACTCTTCCCGTTCCCTTGTTGTAGCTGTCAACCACCACCCCACTTCTGTCCTCCTCACCTTATCGATTTTGACTCTGTACTCTCTCTTCATTGACTTCATTTCCCACATTAGCTTTGCAACTCCAACTTTTCATGTTGATTTCCCATTCAATCATTTCTTCTCCCATTTCCTCTCCTTAATCTCCATGTGTAGCCTTAACCTTTGGATCATGTCTTGCACATGTGAAAACGGCCACTCCTTAGATTATATCTTCACTCAGCAGTTCTCCCTCTCTGCCCTCTCTGTTGGTGGTCAGAAAGAGAGAATTCAGCAACTTCTCCTTTTCACTGCCCTTGATCCTTCTCTTCCTCCACACTGACTCTGTAATCAGTTCCTCAGAATTTTCCCACCATAAAGTCCACCCTTCCAAACTCCAGTCCTGACTTGTATTGCTTTACTCATGCTCATGCTCCACAGAATGTCTCTGAAGAAAATCAGTGTGCACTTCCTTTACTAAGATTCACCATCTCCTCTTTATTGTATTTCTTATTGGCAGTCTACAGTGTTAAAACATCCATGAGTGAGACCCACAAAACAAAACCCAGAAGTTGTCTTTTTGTTCTTTGTACAGCACCTGACACAATGGGGTCTAGTCCATGATTGAGAATCCTAGGTGCTACAATAATACAAATTAATAATACTAGGCTGTTGTCTTAAAAATCTCAATATTTTAAAAAAATATTGATGTTTTTCTTTATCTATTTTTTTAATTTTATTTTAAACATGTAGCCATAACCCCCAATTTGTATGTGCTTAATTGCAGATTAAATTTTTAATCTGAAAAGTACATGACAATTGCAGGGGTTCTTCCTTTTCCCCCTTCCTTCACCTGCTTGGCAGGGAACTCCATTTTACCCTGTTCTAGCTCTGGGATGAGGAATTGGGGGTTCTTGTAAATTTTTAAAAACCATTTATGTAACATCATAAATTAAGGTTTTTATGTTTCGCTTGTTTAGAAAACTGTAACTATGTATTTAATGTCTGAAATCTGAAAGTCCTGAAATTGCAAATATCATATGGTTTTTTTGTGGCAGTTAGTTGAGCACTCTAGGAATCTTAAGTTCCTATTCGAACGTGTCAGTGTAGATCCTGGTGTAGGTATGCATATGCCTCATGCATGTGAGCTTGGAATCTTTTGAATAGCAGTGTCCTTCGGGGCTTCTTGTGTGGCCTGTGCAAGGACATAAAGAGCGGAGCAGCTACAAGCCACCTTCAGTTCACTCTTACTACCTATGGCAACAAGACCGAACTTGGACTCTGTCTGACCCAATTCTGTTTTTGAGCTTCAAAATTCTAATTCATGGAAAAAATCTCTTTCCCCTCTTTAATTTTTTTAAATTTTCTATTAAGAATTTTTTAGTTGGGCATTCCCTTACCCCCTCAGAAAGGAAGTGGGTAAGCAGAGTGTGATCCTCCTGTACATTCAGATACACTAGGGTGAAATACTTTGCACCAACCACTGGTAATGGCAGATTCTAAACCAACCAGGTTTAAATGCTGTACCTCTTGCAGTGGTCTAATGCCCTTAATCGATGCACATAGCAGGTGCTTCTTCTGCCTTGGGGAAGGTAATATCCCTGACAGATTTCATATGCCTTTCTTTCTCATCCCATAATGGAAAATCTTCAGATGCAAGTCTCAAACTACTCTTATTGGAACAATCCATGAATTTGCATTCAGTCCTGGAGAGGAAATGTCCTGCAAGCCAGAGCTGCAGTGGCATACTGTGGGTCTCCGGTGCCTGGGGGCCAGTACTTGCATTTGCATCCTCCCATGTCACACCTTCCCCACCCCGTCCTTGCAGAGAGTTGCGATCTCTTTTTTTGGACTTGTTCCCAGTGCCAGCAGCAGCTTGGCCGCCGCTAGTTGCAGCAGCTTTTGCTTGTTTTTGGGCTGGTCGCTTCCATGAACTTCCGGCTTCCAGCACCATGACCAGAACCAGAAATGCAAAATCTGCCATGTTTGTTCAGGGCACTGTCATCTTTGGGGGAACTGGAAATCTGCCATATTTTTTTTCCAGAAGACAAGTTGGGCTTGTTTTAGTAGTGTTTTTGGACAGGTCAGCACCACCCCCAGACCGGGGGCCATGGCTCCCTCCCTTACACACCCACACCCGCACACCCACACCACCCCGCAGTCAGTATGCCACTGCAGAGTTGAGGAGACTATTTTTGCAAGTGTCCACATCTTTGGTTCCGGCTGCAAGAGGAAACCTAAAAGGGTGCAAAGACAATCAGTATCGGTGCTGGGTTTCCTGATGCTGATCACTTTGGCACCAACACCCGGGCAAAGATATCTAACGTCATCCACTTCAGCTGCCAAATAAAGTACCCACACCGAGTGCAAACACAACTCAGAGTGGTGAAAACAACCATCCTGCAAGGAGGATTTGAGTCCCAGAGATAAGTACCTCGACCCTCTGTGATGTTGAGGGACAGGAGCAAGGCAAAGTCAGTGAAGAAGGCTTGAGAGATTGTCTCACTTGTATCAACATTGACAGCAAGATCCAACCCGATACAGACTCTGGCATCAACCAGCAAGCCTTTTGTGTACTCAGATATGTCTTCAAGGAGATACCTCTACTCTCCTCTTTTCACTGGTACCAGCATCAGCAACATCAGTGCCAGAATCCCAGCCAGTGTCACTGGCATTCCGAGATATACTTCTTTTCTCTGTCTCTGGGCTACTCCGACTCCCCTGCTGCAAGCAGGAAACACTCTTCCAAGAGACAGGAGTGGTACCTGAAAGTATGGTTTGAAGGCATTGCTGAACAAGGAGCAACTGTTTCAAGTTGCATTGGGGAGGTCTAGCTTGGACATTAGGAAAAAGGTTTTCACTAGGAGGGTGGTGAGGCACTGGAATGGGTTGCCTAGGGAAGTGGTAGAATCTCCATCTTTAGAGGTTTTTAAGATGCAGCTTGACAAAACCCTTGCTGGGATTAGTTAGCTAAGGTTAGTCCTGCTTTGAGCAGGGGGTTGAACTAGATGACCTCCTGAGGTCCCTTCCACCTCTAATATTCTATGATTCTAAGTCTTGGGTATTTATAGTCCAGTGCCGTCCTATATGTTCTTTTAGTACCAGCCCCCTCAAAGACAAAGCACCATTTTAATCTCCTTTGTCACACAACGAGGTTCCTCCCAGAAGCAAGTTTGACAAGACAGTTAAGAACCATCCCAAAACCATCCCAGAGTTGACTGCCCCTTTCTGTTGAGCATGACTGGAGACTGTGGTCAATAAATGAGTGCTGAATATCATTGCTCATGACTACTCCATCTGATTCCTTTCTTTGCCCCCTACCTGGCCCCATTCCCCATCCTTTTCCTGGAACTCTTCTCACAGAAGCCTATTATAAAAATTCGCCTCATTGCTTTATCTAGGAGCCATAGAAGAGGTTCTGCAGGAATACAGGAGGAGAATCTTCTATTCCCAATATTTCCTTTTTCCAAAAAAGAAGGGATCTTCGTCCTATCGTAAACCTGAGGAAACTGACAAATACATGCACTGCTTGAGATTCAGGATGGAAACATTTGCCTCCATTATCCTGTCATTGCTGGCTCAGGAGTAGTTAGTGGCTCTTGACTTAGAGGATGTATACTTCCACACTGGCATCCAGCTGGCTCAAAGGAAGTATCTGAGATTTACGGTGGGGCCAAGCCATTATCAATATAAGGTACTGCCCTTTGGACTCTCCTGAGAAACATCAAATGAGCAAGACAGCTTCAATTCTAACTCATCACTTTGCAGTGCTGATCTGGTGCCTGCATCCCAACAGAAGCTAAAAAGTGGGTACCGTCTGTGACCCATCACCATCCAGACCATTAGTTGTAGGAGCATGTGGACCAGGCTGAGAAGCCCACCTGAATCATCTGCAAATTCAAGAAACATGGTCCTCCAAGGATGTAAAACTCAATATAAATGTCTTAAAGTTCAGAACCATAAAGCTGGCATGTGTAGCAATTCTCCTGTAACACAGTCATGCAGATACTGACAGACAATTTGTCAGAAATGCACTACATACATTAGGAAGTGCCTGCTCTGCCCCCAGCTGCAAAAAAGCAATTAACTTGAGAACTGGTGCTACCTGCATGACATAACTGTTAGCCCTGCACCTCCTGGGAGCCAACAGTGACTTGGCAGACTTTCTAAGTAGACAGTCTGTCACCAGCCATGAGTGGTCGCTGCTGAAATCCATCAACTAGTTGATATTCCACCAGTGGGAGAATCCAGTCATAGACCTGTTTGACACTAAGGACAACATCAAGTGCCCAAACTTCTGTTCCACAAGAGGCGTGAGCCCAGGGTTCTTGACAGACACCTTCCGTCTGCAATGACATCAGGACATCCTTTATGCCTTCCCACTGATTCTCCTAATCTCCAGTCACAGCCAGATGAGACCAGGCCAGGCTCATTCTCATAGCTCGCTATTGGCCAGACAGTTCTGGATGATGCCCATGCAACCACTGATCAGGCTCCCAGATTGCCCTGTCCTGCTTTTTCAAGATCAGGGTGAAGAATGGCACCCAGAACTGAAATTGTTGCCACTGCTGGCCTGAATATTGGCTGGCTCAGCAGCAGGGAAAGAACCACTCCTCACATGTTCAGGAGATCCTAGCACAAAGCAGAAAGTTGCCCATGAGACATACTCCTTCCAATGGAAAAGTCCCTATGGAGTGTTCCAACATGGCCTAGACCCACTGCAAGCCCCAGTATTGAGGATAGTGACCTATTTGTTATAACTGTAACACTCTGGACTTCTATTTAGTTCAGAAAAGGTTCATCTGGCAACAGTATCTTCCTCTAATACAGTCATTCTCAGTCCTCTTTCATTGAACAACATCCAGATTCCTTAAGGTTTTGTTACATGCATGCTCATCAATTAGAGTATTTACTCTAGCATGGAGCTCATATTTGTCAAGCATTATACACGGGACTTAGTTATTAGGTCAGATGCCAAATTTGAGTCAGTGGTACTTCAATTTCCATGCAACTCATTCAACTGATGCTCTTCATTCCAACTATCCAGGGAAGATACCACTTGCCAGTCACCTACAGTGGGATCCACACTGACACATATTCAAAGAAGGAATGTCTGGTTACAGTAACGATGGTTCTTTGTGATGTGGTAAGGTGTGGATTCTACAACCTGCCCTCCATCCCCACTTTAGGGGTCTTCAGATAACACAGGCTTTGGAGGGAGGATTGCGGCCGCTCTGCCTTTTATACCCTTGTACAGGAGCATGAGGAAGCACAGCATGCATGTGCAGCCTCTACAGACATTGATATTCAAAAGATTCTTAGTTTGTGCACGTGAGGCAGTGTGCACCTGTAGTGAGAGCAACACTGTGACTGCAACATTTTGAAGAACTGCAGTTAATGCAGGGTAAGCAACCGTTCCTTACATCTCAGTGTTTTGTTATTTAACCTTGTTTTGCAGATGTGTTGCTCTTTGCAGCCTTGGCATTTGGATCTGTGAGGAACTGGTCCATGAATCACATCATCCTCAGATCAAGGAAGCACTGAATGTGATTTGTGTCTCTTTGAAGGTAAGAGACTAGGTGTGCTTCAATCCATTACAATTTAAATGAAAAATTATTTACATCTGCAAAGTCCGATATGCAAATTAACTAGTTAATCCTCACAACATCTCTGAATTTAGCAAGTATGATCATTTTACAGATGATCAGACTGAGATACAAGTTAAGTGACTTGCTCTGTGCAGCTCAATGTCAAAGGCAGGATTACAAGCCGCAGTCCCTGGCTTCCATTTCTGTGTTCACTCTGCAGCAAAAGAATTAATTCACTTTAAAGGTGAGACTAACATTTTCATTATCTGCCAAAGAAAGTCTTTGCTTAACATCTAAAGGCCAGGAGTATGCTGAAGGGGAGAGCACAAGAAATATCCCTTCCTTAACTGTGACTGGCACTTGTGCAGGTGTGTATAGTCCCTGCGGACTGCGCCTCAAGCACTTCTTCCTCATAGTGCACCCTAAGTGGAGCAGAGGAGGCAGAACAGTAGCTCAGTCCCTGCTTTTAACCAGTCAGCAGCCCTGGCCAGTTGTGCAGGGGGAGTAGGCTGCACCATTCTAAGGGATATGCTACCTGTGTCCTTGTGAGCTCCAATATGTATTACGACTTTCTGAGGCAAAGTGCCTCTCAGAGCTCACATTGGGGCAGTGCAGCTCAGAGTATAATCTGAACCTAAAGCAAGCCACAAGTTTTACATTGTTGCAGTTTTTATGATGAAATTATTTCTTGAAAAGGAATAACAGAACTCAAATTTTGGTTAAAAAAAAAAAAAGTAAAGGAGAAACTGATCTTACTACTATTTTTAAAACTACTATATTTTAAAATATATTTGTAAGTTTGTTTTAAATACATTTTGTTAATGATTGTTACACCTTGTTCACAAAGATTTTCGCTTTCCCTTTTTCATATGATCTAAGTAATTTATAAAATTAAAACTTTTCCAATTTTAGGTTGTGTGAATGTTACTTCATTATACAACTCTTGATTTTCATGTGTTCTGGATAGCCAGATGCAGTGCGAGATTGTTGTTCTTGTGATTACTATTTTGACATTTGTTCACTCATTTGCACCTTATTTAGACGTAGATGTTATATAGAACTATTGTGAAAGGCAATATATTCAAATATAGCTAGGAGCAACTATGGACCATTATCTACACAATACTACTTGATGGAAGAGATTTCTGGTGGAGTGATCTTGTCCTTTCCTTTAGGAGTGGCAGGACCCTCATTATTGTGAAACAGCCTTGAGTTTATTTAGTGATGGTATTCTATAGCTTCCTTGACAATCTGGTCCATTGCTATGCTTGTTCTTATAGTCTGTCTTCCTTCTCTTCCCCCTCTCCACTCAAATATGTAACCTATATTTCCCCCTATTAAAAAACCATTACTTACTTTTCTGTCACTTATTGAATAATCAAAATACCTGGCTCCTTCCAATTCATAGCATCTTATTACCTAAAGATTTTGCAAACTGGTATGTCTCTCAACATGTTCTGGTTTTTTAACCTTTCCCAATAGGTCTTATTTTCAAGAACTTTCTTAATTTTCCTTATTCCCACATGAACTCTCTACAGAAAGTGATGCACCCCTTGTCAAGTGAAGCTAAATAATTTCCTTGCTGTTTTCAACATGGTTCTTTGTGTATAAATGCCTACACGTAGAAAAGATACCTGAGAGTGAAGGGCTTTTCAACCCTGTTCATAAAGGCACAAGATCCAATAGCTAGAAGTGGAAACTAGACAAACTCGGCTCTTAAATAAGACGCAATTTCCTGGCTATGATGAAATTTGAATATTGGAACAGCTTACTAGGGTGATGGTGGACTCACCATTGCTTGCAATCTTGAAGATTAGATTTTTTTAAAATTTTTTTTTATAAGAGATGCTTCAGTTCAGTTTCTTGGATAAATTGTATGGCCTGCGTGTGCGCGGAGGGTTGAATGGATGATCATGGTGGTCCTGTCTGGCCTTAGAATCTGTGACCGAGTACCCCTGTTCATCCCCTTTTTTCCTGGGCATTGTGGAGAACAGGATTGTTTGCATTACCTGCAACGTGCTCTTAGCACTTGCGACTCTACATTAAGACAATGACTATAGTAAAATCTCATGCTTCAGAGCTTCACCCAGTTGTCTGCAGCGGTCAGGAAAGAATTTTTTTCCTGACGTACAATTGGCTAGGTTCATTCTGAGGACTTCACCTTCCTCTGAAGCATTGGAGTTTGGCCATGGTTGTAGATGAGTCATTGGACAGGGTGGACAGCGCTCTGAAGCGGTTCAGAGCACTCTTTCCAGCTGATGCCTTGTTGGTGTGTCTTGCCCACAGGCACAGGGTCATACTGATAGCCAGATTTGGGGTTGAGAAGCAATTTTCCCCCCAGATCAGATTAGCAAGGAATGTGGGTTTTTCACTTTCTTCTGAAGCATAGGGCATGGTTGACCTACTAGTATTATCTAGGCATATCTCACTTCATCAATTCCCTGCCATTGCAGGGGCCTTGGGCATTGGTGGCATCTGGGTCTTTCCTGTTCTTTGCCTGTGACACATATAATCTCCTCAGGACTGAAATGCTTTAGTCAAACTAAAATCTTTGGGCTTAATATAGGAGTATCTGGGTGAACTTTGGCCTGTGATGTGCAGCGGGTCAGACTAGATTCTCTAGTGGTCCATTCTGATCTTGAACTTGATTAATTTATTTGATGTTTTTCTATATTCTTGTTATATTATTTTAAAATTTTATAAGGAATACAAACCCTCATATTTCAAGACATAAGCTAACCCTTACTGTCTGTGTTTAGGAAAGCTTCATTCTTGGACATGTGACTCTTTAATTGTCCATTACATAGTTTCTTGCAATTTGATGTAAAGGTATTTGGCCACTGTTGGTCACACAGGGTGAGTGTGGAAGTTCCTGTTTTCTTCACTAAGACGTCACAGACTTCATTTTCTTTATATGGATAGGATTTGGAAATTTAAAGTGCATTTGGCTAGAAAGAAAAGGTTTTAAAATGTGCTAAAATTCTCTGTATCCTATTATCTGTCCTTAAACTGCTGCTTCTCTGGGAAGTTCAGTGTTCCAGTGATGTTTCCTCTTAATCTATAAAAGCAGTTCTCATCCAGTCAGGAAACAGAAAGTATACTATGTCATTGAATATTCATGGTAAACTGGTTTTGAACATTATCGGGAGGGAGATCATATACAAATACTCAGCAAATAAATTTGAGGAAATCATGATCTTCTTGTAAACGTTCCACAAACAGAAGGAGACTAAATTATTCACCGTCAGTCATTCACTCAACTTCATTGTGCAGCCTATCTTTCCAAGGGAATACCAGGGGAAGATAGTCTCCAAGTCTTTAGTGCTTGTAGTGTATTCTTAAATTCAATATCCAGCCATTCTCGATGCTCAAACAATTCCCCAGTTCCTCCACCCACTGTCTCTCACATAGTGTCAATAAATTTCTTGATGGGTGGTCATGCTGGTTTTTAAGGACACTTCCAGTAGTTTGGATTTGATCTCAAATTCTGTAATCCAATTCACAAGCTTTCAGTTCATTATGTTTGTCAAGGTACTGTGGAGGTCACCCCAGCACATAAGTAAAGAATCTGTTCACTGCTTATTGTGCTGTCTTAGCTACGTTTGCATTATTCTTTAGCAGATCAGAAGAGACTATTTCATCAGGAATAAAAAATAGTTCTGTTTTAGCCTTAACCTCTGAGGCTGCTTCTTCAAATTTAAAATTTCTTTTGCAAATGCCTGCCTTCTTTCAGTCAAATGCAAAAAGGAAGCCGAATATGTAGCCATTTACAAACAAAAGCACAAAACTAAATACTTTGAGAGACAGAAAAAGAGGCAGGCAGAAAACTGTTTATATCTACTAATTGGTTTATATTCCTCTGCATGGCTCACAACAGTCTTCCACAAGATCTCTTGATTCTGATGCAGATAAAAAAGAAAATTAGCTGAAAGCACCTTTGCTTCAGATTCATCAACTTCACCCATTCTTCCCAGTCACACTGAAGACGTGAAAATTTCAAAATGCAACATCTGTGGGGGTAAGAAGCTGGCCCTGGATGCAGCTTCCTGTCAGAGCATCTGCCATTTTATTTGGACCGCATAAAATGTCTAACTCCCTGTTTTCCCTTTTTTATTGTGCGCCGTAATTTCCTTTTCGTATTGTTTCCAAAAAGCCATTGGGACAACCAATTATTTTTACTACTTATTTCTTTTGTAGTGCAGTTCTTTTCTTCTGTCTTGAATATTTTGCTATTCAGAAACTTCTAGCTGCCATGAATTCCCCTTCTTCTTCATTCTTTACCTGCCTTCCTTATCCACTAACTCTTAACTTTTGTTTTTAAGTCTGCCTTTCTGAAGTTTGTGAGGTATAACATTCCAGCAAGGGGTCAGGCAACAGTACAGATGACCTCATGGGATCTACTGGAAAACCAAGATGCTGGCCCTAAGCATCTTTTAAAAGTGGGGTAACTGCCCCTAATTCAGCTAGACATCTAACTACATAGAATTGTGTCCCCTGAATTTGGGAGAAGCTGTGCTGTAGTTCACTGGTAAGTGAAAGCAAAGAAAAGAGCTAAAACTACCTGTTAGCCTTTTGACAGTGTTGGAATCCTATCCTAAATGCCTGTTCCCCCAAAAAATAAGAACAGTGAGCCTTTGGGATTTTTCCTAGTTGTAAGGAACATAGACCATATGTGGATTTAGTCCTTGAGTGACTTTGGTCGACCAAATGTATTACAAAGGTTAACATTGCTAAGAGATGTTTAAAGAAGCTTTTTTTATGTAGGCAAAGGATTATTGGGCTATAAAATTGTCTGACCTGCTACCCTAGTCCTTAGGCTATTATTCCAGTGTAATCATGAACTGTGTCATGGCAAGCCAACCAAGAGTCTACAGCTTGGTCTACACTTACCCCAGCAATTCAGAGGCAGTCGATGGGAGTTACACAAACTATGCAGAAAATTTGCGTAACTCCCGTAGATTGCTGTGCTTCTCTTCTGCGCACCGTCTTCACTACACTGCGCTGACAGGAACCGTGTTCCTATTGACGCAGCACTACGCCACTTGGGGTAGATTAATAGCATCGACTTCTGGATCGACTGAGGGAGTCTTCACTGACCATTCAGTTAATCCAGATAAGTCGATCTGACATCTACAGCTTTGCCGCCATGAGTGTAGACATAGCCTAATTTTTAGAATTTTTGAGAAATAGACCTTTTTAAAGTGTTTTTGAATAATGTATATTGGACCTGTAGCCTGAAGAAAAATCTGGTGTAGTCTGTACTCAGCTAAAGCAATGGCAAGTGCCTACTCTTAGCAGAAGGAAAAGAGGGTGTCTCCCATTAGGAGTTAGTGCTTATAGATGAGCGTCAAAGTTCTTTGCTAAGGAAAAAGTAACAGTCCTTTTTGCTATTCAAACTAATCGAATTTAAGTTTAATGGTTCTCTAACCAAAGCAGTTCCCTGAACTAAGCTTCATAGGCTTATGCCCAAGAAGAAACCAATTGTTAGAACTGCTGTCATTGTCACACGGAGATCCTGAGATAGAGCAACAGCAGAGAAACCAACAGTTTACATTGGGATGAAAAAATTTGAAAGTGCTGATTTTCTTTGAGTCATAGTTCCAACCAACGACAGTTACATCCAACACTTCCATTCTTATTCCAGTTACTCACAATTTTAGTTGTCACCCATCCCTGTCTTTATTGTCTGATGTTGAACTCACTGCATTAATAATAAACTGTCTGTAATACAGAAGAAGAATACTCAGTCAGTGCTTGGATGAGGCACATAAGTAAGAAAGAAAATTGAAGAGTGAAAAAGAAGAATTTAATGTGCAATGTAAAGAAAAGATACAGGAATTATTAACAGACTTGGACAGACATAGGTGCTCATTAGAAGAAAATGCAGCCTCAAGTCCAAGAAACTCTGGTGACACATAAGATAATTTGAGATGATGGTAATGAAGGTGAAACTGAGGAAGGGAACCTAGATAAACAAAATCATTTATAAGAAGCTAACCAAGATCTTTTGATTCCCAGGCAGGACTATGAGCAATTGATCATATTGCTGCAGTCTATAAGTATGTGAAGTTTATTAAAAATGTGTCAGAATCCTCTAAATTAAAATACTCTAACTACTTTAAAGAGGAAATTTCACACAAAGGTACATTGTGCTTGTGCCAGACCATCAGAGAACTATAGACATTGTGGATATAAGGAGGGAAA
The DNA here is from genome assembly GCA_007922155.1 of Mesoclemmys tuberculata. Classification (NCBI taxonomy): domain Eukaryota; kingdom Metazoa; phylum Chordata; order Testudines; family Chelidae; genus Mesoclemmys; species Mesoclemmys tuberculata. The sequence goes on along the minus strand of ML675613.1, from coordinate 66,875,925 downwards.
TATATTAGACAGACCAAGATTAATATAATCCTTGTGAACAGCAAAGTTTAATGGGAGACAGATAACCAAAAGGGAGGCTACCAGAAAATTATCTTGAGTTGTACTTTCTTAGAATCAAGACAAACTAATAGCTGCTACTTTCAGCAGCCTATGAGTTATTTAATCAAATTAAAGGAGAGGGATTCTCCCATCAACCTTTCTGTGAAACCTCAAGAACAATTGTTTTTCTTAATTTAGTATGCTTTCATTACTAATCGGCATGCCAGATAAGTCTGATCATTGACTTACTGATTGTATACCAACTGTAATTTCAATTTGACCATTGTGATGTGTTTCTTGTAAATGGTCAGGAGAACCAACTTCACCTAGCTAGTGACATATTTCGTTTAGTTATATTTGTTCTATAATTTTCTGCTTAATCTTTTAACAAATGTATAAAAGACATTCTGAACTGATTTATTTTCTAAATCTAAAAAGTAAAGTAACTTAGGAAGGAGAAAAAGCAAAATCCTCAACAGTCATGTCTGAGCTCATTCTGTATTTTGGTAACTTAAAGTACAATCCTATTATTCCTATAGTTAATCCATGAATCACATAAAATGATTTTCTGTGTGATCTGAGATTCAGCAGTAGCATGATTTAGAGTACAGGGTTTAATTAAGGATGCGGAAAGTTTATATTGTTGAATAAATATTCCTTTGAATGCTTTTTCCTGTATACATGATATATAAATGTTTTTCTTCTATATATTTTATGCTGTCTGTAAATGGTTGTCTTCTGGTGCACGAGCCAGGGTCTGCCATTCTTGTATATCCTGGGCAACCTGTTGCATAGCCTTTGTGTTGTGAAGTCCCTTAAGTTTTTTCCTCACTGAGTAGTTTCCAGTGAAGAGATTCTAACATGATCTGTCTCAATATATGCCATTTTAACTATGTAACAGATTTGGAAAACATCCTTTATACCTGAGTATTCTATACAAAAGAAATACTAGCTATATTGATGCTAGCATAAATTATTTATTTACTTTAGCTAGCTACAATCTACCAGATTATACTTTGTCACATGTAAATTTTGGGATCTGCAGGAGGCAGCTATAGCAGTTTTTTATACACATGCAGCATTTTTCATGGTCAACTTAATCTAAACTGTCTACAACTTCCAGATTTTCAACAAAAATACTTTTTTTCTTTCATAGGTGGACCCAAATATTGCAGATATTTTAGCATATACTTACCTATACTCGCATGAGTAGTCCCATTAACTTTAATGGAGTAACTTTGATTATGTGCATGTTTGCAGGATCTGGGTTATAGTTGCTTCTTCTGCCCACTGAAAACAAAATACTATCTGCAGAGTTCATTAACAGATATCTGAACAGGTAGTCCCACCATCACTACCATATCCTATCACTTGGATGGTTTGGATTTCATTTCTCATCTACCTCCACTTTCTGTTATGATGGTCTACAGAATGTTACTGCAAGGAATTTCTGAATGACTTTCTTTAATCTTAATCAAAATATGTTAGCTGTAATAACTCTCTCCCACTTCCATCTGTATTTCACAGGATATGCATAAACTTTACTGATATGTAGTATTGTCACTTTTATTTTCTTTTATGTCAATCAAATCAAAGTAAATATTTGTATTTATTTCTTTTCATTGTTATACTTTTTTAGGTTTTCTTAAAGTTTCTCCCCTGCCCTCAATACCTCATCTTACATTTTTACCCTTTCTCTCTCTCATCTGTCTGTATCCCATAGTTCCTTTTGAAACCTTGTCTGCTCAACGCCATTGGTTCCCTCTACTCTCTCCTTCTTCTGGTAGTCTGCCCATTTGCTACTCTAGGTCCTGCCTTTTTATCAAGCCCTTTATTTATTTATTTTTACTGGTTTAAAGCTTTCCTCATCAGCCGCGCTGACCTGGTATTCTCCTTCGAGTGATTGCTCAGATGCATTCCACTTAGGTGTGTGCGCGCCCTCGTGCACAGCTCTCCGGAGAACTTTTCTAGCAGCCCCTGCCGGGGCTGGTCTCAGCGCCCCCTGGAGTCCCGCCCTTATGCGGCGGTACATATAGCGCTGCCGGCCCCTCCCCTCCTCAGTTCCTTCTTTCCGCCCGTGACGGCCGGTTGAGAACAACCCCTGCTCTCCACAGGTTTTTTCTTTCCTGTAAAAGTGAGTAGTTAGTTAGCAGCTCCCCTGAACTGAGTTAGTTATAGTTAGTTTTAGTATAGATAGGAGAGCCTTCGGGCTCTAGGCGACCCGGCTATGCCGGGCTCGCCCGGGTTTAAACCCTGTGCTGGCTGCGGAAAGGTTTTTCCGTCAGCGACCCCCATGACCGTTGCTTAAGGTGCTTGGGGGAATAGCACTGTAATTGTAAGTCCTTCAAGCTGCAAAAAAAAAAAAGGCAGGAGATGCCTGTGCCTCTGCAGGGCTCGGCGCAGAAGCGTCCGCCCCCCCCCTCCACCCCACCTCCCACCCCAGCTCTGGGGCGGGCGTGGGGCCTGGGGGCGCTGGGGGCGGTCCCCGCCTCAGCAACGTGGGGTCCACCCGCACAGAGGGGGTGCGGACCCCGGTTGCTAGGCAGAGATCACAGCCAAAGGCAGCCCGTCAGGGCCAGGAGCTCCCCAAAGCAAGTCTCCTCTCATCCCCACCGCTTGGGGCGGGGGAGGTGGCTCTCGTTGTCCTCCACGCCGTCGGAGGCAGGGGAACAGCCCCTGGCAAGATGCGGCATGCGCGACAGCCAGGGATCCCTCAATGGGGGGCACGGTCGGGCCTGCATTGGCCCCAGAGGCAATGGCAGCCTTGTTGGCCCCCATGGCCATCCAGTTGGGACTGGGGCTGCCGTCTCGTGCAGCAGGAGTGCAGTCTGCACTCCTGGCACAAGTCGGGGCAGGGTCTCTGCTCCTTGGATAGGGAGTCAGACCCCATGGAGAGACCCACGGTGGTGCACTCCTTTGGTGTGAGCACCCGCGGGATATGCCGTGGCAGTTCCCTCCCTCCTGCCCGGGAGAGGCAGTCTTCTGGGGTTCCGTGGCGCCACCGAAAGATTTCAGGCGCACTGGGAGCTGCCCAGTGAGGTGACCTCTCACTGGTAGCTCTAATGTGGGTGGCCCTATGGGTCCACGATTGGACGCTTGAGGCGATGAGGCCCTATGGACCCCCCCCCTCGCCACTCCTGCCCATTCATTGCCTCTACGTCAAAGATGGCAGGGGGGAAGGTGTTATCTCCGTGCCGAAAGGCCCGGGCTATTGATTACTCAAGACCCGGCCCTTGGATTCAGGGTGCTGTGTTCCGGCTCATTGTCCGCGACAGCCCTGTAGGTCAGGTTTGCCAACCATCACCCTCTGGGGTGGATACGAATTTCACTGTAAAATGACCTCAGGCAGCCTGCTAAGACCCTGCCACAGGGCCAGGGCACAGGCTTCACCACCGTCCTGGATGGGAGATTCGTGGTGCTGGGGCAGCACCCTAGATACTCAGAAATATTGCTGGTTCAGCAGCTAAGTTCATAGCCTCCGCCATTGCCACGACGAGGCGTTCCTGGCTGCAATCCTTGGGCCTGGCCCAGGAGAGGCAGTGATCGTTCAGGGCTTCCCCTACGATGGGTTGGTCTTCCTTTCTGATCAGCCACTGTGAAGCTCCATGGTCTGAGAGACTTCGGGTCCGTACTTGGCTCTCTGAGGTTCTACATGCCAAGGCCTTCTAACCCCTTACACGTAGGGACAGGAATGGGGGCTTCTGGCTGCTCCTAGTTCATATCTACCTGTGACCAGCAGATGCAGAGTCGTGGTGGCTGCCCACCTGAGACATAGCATATGCAGATATTCCCGTGCAACGAGTTGTCTTGATGGCCTGGGACAGATCCCGGTCCTGAGTGTGGGAGACCGTGGGCCCCGCTCTTGCTCCTGCTCCACGTGCAGCAGGCTGCTTTACCCATTGGCGAGCGCTTCCCAGGCCAGAGCCTTTCCGCCCCAGCCGATTTTCAAGGCTATGGTCCGTACCGTCTCCCAGCTGCAACAATGTCCACGACAGCATCTAGGACACTGCCTGCAGTTATTAGGTCACATGGTGGCTTGCACAGGTGTAGCAACACTGGGCCGCCAGGGACGCAGATTGCTTCAGGGGTAGGTGGCCTCGATATAGGCACTGAACAGCCACTCAGTAGATTCCCTACCCGTGCGAGCCTCCCTGCACTGGTGAAGGTCCTGCGTGGTATCCTGTTCAGGGACTGGTTCCGTCTGTCAAGGTACAGGCGCCGGCACATCAGCGCAAAGGAGGGGAGGTGCACACTCCTCTATCCTCTGCAAGAAAGCCTCCCATCCGTTGGTTTTCACAACGAGGCATGTTCTCCGCTTAACTGCCTCTTACCTCCCAGGGGACAGGAGCGACAAGGTGGACTGCCTCAGCAGGTTGTATTTTCCCCGCTGTGACAGGCCCTGACATCCGTAGGTCATGCCGGTATTTCCCCCCGAGTGGGGCATTTTCCAACTGGGCCTTGTCGCGTTGGTCCGGGACACAAGGTGTTCAAGGTTCTGCTCACCCCAGGATAGCGAGGCTGTGTCGATCCCATAACATCCCTCATCGACTAAACGGGTACTCTCAGGTACGCGTCTCCTCCCACTCTGACCTGACACGGTGTCCGGCTGTGCAGATAAGGTTGGTCGGGGCGGATGTCTTACTGATTGCTCCAGCCTGATCAACACGGGACTGGTTCAGCATGATGCTGGACCGTCCGGTCGCCCCGACTGGTAACTCCCCCAGGACCTGGGGTACCTGTTGCACCCGGACCTGATGACAGTAGGAGGGAGGGCCTGCTTGGTGCAGGCCCAGCGAGCCCTGCTTGGCAGCAGGAACCCTCCGCACAGGTTGCATTTTGGGTTAAGTAAATACGGTCCACCTTGTGGACAGAGTTCTGGGGCAGCCTGCCAAGACACTTGCTGGCACAGGCAATCCTGGAGTATCTGCTCCAGCTAAAGCCCAAGGCCTAGCCCTGGCCTCAGTGAAATCCACGGATCGCGTGTCTTGGCCTCCCTTCAGCTACTCGAAGGGATGCCTCTGTTCGGGCTCCCCCAAATCAGCTACTTGCCCCAACAGGGCAGTGAGTTTTACCTGCAGGCGCGCGACCCGGTGCCTCGTCGGGATCTCGACATGCTTGGGGCCCCCTTTTGAACTCACGTCTCTATGCCCCGGCTCATGCTTTCGCAGAAGGTAGCCCCCCCGGGTGGCTACCTCCTCGGCAAGAAGATTCTTCGGCGCTAAGGCCGGGACCTTGGAGCCTCCCTATACAGTAGTTTATAAGGACAAGGTCCAACTTCGCCAACATCTGGCTTCTCTACCCAGGATGGGTTCCTACCTTCCGTTGTAATCAAGATAAATTTCCTCCCCATGGTTTTTTCCAAACCACATGGCGGGGAGGAGGTGAGGAGATCACATTCGCTGAAGCGCAATGAGTCCCACCCCTTTGCGTGGGGCTTACATAGCTGTTCCAGGAATCGAACCTCTGGTTACAGCGGTAATCCAGGTGCAAAGGTAACCAGCGTGTCTCCCCGCGGACTACCCCATGCATCAAGTACTGCTCGGTGCTGCTGAGAAGCACCACTTTCAGAGGTCATCACAGTGCCCTCAACCAGTGCCCGGGCCACACCCGTAGTGGGCACCTTCTTTTTGCACAACATCTGCAAAGCCACCGCCGAGTCGCCAGTGCACACTTTCATGTCGCACTGTGTCGGCAGACGAGGGAGGGCGCAAGTCTCGGCAGGGCCGTGCTGAGGGCAGCTCGCCGTTGACTCCTACCCGCCTCCAGGTATGGCTCGTTATTCACCTAAGTGGAATGCATCTGAGCAATCACTCGAAGGAGAAAACGTAGTTACTTACCAGTAACTGTTGTTCTTCGAGATGTGTTGCTCATATCCATTCCACACCCACCCTCCGTCCCCGCTGTCGGAGTCGGCAGAAAGAAGGGACTGAAGAGGGAGGGGCCGGCAGCGACCGTTGAGCCGCCACAGGGCGGCGACACTACGGGGTCGCTGGACCGGCCCCTGCAGGGGCTGCTAGTAAAAGTTCTCCGATTGGCCGTGCACGAGGGCGCGCACACACCTAAGTGGAATGGATATGAGCAACACATCTCGAAGAACAACAGTTACTGGTAAGTAACTACGTTTTTTAAAGACTGGCTTCCTGCCTGTTCATATAGAGTCTGTTGAATTTATGCAACCCCCTCTCCAACAGAAGGAAGATGAATGTTCAGAAAATCTGGATCTTTTCACTCTTCAACTAATAATTTACTTCCAGGATCCTGTTGCTTACTCTTTCATTCATTATTGGTATTGACAGAATCGCCAAGAAGGCACAGCTTCTGTCATATGCTGCAATTCTCAAGTAGGGACTCTGAAGTCATCTGATTCTTTCTAGTCAGCTGTTAATTGTATTATTACTGATGAAGATAACAGAAAGTGTGTTCTTTCTTGCTGGTTTCATGATACAGTATTAGCTGATATTAGCATAAAGCTTAGGGATTTTTCCCTTTGATGTGCAGCCCAGGAGTCTTTTCTCCCTCTCCTATGAAATCAGGTGACTCAATTTATGTCTCAGATCATAAAGTAATTCATGTTAAATTGAAGATCAGTAAACATAAAGCAATGGACTCATTCCACAGCATCTCCTAATCTCTTTCTGAATCTGTAATACTATTAATGAGATGCTTGTCTATCATATTCAGTGTCATAGCTTGAAACATAGGTATGGACAATCATAAAGTAATTACTACTGCTCATTTCTCTTTTTTACAGTTTCCAAATAAAACAGTTGCACATGTTGCCTGCAATATGCTTAACATGTTGATTCATTACGTACATAGGCTTCAAACATACCAAGCTGGTTCACCTTTAAAAATTATTCAGGTAAGTAACTACAAAATATTTTAAACAATTTGCTATTTTCTAGGCATTTTCTGGTGCTTTTAGGAAGTCATATTATTGAAACTGAAGTAGCAAACTGAAGATTGTGACATGAATGTTTTCATAGATGTTACGTATAAAATGTAATCTTAGTCAAATTAAGTTTGCCTCCTGCATGGATGTACTAGGTAGGTGGAAGAAGGGCCTCTCTTACCTCCTTGCGCACTTGCATGAGGCAGATAACCTAGCCCTGTGAGTTCATTGGGTAGTGTCTTTTTGAATTTTAATAAAAATTCAGTTTTACAAACAACAATCCAACTGAATGCTACAGTTTGTTTTGACATAAATTTAGAAGAATTTAAACATAGGTATGATATTCTATCACATTTACCTGCTGACATATTTAAGTTTAAAGAAAGTGAAACTTTTAAAGAAAACTGTTTGTTTGTTTATTGTCTACAGATCCTGATAGCCACTATTACTCATCTTTTACCCAATACAGAAGCTTCCTCCTATGAACAGGACAAGAGGGTAATTAGCCGTTAATCATGCTTTTTAGTATGCTACTGTTAAAACAATTATTGACGTTCCAGACATGACTCCATGATTAAGGTTGAGTTTTGCCTTGAAGCAGCGATTCAGACTTGGTACGTAAAATATAGTGTATTCTCCCAAGGATTACATCATTTATTCTTTGAGAATAGAATGAGTTTTCTCAGAACTTACAAGTAAAGCTGTTAGAGCTAAATTTAATCTAAAAATTAGTCCTTTAATAAACCTATCACCCTGTGTCCAACCCTTTTTTCTTGTTCCAAAAGATCCTAATACCAGAGTACTGCAGACTTTTCAATATAGTTAGTGTACTGAAATCTTGTGCATAGACTACATTTGAAGACAGTTTTTGGATTAATTATCACTTTGTTCTGTTACCAAGAATAATTTAAAGTGCATTCTTTAGAAAGGCTAGCACATAATTCTCCATCAATTCTTTGAAGATTGCCTTCACTCAGAATGATTGCCGTCTACTGTTGTTCTGTGTGGGACTGAGGCCACAGAATGCCCTTAACAAAGATGGCCTCTGATTTCATTCAACTGCTCTTCAGTACTCCTTTCTGCCTCCTCACAGCATAGTGGACTACCATCCCCTAAGGGCAGTTTGGCTCTACTCCACCTGGAATAATCGAAAGCAATGACCATTTTTGAAGAGAGCGTCTCTGCTAAGGGCAGTATGTGGCTGATTGTGGTTCTCTTGTCCTTGGTTGACCAGACCTGGTGGAAAACAGCAGTAGGGGAACTACTTTAACTTCTGCTGTTATCATAAGCTTCAGCAGAGCTTCCACCAATGAAAGATCGTAGAGATGCTCTGCTCCACCACACCTACACCTTCCTCTTCCCAAACCTCACACCCAAAACACACATGACATGCTACTTCCCTCCCCTTATGTTTATAATTGAACCCTTATGCTGGGACTGGGCAGCAGCAGGTGCTGGGCTGCAGCTGGCTCAGGGAACAGCAGAGCTTCACCTCCACCAAGTTAGCACTTGGTAATTTCCCTATTTAAGGAGATTTCTTCTCAAGCTATGTCCTGCCATCTAAATCTGGGAATAAAAATACTAAAATCCCTTAATCGTCATATGTTTTTTGCCTGTCACTGTGGGACAAAGTTAAGATTATTGCTATGAAATGGATATTATGATTATATGTCTCATGATAAAGTATAGTTTCAGAAATCAAATAAGAAGTTTTCTTTTTCACATTGATAGCCTTTTTTTCTAAAACATATATAAAGTATTTCTGAAGAATTTTGAAGTTGTTTATTTGAACTCAGTTATTTAATTTATTTCACCATGGTCACTTGCTTAGGTTTTTAAAATATAAATAAGTTTGTGTTTTGAGATTGCTGTTCGATTTGAGTTTACCATTATTATTGAACTAGTAGTCTGATCAGTGTTTGAAACCTTGGGGTGTTTTGTTGCGTAATGGACTGTGTAAAAATAGCCACTAGAGGAAGATGAGTGTATCATAGAGTGAAATAGTTGTTGATATAGGAGAGCATTTGGATATCCTTCAATGAATATATGGTGCTGTATAGTTATAGTAGCAGATTATGAAGGAAAAATACACTATTTATAAAGTAGTAAGGGCAATTCTGATAGTTTGCTCTTGCATGATCCTTTATTCTCTTTACAACGAAGCTCAAGTGAAGACCATTCCACCAGCCCCGCTTATATGTTGTTGATCTTCATTTTTAAAAGAATTTGTTTTAAATTAACTTTGCAGAATCATGGAAATTTATCAGCGCAGGCACAACATCTACTCACCCACCTTTCAAAATGATGGTGTTAATGAAAAGCTATTCAGATTGATAGTCCTCGTACAGAATATAAATTGGGATCTCTGCAGCTCGAGCTTTCAACTAGGATATGAAGCTTAGGCGTACAGTGGCTTCTAAATAACTTTAATGTGGTGGTATTGCCTAAGGTTGATTACCTCTATGGTTAAATTAGGAAGAGAGACTAAAGCAGGAAAACAAAATACAGTAGGAAGTGTAAAGCAGCAGGCTGTTATTTTAAGTGAATTGTAACTAAAAATACTGTTCTTACAGTTGGTGGTTTCTTTACTTCTCTGTTTATTGGATTGGATAATGGCCTTGCCTTTAAAGACCTTACTGCAGCCTCTTCACACCACAGGAGCTGAAAATAAGACTGAACAGTCTGTTCTTAATTGTGTATATAAGGTACTTGTGTTTCACATTTGTATTTTTTTTAACTGAAAACTCGTAAAGCTGGAGGTGATGTCAGTTTTATGGAATGAAAACAGAACCCTTCTGTACATCTGACACAAATTCTGTGACTGTAATATCGGCTTCTTCTGCCTGTATACTTACTTATTTTACCCAGAGCTACGTAGACTTAGGATACTACCTAAGCAGTTAGTTTTGCCGCATTATATAATATTTGATCTGAAGAAGTTTAATCATTCATGTAGTGCTATAAATAATGTCGGAACAAGAGAAGATCAATGCCAAACAAATAGAACACTACCCTGAAGGGTTTACAGTTCAGGGCAATGGTGAAAGTCAGCACTACAAACAAGACAATATACATAGATTGGAATGTAGCCCTACGGATTGAATATTAATGTTTGTTTGTTTAATTAGCTTAGTACAAACATATGACAGTGCCATTAAGTACAAAACAAAGATAGACTTCATCCCAAAAACCTTACATTTGTAATGTAGATACAGAGAGAATAGGAAATCTGGAGGTAGCTTAGTGCTTTATTATAAGTTATATATTTACTATATTTTTTATTACATTCCTCTTTTATTCAGGCTGCTGTTTTTACTAACCTCCCTTTAATATAGCACCCGGGAACAGGAATTCAGATCCATGAATGAAAATGTCTAAAACTATCCCACGTTTTTTTACCCTGTTCATTGTTTGGTTGTAAGTTTTCTATTTTAAACAAATTAATCAGAAAATGAAGTAAAGCTGAACTTTGTTTCTTATAAAAGTCTTTAATAAATAAGATTTTTATAAGTAATCTGTCTTGAAATCCTGTTCTTGTTTTAGGTTCTGCATGGATGTGTCTATGGAGCTCAGTGTTTCAGCAACCCAAAGTATTTTCCTTTAAGCCTTTCTGATTTGGCATCTATGGATTATGACCCTTTTATGCATTTAGAAAGCCTGAAAGAGCCAGAACCACTACATTCCCCTGACTCAGAGCGTTCTTCTAAGCTCCAGCCAGTCACAGAAGGTATGTCAAATTGCCTGGATGAACTATATTTAAAAAAAAAAAGTGTCTTCATTGCCAATACTGAAGTGTATCTAAAACATGAATTTTAAATATATCTGATGTCATTTTAGACAATACATAGTGTTCATTAATATTGAGGGAAACAGTGTAATTTTGAACAATTACAACTCAGTTAACTAGAATAAATAGATCCTCTACATCATAAAAATCAATCTTAAATGGATTCTTCTGCCCATGTGCATATCAGTAAAAGTGCAAAATACTGCAACATCATTTGTAAATGTTTCTTTTTATTTTGTTTTAGGTAAATGAGTATATTTCAGTCTTAATTATTTTCTTTTTTATAATATTTTTGTTTTTATGATGTTCCTAATGTAACTTTATAATATCACTAAACTGACATTTCAGAATTTGAAACTGTTGAAAGTTTTCTATGTTGAAAAACTGATTATTGAAACTTAATAATCAAAATTCATTCTGTGCCTATTTCACACATTTGTTTAAAAGAAAAAAAAGTAAAGTACTAGAGTACAGTTTTGTATTATCTACATCAAACCTTATCAGAGTCAGGAATTAAGAACACTTTCTTCTGAAATAAAGACAGCAGATACAAGAAACTAAGATTTAGAGTAGTGACACATTTCTTATAAAATGTATCCATCAAATGGCCTCAATGGAAAGAAAATTGAAAAAGATGAGTTTAATATTGATACCAAATACTCTATGTAGTGCTATTCCCCCTTCATATTAAGTTGTTCCCTTTAGGCTTCCTTAAAGGTATTAAGAACCAGATAAATGCAGAACCTTTTTGTAGCAGCTGTGTGCTAACAGCAGGTGATTTTGTGGTCTGTAGTGACTACGTGCTGTTTTTTATGTGGGGAAAATGGCTAATCATTGTGCCCTTGTCTAAGGCATGCTTCATCATCCTCAAGTACTTTTGTGGCCAAAGAATTCTAAACATAGAGCTGTCCCCTAATAAGCTCAGTATTGGATTGAACAAGTCTGATTTGAGAACTATTGGCAGGAGGAACTGTAATTATTAAATTTACTGAAGAATGAAGCAAGGTACTGTATTTGGCTTTTTGTCAAATACAGTGGTCTTATTAGCAAAAAGTAATCATCTGCAGGGTCAGAATGAAAGCAGTTTTGAAGGATTCATTCTGTCCTAATTACAGTTTCACCTATACATATTATGTAAAGGTAATATTTAAAGCATTTGCCAGAATTAACTTCCACTGCATGTTCTATTACAGTATAGTGAATTGCAGCAGCTTTTTATTCCTTGCATCTTTTGTATGCTATAATAATCTGTAATTATGGGTTTGCAGCAAACGCTGTGTGGCTTGTTTAATCTGACAATCTGAAAAGACAACCCTGAATAGATTTTTTTTTTAAATGAATGCCAGTTGCACAAAGCCTTAGCATCGATTTCTTCATTTTGCATTTCCTCACATGATTGGTTCGTTTATGATTTCTTGCTAAATTTCTAAATAAAAGTAATTTCGCGTGTTCTTTATGTCTCCTGAGATGAGATAAAGTAACCTTACATGTTTTCTTTTAAGTTTCAAGGCTTTGTGAATCTGAGTAGATTAGATTACCAAATTTAATTGACAAACCATAACACAAATTTAATTGCCACCCTGGCCCTGCAAGCCCTCACACTTATTGCCTGTGCCACCAGCCAGGAAACAGTACCAAGCACTGTTTTACCCATCCCACAGCATCTTCTCTCAATTGCATTGTGGTAGGTGTGATAGAAGCAAAGTTGGTGGGTTAGAGTAGCCAGAAGCCATATCAAAGAGGAGACCAACTAATGCATCTTAGCAGTAAAGGAGCATGCTGATTGGTTGCATTTGGAGCAGAAGCACACTATTTGAACTACCATAAAGCCAAGCCACACGGCATTCCTCTCACTAGACGTAGGCTGAGCAAAGTAAGGGTGCAGTCATACAAACCCGTTGGGGGCATAGGTGGGTAGAATGGGAAGGCATGTTACTGGGGGGAAAAGTATAAGGACGGGAAGGGAATGTGCCAGACTCTTTACTTAGGACAAAAGCTGTTTCATGAGTCTCTTGTATCAGCTACGCACTTGTCATGTGTTTAGCATTTTAAAGGCAGACTAGTCCTTGCAGATTTGAAAGACGTGATTGGGAAACTTGACATATTACTTCTCCCATTGTGCAGGGACAGGTCCACCATTAAGGGACTTGTGTAGGTTTACCCACTGAACAACCCTCTACACATTGGTATGCACTGTGGAGCTAGCATCTGCTCAGAGGTTGATCCAGGCATCCCAATGAGGGAGTAGGCAAAGACTTCTTGAATTTCCTAGGGAGCTGGCAGTAGCAGGGATATGGAGCTATGTAGAATTGTTAAATCTGTGTTCATGTCCTTCCTTCCATGTGTCTGTGGTAAACTGATAGATAGTACAGGTGATCTTTTACAAGGAACAATTCTGAAATTAAAAGAAAATCTATATTACAGTTGTGTTCAAATATCACTGAAATTAAAAGATACAAATCTACACAAAACATAGTAGGAAGTCTTCTCCTGTATCAGCAAAGCTAACAAAGTTAAATAAATTTGTATTATTTTTCCATGGCCAAGAGTTCATAGATTTTTTTCCCCATTTTTATCATCTAGAATTCTATTAGTTTACCTAATCCTGGTCTATTAATTGTTGTTGCAGGATTTTCCTTTTAACAAGCTTGTGAAAACAGAATGTATTTAGGCTGAGATTTAAAAAAAAAAAAAACCACTACGTATCTATTGCAGTGTTGCTTGATGGCAAAATCAGACAATTGTATAAAACTTTTAAGGAGGATGTCTTCCATAGCTGCAGATGTAAGCAGTTTCTCTTACAAAATTGCATCCCCAGATCCCCATTTAGTTTTAACTTTTATTTAAAAATTAATAAAATAGAAATTATTTTTCCTTAATGTCTTGCCACCATCTGCCATTATAGTTGAAGGTGACAAATGTATCTTTTCTGGGGGTAGAAGGAGAGGAATCACTTCATTCACTTCTGCAAGGCTGCGGTCAAACCAGCACAACTTGTGCTTTGCATGCCTTGGGAAAGGATATTTCTTTAAAATGCGTACACCTGGCTTGTGTCTTGTCTGCCCCTCAGGTTCAAAGGAAGTAGGTGAGACAGTCAGTCATTATTTTCCCATTCAGTTGCATCACTGCAATAGTTTATAACCCCCCACAGCCATCTGCTGATCCAAGCATCCATCTGATGCTTACCAAAGCATCATAAAGAGGACAAAGAATTTTCCATTCCATGCACTGTCTCAGATTCTGCAGCTTCTGTTAGATCATTGGTGAATGACCATTAGCTTTCCCATAAAACAAGGAATCTCAGAGGCTAGGGAAAAAAGCCAGGGTAATCTTCTCCTAGCAAACTACCAAGTGATCATGAGCCAATATGATTATAATCACTGAATAAAATGCTGTCTGCCATTGACTCATAAGCACATAGAACAAAAAAGTGTTCACTTGGCACAACATGCCCTTAATGTTGCCTCTTAGATATGACACTGACTCAGCCAGTAGTATTTGTGGTAATGCTATGGAGGTTCTCATGGTTACATACTTTGGTTCATTCATAAAACAAAAGCCAGGATATTGGATTTGTGCTTTGGTCCTAATTTATTTAGATGATAAGCTGATGATAATCAAGTAAACTAAAGGAACAATATCATGACATCCAACTACTTTACTGTTCTTGGGGTCCTTCACAATATAAAGGTTAGCATCAACAGTCATCCTTCCAGCCTCAGTAAAAGTCAGGATTCTTTAATAACAACATTATAATACTTACTATTTAAGATAGTAAAATTTCAGTCAGAAATCTCAAAAAAAATTTAGTCTCTGCTACTTCTGCTAAGAAGGGATCCTAGAGTGAACCAATCGGAATTGTTGTGTGGGTCTCCTTTATAAAGACTGCTTGAGAAAGTTGATTTAGTTTCCCCCAGCATAATTTACTTTATACATCTGGTTCCTTGGTGTAATAGAGAAGGGCTGTCACTTGACATTATTATTTTTCTGTTGTTTAATATTTGTATTTAAGTTTTTCTATGGTACTTGTTTAAGCACCCCATCAACATGAATGAATTTATCTTTACAAAGACCTTGTGAGGTTGAGAAATATTATTCCATTTTACAGATGATGCACAGAGACATTTATGGCTCAATCCAGTCTCCTTTTGAAATGAAAGGCCTGACTCAGACAGGAAGCCTGTGATAGTGCTGGGAATAGAACTTCTAAATCCCAGTCCAGTGCTTTAACCACTACACCACTTCGTCCCTGCACAAGACCATTGTGCTGCATCTCCGTCCTTATTGTTTTAAGGGGCCTTTTCTTGTGAGTTTGAGGTAGGACATTGTCTCCTTTCTGGAAATACGAGCAGTAGAACACATACAGTTCTTCTTCGAGTGATTGCTCATATGCATTCCACTTAGATGTGTGCGCGCCCTTGTGCACAGTCTCTGGAGAACTTTTTCCCTAGCAGCCCCCTGTAGGGGCCGGTCTTGGCGCCCCCTGGAGTGCCGTCCTCATGCGGCGGTACATAGGGCGCTGCTAGCCCCTCCCCTCCCCAGTTCCTTCTTTCCTCCCGTGACGGTTGTCAGGAACAACTCTTTCTCCTCACAAGTCTTTCCCTTTACTGTAAGTAGTTAGTTAGCAGTTCTCCCTGAACTCAGTTAGTTTTTCAGTTAGTTAGGTTACTTATTTAATGTAGGAAGAGTCCTAGGGCTCTAGCGACCCGGCTATGCTGGGCTCGCCAGGGTTCAAACCCTGCGCTGGCTACGGGAAGGCCTTTCCTGTCAGTGACCCCCATGATCACTGTCTAAAGTGCTTGGGTGAGCAGCACCGAAAGGATCGGTGCCGTATTTGTAAGGCCTTTAAGCCACGGACCCAGAAAGAGAGGGAAATCAGGCTTAAGGCCATTTTGATGGAGCCATTTTGTCGGTGCAGAGCGCTCCGCCAGCACCACACGTCCCCGGTGCCGAGAAGGAAGAAGCTCCATCCGCGTGTGGAGTGCTCCCCCTCCCCCGCACCGCAGGAGCAGCCGGGGTCGAGCCCTGAGGTGCTTCAGTTCTCAGACGTGCCGCCAGCACCGACGCCGGCACCGCTATACAGGGAACCTCCCCCGATTTCTGGAAGTGGGGGACCCTATGTCCAGGACCCTTCCACGCCAGAGGCGTTTGAAGCAGCTCAAGCCTTGCTGGCCTTGCCCACGCCTCCGGCCCTCTCTCGGCTGAGAGAGCCAGGGCCTGTGTCCCGGGGCAAACCCGCGATGGGTGTCCCTGAAGTGTTGGCCATGCCCGGCACTGGAGGAACGGCCGCCCACCACTCGACACCAGAGAGTCGAGCTCGATAGCTCCTCTCCCTCCTCGTCATCGGACGTGTCGTCTCGGCACCATTCTCGTTCATCAAGACGGCAACGCTCTGGATCTTCATCGCGACGCTCCAGCTCCAGTCTGGCACCGAGACGCTGTTCTCGGCACCGCTCACCAGCACCGGGGAAGAGATGTCGCAAGTCTTCCGTCCCTCGGCACCGGTCTTCATCTTCGTCCGCATCGCCCAAGCACTGGCACCGCAGACAACAATGCTCCTCAGGATAGTCCAGTAGTGAGTCCCAGAGCGGCTCCTCCCGGCGGCGCCGCCGGCACCATTCGCCTGGCTCAAGATCTCGGACCAACCGCCAGGAGGAGGTACACATACCGGCACCGAGCTGGCCCCAGCCCCCTTGGCAATGGCCATGTTGGAATGCGTGGGAAGTCCAGATGGGGCAGGGAACTATGTCAGCCCCTACCTCTGTAACCCAGATAGCTCCCCAGCAGGCACCTTCAGTGCAGGAGAAGGACCACTCCTTGGAGGGGGAGTCGGACCCCGGGGAGGGCCCCTTCACTGGACCCTGCCACCTGTCCTCTTCTTCGTCGCCGGACGAGGTGGCCGTCAGGGACCAGGGGGGCCCTCTCATCGATTTCAGGGCTAATCAGGAGCTTCTGAAATGGGTAGCCTCTAACCTTGGCCTGGAGGTCAAGGTACTGGAGGAAGAGGTGGACCCCCTCTTCGGGCGTGTGGGGACTCAAGGACCGTCAAGGTAGCCCTCCCCGTTCATGAAAGGGTCCTGCGCCTGGCGAAAGCCGTCTGGCAGACCCCTTCCTCGGTCACCCCAACCTCCAAGGGCGCCGAGAAGAAGTACTACATGCTAGCCAAAGGGCACGAGTACTTGTACACCCACCCGGCCCCAGGGACTCTGGTTGTGGACACTGCCAACCAGAAGGAGAGGCAAGGGGCCCAGAGCGCCACTCCTAAGAACAAGGACGGTAGGAGACTAGACCTCTTCGGTAGGAAGGTCTACTCCACAGGGGTGCTCTAGTTCAGGGTGGCTAACCACCAGGCCCTCTTGGGCAGATATAATCTGAACCTTTGGGACTCGCTGCGAAGATTCGCAGAGTCCCTGCCCCAGGACCAGGTTGCAGGCTTCGCCACGGTCCTGGAGGAAGGACTGACTGTAGCCAGCGCAGCCTTGCAGACTGCTTCGGATGCTGCGGACATGGCCAGCAGGGTGATGGCCTCCGCCGTTGCCATGCGGCGCGCAGCGTGGCTACAGTCCACTGAACTGTCCCAGGAGGTGCAGCACTCCATTCAGGACCTGCCATTCAATGGAGCCAGCCTGTTCTCGGAGAGAACAGATGACAAGCTGCATGCCCTCAAGGATTTGACGGCCGCTCTCCGCTCCTTGGGACTATACACCCCTCAGGCAGCGAGGTTACAGACTCGCCAGCAGCCGCAGCACACGCCACAGCAGCAGCAGCAGCAACCTAGGCCACCGCCTAGGCCTTTCCCCCCTGCAAGGGGTTGGGATAGGAGCAGGGGTTCCGGACGGCGCAACCGCCCCGCGTCATCCACAGCTTCCCACAAAGGACCCTCCCAGGCCTTCAAGGGAAAGCACCAATTTTGACGATGCGCCTAAGGGTGGCACCAGCATTCTTCCCCTGGATTCTCCCCCGCCTTTCAGAAACAGGCTAAGGCCCTACCTTGGCCTGTGGCAGGACATCACCTTGGACCTCTAGGTCCTCAACACCGTGCGCCGGGGTTACACCCTCCAACTGGTGGCTTTCCGCCCCGACTCACCCCCTTCCCTGTCCCTCTTCAGGGACCCATCTCACGAGCAATTACTCCTTCAGGAGGTTCGCTCCCTCCTGCTCAAGGGAGCCATAGAAGCAGTTCCGCCACTTGAGGTGGGGAAGGGGTTCTACTCGAGGTACTTCCTCGTTCCCAAAGCCAAGGGAGGCCTCAGGCCTATACTGAACCTGCGCAGGTTAAACAGGTTCATAAAGAAACTGAAGTTTCGCATGATGTCCCTAGCAGCCATTATCCCCATGTTGAATCCAGGAGATTGGTTTGCCACCGTCGACCTGAAGGATGCACACTTCCATGTGTCCATCCTTCCCGCCCACAGGCACCATCTAAGGTTTATGGTAACTGGTGGACACAACCAATTTACAGCCTTGCCCTTTGGCCTGTCTTCCTCCCCCAGGGTGTTCACCAAGTGTATGGCAGTGGTGGCAGCCTTCCTGAGGCTCAGAGGGGTCCAGATATTCCCCTACCTGGACGATTGGTTGATAAGGGGCAAGACCTCTCCCTCGTCCAGGCCACCTGCAATGCCCTGGGGCTGCTCATCAACGAGCAGAAGTCGACGCTGTCTCCGGTGCAGCGCATAGAGTTTATAGGGGCATCCCTAGACTCGGTTCAGGCCAGAGCCTCCCTCCCATGCTCAAGGTTCGAGGCCGTGGCAGCGATCATATCGCAACTTCAGAGGTGCCCCACGACGACAGCCAGGCAGTGCCTTCAGCTGTTGGGCCACATGGCCTCGTGTACGTATGTGGTGAGGCTGGCCCACCTTAGGCTCAGGCCCCTCTAAGGTTGGTTGGCCACGGTGTATGTGCCCAGCAGGCATTCTCTGGACAGAGTGGTGACGGTGCCCCCCGCAGTACTCGGGTCACTGCAATGGTGGATGAACAGTCATGGAGGGGGTTCCATTCAGGGATCTGACCCCCTCAGTCACACTGATCTCAGATGCGTCGGACCTCGGTTGGGGGGCCCACGTCAGCGGCGGCCTGAGTACTCAGGGCTGCTGGTCACAGGAGGAGACTGCCCTCCACATCAATGTAAAAGAACAGGGCAGTCAGACTAGCTTGCAAAGTGTTCCTCTACTGTTTATTGGGCAAGATGGTACAGGTGCTGACGGACAACACTGCAGCAATGTATTACATAAACAAGCAAGGGGGGGCACGCTCATCGGCGCTCTGCCGGGAAGCGCTTCGACTTTGGAACTTCGCTGTGAGGCCTGGCCTTTGTTTAACCGCCTCTCACCTCCCGGGGGTCAGGAACGACGAGGCGGACCACCTCAGCAGGTCGTTTCTCCCCCAACACGATTGGTCGTTGCATCCGGAGGTAGCGGCCAGGATTTTCCATGAGTGGGGTGTTCCCAGACTGGACCTGTTCGCGTCGTCCTGGAACAGGAAGTGCCTGAGGTTCTGCTTGCTCCAGGGTCTTGAGCTGGGCTCTCTCTCCGATGCGTTCCTCATCAAATGGACGGGGACCCTCATGTACGCGTTTCCCCTCCCACCCCCTCAATCCTGCTCTTGCCCAGGGTCCTCTTGAAAATCAAGAGGGACAGAGTGGATGTGATTCTGATTGCCTCGGCCACGCTGGAGCAGTATTGGTTCAGCATGCTGCAGGACCTCTCTGTCGCCGTGCCAATTGAGCTCCCGAGGAGGCCGGACCTGCTCTCCCAGGACCACGGTCGCTTGCTGCACCCCAACCTGGACTCCCTGCACCTAACGGCCTGGAGACTCTCTGGCTGACCAAGGAGGAGAGAAGCTGCTCGGAGCAGGTCCAACGCGTGCTGCTGGGAAGCAGGAAACCCTCCACGCAGATCACCTACAGAGCCAAGTGGAGGAGGTTCACCTGCTGGGCGGTGTCGCAGTGCATAACCCCCGGTATGTCCCCCATGCAGGTTATTCTCGAGTACCTGCTGCAGCTTAGACTCCAGGGTCTAGCGTTAGCCTCCAGGGCGGCACTCCAGGGGGGCGGCACTCCAGGGGGCGCCGAGACCGGCCCCTACAGGGGGCTGCTAGGGAAAAAGTTCTCCAGAGACCGTGCACGAGGGCGCGCACACATCTAAGTGGAATGGATATGAGTAACACATCTTGAAGAACAACAGTTACTGGTAAGTGACCATGTTTTCCTTTCATATAAGCAAGAGCTTACTTTCAATATTGTCTCATTCTAAATAAGTCTGGAGGCCTTTCTTCATCAGTAAACTACGTAAAAAGGTTCAACAAGTTTCTCTGAAGGATCAGATTTAGGGTGATGACTATAGAAATGAAAGCTGTGTCCCATCTACAATGCAATTCATTCCTTCTGTACTACTTCACTTTTCTGGTCACCATGAAATTGACTTGCCAGATCTGATATTCCTGTTCCTTGATTTGGCACCTCTACTCTTCCTGCAAATCTTTATCCAGTCTTTTCTCCCAGAAAGAATTGTGTGTTAAATTTGGATTTTGTTGTAACAAAAGTTTTTTGTCAAATTATCCTACCGTTGTTGTAGTACTGGTGCAATTCCACTGGTATTAACAATAATGAGAGCACCAGTACAAACCAGGAAGACAGATCTGAGGTCTTGTCAGTTGGAAAAGAGAGAAGGACTTGGGGGAATTAGCAGATCACAGTCTGATTATGAGCCACCAATCTTCTCTGGCAGTGAAAAATTCCAGTCATGCATGTTCAAGAAAGATTCATTCAAACTGGAGCATGTGAAGAAAAGGGCCAATAGGATGATATGGGGAATAGAGAAAGCTTACCTTACAAGAGGAGACTAAAAGAAGTTGGCTTGTTTAGCCTAGCTGAAAGAGGATGCGACTGCCCATTATAAAGACATTAGGGATGTAAACACCAGGGAGGAAAAAATGCTATTTAAGCTCAAGGCAAATCTTGGCACTTGAACAAATGGGTGTAAGCTAACCATGAATATATTTAGGCTGGCAATTAGAAGAAGGTTTCTAACCATCAGAAGAGTTTTAGAGATGGAACTTGAGAAGTTTATGATGGAATTATATGATGAAGTTGCCTGTGATAGCAAGGGACTGGACTTGATGATCACCCAGGATGTCCTTTCTGGTCATACGTCCAATATTCCAATGAAGTGGGCAGAATGAAGGAAAGAAGAACAGTAGAATGGGCTAAGTCAAGGGAAGGAAAAACTGACTGTCAGGAAGAGAAGGAACAGTCATGTGTTCATTAGGATGGTTTTTCATCTCTCCATTTATATAACTTTGGTGCTCATGCTCTAAAAGGATTAATCACTTATCAGAATAGATCAGTTGTTACACATTACACTCCCCCTAGCTTAGTGCCATCTGCAAACTTGCTGAGGGTGCAATCTACCCCATTCTCCAGATCATTAATGAAGATGTTGAACAAAACTGACCCCTGGGGCACTCCACTTGTGACCGGCTGCCAGCTAGACATGGAGCCATCATGCATCAACTAAAGCACTTAACTGATTTATATTTGAAATGCCAACAAATTGGGAACCCAAAGTTGCTGTGCTCTTGGGAACCCAAGAGTAGTAGGATATTATTAGTTTGTACAACACCAACTGTGTGCTAGCCACTTAGAGTAAATATCTGTTGCACAGGTGATCCAGTAGCAGAGCTCCCTTTACAGGTTAATATAGTCCTTGATAAGTTGCATTTTCAGAGTCTCTCATTTGTTTTCATGAGAAGACTAGTGCAAACTTGCTTGCAAGTCCTTGCTAGTTTTCAGCAGATGGCACTATAACATAATTTCCTTGTGTCCTTCCAATGGGTATGTCTACACTGCTGCAGCAGTGTTGGTGCTCCTGGATTGATGGTGCAGGATTGATTGAGCAGGCAATGGAGACTCGCTCAGTTAATCCCAGAAGTGCTGTCAAGTCGATGCCATAAATCCAATCCTGTGAAAAGCGTATGGCTGCATCGGTCAAAGGGCATCTTCTGTCAGCACAGCCCAGTGGAGGCGCCGCAGGAAATCCGTTAGTAAGTTGACAGGAGATGCGCATTCTGCAGTATGTAGCTTGCATATCTCCCGTCAACCCAGCATGGCAGTATACACCAGGCCACTATCTGGGCACTGAATTCAACTTAACTGATTGTTTTTAAAGAGTCCTAGTTTTCAACCATGAGAGAGACTAGATGGAGCCAAAATATTTTTTCTTGTTCTCTATATTATCAAATCCACTTAATACGTAACAATACTACATTTTCAGTTATTTTCAAATAATTTTATAAACATTATCTAAGAGCTTGAATTTTGCCTATTTTTTGTCATGTAGTAGAATTTATGAAATGATTTGAATAGTTAATACCTGGATGATACTTTTCAGCTATTCCAAATTCAGACTTTGCTTTTGTGAAGGCTAATTGTTACCTAAAAATATTTTGAAAATATTATTTTAAACATTGCAATATTTGTTTCTGTTTCACCCTGAATACAAAGATGTGTATCAGTAATTAGTATCAACACTTTGCTAAATGTGGGCATTAAAAAACTTCCACAGAATTCGTAGTAGGTAACCTTATTTTGCCAGAATGCTCAAGAAACCTTATATCTTAAACTGTTTTATATATGTTGTTAAGCAATATTTACTGCTTTGCATAAACATTACTGTAACTTATATAGTATAAAAGGCAATGGTTTGGTGTATTCCAGTTTGTCCAGTAAATTGGCCATCAGGTTATATTACCTTAAATTTTGCATGGAAAGAGGAAGAAACTAGAAAGGAAATAGGCAGTCCAATAGACTTCTAACAAAAATCCCCCCCCCCTCAAAAAAGCACACTTTCTAGTAGTATTTTACAATCACGTAGTAGACTTCCTAATTCTGAGGAATGGGCCTTGTTTCTTTTCTCTGTCCAAGAGGGGAATCTACAGGGAGCCCAGTTGCAATTTGCATATTCAGGACTACCCAGCCCTTCTGGTGCAAGCTAGAGCTGAATAAAGTTCTGCTCTGGCACACTCCCTCCACTCCGTCTTCCCCAGGCTCTGCTCCCAATTCCTTCCATTTACACTGGGGGCTTGAGGAGGAGAGTGGTATCAGTGGAGAGCTCCCCTATGCAGGGAGAATTCTCCACCAGCTGTCTTCAGCTGGTTTAAGGGCACTTTGCACTCTGAGTATGACAAAGTGGACTTAGTGGATCAGGCTTGGCTTGTTATAAAAATCATGAAACCTTTGTTATAAATTAATATAATTTCTATAAGAGTGGAAAAGAAGAAGGAATAGAAATCCCCTTTTTCTCTGGCACCTTGATGAATGAATCTTAGACAGAAATGACCAGATTAACTTGCCTCTTCCCTCTGCTGATTTTCCCAGACATTTTTCAGACTCAAATTTTTCATATGTATGTGTTTTTTTTGGTTTCAATGTGAGATTTTTATTTTCTCTTTTGCTACTGCTAGATTTTGCTGCAAATAGCCTGGGCTTTGATCAATGTTTTCAAATGATCCACTGTCATTCTTAACTTAACCTGCAGCTGTATGCTCTCTTGGGCAAGTAGGTGATTAGATGTTTTTGCGCACACTTATTGCTGTGTTTTTCCTCATCAGAGTACTACTGTGCCAAAATATAAAAATCTATTTCAATTTTGGAAATTGGAGTGCTTATCGTACAATAGCTTTTACTTCATCAGCAACTTAAGATCTATTTTTTCAATAGTTTAAGAATCACTATTGTATATCTAAGTGGATCCATGCTCTACATAAAAGCTATGGTGAGAAAATGGGTTAAGCTCTAAAACTACAGAATGTGTATTTTTTGTGTAACTGTGATAATTTTATCTTTTTCTTCACACTTAGAACTAAAGTTCCTGGAAATCCATATTTTCCATTGTTGTTTTAGGTGTGCCCATGCCTCATAAAGCTCATTGTTTGTTTAAAAATCTAGGTAATAAAAATCCAGAATAAATATTTAAATCTCCATGTTGCTTCCCCAAACTAATTTTAAATCCATTCCCTGCATCTGACGAAGTGGGTTGCAGCCCATGAAAACTTATGCCTGCAGAAATTAAATTTCTTAGTTTTTAAAGTGCTTCAGGACTCTCGTGTTTTTTGTTTTTTGTTTTTTTAAATCCAGTGTTCTTTGTCTTACAGTAAAAACTCATATGCAACAAGGCTTAATCTCTGTTGCCGCTCGTACTGTGATAACACATCTGGTGAACCACTTAGACCACTATCCGATGAGTGGAGGCCCTGCTATGCTAACCAGTCAAGTTTGCGAGAACAATGATAATCCTTACAGTGAAAGTCCTGAACTTTCTCTTGAACTTTTTGAGAGCCCAAACCTCCAGTTCTTTGTGTTAAACAACACTACTTTAGTCTCTTGTATACAAATCCAAGCAGAAGAGAGTATGCCTGGAGGAGGATTGTCTGCTGGACTTGCATCTGCTAATTCAAATGTCAGAATTATAGTGCGTGATCTGTCTGGTAAATACTCATGGGATTCTGCCATTTTGTATGGGCCATCATCTTTGTGTGGATTATCACAACATACTTCTTTGGTACTTTCTGTATCTCAGCAAGAGAAACCAGAAGATGTTCCATCATCTGAGCATATAGAGGATGTATCTGTAAGGGATAAAATTGCACTTCAGGTAAAAAGAAAATTTAGAGAGACTGTGCCAACTTGGGATACAATCAGGGATGAAGAAGATGCTCTTGATGAGCTGTTACAGTATTTAGGTGTCACTAGTCCTGAATGCTTACAGAGAACAGGAGTCTCACTCAATATACCTGCTCCTCAACCTATCTGCATCTCAGAGAAACAAGAAAACGATGTCATCAATGCAATCCTTAAACAACACACAGAAGAGAGAGAATTCGTTGAAAAACACTTCAGTGACTTAAATATGAAAGCTGTGGAACAGGATGAGCCAACTCCACAAAAGCCCCAGTCAGCATTTTACTATTGCAGATTACTTCTCAGTATATTGGGAATGAATTCATGGGATAAAAGGTAAAGAGAGAAGATAGCTGTATTATTTAACATAGATTACTATTTGTTAAAAGGGACATCATTTGGTAACAACAGGTAACTCTCCCTTCATCATTGTATTAATCCTTCTAATTGTAGATGGTGGAACTGGTTAGGGCAAGAATGCCTTTGGCAAATTGTCAGCAGATGTTTTTAAATTGGGGAGTTGGCATCTAATAAGGGGGAAGAAGGCTGTTTTGTTACTTTCAACTCACAGTGTGGAGAGACTAGGGAGAGGATGGCATCATGCTGACCTTATTGCTCCCTAAAATCCATGCAATCCACAAGGTTTGAAGGTAAATAACATCCTTTCTAGCTCAGTGCAGGGATATTATTGGGAGGGAAATCCCCTCTCTTCCTAGTCTGCTCTCCTCACCAGCTCCATTAAGAAACTTTAGATGGGTGAAGAAAGACACCCTTGCTGCCTCCTGTCTGCTCTTCTCCATGCTTCTGCAGAGAGATGGAAAAGACAAGGCACCTTTCGCTCTAGAATCCAAACCCAAGCTCTAGAATCGCAGCAGGTTTGTTGTTGCTGCGTTACTGGTAAACACCATCTTGCCCTTCCTGAGGAAAGGGCATGCACGTGTCCTTCACCTAGAAAAGTGTACAAATAAAAAACTGAAAAGTGGGGGGGTTGTCTTTCGTTTCTTTCAGTTTGGGTAATCTTGGATGTTGCAAATAATAATAGAAGGTAAAAAAAATTTCAGTGGGAAAGAAATGTACTTTTTGTATTGATAATGTCTTTTTAAAAATGTAAAATCAGTATTCCAGAATTTAAGGGTCTTTCTAAAATCATCTCTCTCTGTTGAAAGGAATGCTGAGCTGATGATTAGAAGATCAGAATTAGGCATCAAAAGATTTCCATATTGTGAAGGAAAAATGGATATTCTTTAGAACTAGAATAAGTCTGGATTATTAAAATAACATTGCAGTCATATGAGTGAAGCATTTTGATCACAAAGACCCTTGGAAGCAAATGTGTTGCAGCCATTCTTAAAACTTTAGTGGGCCTTTAGTTTGCCAAAGCAGCCTGTTTTCCAATGAGTACTGCTCTTAACCTCACTTCAGTATGTGGGTCGTATCTTAAGTAGGTTTAGAAATTGCGTAGTAGTTATTTTGCTGTTACATAACTGTTTCTTAAGGAAACAAACAAAAAGTGTTACAAATGACTAGGTGGGCTGACTCTGCCATGCTCTGCAATTCAGGAATGTAGAGTTCAGTTTTTAATGCATTCTCTAGGCTGGTAGATTATGTGGAAACCTGCTTTAAAGTGATAGACTCAAGGAACTCAATCTATTTATTTTAACAAAGAGCAGGTTAAGGGGTGACGTGGTTATAGTCTGAGTACTGTGACATGGTCAGACTGGACGGCTACCAGAGAGTGCTAGAAGCCAATATATCAGTCCCAGGATCAGTAAGTCCCTTTTTCCCTGGTAGCTGAGCAGGAGTTACTCTCAGTTAATTAATACACCTGGAGCTGATCAACGCCCTGCCCAGGACTTGTTAAAAAGCTTCCCTGCTTGAGAAAAGGTGCGGCTGGAGTTGTGGGAGTGGGGCAAGCTACCAGGGTGTGTGACAGCAGGCAAGAAGCTGTCAAGAGCCAAGAGAGTTTAGGAGAAAGAGCAGAATGCTGGCAGGAGAGAACCCTGCAGATACAAAGATTGGGGGAGGGAAAACCCTGTCCAAAGAGGGCAAAGGACCTTTCCCAGTCCTGGAGGACTAAGGAAGGAGACCTGCCAAAGGGGAAGATTGCACTGGACATTTGGTTTGGCACTACCACGCCCATGGGGCTGTCAGAAGTCAAGACCCTTCCCTGGCAAGGAGGCCAGGAAGGATCCCTGTCTGAGCAGGGTATGGACATTTAGTCAAGGGGCACAGGGAAGTAACCCAGGAAAGCTAGTAGCTTTCCTGAAGCCACAACATGAGGCTGCAGCTTGTAGGGTCCCTGGGTTGGGTCCCAGAGTCGAGGGTGGGACCAGGTCTCCCCACCCTCTACCAGCCATTTACAGGAGGGGCAAGAGCCCCAGTGAAAAAGCAAGGGCCTGTGAGAACCATAGACAGGACCAGGAGCCAGCAGGGAGCGGCCATCTTAGAGCAGATGCATTACCCTCACCAACCATTAGAGGGTGGAAGAAACACTAAGAGCTAAAGCAATTCCCTGACCTACTAGTAGAAGGAAGCGCTGGACCCACCAATGTAGAGGAAAAGCTTTGTCACAGCATCTATATGGGGAACATTTTTGTTATGGGCCCTTCAATCCTTCAGAGAAATGTGCAACACAATCCAATGGCTAGAAGTTAAAGCTAGACAAATTCAGACTGGAAATAAGGGATAAATATTTAACAGTGAAACTAGTTAACAGTTGGAACAGTTTACCAAGAGTCGTGGTAGACGCTCTATCACTGACAATTTTAAAATCACGATTGGATGTTTTTTTACAAGGTATCCTCTAAGATTTATTTTGGGGAAGTTCTATACCGGATGTCAGGCTAGATGATCACAAATGGTCCCTTCTGGCCTCATGATCTATGAATCTGTCCTGTATTGCTAAGCAGCTATCTTCAGGCCTACTAAGGAGTAAATTATATGGGCTCTGAAGGGAGTCCTGTCTAGTCTTCTGCAGACAGCTGGAGTCACTGGGTTGAGGGAGAAAAGTGGGCAAAATAGGGTTATACTGAGGGCTCTAAGAAGCATGTAGAAGACATTCTGGCATAAAATTAACAATGCATATAACTTATTTTTAAAGGAAATTTGAGAAGGCAAGAAAATTGTGGGTGATTGCATGAATGGAACTGAAATATGTTCTTGTATTGTCCTATACTGTTTACTAAACATGATGAAAATGTTACTAATTTTCACTATTTAGAAGGAGCTTTCATCTCCTGAAAAAAAATGAAAAGTTGCTTCGAGAACTTAGAAATTTGGACTCAAGACAATGGTAAGTTATCTATTAAAATTGCCTAATTACCCTTCCTAATTTATTTAATCATTTTATTTTTCCAAGTGAGTTTTTACAGCTCTTGTTTATATGGAATTGAAGACTAGTTTATGTTCTGATAAGTGATCTGTGTTCGTTAAATTTTGGAAGCAGTATATGCTAAGAATTAAGTGAAACAAAAATGAAATGAAAATTGAATGAATCATTATCATGAAAGAGAATAACTCCCCCACCCCCAAAAAAAAAGTAATTTATCTGTCAAATGCTATTTCCGCTCTGTTCCATGAAAATCATTATGCAAAGCATGCTATAATACCCATATACTGTACTTACATATCTTATAAAAGAGAGACATTCTAAAATTCAGTTACAATAGCTTTCAAACAAATGTTATAGCTGTGGGTCAAAGCCATCAATATCTGAGGAGGAATTAAAATGATTAGAGTTGAGGCTCTAATGGAAACCTAGTGCTATTTCAGGATAAAACAGTGACCAACAAAGGTTTCAGTCAGTGTCCATTGCAAGCCACTTTTTCAAACCAAGGGCATGTAATTTTCCTTTTAAGATGTTTTATTAAGTCTTTTACAAATGGATACCAAAGTAGCATCTGGGGGGGGGGGGATTAAGTACATTGCATGCAGGCTCTCAGTAGTGGATGTCAGAGAAATACCATCTTGTACACAAGTGGCGGCGTTGTTGAGATCTCCGTGTTTATTCCCATCAGTAGATTAGCTTCAAGATGAGTAAGTGAAAGTTTTAGAGGTACATTTAATTTTTAAAAGATCTTAAATTTTGCATAGTGCTTTCTCTTTATTGGAAGGGTATTTTTTAATATGAAAGACCGTATTAAATAATGGGCCAGGGAATTTACAATTTTCTGGCTACTCTGCATTTTGTCATTTTCCTCTAAGGATCATGTGTCTGCCATAACAACTATAGAATTAGTAGTATCAGAATTAGTAGGACAGTTTTGGGAAACTGTGTGTTAAGTTACTCAACTCTGTAACCACTAATCAGCAATTCAGGGACACAAGAAGTTACCTTGCTACTTGAGGATATTAAATTCATTTCCCTGAGACATATTTGTCACTCATACGGATACCACTATTTATGGGTAATGAAAAGTCTCCTTCGTAATGTAAAATAATACCCAAATCATAGATTTTACTTATTTCATATCTTAACTGTAAATCTCTTACTCAACTTTCTGAATACATTATTATACCATTTGTTGCTTCTAATTTCAGCCTATGTCTAAGTGTGCTGAATTGGTCCTTCAGACATAAGTTCCTGTTAGCAAGCTTGTAAAAAAAGAAGATATAAGAAAAGAATAGGGAAGGGGATGAGAATATGAAAAGATAGAAAGAACAGAAAGAAAAAGCCTTTTAATTGTACTGCACTTTCACTGTCTTTTTTTATTCTGAAAGCTGTGATCTGTGTGCAGTGTTTTCATTGTGTCTCTGTGTTAAGACTAGGAATTGCACTTTTATGTGGTAACAATCCAATGACAATCCTGTGTTTTACAGCCGAGAGACGCACAAGATAGCAGTATTTTATGTTGCTGAGGGACAGGAAGATAAACACTCCATTCTCACTAACACTGGAGGAAGCCAAGCGTATGAGGGTTTTGTAGCAGGCCTTGGTTGGGAGGTATCTGTTTTAAGTTTTATTTATACTTTCTGAGTTTTGTGTTACATTGTAGAAAACAAATATAAAATGTTAGGCTTATTGTTTTTCTCTCTAATCTTCCATCTCTATTATTCCTTATTACTGCTCTCAATTACTGAAAAAATCTTATTCTGAGATGGGACACTAAGAGGGAAATTGTGGTTTTACTTCTGTCAGTGATGCTAGGTAGATCAACTGATGAGACAGCAAAGCTTTTCTGGCTTTGAAAGAGGTACCTGTGGAAGCTTCTACATAGTCAGAAGCTGTTTAACAGTGTGCAATAAAAAGTCAGTCTGTTTCTGACTTTTATACCCTAACTAGACTGTCTATGTTGTGTAGGCCTGAAAGTTAAGTCCATTTAAGGTTCTGTGCATTACTTAAATTTGGGAGTTGGAGAAATAATGGCATGCTGCTTCTCTCACCCTCTTCCCCCTGCTTGCGAGAAAGAGAGAGAGAGACACACAAACACATCCCTATCTCTTTCACCTATTGGAAGTGGATGGTATGGCATAATCATATAAGGACCACTGTTGTCATTAGAGCACCAGTTAAATATAGTTATATTCTACTGACTCTCCCCTGGTCCAAATTCTTTTTGGTATACTAATCACCATCCTGTTCTGGCTGCCCAGGACTGACCCCCAACTACCATCATTAGGGAAGAAGCTTCAGGCATAAACCTGTCCCGCAGGAATCATCACTGATTCTGGCTCTCACAGAAGTGCCACCACAGGTGTCCCACTCTCCTAGGAGCCAGTACTGGCAGTTGCTTTTCTGCTCCTCAGAAGAAATAGAGCTCTATCGCATAAAGAACTGATGATGATTGTTCCGGCTTTCCAACAGGAAGGCAGGGCAACTGCTATATTTCTGGTGATCCCATCAAAAACACAGGTATTGCTGTCCCATACTTTTTTCCATTCCTAACTTCGAGGAGGAAAGTCAGGAGTAATCCTTTTGCAATGAGTTATTTCTCTTAGCGTTATAAATCTAAATTAAATGCCTTTTTAAGGTGAGGTTACTTTCCCTGACAACATATTAAATGTTTTAGCCTCTTGGCATTAAATTCTGGATTTTATTGGTTGGTGTAATAGCAAAACCATTATTTCTTAGTGTCAGATTAAATGTATTTTAATATGTTTGATTTAACTTCGTAAAAATGTTGCTGCAGAACTGAAATAATACATTATATTTAATCAGGTTTGCAAAACTTCTTTAACTGTAAAGAAGTCTGTTTCCATCAAATTTAAGACTTACCATCGTATTTGCAAATTTTCACTTACGGAGTTTCACAATTTTCCATTTTCACAAAGTGAAAATTGATGTTTTCTGACAAAAAGAAAAATTCCCTACACTCAGAATTTATGTGGAAAGTCACTAGGCAAGCCAAAATTTGCCAGGTTTGGTTAAAGCTTTTTCACAATTCAAGTCAAGAGCTGATATATTGCGTTTGGAATTCACATACAAATTCAAAAATCAAGCTTGAGTCGTTCAAGCGACTGAAGTTTATTGATCATTAAGCAAACTATTAATCACTGTTTCCACTTTTGCTTTTTTCCCCTCTGACCCTGACCAGTCTCTGTGATTCTTGTTATACTCTCTTGAGCCAATAAGTATAGATGCTCCTTTAGTGCATTTAGTTTCTTTTCTAATTAAGTTCTTCTAATTAGTGAGCCCCTGCTCTTTTAGATAAATATAGTACAAAAGACTCAGCATCAGCGCAGAATTATGGATTTTTTAAATGTATATTATGATTGAAGAGGCTTTCTCTCAAGAGTATATTTATCACCTGAAGTGACTTTTTTCCCCTAATGTTACATGGGCTTTGATCTTAGGTAAATCTCACAAACCATTGTGGTTTTATGGGAGGATTGCAAAAAAACAAAAGCACTGGATTGACCACTCCATATTTTGCTACCTCTACAGTGGAAGTAATGTTTCATGTGTCAACAAGAATGCCTTCTGATTCGGATGACTCTTTAACAAAAAAGGTAGGTTGTTTTGAATACAGCTTTTCCTTTAGGTAACAATAAATCAAGGGATTTTAGGAAATAATTTCTTATTATATCAAAAAACTGGTAGTTTTTTCTGAAAATAATACAATGTTTGTTCCTCTAACAGCTTATATATTAAAGCTGGCTGGGGTGGGTGGATTAAACTGTTATTATATTACTTTCTACCAACCAATTATTTTGCCACAGAAGGGAATTTTGTCATATTTGTACATCTTATCGCTGCTGAGGTCACAGAAATTGTGATGTAAGGAGAGGAAAAGGAGTGAAGTTAACAGTCTATGTGGAAGAAAAAGCTCCAAGTCTGAATAACATGTTCTAGAACTCTGGGACTTCTGGACTTGAACTGTTAACTTCTCAGAATAGCTGATGAATACACTCTCCAATTATTAATGTTTTAGTTATTCTGTAAGTCTTGCAGTTAAGTGTGTTCACAGAACATTTACCTTTAAAAGAAGATCAAAATGTTAGGAATTTGACAGCATTGAGTATATTTAGTTGTATTGCTTTGCTGATGACACAAACATTCAGCAGAAGTCTGCTCTCTTATATCCACCTTAAGGGAAAATGGCTTTCTGTATTGGTATTTTTTCTTTAGAATTTAATAAATTCCACATTAGTGATAATAAGTTGAGGCCTCGAACATGTGTCCTATTACAAATGAACAATTGGCTATCATTAGACTGTCCCCCCTTTCCTCTGTACATACATCTTCAGATGCGCTAATCCATTCAGTAGACACATTAATGAGCACTGGTTGAAGTGTAATATTGGAGGAAGTGAGGCTGGTTGACCTCAGCATGGAGTTTAATACTTCTAATTAAATTAGATAGTAGACAGTAGAGAGAGAAATAGCCAGGCCTCTGGCAAACTTCAATTATTAATGACTTTTTTTGTTCTTTTTGTTCAACTTGAAGAAAATAATTTATCTTTTTATTATCATCATTGTTTATTACAAACTGACTTTTAATTCTAACTTTTCTCAATGGCATCATGTAATTTTTTTAAACAAAATATTTTCTTATATGCTCAAGATTGGTACTTCCTACTCTATTTTTTTTCATAAAGTGCAGTCAATATATTATTTAGGTTTCTAAACAAATTATTAAAGTGTCTTAACAGCAAAAACAACTTTATGACTTTTTAATAACTAAAGTAACCATATGATTCCTGGCTCAGCCTTTTTGGAGAAACCAGTGTACTTTGCATACAGAAATATATATCAATAACCTTTTTGAATTAGACTGATTAAAAATTAATGGGAGGTAAATGTAATTAAAATTGTTTCCACTAATTGTTAAATAATTTTTTTTAAAAACAAAAATCCACATTTTAAATGTTACAGGCTTCAGCAGAAAATGCAGCCTGAAATCTATATCTGTTTTCAAGATAATTCCATCCTTTCCACATAGCTAACACCTTTAGCCACATTTCAGAGCTGGTCCAGTCCTTCAATGATTCAATCTTTTAAAAGTTTCAATCAGTCGTCATTTTCACAGTTCCAGTTTGACATTCTCTCCTAAACCCCATTTCTTTCTGCTTTCACCAATAATCACATTCTTCAGTAATTTAGACTATTCTTAGGGCAGTATGGTCTAATTAATAGGGTACTGCACTGTGAGTCAGGAGATCTGGATTCCATTCCTAGCTCAGCCACTGACCTGCTGTGTAATCTTGGTCTAGTCACTTTACCTCTCTATGCCTCTATTTCTCCTCCCATCTTCTGTCTCTCTCTAGATTGTGAGCTCTTCAGGGCAGAGAATGCCTCATGTGTTTGTACACTGCCCAGCACAGTGGGCCTCTGATCTCATTTGGGACCTCTAGAGATACTTCATCAATACACATAGTAGTAATCAGAATTATTATATATATAATATTAAGGCTTGTTAAATACAGTGGGCAACATGTGACCTACAACAGAAGATGATTTTTTTCACATTTGTATAACTTGTTGCTACTGAGGTCACAAAAAGGATGATATGAAGGGAGGAGAATGAAGGGAGATGATGAATGGTATGCCTAAAGTGAAAGGGGAAAAAACCCCACAACCCTGCAGCAGTGTGTCTCCGAGTCCAGGTCAGTCAACACAGTAATGCACTACATAGCTAAAAATTGCAGCATATAGTAAGTAGACCTTTCTGCACAGTCTCGGAGATCCATCTCTGTCACCAGGTTTCAGAGCCCAAACTCCAGCCTCACCAAGGATGTCTACACTGTTATTTTTAGTCCTGTGGCATAAGCCCAAGTCAGTTGACTCAAACTCTGAGACTTACTGCTGTGTGGGTTTTGTTTTTTCAGTGTAGACATATTCTAACTGTGTGGATCTTGAACTTTCACTGAGGGTTTTGAATGTGTTTAGCCATGTTTTTACTGCGTGTTTTATTTGTACAATGTGTACAATTTATTTCTTGCACTTTGGTCAGCTGAAGAATTGTTGCTGGTTTCTATATTGTAATGTGCCTAGAGGTAGATGATGGTTCATCTTATAAATGGAAATTAAATTTAATTAAAATAAAACTTCTTCCTGTCAGCCCAACCACTGCAATATCAAGATTCTAATGCTTCAGATGCCCAGCCAATTTAAAACTTATTTTCTATCAACCTTTCTGAATAGTAAATAACATTTTAAGTATCTTGGGATATCTTTGAAACACTGAAATCTAAAGACAGCAGTTAGAGAGCAGAAAAGAAGATGAATTCAAAAGGAAGAGAAGGGAACGTTTTGGAGATTTGAGACAGGATTAACATTTAAATTATGAATTACAAATGGAGTCTTTAATGCATGTGTTTCCTTCATCTTTGAATTTTGCTAAGTGAAAAGCTAAGTCAAAATAGAAAATATTATTTTAAATACAATTACTGAAGTAAAATTATGATGAAAGTGTCAAAATTAAGATAAAACTATAAAATCTCACAACTCACAATGGGAGTGATATCACAGATTCACTCATGCAGTTTACCCCCTGTCTAGCCGCTACTAACACTTTGAGGAGATTTGGAGGGGGTGAGTGTGAAAGGGGCTTAATTAATATATTATAAATATGGTGTTAAAACAAAAGAGGTCATTTTCTATTTATTAGCCTATTAATCCAACTGGAGCTTTTGGTGATATATAAATGACTCAAACTTAGTTTGACATTGTCAAAGCCCTTCATAAGAATTACAGATCCATAATTCATAGCTAATTGTTTTGGTTTGATTTTAATACAAACTGGATGGTTTAAGGCATAAGACAATAAAACATGTCCATTAGTGCAATATTAGTGTTTTTATAAAATTGCAATTAATCACATCCATTATTTTACAGGAGTAAGAAAACCTAATGTGTTAAAATAGCATTTTATAAAGAACTTAACTAAATGCTTGAGGTGCCTTAGATGTACTGAATACATGTAACTATGCCAAAAGTAGCTGCAATAAGAAGTTGCTTCCTAAATTTTTATGCAGTTTTGTGTTCTTGCTGTACCTCTGTAGTGAACTTTATTTTTGAAGTAAACAAACTAAAATTTGAAAACTAGCTTTCATTATAAAAGGAAATAGTTTTTTTCCCCTTTCCTGCTTTAGATAAGTGGATACTAGAAATTACAAATAATTTTGGCAAGAGTTCAAGGGTTAATGCAAGAGATAAATAAAAGGAATTTTCTGTAAATTGAGCCCTGCATTATTTCAGTTGTCTTGCCTTTCCAAACCTAACTCATTTAATTTTAAAAAGTAAATACTTAAATTCTTCCTGACAGTGTGCTTTGCTTTTACTATCGTTTATTACTTCAATTATACTTGGTATCACTTAGAACAATCTGCCATTTGGAAATCTCAGTATAGCCTGCAGCTTAGTATTAAGTCTGGCTGGTATTGTAACATGTACAGCGTATGACACTAATGTATCAAAATTAGATTTGATCATCCCTCCTGGTTATATTTATTTCACATTTCTTTTGTATTCGGTTAACATAAACATATTAAGAAAGCTGACACATGGTGATGGCTGTATAGTAAGAATATTTTAAAGTATTTGATTTAAAATTTCAGGTAACTTGGCTTTTTCAAATTGTTGTGTTTGTACTTGTTTTTAACAATAAAGAGGTTCAAAGCATATACTGTATCTGAAATGGTTAAATTACCTTTGTATTGATGATCATTTGTATTATGGTCCTGCTTTAAATCCCCATCTCAAATGGGGATCCATTATGCTGGCCACTGTTCGTGCACGTAATAAGACACATGCTCAGTCCTGAACAGCTTACAAACTAAATGGACAAGATAAAGCGTGGAAAAAAGGTAGTGTTATTACCTCACTTTTCAAATGGGGAATTGAGGCACAAAGTGCCACATCCTCTTCTGGTGTAACTTGTCATAGCTCTGTAGATTTCAATTAAGCTGCGACAATTTATATATGTAGAGATTCTTCTTTGAGTGATTGTCCACATGGATTCCACTCTTGGTGCATGTGTATCCTGGGTGCACAAGATTGAATTCTTTCAAATAGCTGTGTCTGTTGGGTCCATACATGCACCCTGGGCACCCTCTCACTTCCTGTAGCAGCCACAACGCTCACTAATTTCCTTCTTACACCTGTGGCTGCGAGACAGAACCTTAGAATCATAGAAGAAATCATAGAACCTTGTTGTATCTACATCCCTTGCTCCGAGCTGATTCATTTTTGTAGCTAATTTATTGTTAACTTAGATAAATTTTCTTTGCCCACTGGCTTAACAGCCCCAACCCCCTTCAGAAAAAAAAAATCTTTAGACTTACTCAGAGTATTGATAGGTTTCCTTCCCTTGTACAAAGGCCTACTCCCCTGTACAAGTGCACCTCTATATACAAGAACTTAAAATGTTTGACGTCAGCTTGCCGGGGTTCAAGATCTGCTTCTCCTATGAAGCAGCGATTCTGGTGAATGACAGACGCTTCCAATGCCTATTGCACTTGGAAGAGGATCATGCTGTGGAGCACTGGCCATTTTACAAGTCCTTCTTCAAGAGAATTCAAAAAGCCAAAAGAATGGCCACACTGGATCAGACCAATGGTCCATTTAGCCCAATATTCTGTCTTCCAATAGTGGCCAATACCAGCTGCTTCAGAGGGAATGAACAAAACAGCAATTATCAAGAGATCCATCCCCTGTCGACCACTCCCAGCTTCTGGCAGCCAGAGACAGGGGGAGACAGAGCATGGAGCTGCATCCCTGACCATCTTAGCTAATAGCTATTGATAGCCCTATCCTCCATGGATTTACCTAATTCTTTTGTGAACCCAGTTATACTATTGACTTTCACAGCATCCCATGGCAATGAATTCCACAGGTTGACTGTGCCTTGTGTAAAGTAGTACTTCCTTTGTGTGTGTTGAACTGCTGTGGGGGAGGCAAAACTGAAACTCTTCTTCCTGGAAGGGTCCATGGAAGTCCCACTAGACCCTGGATGACCTTCCAAGAAGCTCCAGGTACCAGGCTTATCCCATGCACTGAGTGCCCTGGTGAGCCAAGACACCACCCTAGGCTCCTGTGAAACCCCTTGAGCCCCATTCATCAGTGGCATTGTTGATGTCTTCGAAAAGGGTCTGTAAGGAGCATTGCTCCAAGGATCAGGACAGACACCAGACCCCCTCTCCAAATAGGGGATGAAACCCTCCCCTAAGACTCATTCTTCTAATTCCTAAAGATGTGGTGTCAAATCTCTGTGTGCATCAAAACCCAAGTTAGCACCAATGGTCTCTTTCCTGCCTCAAGAACCGTATTGCCTCCAATATCATCAGCAAGTCACTAACCGTGGCACCAAACTTCACAGCACAGAATACTTTGGTACTGTCTTCCTCTGCACTGAGTACCTCTATACCAAGAACCATCACTACAATACTATCCACATCCTTAGCACAGACTGAGATCTTGACTACGGTCACTCGAGGATTTTCTGTATCTGCACCTGATGAATATTTCTGTCAACACCTTTCCCCCCAGTATTCTCATGGAGCATGAGCAACTCAAGAAGAGTGAAAGCAACCAGGGCAACCTGCATCTACTTCTTGGGAGAACAACCCAAAGAAATTAGACCTCTTTGGGAGGAAAATACATTTCACAGCAAGTCTCTAAATGAAAGTAGCAAATTATCAGGCACTACTTTTGAAATACAATTTCCAGCTTTGGGCAGACTTTCTAAGTTCATGGAGAGGCTTCTGAAGGACCAAAATGAAAGGCAGAGAGTCCTTTTAAGATAGAGATCACAGTTTCAATATTAGCCACAGCAATATTCTTCAGAGCCCCTAAAGAAATCAGTGATTTCACTGGAGGTGACTCTGTCTCTTCCTTGGTTTGCCTCACAATCTAAGGCATCAGACAAGAACCAGTTTTTAGGCACATGTTGAGAATCTGTCTGGACAACCTTTGGATCCACTTCCAAGTCTTTTTTTGGCAACTACCTTTCCTAATTCCTGGAGGCTTGGACTGGGATAACTTTGGACAGTTTGAGTCCTCAAGACAATCAGCATGACATATCCCATCCAGTTTCAGTCTGCTCTGGTCCCTCTTCAGGGACCCCTTGTGACCCTAACAGCATCCCAGGCAAGCAGCTCATTGGTAACTGGTAGTGAGTTTCAGATAGCTTATCTAGTTTATACCTCAACTCAATAATGTCATAACCTGTATCTAAAAGGTGGTGTGTACGAAATCAATAGAAAGCTAATAATATACACCACATGGAAAATATTCATGATCAGTATTTACAGAGGACAAATTCAAAATTACAAACATATCAGAAATCATCAGTGTGTCTGAAGTTACTCCACCCTAGACAAAGAAACATGGTTTCGCCACCTGGAAGGCATCTCTAAGATACATTAAGAGATAATATGAATGCAAATTACATAGTAGGTAAATAGGACTATCAAGAGGGTAGGGGAAAGAGATTGCAGGAAACAGATCAATTTTCATTTTAGGAAACATCAGCATGCAACTTCCTTCACCAGGAGACTCTATTTTGCCTACCTTGCAGCTTGAATGAACTTTATTTTGGAGGATAATCTTCAGAAGATTCCATCAAAGATTCGTTGGACTATAAAGAGAGGGGCAAAGAACCTGAACTTATTGTTCACCTAAAAACAAAGCACTTAGGATTTTGTAAGCAATCCTGACCAGATGGATGGTCAGCCATCTTGCTGGAAGGTGAATTGGTAAGAAAACTACATTGAACAAAGGCTGTCGCTTGTTCTATTAAGTCTTAGACTCTAGAAAGCATTTTTCACTTTTATTTGCTTGTAACCATTTCTAACTCATCTTTTATACTTGAATTCACTTAAAATCCTATCTCTGTTTGTTAATAAACTTGTTTTACTTTTAATCTAGCCCATTCCAGTGCTGTGTTTGATATAAAATGAATGTAAACTCCAGTTAATGTGGCACTCTCCCATTGGCATATGACATCTTTACCAGATTTAGCACTTCTAGTGTAGACCTACCCTCAGTCTTCAATATCTCAACCCCTTCATCCATCGTTTCAAATTCTTGATGGTTACCCTAGCCTCCATCATCCCATATTTGGATCCTATGGTCTGGTTCACAGCTCTCAACTTATACGATATCCACTTCCACATTTCAATACATCCTGCTCACAGAAAGTACCAGAGATTCTGAATAGGAGCATCACACTATCAGTATAACGACCTACTGTTGGCTTATCCAGGGCCATCAATGTTCTGGCAGTGGTGGTCACTCACCTGAGAAGGCAAGGAATCCGGGTGTGTCCCTATCTAGATGACTGGCTGGTATAGGAGAAATTCCCACATCAAGTGACTGAATCATTTCAGAGATCACTAAATCTCTTCATGGTACTGGCACTGAAGGTGAGCAGAGAAATCAACATTGACCCTAACCCAGAGCATAAAGTGTATTGGAGTAGTATTAGACCCCAGGTCAGCAAGAGCATACATCTTCCCACAAAGATTTCAGGCTAATTCATCTGGCAATGTCAGGCTAATCCCAGTACACCAGTGAGGATCTGCCTCAAATTCTTAGGGTACATCATGGCATGCTCCTATATCACAACATGTGGCAGACTTCTGCTTCAACATTTACAAAGGTGATTGAGATCAGTGTATCTACCCAACAGTCACACCATGGAACATTGAATGAGAATCCCATAAGAAGTTCTGTCCTCATTAAATTTGTGGATGGCTCCAACACAGGTATGCAGTGGAGTGCCATTTTCTATACCACTACTTACAAAAACTCCAGTAACAGATTTATCCATCCATGGGGTAGGACATGCACTTGAACAACTGAACATCCAGAAGAAATCCTCAGGAGACAGTACTGCACACAACATATTGTGACTCAGTGCCATTTAGCTGGCATGCAGGATGTTCCTGTCCCTCATTCAGGACCTGACAATCTAGTTGTTCATGGTCAACACTGTGGATGTGCACTACATCAGCAGGCAAAGGGAAGCCAATCTCCACTTTATTAGAAAGCCATGCAGCTCTGGCATTGGTGTATCAGTCTTCACATCACACCAGAAGTGCTACATCTCCCTGGTCTCTAGAACATCCTGGCAGTGCAACTCAGCAGAAACTTATCCAAGAATTATGAGTGATCCCTGAAGATCCCCTGAGAAGGGACCACTTGAGGGCCTCTCAAATGTGTTCCCTCCACAGCATCTTTTGCATATTGGGATTTCCAAAATCAGGAACCATTTGCAATATTTTAGAACAACAAATTCCACATGTTTAATTCCAGAAAATGCCCGAGCCTCGTGAACACCTTTCTTATACCATGGGTTCTAAATATAATGTACATATTCCCATCTACCTTTGATGCTCAGTGCATCAAGGAAACGGAGACTAGATGTCAGTCACATTATCATAATTCTGGCATGGACCAGACAATTCTATTCAGATTTACTGACTGTCACTATAAAGACAGGTCACCTTACCTGTCCTGCCACAACCTGGTTTCCCAGAACAGTGCTTGGAACAGTGCTCTGTTCTTCTCAACTGCTGAGGACAGGACAAAGGGTGATGAGGTTTAAATTGCAGCAAAGTCAGATGTCCAGAAAAAAATCCTAACTATAAGGGTAGTTAAGCACTAGAACAAATTACTCAAGGAGGCTGTGGAATCTCTGTCATTGGAGGTTTTTAAGAACAGGTTAAACAAAACTTTTATCAGGGATGGTCTAGATAATACTTAGTCCTACCTCAGTGTAAGGGACCAGACTAGATGATCTAGCGAGGTCCCTTCCTGTCCTACATTGCTATGATTTACCATTCAGTATTTCCTGGTACAAGCATCCACACTGGATGCCAGCTTTTGTAGGGCATTCCTACAATCTTTGTTCAAATAAAACTCCTATTACCCACTTCCAGGCAAATAGGCAATTGTTTGTAGGTCACCAGGAGTGAAATCTCTGTCAACACTCACTAGAAGAAGAGAAAACCATAGCTTACCCTACAGTAACTGTGCTTCTTCAAGATGTGTTCACACACAGACTCCACAGCCTGCCTGCCTTCCCTGCTAATCAGAGTCCCACTCCTATGGCATTCTGATTGAAGGAACTAAGTGTGGCTTACAGCTACCCTACCCTTTATACACTCTGTTATGGGGAGTGCTACAATGCTGGCATGGCCCCATGGACCCAGTGGAGACCACTATTCAAAAGAAACTGATCGTGTGTGCATGGGGCACATCTTGAAGAACCAGCCATTGTAGGGTAAGTAACTGTTTTATGTGGCCTAGAGAGAGAGAGAGAGAATTGACTAGATCTGGATCACATTGGAACTCTGTGTCAGAATAAAAAATTGAGACTCAGGAGACCTAGGTTTAGTACAGTGCTAGGACACATGAACATCATCCATTTCTGCTAGAAATGTGAATGCAGCTTTTCACTGTCTTTATTTTAAAAACTCTTGTATCCTGTTACAAACCAACAGAGAAAAGCACGAACTTATAAAACATGCAAAGAAGGCTACTAACAACCTATTTAGGCCCTAAAATTTAATTCCTTTTAAGATAACTCCTAAATAATATTCCAGGTGGTTTGTAGGTTATATTGTTAAATTATTTTCTACTGAGAGGTATCTGTTCATTATCCAGTGATGCTGCATAGATTTTACTTTTATTTAAAGCACAGATATGCTTTGAAAATTACTATAAAAGTGGCACTTTCCTATTTAATAGATGTGGCTGGGTGGGTGTTTTCAAGGTAATATCTGCTGACTACTTTTTATTTTTTATATCAGTGCAGAGCCAGCACAGTTAAAGAGTCAGTTGGTTTCTGTTCCTTGAGTATCATCAACAGAGTAAATTACTAAATTCCAATCAGGTAAAGTTGTACAAGCTAATGGAAAGCAATGGGCCAACAGAAATGTCATCTGTGGTATAATATGGGTTTGCGCAGGTGTAACTGAAGACCTAATTT
Source organism: Mesoclemmys tuberculata (assembly GCA_007922155.1). Lineage (NCBI taxonomy): Eukaryota > Metazoa > Chordata > Testudines > Chelidae > Mesoclemmys > Mesoclemmys tuberculata. The sequence continues at coordinate 66,834,157 of ML675613.1, read as the reverse complement.
GTCACATAAAACCTTTGTTACTGGTGGTGATGCACAAGAAGGAAAGCAATTTGCTTGGTTGTCTGATGCCAGGTTGAGTTTTCAGGGCTGGCATCTAGTTGGAGGAAACATCTTTTTATCTGTACACTAAACACATTGGATCAGAAAATCCCCTGAGAAATAATAACATGGAGCTGCTTCATTCCATTTTTACAATGACTTTTCAGAAAAGAACATTTAACAGAAGGGGAATTTTGGGAGCATATGGCTGAGATTTTCAAAAGTGTGCATCATTGGCCTAATTCTACTTGCGTGGAAGACGATTGGAGTTTTAATTCTTCTTTTAGCTCATTGTCATTTGGAATACAGGCTTTAACTATATCTATACAACTGAAGTACAGTGTATCCAGCTGTTAAAAATGGTTTTGTTTTTCCCTTTTTCCAGCTAAGACATTTGGGAAATGATGAAGTACACATTGTCTGGTCAGAGCATACTCGAGACTACAGGAGAGGAATAATTCCTACAGAATTCGGTGATGTTCTTATTGTTATCTATCCAATGAAAAACCATATGTTTAGTATCCAGATCATGAAAAAACCCGAGGTAAGAGTTTCTTTTGTGTTTTTCCTCATGAGTTGACTAACTTTTGGGTTGTCTAGATATATGCTGCTTTTTTTTCTGGTATGACAGATTGATCCAACAAGGTAATCCTTCTTTAATAATAACAATAGTAATAGCTACAAAATAGAAGTTGTGTACTGAGTGCAGTGTATGGAGGAAAATAAGCAACTGTGAATTAAAGGGCCATAATCCCATCAACCAGTTCTGATAACTAATATAAACTGCAAGAACAAAGGTTAGAGTATTTATGTACTCACTTGAACTCTGAGATTAGATTAAATTAGTCTGTTTTTTTAGATTTTTATTTTATTGTGTTAGTACATGATTCCAAATCCTAGATTTATGTCCTGAACAAGCCATCTCTTCCTCCATTCAGTTGCGCCATGCCACTTTCCTCTCCTTCATCTCTCAGCCATTTTTCCCCTTCCCTTAGACTGCCACACAGGAATTCAGGTCCAGATTCAGAAAGCTATTTCAGCATGTTGGCTTTAATTGGGCTACTTGTCATTCTTAAAGTTAGGCATATGCTTAAATATTTTGTTGAACTGAAGACTTAGTGTGGTTGCCTCCCTGTCTGTTTCTCATGCCCATGTTCTTTAACTGAACCAGCTGAACCATTCAATGTGGCTTGAGCAGCTGTTGGAATGGAAGCAGCTGTGTATGGTTGGATTGCATAATTCATAGGTGTGATGTCAGTGTCATGGATTTACATATTTATATTTTACAACATTGCATTTTGTTTACTATAAATATCAAAACTAATGTGCTACATGAGAGAAATGGGAAGTCAACCATATGGCACTGAGTGTGGTATGGTAGTGGCATCCATATGGCACTCAATATGGCACTAATACCATAAATGATATGGTACTCCAATGATGCACACATTTTAATTAAAATGTTACATTTTTTCTTATTAGCAAAGTATGAGGGGTTGCATTATTGCCGTATTTTATCATTTTTTCATTGCTTTAAGTAAGAAGGGAACATCCTTGCTCTAATACTATTTTCCATTACATGGAAAATGAATGACTCAAACAAGATAACTTCAAGATTCTCATAATTGAGCAATGGCATGAGTAATGGCAAAAATAGTGCATTTAAAACTTTTTCGTAGTATGGATCACATCTTAGCAGGCAGATTAGCTATTGGGTACCTCTCCCAATTATGCTCACATAGACCACCTATCTTCCTCTTTGCAGTCATATATAATCCTTGTGGTGACAACTACAACAATTGCTTACACACACACACAAAAAGGAAGGTATTTTATATATTTTTACCTTTTTTGATGTTGTATAGTAGCTAAAAACAAGGAAGAAACCCAGCACTGTGTAACAAGCCCGCTATCTGTGTAACACCCAGCAAGTGCTCCACAGATCACGAGAGTTCCACACACATCTGCTCCAGAGTGTTGTGGGAGTCCGCTGGTCAATGAAAAATATGATACCAGAATATTAGAGCCAGATAATTCTAGGGACTTTTGGGGATATACCTATATTAAGGACCAAACTTTCTGCTAGTCTCTACCTAACTTCTAAAACTGTGTATATAAGTTTGTGTACTCAAAGCCTGAATTTGCAGACATATCTGGTAGTCAGCCATGTGTCAATATGCACACAAATACAAGATTTGACATCTGTGAGTTTCACATGAAGTTATCATGAATACTGCAATGAAGGAAACACATGAGAGCAAATAGGGGAGCAGACCTTCCATATGTAATCATACTTTTTATTTTGTATTTGTTTAACATATAGGCAAAAAGCATTCAGATTGATTTTATTATTCATGTACTTAGCTCCCAAAACATACTAAGTATGTTACACACAAAGTAGACATGGGGGCAAAATCCTTGCCCTTTTCAAATCAATTACAAATTTCCTGTTCAATAGGACCAAGATTTCACATCTGGTTTCTGCTTCAAAGAGTATACAGTCTAATTGTAAATATGACATAAAAAGTAAGAACAACAAACTAGGTGGGGGAAGAGAATGGAGGATGAGGATCCAGTAATAGTCACATGACAGCTATGTGCATATTTAGATGGTTTGACACTATAGATGCATGTTGTATCTCTAGCTATCATTGTTTTTAAAGTGGGAAATCATTTCCCTTCACCTAGCCTTTGAACTTCATAAATGTCACATATACGATTTACTATAAGGCTTTTGGCAGAAAGTACCGAAAATAAGACTGGATGAGACACAATATTCAAATGGTTACTGAAAACGGAATGTACTGAAAAATCACCTGTTACCAAGGATATCATGTAGTAATATGGCTATGTATTTTCATGAAAGAATAGGTCTATCACAAATAATTGTTGTGATTAACTGGAGATGAGGAGGAAAAAGAATGATGAGCACTTCAGTGTTAATGTTGATTGCTAATTGTTATAGCAGAGGCTTCATATTAGGGTTGAATTTATGAATTTCTGATTCAGGTTCCATTCTTTGGTCCACTCTTCGATGGTTCTATTGTGAATGGAAAAATTCTTCCTATTATGGTTCGTGCAACAGCTATAAATGCAAGTCGAGCACTGAAATCGCTGATCCCATTATATCAAAACTTGTATCCTTTTCACCCTGTACAATTTCCACATTATGTTAACTTTGCAGAGTTAACGATACTTATCTCATGTTTTTGTTTAAAGCTTAGATTTCTATCCACTTAATTCAAGGAATATATTTTAAACTGATGTTTTTAAGAAACTTCAGATTAATGCTTTTAAATTGTCCAAATGAAGATTCTTTTGCTATTAAATACGGAATGATGGTTTCACGTACAATCCATTTTATATAGATATTTTTTTCAAAAATAGCGGCTTTGTGGTATTATTAGCAGGTTGTTCCTTTAGTGAAAGTAGATAGTTGTTCATTGTTTACATTGTGTAATTTTGTTTTTCAATCCCAATGAGACTGTTTTTGCTTCAAAAAGAGAAAAATGACTTTCTATTATTGCTGCTAATTAGACTGGTTATTGTGGCACCTGATACATGGTTGTATAATACAGTTAAGAATACAAGGCCATCATCAGAGTGACATAGGCATGTCTTTGTAGAGAAGCCTGAAAAGATTTTCCTGTTGGAATTTTATATTTCTGTAAGCTTCAGAACAAGGAGCTCCTAAGAAAACAAGATTACAGAACATAAGTGAAAATAAAAGCATGAGGTAAGCTAGTCCACTTTAAAAAAAAAAATTAAAACCACGTAATGTAATACAGCTGTTATGTACCTATATCTGCATATATCATTACATAGTAAATGGTCTGTTTTTTATTTTTCTCCCCTTTTTAAGATTGACTTCCATTATTACTGTTTTTGAACTAGTAAACGTATGTTCTTGTATCTATTTTAAGTAATGAACAAGAGAGTATAAATTTGAATTAAGATTTTTTTTTTAAAATCCATATGTTAACTTCTATCTGCAGTGTAGATTTATTGCCTTGTATTTGTCATCCGATAGACTATTACTCAAATGTTCTGTGTTCTTTCGGAAATTGACTTTATAGTAGTTGTGTAATTATGCTTTTATTCTCGCATCTGATATGATGATATGGATTTATAGATGGATGATGGTTTATCTCATTGATCAAATTTAATGACAGTTATGCAGTCTTTTTGTTGACAGATGTGCAGATACACCATTATTTCCCTTTTAGAGAGGTTTGACTTTTTTTTTTTTTTTAAACAATGTCTCAAAGTGACTTGGTCTAGGAATTCCAAATGTGTTGTCATCATTGGATCTCAAAAAAAGCTAGAACATAGTAATGTACTGAACCATTCAGCATGGACAGTTGAAATTTACTTGCCTGAAAATAACCTTTGCAAAGTATCAGTATATCTGACTTTTTGTGAGGAGTACTATGAATGTAACAAAACCCACAGATGTAACCTGCAGGTTTTTTAATTCTATACCCAGAAATTGTACAGGACCTGAAAGCTATATACTGCAAGAACTCCTGCAGCAGTTGCACATGGTTCTTTGAGTAATATCTCTGTGAGTGCTCCACTCTACGTGTTAGCGCGTCCTTGTGTCCTCAAGAGATGTTTGCCAGCAGTTCTCATCCGAGTCGCACATGTGCCATCCCCGTCTCGCAGCTTTTCACCCTTTTCGGCATGCGCAACCTGACCCCCTCAGTTCCTTCTCAACCATCCGCCGTCTGAGACGGAACCCTCAGCAGTTCTCCTCAGCTCATCAGTTAGCTTGTTGTTAGTTAATTTTACTGTTAAATTTTAGCCCATTTTTTTTTTCAGTACTTACCCTTCCTATAACCACACCTAAAAAAATTTTTCATTATATATTTCCCCTCTTCCTCTCCACCATAAAGCTAGAGGTTCATTTTGTTCCCTTTCACAGAACTGGGCATCATGCTGGGTTCACCTGACTTCAAAAGATGCACTTTGTCTCGGGACGTGATCGCAGCATCTGACGGGGCACTCACAATGTGTCAGATGCCCGGGTGAGGGACACGTAATGCAGAAATGTGTCCACTTTAAAATCTTGAAAGCCAGAGCCTGACATGGCAGAGACCTGTGGCTGAAACTTATCCTCATGAAGAAGTCACTTATCCTTATCCTCATGGAGGAGTCAGACCTGCTTCTGACCCTGGACAAGGGAACACCTCGTCAGAGGGAAAATCCACTAGAAAACGTCACTCAACCCCACCTGGAACTGAGTTGGCCAAGAGAAAGGAGGTCATCAGCCGCAGCTGGAGACCCGGTACCGATGAGGCTATAGGTTCCTCAGGTACACCGACTCTCTCAACACCAAAAGACTCCCAATGTCCCGGTATGGAATCAAGAGGCAAAAGTAAAAAGTCCTCCTCCGATATGGCACCGATAAAATTAACAGTTCACAAACCAACAATTAAAATGGCAAAAACCACCACAGTGTCAGCACCCATAGAGTGCATGGCACTGACCAGAGTACTGACATGTCATGGCACCGACACCAACAAAAACAATGGCACCAGCACCGATGGCACCACCGACAACTATGCCAGCACCACCCCATACCTCAGGACCCACCCCGGTGCTGAGCCTGCAGCAGCACTGACTACAGCACCACCATGAAAACGGAGAAATGGCACCACCACAAACTGGAGGAGATACTATTAACATCCTCTCCTCAATCACCACTCTACAGCACAGATACCTCCCCCATACAGTTCACTCATGGAGAAGACATCTCCCAATCCCATTCTCCAGTGACAATGAGAATGAAGGAGGTGGCGCTATATTCTCCTCCCAACACTCCTCTCCCACTAGACCTAACACATGGTTAAGCTAAGCTTAGGTCACAACCCACACCAATCCCTTACAATATGCAGTGGCCAGGCTGGGATAACTGGTCCACCTATACCAGATTCTATAGTAGACCTCCAAATCCCCACGGAAACATACCCAGATCACCTACAAGGTCTGTCGCAATAGCACTGAACCTCCTGAACCCTCAGAAAAAAAGGAGGAAAGCATGCAGCAGGACACAACTGCTGGACACAACTCATTGTCCCCACCAGATAAGGCTATAATCCCTCCACATTCTACCACTGTGGATGATTTTAAGTGGTTCCAAGAGTTGTTTAAAAGAGTAGCTGATAATCTAAAAATCGCACTCCAGGAGGTTGTAGAAATGCAGCACAAACTACTCAAATCCTTCAAATCTCAGCCTCATAAAAAAATGCTCTTCCAATTGACAATGCACTGATAGAACCAGCCAATAATATATGGCAAACACCAACCACCATTCCTCCCCCCACCTGCAAAAGGGCAAACAAGAAACAGTATGTTCCCGCTAGGGGTACAGAGTTTCTCTTTACCTTCCCAGCACCGAATTTCCTTGTAATGGAGGCAGCAAACCAGAGGGGCAAGCAACAGGACAAATGAGCTCCACAGGACAAGAATGGGAAAAGATTAGACTTATTCTGCAGAAAGATCTGTGCATCAGCAACTCTACAGCTACGAGTAGTGAATTATGCAGTGTTCTTATCCCAGTACAACTACAACAACTATACAAAGATATCTGAATTTATCGGTGACCTTCCCTGATTAAAAAACAGAGCAATTCCAATCTCTGATAAACAAGGGTCAACTAGTCGCAAGAACTGTGTTGCAAGCCTCTCTTGATGTCGTGGACACTGCAGCCAGAATGGTAGCAACGGCCATTGTCATGTGCAAGCTTTGCAGCTCCATTCTGCAGCATTACCTAGGCAGTTGCAATCCACCATAGAAGATCTCCCATTCAATAAGGTGAAGCTCTTTGTGGGGGGGAAAGAAATGAAGTTATGCACACAATGGAGGATTCACGAGCCACATTGCAAACCCTTGGCATATATATCCCTGCGATGAGAAGGAAGCAATAGAGATATCAATCATACCCTCAGATATCAACAATACTTACAACACAGATGATATGACCAGGTATGCACAAGACAGACCTCAAAGACGCCAATAGTCAAACCAACAACCATCAACATCCCAGTCGTCCCACTCCAAACCACAATTTTGACATCTTGGTCGAGGGTCTGCACAACCTCTCTCATCATCCAGTGCCAATATCGATGGCAACAACTGTCCTGTTTAACTACCAACTGCGCCCCTTCTACCACGACTGGGCGAACATTACAATGGACAGATGATTCTAGAAATTGTTCAGTTGAAATATACCATCCTTTTAAATCCATTCCCACTACCCAATCACCTTTCCTGTCCCTCTTGAGGGACCCATCTCACAAGCACCTATTATAACAAGAGGTGGAACATCCCCTTCAGTTAGGTGTCATAGTGCATGTTCCTCACCAACACCAAGGAAGAGACTTCTTCTCCCATTACTTCTTGACCCAAAAGAAAACTGGAGGATGGAGATCCATCCTAGACCTCAGAAAACTGAACAAGTTAGTAAAGGTACAAAAATTCAAGTTGGTCACACTGTCTACCATAATACCAACACTGGAATAGCTGGACTGGTTTACAGCCCTTAACCTTCAAGACGCATACTTTCACACCACTATCCATGCAGCACACAGAAGATTCTTGAGATTCATACTGGAAACCAATCAATACCAATACACGGTATTACCCTGTGGCCTTTCTACTGCACTAAGGGTTTTTCCCAAATTGCTGACCATAGTAGCAGCTCATCCATGCAGGGAAGGAATCATGATATTTCCCTATCTGGATGACTGCTTGATAAAGTTGCACAGTCAACTGCAGGCTGTTCAAGCCATTCAACACACAAGAGCACTGTTCCCAAAGCTTGGGCTGAGGATGAACAACAAAAAGTCCACTTTCGAGCCTGTATAGCAATTAGAATTCATAGGTGCTCACCTGGACTCACTCACTTGCAGGGCATCACTACCAAAGGCTGGGTTCACTACCATAGTAAAGCTGGAATCCATAATAAGTAACAGCCCGACTTTGAATGCGCACACATGCCTACAAATGCTGTGACATACGGTGGCCGCCACCTTTGTAGTACAGCACACACATGCTTGCCCTACAGGGACACTACTTGAAGAAGAGGAGAAGGTTACTCACCCTGTGCAGTTACTGAGGTTCTTCGAAATGTAAGTGTCTGTGGTTGCTCCACTACTCTCCCTCTTCCTCTCTACTTTGGAATCAAAATCTCCCTCTCCACCATAGAGAAGGAATAGAGGGGGTTGAGCTTCATGCTCCAAAAAGGGCGCCAACGATGCCATGAGACAGGGATGGCACATGCACGACCCAGACAAGGACTGCTGGCAAAAATCTCCGATCGAGGATGCGCCAACATCTAGAGTGGAGCATCCACAGGGGGACACATATCGAAGAACCTCACTTACTGCATAGGGTGAGTGCTCATTCTGTGCTCATAATTGTAGCTACTTATCTACATATTATCATGCATCATTATTTTATACAGTGATCACCATTAAAATAGACATTTATCATTTTAAATCATTAGTATTGCTGTGGTATAAAAAGTATTCCCTGTATTTAATATTAGATACTGTTGTTGGAATTTGTGCCCCATCTAGCATTCATGTCAAGTGTCAATGTACTGGATAGCAGTTTTAACTGACTGCATTATTAGGTGGTGACATAATGTGAATTGTCATCTGCCTATGCTCAAATGATGTATTATGTTCACTACTGTTCGTAATACTTTGAATATAAAAACCTTTACTATAATTGTGAACATTTGCATTACCTAATCTTCATAACACCTTTGTGAGGGAGTGAGCAGGGCTTCAAAAACCTACTTGCCCAGGATGAATAAAATGTCTTCCCTGGTGAATTGGGCTATGAGGCCCCTACCTGCTTCTGTGGAGAAGAGGAGTGCAGAATAGCCCTGTTGCTGCTCCTTTAGCTGGAGTGAAAGGAAGAAAGAGAGAGCAGAGTGACCTAGACAATGCTAGTCCATTTTAAGGCAGGGAGAGGATGAAATAGACCAATATAGTAGGAGCCTTTACTTTTTAGATGGTAAGCAGGAAAGAAGAGCAGAGGGTCCAGGTGGAGAGAGAGTTTAAGATAAGTTAAGGGACTTCTGCGTGTCCAGTAGTGTGGCAGTTGCAAAACAGAGAGCCTTGCAAAGAAGCAGCAGCTGAATTGATTATTTAATTAATTTGGGCAGGATGGACAGATTTAATTGGGGCGCAGTGTTGTTATATGTTAATGACATTGACGATGGGCCAATAGTAATTAAACTAGACTAGGTTTTGAGGAAGCAGATCATGACAGACTAGCTGAGTGTTCTGGCAGATGAGTATCAGACACGTTTCTGAAGCCCTGTAGTTGAGTATTATCTCTCCTTTTTGACGATGGAGAAGCTGAAAGAGAGATGTTCAAAGCCACTGTAGTAGTTGATTTCAAAGCCAGGATTAGAACATAGGAGTCTGACTCCCTGACTGGTATTATACCCACCATGTCATGTCACCCTTCAGTATATAGGATATGCTACCTGGAAGACATTTTTGGATTACTGTTGGTCAAGTGATACCCAGTTGTGTGTTTCTCCATATCCTGAAGGGGCTTTTTGGTGTCTCGGGAAATATATTGCAGAAATTTGGGACTTGATTAGATATTAGCATATATAATACCCCAGAAAAACTAGAATTATACTAATTGGTTCAGACATGAGACTAGGTATCGATGACCATCTCTCTTTCAAGGGGGAATGTTTCCGAGGTCTGAGTTGGTGCAGTCTATAAATGTGGTCCTGACTTAAAAAGATCAGGTGTTGACCATGGTCAGTGGTGGTTTTTGTCATCCTCAGAATGTAACCTGACATCAACCCTTTCTCTCTCATGATGGCCTGAAATGATGCATGCCTTTTCAACATCAAGAGTTAAATAACTGCCATCCCCTCTTTTGAGGAAGCTAATCTATCACCTTCCCACTTGTATGCTGCTCTGGATTTCTGTTTGAAATGCAAGAATTAAGTTAATGGACAGTCCCAAATATCTTTCTGAGTTTCATCAACCTTGCCTTTTAAATACTTTGTTTGAAAAAGTTTTCAGTAAGGCACAGTGATTTAGTTTTCTTTAATTATGTGATTTTAATTTTAATTCGTTTAAATTTCTTTTATCTGATATATGTTGAATTGTTTTAATTCTCAGAGAAGACTATGGGAGATAGGCACCATAAAATGATTTATTATTATAGCATTTTAACATGATCAAAGCTAACCAGACTTGTCAGTAGAGGAAGTGAGTAAGAGACAGGAGGTATCTTTTCATTTAAACATGGCATTCAGCTTTCATTGTTTCATCTGAGTTAAGAGAAGAACACTGCAAGTATGGAGTCATTACATTGCCGTATAGAACTTGCTTGAGGCATCCTTTCAGGCTTCAGGCAATGCCTTACAAGACCCTCCAGCAACCCTCCCCCCAAACAGAGTGGGAGACGACATATGGGAACCACTTATGTTGCCTTTCCCCAGAGGCAACAGTATGTCCTTCCCTCCCTCACTGTTAATCTGTGTCCCCTACTTCTCAGTTCAGCTACTTCTCTCACTCTACAACAGCTGTCCATTCTTCTTGCAAATAGTGTACTTCCCAGGCTGCATGCACACTGGAAAAATTCAAACCCAGAATTCACAGCCACTATAGTTCATCCAGTGGTAGAGATGGGGATCAAGTTTTTTTTCTCCACCATGTTATCTAGCACTGTTGCCCAACATCTCTGGCATTATTAAATACCAATTAATTCAGTTTACTATATAGAAATTTCTGATTACATATTCTCATTAGAGGTCCCTAAATGAGAGAGAGCATTCATTGCCATTACATTCTAAATACAGAACCTACCAATGTATAGGAAAGTAATCAGTAGCAGAGAACTTGAACTTCTCCTTCGAGTGGTTGCTCAGATGCATTCCACTTAGGTGTGTGCGCGCCCTCGTGCACAGCTCTCCGGAGAACTTTTCCTAGCAGCCCCTGCAGGGGCCGGTCTCAGCGCCCCCTGGAGTACCGCCATTATGCAGCGGTATATATAGCACGACCGGCCCCTCCCCTCCTCAGTTCCTTCTTTCCGCCCGTGACGGCCAGTTGAGAACTACCCCTGCTCTTCAACAGTTTGTGTTTCTCCTTAAAGTGAGTAGATAGTTTAACAGTTCACCCTGAACTAAGTTAGTTTTTAGTTAGTGAGGGTTTTTAGTTAGTTTAGGGAGCCTTCGGGCTCGCGGCGTCCCGGCTATGCCGGGTTCGCCGGGCTTCAAGCCATGTGCTAGCTGCGGCAAGGCCTTCCCGGCTAGCGACCCCCATGACCGTTGTTTGCGGTGTTTGGGGGAACTGCACCGTAGGGATCGGTGCAGTATCTGTAAGTCCTTTAAGCCTCGGACTCAGAAGGAGCGGGAAGTGAGGCTTAGGGCTTTTCTGATGGAGTCCGCTTTAAACCCGGCGTCCGAGCCATCGCGGACTACTCCGGCACCGAGTGTGTCTTCGGTGCGGAGTGCGCCTCCGGCACCGGGGGTCTCGGTGCCGAAGAGGAAGAAGCGCCGCCCGCGCTTGCAGCTCTCCCCCGCACCGCAGGAGCGGCCTGGGTCGAGTTCGGAGGTGCTCCTCCTTATGGACATGCCGCCGGCATCTGCTCCGGCACCGGCCTCTGCTCCGGCACCGGCACCTACTAGGGAGGCTCCCCCGACTCCTGGAAGTGGGGGACCCCCTATACGGGACCCTTCGAAGCCGGAGGCTATCGAGGCGGCTCAGGCTTTGTTGGAGTTGCCTACGCCTCCGGCACTCTCTCACCGGAGAGAGACAGGGCCCGTTTCCCGGGGCAAACCCGCGATGGGGGGCCCCGAAGGGTGGGCGGCCCCGGCACCGATGGACAGGCCGCCCACCACCCGACGCAGGAGAGTCGAGCTCGGAAGCTCCTCTCCATCTTCGTCCTCGGACGACGCGTCGCGGCACCGTTCCCGGCACCGCTCCAGGTCCCGGCGTCGTTCCCGGCACCGTTCCAGGTCCCGGCACCGCTCTGGACATCGCTCTTCGTCGCGGCACTTCTCCTCGTCGTCGAGTTCAGGCTCGGCACCGAGACGGCGTTCTCGGCACCGCTCCCCAGCATCGAAGCGACGAAAGACCCCCCGGTACCGGTCGTCTTCTTCGGCGTCGCCTCGTCGGCACCGAAGTCGGAGTCGCTCTTCGAGATCGTCGCATGGCGAGTCTCGGAGCGCGCCCTCCCGGCGTCATCACCGCCTGCGTTCTCCTGACTCGGGGTCCCGGACCCGATGTCAGGAACGGATATGGTCGTCGGCACCGCAGCCGGCACCGGCACCGCAGCCGGCACCGGACCCAGCACTGTTACCGGCACCGTCCGTTGCGGCACCGGTGCCGCCTCTGAGCTGGCCACAGGGACCCTGGCAGTGGCCGTTGTGGGCCCAGTGGGCGGCTCAGATGGGGCAGGGAACTATGTCAGCCCCTGCCTCTGTCACCCAGACTCAGCAAGCACCTTCGGTGCAGGAGGGTGACCGCTCCTCTGGGGAAGAGGAGGAGGAGGAGGACCCTGGGGAGGGCCCCTCCACTGGGCCCCGCCACCCATCTTACTCGTCGTCCCCGGATGAGGCGGCGGTACGAGACCAAGGAGCCCCGCTCGTTGATTTTAAAGCACACCAGGAGCTCCTAAAGCGGGTGGCTTTGAACCTTGGCCTTGAGGTCAAGGAGTTAGAGGAAGAGGTGGACCCCCTCTTCGGCCGCGTGGGGGCCCAGGGACCGGCTAGGGTGGCCCTTCCTGTGCATGAGAGGGTCCTGCGCCTGGCTAAGTCAGTCTGGCAGACCCCTGCCTCGGTTGCCCCGACCTCTAAGGGCGCCGAGAGGAAGTATTACGTGCCAGCCGAGGGGCACGAGTACTTGTATGCGCACCCTGCCGCGGGTACTTTGGTGGTGGATGCCGCCAATCAAAAGGACAGGCAGGGTGCTCAGACTGCCTCCCCTAAAAATAAGGAAGGCAGGAGGCTGGACCTTTATAGGAGAAAGGTCTATTCGACTGGGGCGCTTCAGCTGAGGGTAGCCAACCATCAGGCTCTCCTCAGCAGGTACAACTTGAACCTGTGGGACTCCTTGAGGAGGTTTATGGAGTCTCTCCCTCCAGACCAGGCCGCAGACTTTGGTATGGTGCTGGAGGAGGGTTTGTCTGTGGCAACCGCGGCCCTGCAGTCTGCGTCGGACGCTGCAGAAACAGCCAGCAGGGCTATGGCCTCTGCCGTTGCGATGAGGCGGGCAGCGTGGCTGCAGTCCACAGACCTGTCGTTGGAGGTGCAGCAGTCCATCCAAGACTTACCCTTCGATGGAGCCGCCCTCTTTTCGGAGAGGACGGACGAGAAGCTGCACGCTCTCAAGGACTCAAGGGCAACTTTGTGCTCCTTGGGCCTGTACACGCCCCAGGCGGCTAGACTGCAGAGTCGCCAGCAGCCGCAGCAACCGCCACAACGTCAGCAGCAGCAGTCTAGGCCGCAGTCTAGGCCCTTCCCCACCGCAAGGGGTAGGGACAGGACCAAGGGCTCTGGACGGCGTGATCGCCCGACGTCGTCCTCCTCTTCCTTTAAGGGACCCTCTCAAGGGCCTAAAGGGAAGAGACAATTTTGACGGTGTCTCCGAGGGTGGCACCGTCTCATGTTCCCTGGGTTCCCCGCCTTTCCAGGACAGGCTCAAGCCGTATCTCGGCCTGTGGCGGGAGGTAACATCGGACCAATGGGTCCTCAGCATCGTGCGCTGGGGATATGCCCTTCAGCTCCTGGCCTCCCCTCCCCACTCCCCACCCCCTCCGTCCCTCTTCAGGGACCCATCTCACGAGCAATTACTCCTTCAGGAGGTTCAATCCCTCCTAGTCAAAGGAGCCATAGAAGTGGTTCCACCACTCGAGGTGGGGAGGGGATTCTATTCGAGGTACTTCCTCGTTCCCAAGGCCAACGGAGGCCTCAGGCCTATTTTGGACCTGCGCAGGCTCAACAGGTTCATAAAAAAGCTGAAGTTCCGCATGGTATCCCTAGCGTCCATCATTCCTGTCCTAAACCCAGGGAACTGGTTTGCCGCCCTCGACCTGAAGGATGCGTACTTTCACGTCTCCATCCTTCCCGCCCACAGGCGGTACCTAAGGTTTGTGGTAGCTGGTGGCCACTACCAGTTTACGGCCTTGCCCTTTGGCCTGTCTTCCTCCCCCAGAGTGTTCACCAAGTGTATGGCGGTGGTGGCGGCCTTCCTGCGGCGCAGGGGGGTCCAGATATTTCCCTACCTGGACGACTGGTTAATCAGGGGCAAGACCAGGTCGCAAGTGTGCGAGGCGGTCTCTCTCGTCCAGTCCACCTGCCATGCTCTGGGGCTGCTCATAAACGAGCAGAAGTCGACGCTGCGTCCGGTGCAACGCATAGACTTCATAGGGGCCCACCTGGACTCGGTGCAGGCGAAAGCCTCCCTCCCACGTTCCAGGTTCGAGGCCATGACAGCGATAATATCGCAGCTTCAGAGGTGCCCCACGGCTACAGCCAGGCACTGCCTGCAGCTGTTAAGCCACATGGCCTCGTGCACCTATGTGGTGAGGTTGGCCCGCCTCAGGCTCAGGCCCCTCCAAGGTTGGCTGTCCAAGGTTTACATGCCCAGCAGGCATGCTTTGAGCAAGGTGGTAACGGTGCCCCCTTTGGTGTTGGGGTCACTGACTTGGTGGCTGGACCCCGGGACTGTGTTGGAAGGGATTCCCTTCAGGGCTTCCACCCCCTCGGTCACCCTGATCACGGACGCATCGGACCGGGGGTGGGGAGCCCATATCACCGGTGGTCTGACCACGCAGGGTCGCTGGTCCCGGAGGGAGTTGGCCCTCCATATCAATGTGAAAGAACTGAGGGCAGTCAGACTGGCATGCGAGGTGTTTCGCCACTCTATTGGGGAGAATGGTGCAGGTGTTAACAGACAATACCACTGCAATGTATTACATCAACAAGCAAGGGGGGGTGCGCTCCTCGGCGTTGTGTCAGGAGGCGCTTCGACTCTGGGACTTGGCGGTGAGGTGCAATTTCTGTTTAACCGCCTCTCACCTGCCTGGGGTCAGGAACGACGAGGCGGACCGCCTCAGCAGGTCATTCCTACCCCAACACGAATGGTCTCTCCACCCCGAGGTGGTGGACAGGATTTTCCGCGTGTGGGGTGTTCCCCGTCTGGACCTCTTCGCGTCAGTGTGGAACGCGAAGTGCCCGATGTTCTGCTCGCTCAGGGGTCGCGAGCCGGGCTCCCTTTCGGATGCATTTCTCCTCGAATGGACGGGGGCCCTCCTGTATGCATTTCCCCCCTTCCCGCTCTTGCCCAGGGTCCTCTTGAAAATCAAGCGGGACAGAGCGGATGTGATTCTGATCGCCCCAGCGTGGCCGAGGCAGTACTGGTTTTGCCTGCTCCTGGACTTGTCTGTCGCTCCCCCGATCGAGCTCCCGAGGAGACCGGACCTGCTCTCCCAGGACCACGGCCGGCTACTGCATCCCAACCTGGACTCCCTGCACCTGATGGCCTGGAGGCTCTCTGGCTGACAGAGGAGGAGAGAACCTGTTCGGAGCAGGTCCAACGCGTGCTCTTGGGAAGCAGGAGGCCCTCCACGCAGCTCGCCTACAGGGCCAAGTGGAGGAGGTTCACCTGCTGGGCGGAGTCGTGGGGCGTAACCCCCGGTACGTCCCCCGTGCAGGCTGTCCTGGATTACCTGCTGCAGCTTAGGCTACAGGGGTTAGCGTTGGCCTCCCTCAGGGTACACCTGGCGGCCATATCGGCGTTCCACCAACCGATGGGGGGACGATCCCTGTTCTCCCACCCCATGTCGGTGAGGTTCCTCAGGGGAGTTGAGAGGCTTTACCCGCAGGTCCGTGACCCGGTGCCTCCCTGGGATTTGAACCTGGTCTTAGATAGGCTAACGGGTCTCCCCTTTGAGCCCTTAGCCACCTGTCCAATGATGATCCTTTCCTGGAAGGTGGCTTTTCTCGTGGCCATTACCTCGGCCAGGAGGGTCTCTGAGCTAAGGGCCTTAACCTCGGAGCCCCTCTATACCATGTTCTACAAGGACAAGGTTCAGCTTAGGCCTCACCCAGCGTTCCTGCCTAAGGTAGTTTCCCGGTTCCATTGTAACCAAGATATTTTCCTCCCCGTGTTTTTTCCTAAACCGCACGGGTCCGAGGACGAGAGGAGACTTCACACCCTCGATGTGAGGAGGGCGCTGGCGTTCTACCTAGACAGGACGAGGCCGCTCCGAAAGACCACGCAGCTCTTCGTCGCGGTGGCAGAGAGGATGAGAGGCTCCCCGGTCACCTCCCAGTGCATCGCCAGGTGGATCACCACCTGCATCCGGCTCTGCTACGAGCGTGCAGGCGTCCAGCTCCCAGGAGTGGTGACGGCTCACTCGACGAGGGCCCAGGCCGCGTCGGCAGCCTTCCTGGAAAGGGTCCCCCTGGATGACATCTGCAGGGCTGCCACCTGGTCTTCGGTGCACACCTTTGCTGCGCACTACGCTGTCGTCCAGCAGTCGAGAGGACGCGCAAGTCGGCAGGGCCGTGCTGAGGGCAGCTCGCCGTTGACTCCTACCCACCTCCAAGGTATGGCTCGCGAATCACCTAAGTGGAATGCATCTGAGCAACCACTCGAAGGAGAAAACGTAGTTACTTACCAGTAACTGTTGTTCTTCGAGATGTGTTGCTCAGATCCATTCCACACCCACCCTCCGTCCACGCTGTCGGAGTCGGCAGAAAGAAGGGACTGAGGAGGGGAGGGGCCGGTCGTGCTATATATACCGCTGCATAATGGCGGTACTCCAGGGGGCGCTGAGACCGGCCCCTGCAGGGGCTGCTAGGAAAAGTTCTCCGGAGAGCTGTGCACGAGGGCGCGCACACACCTAAGTGGAATGGATCTGAGCAACACATCTCGAAGAACAACAGTTATTGGTAAGTAACTACGTTATTCCTTATTTCATTACATATAAAAATAAACCACCAGAAAGACAATGCTGTAGAATTGTTTCATGCAAATGCTTTACTTAAACTTTCTAAGCAAACTAGAAGAGTAAAGAATAGAAATATATCAAACAGCAGCATTTGCATAAGGAGTAATATTATTAGCCCTCAAAGTGAGTAATCCAACTCCTCAGAATCATATCTAAATCATAGTGAAAGAGGGAAAATAAGGATAGCAGCAGCTTTTGTCAAAGATGATGCCTATGATAAAAGTCCTATTTCAAAACAATTACTGAATTCTGTATGCACACAAAAGAGCATCGTTACATTTTGGAATATTTAAAGTTACTGAAGTCAAGCTACCATGTCTTCTGTCTTAAGTATGATCTCCAAAAAAGGATTTTTCCTAACAATTTACCACCTTTATACACAGGAAAATAAGGAATATTTTAATCCCACCCAATATCTCTGTTAAAATCTGAAATTTGTTGAGGATTTGAAGCATGCCTCAAATATAAATCTCTGTTTTTGTACACCATGGTATATTTACCACACTTCTTCCTTAGGCTGTTAGTTGATCTAAAAAATCTTTTATTTGAAACCCAGAGAGGGTATAAATGGGCTCTATCAAATATACTATAATCAAAAAGCAAATACATCCACCAAAAATATCAGTGCAGTACTGATTATTCAATATAGCATGTGTTACAGGATGTGGTGGGGCACTTGCTCCACACTGCCCTAGAAAGGGTTAAGATAGCCCTTGGAGAGGCTGCACAATAGGTAGCCAGTAAGGGTGGGTTGCATGGCATCCCATCAAGGCCTAGGAGGTTGGTATAAAAGGGAGGTGCAGAGCAGAGTGAGTGACTCCCAGGAGCTCAAAGAGGGAGGACTGTCAACACTCTGGACAGAGCAGTGCCTGGCTGCTGGGACTCAGCAGAGCTGAATGCCTTGAAACAAGGGTGGAGAAGATACTGGGGCTGTAGAGAAGTGGCCCGCAGAAACCCATGGAGGAGTTGTGGGGAAAACACAGCAGAAGGCTGCCACACACAGGGTTCTTGGGCCAGGACCTGGAGTAGTGAGCGGGCCCAGGACCCTCTCCTCTACTCGGGATGAGTCACAAAAAGGAGGGTCCAGCAGAGACAGGACGGAGGGCAAGACAGCGCAGAAAGAGGCATCTGCCTGACTGAGAGCTGATTCCCTAGATAGCCAGCAGGAGGTGCCAAGGAAGTGAGTCACACCATGTTACGTGGGAATAAAACATAATTAATCTAATTGTTTTTTAAAATGTCATATTTTTAAATGTAGGAAAGTTTCCTTCCTGTTCATTACAAATAAAAAATAATAATACTACAGATATTTATCAGAAAAGAGACAATGAGCAAAGAATAAATGTATACATGTAAAAATAAAATGCAGCCCCAACAATAGGTAGTATTTAGAAACAAATATTTGAAAAAAAAATCTAGTGCCCTCATCATGTGCCAAAGGAAAAACTCAAAACTAATCGTTAAAAATATATGGCACTTCTCCAAATAATTTTATCAGCATTAAATATGTTGTGCTGATGGTTTTCTAACTTCTTTCACACTGAACAGAAACCTGAGTGGAAGTCTTTAGAGCCTCAAACCTTCAAACACATGTACTTATTGGGACTACTCACTATCTGCAGTGTTAAATCTTTGCAGGACTGGAACCTGAAAGAATAATGGTGACCGAAGGGAAGAGTCTGGGGCCACTGTCTTGGTGCAAGTTGTTTGATTTCAGTAACTTTCTGTTTTACTGTTTCAGAATGTTATGGCTCTCTTGTGTGTGTATACAGATTTCTGAAACTGCTTTGCAATTGGAATTATATTATAGGTATCACCCTTGAAAAATCTTTTGCTATTTTAACAGGAGATAACTAACTGAATACGAGTTCCCAATGCAGTTCTGTAATTAAGAGCGTGAACGTATTCCTTGGATGTGTAATCAGGGGAAAATATCAAGTAGGCGTTGGGAGCTGGTAATTCCTCTGTATATGGCATTAATGAGACCATTACTAGAATACTTTCTGCAGTTCTCACGTCCACACTTCAAAAAAGATATTAAAGAATTGGAGAGGGTTCAATAAAGAGCTACAAGAATGATTCAGGGTCTGGAAAATATGCTTTATAGTGAGAGACTAAAGAAGCTCAGTCTATTCAGTTTATTCAAGAAAAGATTAAGAGGTGACTTGAGCACTGTCTATAAATACCAATCATTGTTGTTTACAGTATTGTTATAAGTGTTTGTGTCCCAGAATATTAGAGAGAAAAGGTGGGTCAAGTAATATCTTTCTTTGGACCAACTTCTGTTGGCGAAAGAGACAAGCTTCCCAGCAACGCAGAAGAGTTCTGTGACTCTCAAACAGAAGTCAGTCCAATAAAAGGTATTACATCACCCAACTTCTCTTTATAAATATCTCCACAAGGAAAAAATTTCTGATAGAAGAGGACTCTTCAATCTAGCAGAATAAGGTACAAAAAAGATCCAATTGTTGGAAACTGAAGATAGACGAATGACATAAGTGCACATTTTTAACAGTAAGGATCCATTTGAATTTTTTACCCATGGATAGGATGGATTCTGCATTACCTGAAGTCCTTTCAGTCAATACCAGATATATTTGTAAAACACATTGTAGCTCTCAAAGACGTTACGGGCTTGATGCAGAAATTATTTGGTTAGTGTCTATGGCCTGTATATGCAGGAGATCAAACTAGATGATCATAATGGTCCCTTCTAGCCTTAAAAACCATTAATCTTTCTCTCCCTCCTCTCTCAAGATCAACATGATTTTAAATAATTTCAACTAGTTAGACAGGACTTTACTCCTTATGTACTTACTGTTGTTGATTTACATCTGTTCTAGGTTTTCTAGCTTGTTTAGAAAACTTAAATTCAGTATTAGCATGATACAAGTATAGGTCATTTTTTCTTCTGGTGTTCATCTTATGTTTCATGAACCATGGAATGTTCAAACTTTCTACCATTTATGATTTTCCTGTTGGTTGGTATGTTCAGTATGTAGAATGTGATGATATTGAGTGGCCTTGATCACTTGTGGCTCTTAGTGAGAATCCATGGTCAAGGATTTCCAAACATTTCAGTGAGCTAATCGGAATTTGGTAAAGTCAAAGGATGCAGGACTTCTTGTTCTAAGTCATAGTGCCAATACAGAAGTCTTTAAAAACGTCGTTTTGGGTCAATCAGGAATTCATAGTCTCTTATTTTACAGTTGTTCCCTCAATCCCCCTGGATTTCTTAGATCTCCAAAAATTCTTGATTCCCTGAAGTTCCATGCTTTATTGCTCACTCCTCAAATCTTTGTGTTAAAAAAAAAAAAAAAAAAAAAAAAAAGTCAGTGTTTTGGACAAGTAAGGCTTAGTATAGGACCTTCCAGCTCCCACTAATGCTATTCTTGGATCCACCAAAAAAGTTACTGGCAAAATAATGAAAGGTACATTCTCTTCAATAGCTAAGCATGCTATTAGTATGCTACAGCCACCATCAGAGCAAATGATCAATCTAGGATCTTTATATCCATGGGGTAGTACATGTAATGCTGCTGGATTGCTGAGTTAGCCCATTACTCACCTGCTTGCTTAGAAGAGGAAAGGTGGGGGCCTCCATTATATAAAAATAAGCTTTCATGGAGAGAGTGTTTCAGAAAACATGCCTGTAGGTTTACAGCAAAAGGTGTAGTTCTATTTTTGACTCAACAACTTTCACTCAATGTAGATAATTTGTTTACTTTGATTAACTTTGCTCGTGAAAGGCTTACTGTACTGGCTAATGCTAGGTGTGTTGGAAATAGGCACTGTACGGATCTTTTCCTACCATTTTGCCAGTGCATGTAGGTCTTGAACTATAACATGATCTTGCACTTGCAGCTCTCTGCTAGGAGAGAGTGACAATCATGAAAAATGTTTTGGGAGATTTTGTAATGTGGGCTAATGTCCATTAAGGAGCTGCCTAAAATTTAAAATAAAATGAAAAGGAGGCAATATCTGTAGACTAAGATACAGAAAGCAGGGTTGTTAATAAAATAGTCTTTCCTAACCTTTCTATTAATGAACACCTGTTTGCTGCCTGGACACCAGCTTGTCTTACATTCTCTTTACAATATATTCCAGAAGAGTTAGTAGTTGAAACACTGTATCAAACCTTTAGCCTTTCAGCATAATTGTTTTAATGAGAATGGAAGAAATCCAATGCAATGTATGCCAATACAACACTTTTCTCCCTGTTTCTTTTGCTTTTCACATTCATTTTGAGTCCTTGTTGTTTCCAGTACTTGTTTTATTCATGAGATAATGTTTTGAGGTTTCACTTCAAGGTTGAAAATACTTTGAAGTAACTTCTAAAATTCAAACTTCTAATGAAGAGGGGGTTTACTTGATATGCTTTATACTGATTTGCCCAGAAGAGGGCTTTGCTTGAAAACAGATCTTATATTTATTGTGCCTTTTTGACTAACATCTGCTTTCATATAATCTCTCCGTGCCTGAAATTCCATCTTACTTTTATCTTAAAATTAAAAATGGTGTGAAGTAATAATATATCATGAACTGAGAAATTTTATATAATTCAAGTTCTGGGGGCATATTTATCTCATTTAATTAAGAAAAGTTCATGTTGATCTGTTCGGTTTTCAGGCTGGCATTTGCCAATACTCAGAAGGGAGATTTAAAAATATCCTTAAGATTGTTATTTGAACAGTGAACTGAAGGGTATTAACCAAATGAATCATTTAGTGGTTCATATAGATATTCCTCCTCTACACATCTTGATTCTTTAATTGTCTTAATTAGTAAAAGTATTAGAGAGCAATGTTATCCTTTTCTGCTTTCTACAGTTAATTCTTTTTTAATCTTGTTACTTCTGAGATGTGTATTTTAAAATCAGAATATAAAAATGAAGGGTTCTCAAGCTCTTGAAAAATGTTTGGAGGGAGAAAATAGTGACTAAGAGCCCTTCTGCTTCCACAAGTAGAGATAAAACCCACAGATCAAAATGGCTTAGTGCAAGCTCCATAGGATGCTTCCTTCTTTTCCTAGGTCCTGCAGAAATATCTTCAGCAATCAAAATCCACAGATTGAGAGCTAGTGAGCTAAGTAGCCAGCCAAACAACATGACATACTTCTCAAACCCACTGGGCAAAATGGTTCAGGTTATTGCAGACTGAATTTGAGGTTCCATCAGGAGCCATTCTGTCAAGAGACTACAGAGCATTGAATGTGGACCAGATTGGATTGCCTTGTCTTTGTTGGATAATGAGAAATCTATGGGTTTAGGCCTGACACAACACACTGACAGATACTCACCAATAGAGGAAACTCCTCTACACAGGAGAAACCAATGTAGGGGAAATAAAGGGTCTTAAATTAGCATTTTCGATAACCTTTTAACAAACATATTATAGCACTTATTTTTTCTGCATGTTGTATTTTTAATTTTACAAATTTAATAACTTTTAACTGCAATGATATTCTGATACTATGATATTCTGAGGGGTTTTAGTCTTGTATGATCTGAAATTGCTTATTGCTCACAATCCTAGTCACAGGTTTCTTCTTAAACATGGGTACTACTTACATAAAAACATGAAAGTAGAAGGCAGGAAGGGCACTGGTTCACTAATGCCAGTTTCTTTTTTCCTCCTACCCCAACCTCCAGCTACCATATTGGTCCAGTATATGAAGGAAAGAAAAATATCAGCATTTTCTATTCAGTTAATTTCATGTATTTTACATCAGTAGTTGAACACCCAGTGTAAATGTCATAAGGGTGCTTGCTCTTTCTCCCATCCCCAAATAGTGACAAAAGTGTTTGTAGGCTACCACTTGATCACTGTGGCCTCCACAGAAAATGGGGAAATATGCATCCTCTTGTAATTGCCCTTGCACTAAGTTTTGCTGCTGCTGTTTTGTTCAAACTGCCATATACCTCTAGGACACACATCAAATTGCACCATATTTCTGAAAACCCAGATCATCCAAGATTTGGCTGTGGAATTTCAAAAGTACAGTGCAGTTCAGGGCATAAATACCAGGGGTAAAATGTACAGCACTTTCTCTCTCCCTGCCACTGATAAAGAGGAATGGACTGCAGAAATAATTTTATGTACTCAGTATTGATTTTTTCCCCCCTCTATTTGCTCCAGTACAGATATCTGGAAATTTCAGATACTGTTATTTTCGGTGGATATTCACACCATTCCTAATTTTAAAAGATTGCTTATGTAGATTTATGCTACATGATACAAACAGAAGATCCGTACCGAGTGTGCCAAAGGAAGGCAGGATGTCTGCAAAGTCCATCCCACTGTGCCATGAAGGAAATTGCTTCCCAAGTTCAAGCAAAAAATCACAACAGTTAAGCATTTTCTATCCAGGCTCACTAGCATATTGGCATGAGTAGATTTGACAATTATTGCAGAACTACATTGTACTAAAAACTCTCCTAATCTTTTAACAGTTCAAAATTAGATAAATTAAATTCTTATATTTCACAAATGAGACTATTTACCATTAAAAATTGGGAAGATCCCAGCTATATGCTAATTTTATATCAGATTATTTTTAATAGTTTATTCATGTATTTCAATTTCAAAGCATCAAGCGTAAGATATAACTTTCTGCCTTAAAGTAATATTACCTAAATGTTAAAGAGAAGAGATGGGGTTAAAACTGTTTCACATTTGACTCTAATTAAAGTTCAAACCATTTTGCATAGTTTTCTATTATGAGCAAACTGGTTTAATTTATGCATTTGTCATTGATTTCAAAGGGACATTTAAACAATAATGAGTGGTTGTAAAAAAAAAAAAAAAACTGAAGATAATAAATGGGAAGGATTGATGAAAACCAAAAAAAGGGGGGGGGGAAACCTTTAAATTCACAAGAAATCATATATTTAAGAAGTCTAGTATCAAAGAAATCATTTTAGGATCTTGGGTTAGAAACTGAGATTTGAAAAATATATTATAGATAATACAGTCCTATACATAGTGAAAATTCAAAAGAATAAAACTATGTAAACTAAATTTTGTATGGATAATTGCATTGCTATGTCAGCTGTTTTATTGCCAATTTAAAAAAATAAAAATACCTAGTAAGATTCCAAAGCATAAATTGTGCTATTTATGTTCGTTAAATGTAGTTTGTCTTATCTCAGAGACATCTTACCTAACTACATATCTAATGTTGTTCAGTAAATGAGGAGAGTATCGATTGGCATATGCTGCCTAAATCAATGATCCTGACAGCCAGAATTACAGTAAACCGTCAGTATTGATGACTGTCTTTCAAGCTTTGATACCTCTCCCTCACTTGTCATGTCTTGTCTTACTTGTATTTGAAGTGCATTTTCTTGCAACCTCTGGTTTTGTCAGGGTAGGTACTTGTCAGTGTTTTTTGTCCCTTGAGTCCAATTTATTGGTTTGATCATGCAATTAGAGTTAAAATGCAACACTGGGGAGCAAGATTAAGCAGTGTTCTGAGTAACAATTGGACCTTGAGAGTAGTGCAAGCTTGTTCTCAGACATCGTTTATTAGTAACCTGTTGAAAGAATAGAATTTTTGCAATGAATAATTCCAAAGCATTGCTTTAAATGCCGTGCTTTTAGCCACTACATACCACTGATTGCACCAACATTTGTGATTGGATTTTAAACTCTTGTCTTGATGTTTGTCATACAGACACTTCAGATAACTGCAAGTGCTGTATTGGGATGTGTATGTCAAGCATATCTGTATTTTTCTAAGGACATAAATATTTCACTTCACTTTCTTCATTGCTTCTTTCTTTCTTTCTTCAGAACAAAGCATGTTAGAATGGTAACAATAACTGAAATCATCAAAAGCTGAAAACTCAGCTCCTTTCCAAATTCAAAAATGCTGACTTTTCACAAGCTTTTGTTTCTTTTCATTAGCTAGATCAGCATTAGTTTCATGTAACAATTTTAGCATCAAAAACCCAGGTTGTCAATAATAGTTTCTTAATTAGTAACACAGCTTTGTTATCAATTCTTCTGTTATCCAGATTCAGGAGACATATTGGAAAGAGATGAAAGAGTCAAATATAAATGAGGCAAAATTGACTGGCTGTGCTAATATAGTTTTCCACTCCTAAAGCAGTATTATGAAACTCTCTCAAGTCAGGCTACTGGCATCACTGGCTCCTATTCTAGAAAAAAATATTTAGAAACCACATGCTTTCATGTCGTTGATGGGTTGTTCGTGTCTCAATTTTTGTATGGTTGACTTTGCCTGGCTTGGTTTGAAAAATGAATATTTCAGATTTATTTCAGCTTAGTTCCTATATGTATATATTGCACATATATACATATAAAGCTCTCCTGTCGGCATAATAAAACCACCTCAGTGAGAGGCAGAAGCTGTCAGCAGGAGAATCTTTTCTACTGACATAGCGCTGTCCACACCAGTGCTTGTTGATGCAACTTATGTCGCTCAAAGGGATCTCACTTCTGTTTTAAAGTCTGAAATTTAAATATACTGTTCTTGAATGCAGTGGAGTAATCAATTTATTTATGCCATTTTAAAATATACTTGCAATGGTTTTGTAAAAACAAATATGGGATTTTCTTTTGCTGTAAGGGGAGATGACTAAGGCCTGGTCTATACTTACTTCTGAGATTCAGCAGCAGTTGACGGGAGATACAGAAGCGAAGTAAAAAACTTGCATAACTCCTGTCGACTTCGCTGCTTCTGTTCTGCACGCTGTCCACACTGCACTGCACCGACGGGAACAGCGTTTCCCTCACGCAGTGCTACGCCACTTTCAGACATGGTTTTACTGGGTTGATTTCTGGATCGACTGAGCGGGTCTTCACTGACTGCTTAGTCGATACAGAGAAATCAATCTGACGGCAGTGAATTTGCCACCATCAGTATAGACGTAGCCTAATTCAATTTTATGAAGTATAATCTCATTACAGCTAACAGGAAATGACAGTATTTGTTAATACTTGTTTAACCTCGTTAATTTAACCTTTTGGATAACAAAAGCATTCTGTTAAAGTTTTAACATTCTTGCCCCTTTAAGTGATATAGCTCGTACAATCAACATGATGCTTCCCAGAAGTCCTCCACCAAAACTGGGAAAGACTAGATTTTTAAAAAATCAAGCTTTCTTTTATACATCATAGAGAAGCAAAAAAGGGTATAAACATTGTTTTAATCCTTTGGGGATAATCTTCATCAGTAATAATAGACATGGACTTTGCATACAATTCAAATAAAGATAAATATGGTAGAAACTGCAACATTTTTGCAAGATATGCAAAAGATGTGTGTATCCTGTTTTGCATGATTCGATGAGTTTCGTTTGTTACGAACAAAATTAACAAACAGCAGTCTTGTAGAAGATGACAATGGTTTCATAAGGATTGGATGAGGATATTTTCAAATCTGTTTCTGCATGCTTCTACATGTGATCATCATGACAGTTAGATCATACCATCCTGCACCAGCTGAGATACTTAAAAATGTACATATTTCTGAGAAAATAGGTGCTACATGCCCACTTGTCTTCTATTTCTTCCATCTCCCTGGTTTTGCAACTGTTAAGAAAAAAAATGTACATTTAAACTGTCTTTGTGCATGTGCATGTTCATGTTCTCATGAGGTCATTTCATCCCAGTCTGACTAAATTATCCCAGTCAGAGCTTTGTCAAGCTGGGCCTTAAAAATCTCTAAGGATGGAGATTCCACCATCTCCCTAGGTAACCCATTCCAGTGCTTCACCACCCTCCTAGTGACAAATTTTTTCCTAATATCCAATCTAGACCTCCCCCACTGCAACTTGAGACCATTGCTCCATGCTCTGTCATCTGCTACACTGAGAGCAGCCTTGCTCCAGACTCCCTGGAACCTCCTCCAGGTAATTGAAGGCTGCTATCAAATCCTCCCCCACTCTTCTTTTCTGCAGACTAAACAAGCCCAGTTCCCTCAGCCTCTCCTCATAAGTCATGTGGCCCAGCACCCTAATCATTTTTGCCCTCCGCTGGACTCTCTCCAATTTGTCCACATCCTTCTTGTAGTGGGAGGCCCAAAACTGGGCACAGTACTCCAAATGGGGCCTCTTCAATGCCGAATAGTGGGGAATAATCACTTCCCTTGATCTGCTGGCAGCGTTCCTACCAGTGCAGTCCAATATGCTGTTAGCCTTCTTGGCAACAAGGACATCTGTTGACTCATATCCAGCTTCTTGTCCACTCTGACCCCCAGGTCCTTTTCAGCAGATCTGCTGCTTAGCCAGTTGGTCCCCAGTCTGTAGCAGCACATTGAATTCTTCCATCCTAAGTGCAGGACTCTGTTCTTGTTGAATCTCATCAGATTTCTTTTGGACCAATCCTCCAATTTGTTTTGGTCACTCTGAATCCTATCTCTACCCTCCGGCTTACCTATCACTCCCCCAGCTTCGTGTCATCTGCAAACTTGCTGAGGGTGTAATTCACCCCATCCTCCAGACCATTTATGAAGATGTTGAACAAGACCAATCCAATGATACCATCCCAAAATGATGCCAGTAAAATCATATACACACCATTATGTAATTATGTATGTATGTATTATGCCACATATTTTACAGAAAAACTAAGAAATGATTATAAAACAAATATTAAAAATCAACATTGCCATAATTGGAATGACCTTATGAGGGTCAGGAGATCATGAATCCTAATGATGGCCCTGTTAATGAAATTAATCCCAATATGTTTTAGACATCTTTTAAAAATATTTTAATTACTCGGATGGAATTAATCAGTAATGTGGGTCAGAAGTCTATGTATTTCCTTCTGTATGCTTCTCTCCTGAACATAAGAATGCAGGCTATTAAAAAATCTTTTAATTTCCACTTGCCAAGCCACAGTTACCATCCATCTGTTCTTGCCAATTGTGAAAAAGGTTCAGTTTTCAGCAAAGCCCTGCATTTCACAGAAGGTATGTGAAGTGAAATTTCACAAGGGACATGATGGATCCTGATTCTTAGTGATAAACCTTTGGGGCCAGCAGGGTTGGCATATGGTTCAGCATGATATGAAGGCTTGGGTTCCCTGGCTTCACTTCTTTGGCGTGGAGCAGATAAAACCTGGCTTTTGAGTATTGTTTCACTGGACACCAATCATGGGCAGCAGGAACTGCCCATTTAACTCTCTGTGGGAAGGAAGCCCAGACAGTGTTCACAATAGTGCCATTGTAAGGTTGCAAACTGCTCTGAACAGCTTGACAGCACAGGAAAGGAGGGGTGAAGGGCTTGCTTTGCTAATTGCTGTTCAAAATAAGGAAGGAGAATAGCTGTGAATTGATACTTATTTTCATGTGTCTTTGCATAAAAGAACTTTTTGTTATAAAAATCAAACAGAAATGGCATAATTACACAGCTGCCTATACATACTTCATGCTTAATGCTTGATTATCTAGTACCTGTACCTGAGTTTGTCAGTGTAAGGAAAAATACTTACTTCTCCTGTGTTGGGAAAAGCAAAAGCATATATAAAATATAGACAATTATAGATTGGACTCAGTGAAAACATTTCTCTTGGTAGAAGTTTACTTATCCGATACTGGTGTTGAACTGCACCAGTTAATTCATTTGTGTGTATATATGTAATATTATTTCCACTGGGCACTTTGGCATTTCTTCAATATTTCTAATACTATAAAATCCTATCATTTTTACTAGTGTCTTCACAGGAAGCTTTTTAATAGTTTTCTTCTTGTCTGTCTATATATATGTACAAAATAAGCTACTACTTCTGATTATATGAAAACATTAGAACTCTACATTCATGCTAGTGCCACAGGGTAGCAAATCAGTTTGCTTCCAGACAGTTAACCTTAGCTAAAAATCTAGTCTTTGCAAACAATACAAGATTTAAATTAGTGATCTAATCCTACTGTTACCAAGTCTTTAAGGATTTTTTTTAAAAAGAAAAAGAAGGTTGAATGAAAATCATTTCACATACATAAACCTGAGTTTTTGGGTTTTATACAAAGTGCAAGGGGTTTAGAGAGGTGAAATTCACCTCCCCATATCTAAAATCAGAGTAGGGGGCTGCAGCATTACTCCTCCTCTTCCCCCACCCCCTTATGGTACCTACATCAGCCTCTGGAGTAGAGTAGCAATTGCAATCCCTGTGCAGTGTGGTGGTTGGAGCAAGTGGATGCTTTTAAGCATCAGTCCACTGGCCTTCCCCATCCCTGTCCTCCACAGCTGCTTAAGTGGATCTCACATAGGCACCCAACAAAGGCACGCAAGAGACTGCCTGTGTGCAGATGCTGTATCTGCTTTTGCCAGCGTAAGTCCCAAAGAGGAGCTTATGTTGTGCTGGTTCTAATGGTGTTTAAAATAATTAACTCATATTACCTAATAGTAATATTGATCCCTATCTTGAAGACGCCAATAAGACAAACTTCACTGAAGTCAGAGTAGGAAAGTTGCCTGAGTAAAGACTTTAGCACTGGACCATTATTTTTATCCAGGGCTAACTCACTGTTTTGTTTTCACCTCTATAGCCTGTTACTAAATACAGACTTTGAAGTGTCTGTAAACACTGCCATTAGTCTCTCAACCTCTCCACTCATGAACTTAATCAGTAGTCCATTATAGATGTGAGGAATTGGTCTTTGTGGTATCGAGGTCCAATGGCTAGTACCAGCTTTTTATGCTAAAAGAATCCTCAGCTATGTAGGATTTATAGAATGAGATACATAGAACAGTAAACAGTAGTAAAATTTAGAGTTTCTACTTACATGATCTAGTAAATATGCCCCTGCTATATTTCAAAAAGATAATTCATTGAATGCCCATTCTTCCTCTTACTGCAGAGTAGATTATATTTAAGTCAAGATTAATGGATAGATTTTTATGTTAAAATCCAGTCTCTGAGCCTGTCATTCCCTAGAGGCATATAGTGCATTAGTTTAAGCCAGTATGCTGCTTATCATAGATACTATGACACTGTCTTAAATGACAGTTTACTGTACTTTGTTACTGCTTACTCTGGTAATAAAATCACTATTTTGTGTTCTTGATAATTACAATATTAAGTAGAAACTTAATTTGATTACTGCACATTTAGATACAGATAGCTCTTAAGTAATTGTCCACTGTAAAATTTCACGTATTCATTTTTTCTCTTGAGGTCTTCTGTCAGTGTCTAAGTTTAATGCTAACTCCAGATGCTTGCTTTATTTAAGTTACTTGAACTAAAACGTCTTTGTGCTGAAAAAAAATCTACAATTTAATTTTATTTTCAGTGCAAGTGATGTCTCTTAATCCTTGGTTTTTCACTTGAAAGCCCATGTTTGTGTTAAAAATCCTTAAAACATATTTGGTTGATCCTTGCATTTTGTCTGTGATCTTAACAAAATTACTTCAGACTTCTAGAGGGTAGAAGTGCTGTTTTAATGGTATTGATTCAGTGGCTATTTTTTTTCCTTTGAAATTTATAGAACTGGTGCTTTTAAAATGTTTGCATTTTTGTTACCTAAGGAACTGACCACATCAACAGTTAATTATATTGAATATTTTTTTAATATTTTATATAGCTATCCTAAAATTGGTGTTTTATTATTTAATACTTTAATTACCTCTGGAAAATATTAATTATAAGTTGATGATTTAAGGTCAGTCCTGTGGGCTGTGGACTTAAATTTGTAATTCTCCACATATACAGTTAATCTTTTAAAATGTTTTTATATGAACTTTAGAAAAGGAGTTGTAGCTTGCTACAGTTTTTCTGACATTTTTCATTTAGTAATTGAGTGTTGTAAGCAGTTAAGTATGGTCCAAATTTTATCCGACTCCAGCTTGTATTAATGTGGCTACACTCACACTGCCTTAGCACCTGTTATGGATTTTGAGTCATCTGGCAGCCTGTGAGACTTAGATAAAGAAGTACCAGGTGTCCTGCCTGTCTCTTAATTGAGACGCAATGTAAACAATATAGACTTGGCAATATGGTTACAGGAATGGATTAAAGCTCAGCTTTGTCTGCTCTGACAAATCACTGCTTTTCTTTCCGGGAAGATATCATACACCACTGAAGAATTTAGTTCTAAGATCTGATGGAGCAACAACAAAAAATAAACATTGTGCCCCAACCTGTAATATGTCTAGAGTGTTTCTAGAAACATTGTACTGCAGTATGTTAAATATGCTGTATTGCTGCTGCTGAGAATGCTCCATTTACAGTTTCTGGCCAAAATTTAGCACTTGTGGCATGTGCTGACTTTGTAAGTGACTTCCCCTTTGTGTAAGTTGATTTAAAATGAAAGTGTATGTTAAGAAAATACCGATCAGCGTATTATATGTTAGTAAATCAGTTAAATAGTAATATCATTTTCTTGGAAAAGCCCAGTGTATATAACTTTATTTATACTGCTTATTTTTGCAATATTTTCAGCCTTTTACATCATTAGCTTACTCTTTGTAGTGACCTCATGGCCTTCAACAGCTAAAAGTTATTTAAACCTCCCCCAGCCCCATTCCCCCAAGTGAAAAATACACATTTTGTTATATTATAGATCTCATAAAGGCTTTTTTAATTCATTGAAAATAAATTGAGCTCATTTTTTTGGACAGAAAGTAACTATTAAGTGTCATCTCCTCTTTCAAATTCCCTGTTTCGGATTGGTCACTTTCATAGCCTTCCAAAATGCATGATCATATTCCAGGCTGCCATACAGATTGATATCTCTGAGGTCCGCTGATGTCCTGTCCCTGTACCAAGTCTGGTCTCCCCCTTGCTCATCTTTCATCTACGATCTTTGCAAGAGCCATCCTATTGATATCGCTCTCAGATCGCCTAGCCTCCCTCAATTTGTCTTCAGTTGGAACCACCCACATTAGAGCCCTTACAACCTCATTTCATTTTCTCTCTCATAGTGTCCAACATTTTCATTTCTGTGGCAGAGAGTGTACTTATTTATTTTATAGTGGCTGGCCAAGTCTCTGTTCCATATATTAGGATGGGTTGAATTACAATTTTAAATACTCTACCTTTTAACTTTATTGGCTTCTTTTTGTCCTAAGAACTGGGATCAGCTCCCCCAGCTATTTGTATTAAGCAGCTTTAGTAAGGTGCCAGGCATCACTTAGGAGGGTACTATTGTCAGCAACCATTGTTCCTAGGTATTTAAGGTCTTTCACTCTTCTAAGCTATTGGCCTGTGGAATCCTTTATGGTGAAGCCTCCTCCCTCAGTTAGCATAGGCTTGATCTTAGCAATGTTCACCCTATGTCCCAGTCTGCTTAAAATTATGTTGCCACTGTTCAAAGATGGCTTGCAGAGTCTCGCAATCTTCTGCACTTATCACTAAGTCATCAGCAAACATGTTTCTAGGTGGCTTTCTTAGTATATTCTCATTTATTACCTCCATGACAACCACAAACAAAAAGGACTTGACTCTGACCCTTAATGTTGGCTAGCATTTACTGGAAGTTCTCTACTGTAGACCCATTTTGTTTTGACTGCTGTAGTCACACCATCATAATGTCCTGAGTTAAGACAGACATGCCTTTCTAAGTTGCGATCTGCACCAAACTAATTCTCTTGCAATTGTGATCACACGCCTTCTCCTTATCCACAAAGACCATGTTAAGGTTCTGTCTCTTTCCTCTGAATTTCTTCATAAAGATTTGTGCACAAATATGGCATCAACTACGCTCCTTCCCACCGTGAATCTGTATTGACATGTCCAAATTTCAATTATTCCACAGACATTTTTCAATAATCTTCTCCCTTGCTTTCATAGCATGTGACATCAGCTTACGTGATCAATAATTAGCACATAGAATTTCCTTTGTTTAAAAATAGCCACTCCAATGCTTTGTCATTCATCCAGCCTTTTTATTTTTCTTAAGAATATCATTGAACAGACTTGTAAAATACTTGATGCCTTCCCAATAACTTCAGTGTCAATGTTACTTTATCTGGCCCAGACGCTTTCACCTTTTCCTAAGGTATAATTAACATAAATGTTAAGATTAAAAAAAGTAAATGACAACATAAAAAGACAAGTAGTGTTGGAACTGATATTTGATTACATATGTAAAAGCTATCATATATATTGCTAGTTTATCCTCAGTGAGGCAGACTTCTATTTTCCTGGAGATTGCCTCAGAAAGCATCTCTGAATCAGGAGACCTTTTATTAATAAAAGACTGACACCATGCCTCGTTTTTTGTGTCAGTAGCAAGCCTGCATGATACTACATGGTACTATTTAATATTCAGTTGTTATCTAGAGCTTTGGTTCTTGTATAATTTTTGGTTCACATGTGAATGTTTTATTAAGATATGAGATTTTTAGGTTAATGAATGCAGATGCTTATATAATATGAGTGTTTCTTTTAAAAAAAAACATTTTCAACAACTTATTTAATGCATTTTGAGCATTTTTTAAATAATTTATAAAACTGACTTTTAGCCAGCATTGAATCCTGTTACTTACTCAGCTCTCAGAGACTTTACAGCCAGGTGGGACCATCAGGATCATATAGCCTCATTTGCTGTATGTTGCAGGCCACAGAACCTCACCTACCAACTCCTGAAATAGACCCATAACCTCTGGCTGAGTTACATGATCTAAGGAAAAAAATTATTGCATGTTATGGCAAAGCTATTGTCTCTAATACTGAAAGCTCAGTTCATATGGAAGAAACTTAGCACTAGAAAGTTATTAAATTATGACGCCTCTGACTGTCACTGTTCACTGTGGTCAAGACAACTAAGATTTCTTGTATGATAGTGAGGTCCTACTCTGAAAATTGATTAATTTGAAAATAGGTGGTGTTACCCCATAGGTTGACTCCTTATGTGCATCCAAGATTTATCTGCTTTCTTTAGTGACAGAATTATCTTTTTTTACTTTTTTTTACTTCTGTTAGCACTGCAGAGCTGGCACACAGCAATGGGCGAATGAATTGGATTCGATTTTATGCCTCAGCAGAGTTGTTAATAAGTTCCAGTTGCAGATACGGATTCTGAACTCAGTTATAGTACATCTGTGCAGCCCCACAAAAAACACAGATGCACAGGGCAGAATTTGTCATACACATTTTCATTACTGGTAAAGATAAGGAGAAAAGAACCCAGCTTGACTTTCAGATGCCAGATTGATTTGAGTTAGCAGGAGTGGCAGTTAGGGAAAAATACTTCTTTATTTGTAAACTGTGCAAATTAGATCTGGAAATCCTTGCAAGACAAATAGGGAACGCCATGATGCCTCTTCAAGAGAATCACTTTTCAGAATAGAGAAGGACTTTACCCATGCATCTCAGTGTGTTTGCTTGATGCTGGTCACCCACCCACAGATGAAATGGTGTTAGTTGTAGGGCTTCCAACACTGGATCAGTAGCTGTCCATCGTAATATCTTTAATTCTCAGAGCCAACAAAGAGCACAATTCCAGTGATTCAGTGTGACTTCAGCTGTTTTGACAACTACTGACCAGTCATCTCTTTCAGAGATAGATTTCTCACTTCCAGAAAAACCTCTGTAACTCAAAATTGTAAGATTTTTGTCTTGGCTTCCTTCAAGAGCCAAATTCTATTATGGCAATGTTTTTCCATCATCATCTATAGGAATCTTTACTCACTGCAAAAGCCTTCTTGTCCTGTTTCCATATGGATTCAACCTTAATCCCCTTGATCTTAAAAATCACAACTTATTTGGAGGAATCTATCCAAAAAAGTGTGTCACCATCCTCCATTCTCAAAGGCCCCAAATCAAAATGTATCTTCTGTTTAATAAGTGCCTCTGTGATTCTTGCAACCCCTGCCAGGCCAAGGACCAAAAAGCCAAAACTCTGATTGCCAGCATATGCTGCTAATAAACCAAAAGGATGATCTTTTCTTTTCTTTGACCTCTGGTGTCAAATAGCAGGTTGTTTAATGACATTCACTGTACACTGTCAATACTGTAAATTTGTTTCTAGCAGTGAAATCTGACTCCAAGACTCATGAAAATCAAATATGTTGATGAAGAAGGTACCATTTTGCATAGTTGCTGTTCTAACTGTAACCAGGCTTTAAGGAGATTGACTTTATGCAGTTAAAAAAAAAATTCTAAATGCCCATGTCACGCTGTCTACAGTGGCTCACGATCTCAGGGCAGACACACCGAAGTGGTGGTGAGTTCTGTAATTAGATTTCACCAAGCCTGTTAACAAATGTGAATGACTAGATTACTAAAACAGTCTTACCATGGAGTCACAGGCAGTCTAGACCCTCCAGTCTATCTTGCCACCCAGACAAACTGGACTTAGTGATAAAGGGTCAGTTACACCAAAAATCACACCACATTCAGGTTGCTTCCATTCCAATATACTAGTCATTTGCCACAGATCAACTATTGCTTCAGATCCAACACCAAAGACCATGCCTGTAGACAATCCTATAATTAACTGTCTAAAGGTTTATTAACTAGGAAAAAAGAATGAGTTATTTATGGATTAAAGCAAGCAAACGTATACACAGAAATTAGTTACCATCTAAATCCTAAGAGTGACGGAAGTGTAGTGATCTGTCTATTAAAAGTGTCTTTCAGGGCAGACCCAGGAGGCATCCTCTGGGGATCTCTGGCTTCAGGTTAGGGTCTCTGGCCCTGCAGAATTCAAACAGCCAAAAGAATGAGTTTCTTCTTGTTAGGGATTTCTATTCCCCAAGAGTTCAAGATGATGGGATGAGTTGATCTGCACATCTCTTCATGGGTGAGGAGAGAAGCAATCAACAAAGTCTTTTGTCTTGTGACATTCCACAATGGTTTGTCTGGTGTCTATAGGCCTTTTGTTGGGCAGGAGACACCACCTCCTGTGGTAAACAAGTATTTCACACTTGGTAATATTTCTCTTCTGGCTGTGTGGGTTTACAGTTACAGAGCAAACAAATATTACTTTATAACATGGGATGTACCCATTATTAGTAAAATGAATACATGCAGCAACAAACAAGCATTTCATAGAGTCTAAATGCTAAATACATTCTTTTAAAACAAATTCCTATTTTGAGCAAAACTAACACAGGTGACTTGGTCAGGTCTCCAATGAGGTTGTCAGTTCTTAGCTAATGCCTACAGCCTGGGCAAGAGCTGACATCTGGCCTGCCAGCATCATAGTTTAATCTCTCAGCAAGTATTTGCATGTTGAGGATTCCCATTTTCCGGTTAGTGGTGAAATTTGTTCCTTTGCCTCTAAAGTATTCTCCAAAATGTGTCTCAGTCATAGCCAGACCATCTACAATCAAATGATTTATATCTTCTTAATGGATGGTTTTGCTAAAACCGACAGCATCCAGAGAGGCAGCTGTATCTGTGTTCCTGACAATCATTCATAATGTCCACATTTTCAGTTTCTCTTGCTACTAAGTGTCCTCTTAGCTGTGTTTTAGTCATGGAGAGTAATTTTAGGCCTACTCTCAAAAGAGCCTCTTTTGCCTCAGGCAACGTGCTCATAGATGCTCAAAGGTACTTCTTTCACGCAATATTTTGATGGTGCAGAATGCCACACACACACACACACACACACGATTCCATGCAGCAGCTCATCTTCCAGTGCAGTAAAACTTTTCCTTTGTCTTTGTTAGACTCCTGGTTTTGTGTCATATATAGTTTAAACCAGTGGTTCTCAACCTTTTTTGGCTCAGGACCTATTTGTAAACGTTTATGGCCTGTTGCAACCTAGTAAATAGTTTGGAGGTGGAGTCTTGGGTCCTCCCTGCAGTGGTTGCTCCTGCAGCTTTTGTGCTGTGGGGCTGGCTGGGCCTGGCTCTCCACTTCGGGTGTTGCAACAGAGTTGCAGCGCCACTCAGGTTTGGCCCTGCCCCCTGATGGGACCAAATCTGTGTGAGTAGATTTGTGACCTAGCTCAGGAGTTGCAGTGCCACTCGCTCAAATTTGGCCTCCCCGGACTCCCATTGTCATGACAGCTGAGCTAAACCTGATGCACTGGGACCCCCGAGGTTGCACTTCCTGGAGAAGGGAGGTGAGCCTAACCAGCCCTGTGGGACAGGAGCCATAGGAGCTGCCACATGACCCTTTGACACATTCTGGGGACCCAATTTTGGGTCCTGACCCCACGGGTTGATAAACCCTAGTTTAAACTACTAGCATGACTTAAAAATCAGTACAGATTGGAGTTCCCACTCCATATGACAAACAATTGGTGAATCAACTCAGAGAACTGTAGAAAAAAATCTTATATTGTGAGTGCCTTTCCTCTTAATTGGAGATCATCTCAGTAATGGAAAAACTGTGGATGGAGAACCCATTATCTCTTCTTCTCCATTTGGGAACCTTTAGGAAAATGCAACCCCTTTTTCCTCATACTGTTGAAAGTGTTATGAAAGGTGTTTTAAAAGTTCTGCTGCCAGTTTCTCAAACTTCATCAGCTTATCAGTGTCTTCCCAAAGTTACCTTGCTGTCAGCATGGATCTTCTTTCTTCTGGCAAATTTTGTTATTCCAAAATCATGTAACATTGCTGAAACAAAAGTATTGGAACCCTTGTGTGAGTCTAGGATATTTCAGGACTTCAAATAGGCCTTGGATATATTTTCAGATGTTCTCAGGCTAGAATATCATCTAATAATGCATATGCTTAAGTATAAACATCTTACTATTGATGTCGAGTCTCTGAAATGATGGGTCTCTTTTTCTGTTTTATCATTTGTGATTGAAGTGGACCATTTGTTTGTTGACAAACCCATAAAATGTAATGTCAGGTGCTCTTTTTAAGGAGATGATTCTTCATAAATTTCAACTATTTGAGTTAGCATTTCAGTTTGAATTAGTAAACTACATGTCTCTCAGCCAACTCCCACAATATGAACTTTCATAAATGGAAATCAGTTCTCCACTACACAGGTTGTGTAGGAATTCCATCTCAACTAAACTGTTATCTTTCTGTGTTTCTTCCAACATCTTGTAAGTACTTAGAGACTATAGTGATGTATAGATTACAAATTGTCAAATAAGACATTGTTAGATATAATCTTGATATGCATAGCTAGATGTTGATATTGGTTTTTCTTTATTTCTTTCATTTGAAATTAATATTTATTTGACCTGCAAAAAAGGATGCATATTACTACCTCAGTGAATCTCCTACATACCCTAGGTCTTCGCAGCTTATTGTGGGATACAGAATCCAAGTTCTCTCATCTGTAAGAAAAGGTTATGTAGATAAATAGTGAATTGTATTCATGTGCTTCAGCCGTCCTGTTTCCAGATGTTTGGGGAGCTATGACTGAGAAGAAAAGATACAGGCAAAGCTCAGATTAATTAAATAAATGAAAGTGAATTTGAGGAGACGAATATAAATTGGGGGTGGTGAAAGAAGTCAATGAAGGTGTTTAGGAAGCCAGAGAGGTTAGGTTGTACTAATCAAGTTGAAAGATGACAACACGGTGGTTAGAGGTTTTAGTAGTAGTAAAGACAGAGTGGAAAGGATTAATTTTAGTGAAGAGGGATTAGTTATGATATAAAGGAAGAAAACAAAATTCACAAAACAACTAAGATGCAGTTTATTTGTATTACCATAGCACCGAGGAGCCCTAGTCATGGATCAGAACATCATTGTGCTAGCTGCTGTACAAACACAAAACAAAAAGACAGTCCCTACCTCAAAAGCTTATAATTTAAGTATAAGACAAAACAACAGATGGAGGCAGACAGAAAGGGGAGTACAAGGAAACATTGAGACAGTATTGGTCAGCATGGTATGCAGTAGTATCAGTGCATCAGCGACCTAATTGTCACCAGTATTTTTGTAGTCATCACAAAAAGAGTTTTAAAGAGGGATTTGAAGGCAGATAATTAAGTAGTTTTACAGATATTTACAGGGAGCCTCTTCCAAGCATGAGGAGCAGCATGAGAGAAAGCACAAAAATGCTTGCTTGAAAATTTGACAAACAGGTGATGGAAGCTGATATCATTGGGCAATCAGAGATGGGAGCCAACATTTTGATAGTGAATAAGATATTATAGAAAGGGTGGTAGTAAGCCATGAAAGGCCATAAAAGTGAAGACAAGCAGCTTATGTTTTATTCAATAGAGAATGGGGAGCAAGTGGAGGGATGCAAAGAGAATGGTGACATGGTTGAAAGCAACAGGCTAGAAGAATGATCTTTGCAGCAGCATTCTGAATGGATATGAGCGGGATAAGATTGCATTTGTCAAAGGCAGTAATCAATATACTATGTGATGAGAGCCTGGATAAGAGTTTTAGCTGTGTGGATGAATATGAAAGGCTGTATCTTAGAGATATGATGCAGAAAGAATCTGCATATTTAGGTACAGCCTGGATGTGAAGACCTAAAGAATAGTCTGTCGGAGATAAAGATACTAGCGTTGTCAACAGTGTCAACAAAGAAGGGAGAAGATGGAGAGTGATTAGGAGGAGAAAACA
Source organism: Mesoclemmys tuberculata (assembly GCA_007922155.1). Lineage (NCBI taxonomy): Eukaryota > Metazoa > Chordata > Testudines > Chelidae > Mesoclemmys > Mesoclemmys tuberculata. The sequence goes on along the minus strand of ML675613.1, from coordinate 66,794,709 downwards.
CGAGAAGTTGCTTTTCTAACAGATTACATATGAGTAGGCAATGTGAACTTCAGTGGTAGTTCCTTTGTGCAAATCAATAGCCCTAAAGATACATATTTACAGTCTTAATAGATGTAATGGAAAGACAATGAATACATATGTGAAATGATTTAGTTAATGAATACCCGTGTTAAAAAATTACAATGATTGAAGTGTGAGTGGCATTTAAAATATGTAAGGGTGCTGCTACTGTTTTCTTCTTTGTATTGATAACATTTTGAAGAAGAGTAACTTCTGAAATAATTTAGTAATTTCCGCAAAATCTGTAGATTTTGCTTTAAACCTGTGCTCCACTTGAGAAGAGTGCCTGTCTGATGTGTTCTTCCCTTTTTATCCATTTTCTTTCATTGCATTTAGCATGTTCCTTGGAAAAAAATTTGAAAAAGAAAGTAGTTAAGGACATCGAGGATAACAATAATTGGGATAAAATACAACATGGCTTTACAAAAGGTAGATCGTGTCAAACCAAACTGATCTCCTTTTTTGAGAAGAGAGATTTTTTTTTTTTTAGAGAAAGGAAAATGCAGTGTATCTAATTTAACTAGATTTCAGTAAAGCGTTTGATACGGTTCCACATGGGGAATTATTAGTTACATTGGAAAAGATGAGGATTAATATGAAAATTGAAAGGTGGATAAGGAACTGGTTAAAGGGGAGACTATAACGGGTCACACTGAAAGGTGAACTGTCAGGCTGGAGGGATGTTACTAGTGGAGTTCCTCAGGATACAGTCTTGGGACCACTCTTATTTAATCTTTTTATTACTGACATTGGCACAAAAAGTGGAAGTGTACTAATAAAGTTTGCAGATGACACAAAGCTGGGAGGTATTGCCAATACAAAGAAGGATCAGGATATCATACAGGAAGATTTGGATGACCTTGTAAACTGGAGTAATAGAAATAGGATGAAATTTAATAATGGAAAGTGCAAGGTCATGCATTTAGGGACTAATAACAAGAATTTCTGATATAAGCTGGGGACTCAGCTTAGCTGGCTTCAAAACTGAGCTTGATATATTTATGGAGGGGATGGTATGATGGGACAGCCTAGTTTAGCAACTGACTGATCTTTGACTGGTGGTAGATATGCCAGTGGCCTGCAAAGGGATGTTAGATGGGGTGGGTTCTGAGTTATTACAGAGAATTCTTTCTTGGGTGTCTGGCTGGTGAGTCTTGCCCACATGCTCAGGTTTTAACTGATTGCCATATTGGGGTCAGGAAGAAATTTTCCTCCAGGGAAGATAGGCAAAGGCTCTGGGGGGTTTTCGCCTTCCTCTGTATCAAGGGGCACGGCTCACTTGCTGGTGGATTCTCTGTACCTTAGTCTTTAAACCATGGTTTGATGACTTTAATAACTCAGTCATAGGTCAGGGGTCTATTACAGGAGTGGATGAGTGAGGTTTCGTGTCCTGCATTGTGCCGGAGATCAGACTAGATGATCATATTGGTTTGTTCTGACATAAGGGTCTATGAGTCTAATAAAAAAACTAGTTACCAGTAGTTTCAGATTTAAATTTGTCTGCTTGTGTAAATAAATACTTCTTGTCCCAGATTCTTCCTCTTTTGGTCCATCCTTGCAAGCTTCCTATTCTCTCTCTATTGCTGATGCTCATGGCAACATCCGTCACAGTGAGGGTACAGCTTGAGTTGCCATATTATTACTAACGTTGAAATTATATGTGCCACTCAATTTATAGGTGCTAATAACAATTCCCTAGAGAGTAGCCTTTTTTTAGGATAAATCTCTAGCCTATCGTGAGAAGATGTAGAAATTAACTATATAGTTTATAGTTGCTATTGCAAATATTCAGATCCATACACCATTTATAATTACAGCCATGAAAATAAACTTGTTTGTAGGTTACAAAAATAAAATTACTCTTGGATTGTGATTTAGTAAATCTCAAAACTCTGCCAAGTATGTTAGTCTACATAAAACTCAAACAATCAAAGTTATTCAGTTCTTAATATAGGAGAGGTGTTTGTTTTAAGGAATTGAGCATTGATTGTTTCCATACAATATAGAATACTGGAAATTCTGGTTTTGGCTTTCATGTTTGAAAAAAAGCTTGACACAGGATGCCCTTTTCAGCCAGCTATTACAAATCCTATTAAATGTTGGTAAAATGAGCAACTTTGCTAACTGGATGATTTTGCTGTATGATCTAAGTGAAAGTTTATATTAATCTTGCAGCATTGAGGTAATATAATAATACTGCCCTACTAAATCACCAACTGTACAAGGACTACCATTTTTTTCCCTTAGATTGGGAGGTATGCATCCAGATTGGGAATGTCCTGGTCACTTTTGAAGTATTAATTTTGCCTCATTTCTGTCTTATTTATGTATAAGCTTTAGATGTAACAAGATAAACTAAAAGGTTTCATTTAGAGACCTCTTAAAGTAGAGCATTTTTAAAGCAGGTAGGTGTCTCCACCCTCGTTTTTCATTGAACATTTTATCCATTCAAGCAGACTTTTAAAAACAGCTTGTTTTGATAGCAGCCTGTTCTCCTGTGGGCCTTCAGCCTTTGCTTCCTGGCAGCACCTTTGGTGCGAAAAAAGAGTGATCAATTGGGAGACTATCAGTGCCAGCATGCATAGAGTGATAAGTTAACACACCACTGGGAATTTCTGGGGCCCACCAAGATACTTCACTTCTAATGTGCTAACAAGCTCATTTTTCTACCTCTTGCCTCTTCAGTTATTTTTTTTCCTCAGAAGAGCTTAGAAGTTGAGTGCATCAGGCATAATGAAAAGCTCTGTAGGAGGGAGAAGCAATAACTCCATTTTTCTCTTTTCAGCCAAATAGAAAATTAGCTTCTGGTAATACACAAAGGCCAGTATTTTTTGTGCAAGGGGCACTGCTGTGAATCAAAGGACTCTATTAACTGCAGAAAATTCAGCAGCTGTGAATCTCCCCCAATGAAAAAAGTGCTTTTCAACAAGTTGTGAGATATGTAGTATTATTTAGACTTCAACCATCAGTTTCATCCTCTACCACTTATATATAGCCTCTTAAAAACAGTGCTATATTACTCTCCTGTGTTAAGGCTCAATACTGTGTGTGTCCCCCAACCTAAGAACTTTATAATGGAGGGTTTTTATATTTCCTCTCGTCCTAATGTTTCCATTATAATGTTTTCAGGGATAGAATTCTTCTGAGGTTCAACTTCAGAAAGAATTTCAAAGAACAAATTCCAAAGTGACAGTTGATTTCAATATTTACATGTATCCAGGTTGTGGTATAAGCCCATTTTATTTGATGAAAAACTCTTAGCCAAAATGTATTTATGTATTATTTTTTATTTTGGCCACATTTTTTTCTTAATGAGAACAATTTACTCAAATATACTGCAAGTTTATTGTAATTGCTTCCTGCATGATATTTACATATAAAGATTATCACTATATATCCCTTTTAATTGCTGAAATATAATCTTGAAAGCCAGAAGAGTATGTAAGATGTATTATCTTCAGTCCTAGTTCAGGGTTGAAATTTTTATTGCTCATCATAATTGAAAATGGGAGGCTCATCTATTTAATGGTATTTAGTGCTTATATATAACACTTCACACATTCAGACTACTTCTCACAACACACCTATGAGAAACGTAGAGAGATATTATCCGCATTTTACAGAAAGGGAAACTGAGACCAAAAAAAATGAAATAACCTCCCTAAAACCACATGGTGAGTCAGAAGCAGAAACAGGCTTAGAACTCAGGGCTTCCAAACTGCCAGACCTCAGCTTGTTCCTCCGGTGCATGCTGCCACTTATTGAAAAATGCAAACAAAAATGTGTTAATGGAAAATGTTAATACTTGCAAAGAGTAAAACATCTATTAAAAATACATTTGTTAAGGAGAATACACTGAAGGAGAATTTTCTATTTTTTTATGCTTGTATAAGATATTTAAATAAGGCTTGCCTAACTCATCATCCTGAGTCTAGCTGGACAACTTTAAAAGTTGTGGGAGAAAAGGTTAACTGATTTCTCAGTTCAAGAACTATACGACACGAAGTCAGCATGGTAGTTTTTCTTGATAATTGTATGTTGCTACCTGCTGCTCTACATTTTGACAGCCATTTCCATAGTTGCTTTCATGAACAGCAGAAATATTCTCTCTCTTTCTCGCTCTCTCTGTGCTAACAGCACAATCAGGCCTGCTGGAACAAGAAGCCTGCAGAGGGTTCTTCAAAAGCAACAACACTTCAAGATACTGGTCTCCAGTCAATAATATCAGAGAGGGAGAATGTGGTGAAAAGGAAGTACAGTATTTTGCTGTCAGTGCCCTCCAACACTCTGTTAGCCAGTATTTAGGGATCCTGCAGATTCTTTGCAAATATGTCTGCTTTTTTTAATGGCATAATCGACTAGGTATTTTTTTTCTGATACACATTTTAAACTAGGTATTTTTCTTAACTGCATGAATTTGTTTAAGGATTATGGAAACAGTTATTTTTCATTGAAAGTATACAGAATTTGGGAGGGTGGGGGGAGGAATCTAGTTTGTTGTTTGTTAATAATAGTTATTTCTCACAATATGCCCCTACAAATTACAACTGCAGAATTTTTAAAACCTAATTCTAAACTGTATTATAACCAAGTCAGTTTGCTGCTTTAGAAAATAATCTGTAATCTTAGGTTGACTGAAACAATTTTGAGGTGCATAAGAAAAGAAAGTAAAATTGACCTGAAGGCAGTGTGTAGCCTTATTCAAAGATATTTTGCCTTAGCTGCATCCAGCTGTTGAACAATATTATAACCGAAATAGCCTGAGCCATGAAGTTCACATCAGAATCTAACCTATCCCAGTGTTCGGAAGGGGTTCAGATCCAGAGTTTAATTAATTTTAATTAATTAAAAATTTCTGTAATGTATGCCTCGCTGTTAAACTATCATTTCATTGGCTAACTGAAATAAAGTTATGTAAAGACTTGAGAATAATTTAATTTAATCCAAAAATGCCATACTTTCCATGTTAGTAAACTATGAATGGTCATTGAAATGTATAATATGCACATACATGAAGCAGTTTATTAAAAGGAATAACATAGCTGAAATTCTGACTAGGCCTTAGTGTTTAGCAACTGTGTGACGCGACTTTAAATTGATCCTTAACTCTTGCGTCAACCAGCTATGAGGAAAGAGCTCGATATCTGCAAACAATTGTTCAACACCATCTAGAGCCCACAACTTTTGAGGACTTTGCTGCTCAGGTTTTCTGTCCAGCACCCTATCACCATTTGCTCTATGATACAGGTAAGAAATGCAATAAATAATTATCTTTCTAGTATTTAATGACACTTAAAATGCAGTATCCTTACTTATGAAATCTGTAAATTCCAAACTTTATGTATTATGCAGACTGATCATTAATCTGAAAATGTACAATGTGAATTCATATTTACATACTTGAGCAACTGTGTAGCTCATAATAATGGGAGAGTTGCCTTTAATTCCTTAGTTTGTTGCCTAGCACTATGATTTGATGCCTGGCATTAAGATTTGGCGAAACATTTTAGTATAGCAACCAGGTTCTGTATTTTTACAATGAATGTTTATCACGTAAATCTAAGGCCTTGTCTACACTACAGAGTTTTGTCAACAAATGTCAGATTTTGGAGGAGTACATACTAAAATGCTCCTCCCACCAACAAAACTCTCCTGCTTTTCTGACACAATAAAACCACCTTGATGAGAGGCATAGAGCTTTTTGCAGCAAAGTTAGATCAACAAAATGTCAATATAGGCACTATGCTTCATTACGTCACCATAAGTGGCCTCCAGGAGATGTCCCACAAGGCCCATCTTGATCGTTCTGGTCAGCACTTTGAACTCTGCTGCCTGCAAGCTAGGTTTGCAGGCATCTGCTCCTCCCCTTTTAAAGGCTTGGGAATTTTTAAAATTCCACTTCCTGCTTGCTCGGCATAGAGACTTCACATCGCATTTTCCCAGTTGAACATGGTGGCTCCACGCACCAGACATTCTCCAGCTTGGAGCACACCAAACTTGTTGGATCTGCTGGGTCTGTGGGGAGGCTGTGCATTCCCACCTCTGATCCAGCTGTAGGAACTTGGATATCTCTGGTCAGATTTCTCAAGTCCTTTTGGAGAAGGGCTATGAAAGGGCACACACATCAGTGCTGTGCGAAAATCATGGAGCTGAGGCAGGCATACCAGAAGGCTAGGGAGTCAAACTGTCACTCTTACGCTACGCTGAAGACCCACTTCTATAAGGAGCTGGATGCCATCCTTAGTAGCGACCCATCCTGCACCGCCAAGAGTCCCATGGATGCGTTGGCAGGGCTGGAGACAGCAGACTGTGGACTCAACCCTTAGGACGAAGTCGTGGATGAGGTAATCGAGTTGGAGGAGGAGATGGACAGGCAACAGGGTCATCTGATGCCATGGGGAGCCAGGACCTCTTCTCAACCCCAGAGGGTTCCAGCCAGTCCCAGCACTCTTTTCTCTGGAGCACCTGATGCAGGAGAGGGGAGCTCTGGTAAGCGATCTTTTTGAGTTGATGCTGTTCAGTTATATGAGGTAGAGCTGTCCTTTGCTTTGTTTATATTCTACAAGTGGATGAAGGGATAGAAATGTACAAGACTAGCTGTGTTTGCATGTGCTTCACATTACCACATGTAGTTAAGCAGTGCAGTGGAAAAGTGTTTTAATGTATATCAAGTTTTCACAGGAATCCTCCAGAGCGATCTCTAGGAAACTTTCCTGGAGATATTTGTCAATCCTCTGCTGAAGGTTCCTTGGCAGAGTGGCTTTGTTCCTTCCCCCGTTGTAAGAAAATTTCCCATGCAAATCAGCAATCACTTGTGCAGGGACCAAAGTGGCACACAGGCAAGCAGCATTTAGATCCGGTCTGAAGTAGCTCACACCTGCTTATCCTCAGGAGTGAGATACTAGCTTCCATGACCCCCTGCCTGTGGAAAATGGTGACAAAATTTACAATTTTGTCCAAATCGCCAGCAGTGATCCCTTTAGAAACCACCAAGACACTTTTCCCTCATCTTGAGTGCACCCTCTTCCTCCCTGGGCTGAACTCACCATGTTAGGGGGATTGCTGAGCTGTGTGTTTGCTAGGGGACACTGAGAAAGATTCAGTGTTGTGAGTACACTAACAGTCATTATTCTGTTTATTGTTTCTTGTGCTTTTGCAGATGTAGCCTTCAGGTGTACCCCCTCCACACCAGTGGAGCACCTCCGTCTGCTGAGGAAGCAACTGAGGAGGAGCAAGGAGGACATGTTTTGGGAGGTGCTCCAATCCTCAGAGGCCAAAAAGCAAGAAAACAGGACATGGAGAGACTGTAAATAAAAATCAGAAAATAGATAGGCAGGAGAGGAGGGAGAACCAGGAGCAAATTTTAGCAGGAACTGGAGCAAATGATAAAAGCGATAGAGGAGCAAATAAAACAGTTAGTCCCTAATCACACTGCAGCCAGAATTTACGCATGCTTGCCTGCCTCCCACTGCAGCCAGTACAGAAGTGCTTGCCACGCCCTCCCAAATATTCCTCCCGGCCCATCTCAGTACCCCCTTCACTCCACTCCTGTGGACAGCTTCCATAATGATAGTTGGACTTACACACAGCTATGAGTGCCCACGCTGCCCCTTTACTGCTTTCCCCCCTTCCCATCCAGTGTTTTGTGTTTTGTTAATTGTTATTTAATAAAAATATGCTTTCTGAAAGCTAAGCAAACTTTGTTTCCTACACATGGCAGTTGCTGCTGAAATTAATACACGGTGGCAATTAGATCATTTGCAGAGTTCAAATTATAGTCAGAAATCATCCAAAGTTTCATGCAGTGTGGTAAGTAAAGAAAGCATAGCACCGTGCTGTATAGAAAGACACCTTACTGGTGCTCATTGTCAAAATGGTACCTCAAGGCCTCCCTGATTTGAATAGCCTCCGTTGTGCCCTTCTAATAGCCCTGCTATCTGGTTGCTCAAAATCAGCTGCTAAGCAGTCTGCCTCCACACTCCATCCTGGGAGAAACTTTTCACCCTCAGCCTCACAAATATTATGGGAGCACACAGCAGGCAGCTGTATCATGGGAATATTTTTCTCATTTAGATCTAACCTTCCATAAAGGCAGCACCAGCGATCTTTTAATCTACCAAATGCACGTTCTACGGCCGTTCAGCACCTGCACAGCTTGTTATTGAAATGCTCCTTGCTGCTATCCAGGTTGCGAAATGTCTAAGATCTACAGAAATAAATAAGGCTTCATGAGCCATGGGAGTAAGGGGGGTACACTGGGTCTGCCAGGATCACTGTGGGTATTTCAAGATCCCCCACTGTAATCTTCAGGTCTGGAAAGAAAGTCTCTGCTTACAGCTTTCTGTACAGGCCAGCATTTCTGAAGATGCATGCGTCATGCGCCTTCCTTGACCAGCCTACACTGATGTCAGTGAAATACGGTGATCCACAAGCACCTACTGTACAATAGAGAAGTACCCCTTTTTATTGATGTCCTCTGTCACAAAATGGTCCAGGGCCAAATTTGGGATATGCATGCCATCTATTGCCCTGTCACAGTTAGGGAATCCCATTGCTGCAAAGCCTCCCCTATTTAGTGCTCCGATGGAATGATTGGGACAGAAAAAAGCACATCATGGGACAGTAAGCCCACACTCATGATACACTACAATCCACTCCACTTTCCCACAACTAGCTGCAGAAGGTGTCAAATTGCACCATTAGAGAGCTACCCACAGTGCACCTCTCTGTCTGTCGATGCTAGAGCACCAACTGTGGACATCCTTCTGTTGGTGGAGCATCAGCAATGTAATTACGACACTGATCGTTGGCGTAACTTGCGTCGACAAAACTGTCGTGTAGACGAGGCCTAAATCTCATAATACATGTGACATTTCATCTAGGCTGTGGTCTGATGAATCCTTCAGTATTATTCCTAGACCACCTCTGTCAGAAAGCTTTAGGTTGCTATCTTGCTGTAATGTAAAAGGTCAAATTCGAAACCAAGAAAATTTTGCATTCACCAAGTGTATATTTTCAAAATTTTAAGAAGCAACAAAATTGTTTCACATTCATTTTTTCTTCCCAATAATTTACCTTTAAACGTCTATTTTATAAGAAGGTACTGCATTTTCAGTTACTAATAAAAATAATCATCAGTAAGAAAATGAGTAACTCAAGGCCTTCCTGTTCTGATGCTGATTTCGTGACTCCTTATGATTATTTCATTTATTTTATTTCCCCTCTTTTTAGATCATTAAATATCAATTCTGTTTATCTGAAGGTAAGACAGTGTCCAAAAAAACGCTCTATTCTTATTACTTTTACTAAAGCACTAAGCTTGTAACCAAGTTATATGGAAACTCTCCCTGTTACCCTTATTCACTCTAAAAAGAATTTCACACTGATTGAGAAATTACCACCACGTTTTCTTCAAGTTTGTCTTTTACTAACCCCAGGTCTGCATGAAACACTAACACTGGTTATGGGATTAAAGTAACTAATGGTAGACACAGTTGTTGAACTAGTAACACTACTTTGTGTTGACCTTTTGTTTCTTAGCATGAACAAGTTGTACTGGATGGCAGTGGTGTGTTTTGTACCCTGTACTGTCTTGCATTGATGTTGGTAGTTATTCCATAATGATGCTATAGGAGAGGAGAAGAATGCATAACACTTGAAATTTTGTTGTTGTTAAACTTGTGACTTTAATGCAAAGTAAATCAAAATGCCACCTTTTGAAAAGCCATGATTCACACAGTTGCAGTAGAGTTTTCTTCTTAAAACAACAGATGGAAATCAATTGAGATTAGAATTGGTAAATTAATACATTTTTATATTTGTTTTTCTGATTGCAAAAATGTCTAAGATCTACAGAAATAAATTCCAAATCACATGCTAGGTTGATCCAGAAAAGACCACGGAAAAAAATTAACTTTGGAAAAGCCTAAAAACACTGAGATCACTTTGTTTGAAAAGATGACAATAAGTAGGAACATGATAGAGGTATATAGAATAGTAAATCATATAGTTAAACCTAGCACAAGCACTCAAGAATAAAGAGAAACTAAATTTAAAGGCAGTAAGTAAATGTTAAACTGAACAAATAAGCTAAATACAAGAAATATATTAGTGCCTTTTTTAACACCTCTTTTAATCAACCAGCAGACTTGATTGCTACAGGATATTGACTTATTTGTGATTAAAACAGGATTTATAAGAAATTTAGAAATAACATTTATATTTACACTATTAGTGTTTGTTTAAAAAATAACAAACACTCTGTGCTTCCTTCCTCCTCCCGAATGGTATTCAGTGGATATTCCACATGGTTGAGGTTACCCTTTTATTTATTTATTTATTTATTTTTGGTACCTGGTGCTATATATAGGTTATTTTTCCCCCCGTTTTATTTATTTAGTTTCAGTTATCCCCCTGCACTAGCAGATATGGTATGCACAATTTGTTGGGTGCATTTGTGGGGGGGAGAAGGGGAAGGGAGGGTCACCTTCCTCAGAAATATTGGTTATCAAACACTGGGTTAGGTAGACCAGTGGTCTGTTCTGGAATGGCGATTCCTGTGTTCTTTTTAAAATAATCTTTCTTGATTTTCTCTAACTTCAGTTTGAATAAATACTTTTAAAACTTTATTTTAGGTTAAACAATTCTATCAAATGAATTATTTTCCAATGGCAAACTCATCAACAAGAATTTACATATGAGTGTTTGTACCATATGTGTCCTGTATGTATTATAGACTTCATTTTAAAAAATGTTAAAGCCACAGTTTCATTTCTGCAGATAACTTTTATATTAAACACAAGTGCCTTTTTATTAATACTACCTATTTACATGGATAAAAGCTATGTTAATACAGATATGATAAAGCAATAGTGCCGTTCCCTGATCAGAGTCCTCAGTACTTAGCGCTTTTATTATTAAAAATTGAATAGATTAAATTACGCAATCATTGTCTAAATATTAATGGTCATTAAATGAAAATAAGTGCATCCCACAGAGCAGTTTCTTGTTTCTTCTAACTTCATGTGTGTAGAGTAACCTATAACTTATAAGAGAAACAATGAAGAAATCATTTAATTTTTTTTTTAATCAATTGATTTTGAAATCTGGAAAAGAATCAGCTACCAATTGGAGGGCAAATGGCTAAAACTAAATTCAGATTTTTCTCCTCTTTATTCCAAGTAAATTAACAAACTAACTGAACTCTCTTCTTGTCTGACAGAAGTAAATCTCACTGTTCCAGGTGAAAAGTGAAATCTTAAACCTGGATTTCAAAGTGTTTTCATGAAAGGATTCTATAAAAAGCACTGATACAACTATCAGGCCTACATCACGTTGTTATGCCATTTACACAGCATTAAAGCCAATGGAGTTTATCAGGGTTAAAACCATCATAACAGAGTGGAGAATTGGTCCATAGGTTGAACTGTTTTTGCATCTAATTCCTTAACAGCCTTAAGAATGCATCCTGTCTCACTAATTGTCAGTGTTTTAGAAATTGAGTTAAAACATTATTGTACTAGATTTCTTTTGGAGTTTTTACATTCATTTTAAAATATATTGATGTATTAATTCTACTTAACAATTTTGGATTTTTGTTAAATTTGATGTGCTGATAGTTCAGGGTATATAATGAGCATATTAGATTTTTTTAAATGCTCACTAATTCTACAGTTGATGGCCATTCTTGACTAGAAGAGTAGATGGAGAGGGGTGCAAAATATATTTAGGTTTTCAGTGTTCTAGGCCCCCAATTCCATTATTTTAATAACCTTATGGAAATTTCTTCTTAAAGCTAACCAAGATCTCCATTATAAGTAGGCAGTACATATAATTTCCCCTTTTAGGCAAAAATTAAATTTATAGAAAGTGTGAAGCTAAGACAAAATCACCAACTACTATAAAGAAGTTTGTACTTCACATTCTGTTGGTCAATTTTGATGTGCCAAAGTTTTGACCATCTTTGAAAACTAGTGCAAATTGAACACTATTGAATAATAAAACTGCTTCAACCCAGTGATTTACTTTACTGAATATGCAAATCTTAGAATTATTACCTTCATTATGGTCACTACTGCTGTTTCTTAGAAGGTGATAGCTATGACTGATTTTTAATGGTCCCTATCACCCTAGTATCTGAGCACTTCCCAAATGTTTAAAAATTGAAATATTTTGTTTCTCAGCCAATAGGAAAAATAGCTTGATTCGTTTATAGGATCTGGATTTGCAGATTATGGGGACACACTAAAATGATTTTATTTTAAATGAGCTTTTCCTGTATTTGAGCCCAGAATAGAATGGCTCTTTTGCCTTCATATTTGTCCTTCCTGTATCTGAGTCTTTGAATACAGTAACCTGTAAGGTTGTGACAATAACCTGCGGTGAGCTGCTACCAGTTCCTAGAGTAAGACAGATTTCTGTAACTAAAGCAGGTCAGGATAATGTTAAAATCATAGATATTGAAGGGCTTATTCACAGTGTGGGGCTCAGATCCTTAGCTTGTTGCTGAAGGATTTTTTCCCCTTCCTGTTTTTCACTCCAGTGCCATGAACCTGGTAGATCATTATGCTGATTCCTATAAAAAAGAGTTCCTTTAGAAGTGTTCATTTAGTCATAGTATTGTGTAATGAAATCATTCTGGATCCCATGACCATTTAGTTCATCCCAGAACAGAGCAGGAGCCTTTTGATCCCATAGAGAATACTTTAGTGACTGAACATTTCAAAATGTTCACACAGTTCTTCCAGCCCCCTGTGCAGTAGGTATGTATCCCAATTAAGAAGCAGAAGAACTGGAAAACATAAAGGTTGTGACTTGTCCAACTTGCACAGGAAGTTGTGAGATTTAATAGTTAAATTATGGGACCAGGGAACAGGATGGAGTGACTGAGTTTTAATCTGTTCTTCCATTAACTCAGTGTAACTTAGGCTGGGTCTACACTGACGGCGGCAAATTCGCCACCGTCAGATCAATTGCTCTGGATCGACTGAGTGGTCTGTGTAGACGCGCCCAGTCGATCCAGCACGCGACGCAGGAAAACCACCCCGGTAAGTGTTCCCTTTGATGCAGCGCAGTGTGGACGGCACGCAGAGGAGACGCTGCAAAGTCAACGGGAGATATCCAAGTGATTTACGTCACTTGCGTATCTCCCATCGACTGCCGCCGAATCGCAAAGGTAAGTGTAGACTGGGCCTTAATCTCTCTCTCCCTCAATTTTCCACTTATAAATGGGAATAAAGATGCTCACCTCTCAGTGAGAGGGAAATGAGAGTTATAGTGGATTGTGATGTATGAGATTCAGGAGCAAAGGTTCAGTAGAATTGCAAAGGTTCATTATTAAAGCTGCAGAGCTGGGGAAAGAACTCAGGAGTGTCCCGTTTCCCCCTACCCCTGCCGCCGCCTCATCCCTTCTGTAGGTCAAGGTACTTGCAAGGATTATAATTAGAGCTGTATGTAACTGGAGCAGCAAATTTTTCTTTTCTGATTTTTTTTCATTCCAAATTTGAGCAAAAGATCAGAAATGCAAAGTTTTCCATAGAAAGGAGAATTTTGAACTGAAACAGAATTTTAAAAAAATCTCCAGGCCAGCTGCTCAACCAGGCAGCCTGCAGAGCCAGCCAACCAACCAAAGTAGCCGGTCACTTTGGAAGTTGCAGAGTCCATCCGGTGGGCTGCAAGGAATCCTGGGTAGCCTGCTAAGCAGGAATTGGATCCATCCTGTGAACTGAATGAGACAGAGATCCTATGAAATAAATAGCATGTGATCATGTAATTCAAGATTGTATCTTTATATATACTCACGAGGCTGGCATTTCCTAACTTTTGAGTACTTGACTTTGCAACCTTAATAAAGTTCTTTTAACATATTTTTGATGTAATTTTCTAGCTTTTTTTTAAAAAGCAAACTGAAAAAAACAGAAATTTCATCCTGTGGCATCATGTGGATACCTACATGGTTCATCAGCAGTATTGGAACCTTTAGATCCACCATACAAACCTCTGCCACTTGAGTTCATGGAGTAACTGATAACCGCAGTGGGTTGTCATCCTTAATGTGGATCAGAACTAGAGGGGGATGGGGATACTTTCTCAGGGGGTTTACAGATATTTGCTGACATCAGAAGAATGATGAGACTCAGGAATCTTGGGTTCCATTCCAGGCTCTGGACGGGTGTGTTGCCTTGTCAGTATGGACTCTTCTGCCCATTCCCCCCTAAGCTTGATCCTTTCTGCACCATCCCCCTCTAATATGTCCCAGTCCTATCTTTTCACCACTCCTGGTTCCTTGTCTGAGTCCCTTTCTCCATGCCTTCCCAGTCTGCACTCCTCAGCTTTCTCATCCCAAACTCTTTGTCCAGTCAGTCCCAGTTGCACCATAAAAGCTTCTCATCTGATCTCTCTCTCTTCTTCCCCCTGGTCTCCGGTTGTCCCCTCTTCACCCACATTCCCCATCGGCTCCCAGTCCTAATCTCCATCCCTAGACTCCTCATCCAGTCTCAATATCTCACTTGCCCCAGTCTCTGCCCAGACAGTCCTATTTCTTTCCATGCCTCTTGGTTTCTCCTCAGATTTGTGTCTCCTTCCCACTGCTTCCCAGTCCTAGTTTTCTTGCCAGTACCAGTCGCCCTACCCCAGCTTCCCATCTGATTTCAGTATTCCCACCCTCCCCACTGGCTCCCAATCCCCACCTCCTCCCATATCCCTCCCTGTCTATCAGTCCCAATCTCCTTCTTTGGTTCTTCTTTGAGTGCTGGTCTCTATGTGGATTCCATATGTGGGTGCGCATGCGCCGAAACCAGAACTGTTTCTAGTTGTCTCCGTCAGCCCACGCAATGCATGGTCCACATGGTTGCATCCGAGGTCTCATGACACTGTGTGAGCTGACACCCCCTCAGTTCCCTTTTACTGCCTCATGGCCAGAGTCAGAACACCTCAGCTCTCATCCTTGAAACCTATGTAGATTTTAAAAAAAGACAAAAAAACAAGAAGTGAGTTAGTAGCGATAGTGTACATCGTTTGTTAGCATTCGTGACTTAGAAAGTTTTTGTGTAGTTAGCCAACATCATGGGACTCTAACCGGGAGTCCCACCCGTTCCAGGGAACTATGGCCAATGAGTCAGGTTCAAAAACTGTGTTTCTTCCCCACACTCCTTCTCGGTCAGTGATGACCATCAACACTGCCTCTACTGTCTGAGTGAGGCCAACACGCTTCCGAGTCCGGTGGGCCCATTCTAGCCAGCTCCAAGCATGCACGCCCATGGTGCCTTGCACACCGGGCAAGCTGTCACCACTGACACCCACTGCAGAACTGTTTTGCCCACTGGATAGCTCCCCACTGCACTATGGATTTTTGGAGACTGAGCAGCCTTCTTCTCTGGCAGATGAACTGCTGCTCCTCCATGCACCACCTTGGACAAGACCTGGAGACCCAATGCAGATGGTTTCAGCACCACTGGTTCCACATTTCCTGGAGTAACATTCAGACGCAGAATGGTCATTGGATTTGGGACCATCTTACCTCCACACAGCCCACAATACCATCACCAGGCATACCAGCCATTGTATGTACCCCCAGCAGAGCAATGGTTTCGGTAGTCAAGCAACCTGCCACCACAGCAGGGCCAATAGGCATGGCCCTATTGGCATCACTGGGACCCATACCATGGCCGAGGAGCACCAATATGGGTCCCCCTTGGACTTCACTCCTTCATTCTATGAGGACCCTCATGGGACTGCTATGCCCCCAGCACTGGTAGAACTGCAGGTACCAACCAGAGCATCATCATCTCTGGATAAGGTTCTCATTCTTCCTGCCCTCTCCACACCAGATGATCAAGGGCAATACCAGGACCTGCTGCAACACATGGCCATGGCCCTCAACTTCACAGCCAAAGCTGTGAATGATCCCCAAGATGAGTTCCTGGATATTTTACAGTCTACAGGACCATCATGTATCATGCTCCCTATCCATAAAGCAATCTTGCAGCCAGCTCAGAGTCTGGCATGCTCCAGCATCCTGCGCTTCCATGCCAAGTGCACAGAGAGGTGCTACTTTATTCCTACCAAAGAAACGGACTTCCTTTTTATTCACCCACAACCCAATTCCTTTGTAGTCCAGGCAGCTATGAACAGAGCCAGACAGCTGCTCTTCAGGTCCACTACCCCTGATCGGGCAGCAAAAAAATTGGACCTCCTTGGGAAGAAAGTATATTCTTCCACTGGCCTGCAGTTCTGCATAGCCAGTTATCAGGCCGTTCTGGCAAAGTACGACTTCAGGCCGTACACAAAGTTTGCAGTGTTCCAGACCTCCCTAGCAGAGGACAAACAGGTTGTTTCAAACCCTCATAGACAAGGCAAGCTAAAGTCACACTCCAGGCAGCAGCAGACACAGCGGCACATGCCCTTTCCTCAGAGGTCGTGCTCAGAAGGTAATTGTGGCTTCAAATCTTAGGATTCCGCTCAGAGCTCCAAGTCACCCTGGAAGACCTCCCATTCGACAATCACAAACCATTCAGTGACACAACTGAAAAGAGTCTACACGCCCTTAAGGACTCCCAGGCAATGCTACAATCCCTAGGCCCCTATGCCTCAGCTCCCGCCTGCTATCAAAATAGGCTGTCTCTCAGACCACGCTACTCCACCCAACCTAGGTACCAACCTTACCCACAGTGCCAGCAAAACCAGCTGTGCTGCTGTCAACAATCCCAATTTCTGCCGCCTCTTCCTCTATTGCATCCTCCTCTCAGCAGCACCCCTCTAGGCATCCCATTTGACTCCTATATCAAGAACCATGGACCCACTCCCTCCCCTTCCCTGGCTTTTCTGATGGCTTTCAGGGGCCATCTTGCTCTCTTCGTGCACAACTGGAGCAAGATTACCACTGATCGATGGGGGTTAGATGTGATACACAGCAGATATCTTATAGAATTCCACACTACCACTGCACCACCCTCCACTTGGCACATGAGTACACCTTGCATGACTGGACCTCCTTCACCAGGAAGCCCACACACACCTGGACAAAGGAGCAATAGATTGGGTCCCACACCGATATCCAGGCCATGGCTTTTACTCCCCCTATTTTCTTATACCAAAAAGGAGAGGAGACCCATTCTGGATCTGCAGGCACTTGACTGATTTATCAAAAAATTCCACATGGTTACTCTTTCCCAAATCATTCCCTCCCTCTTCCCCAGAGCATGATTCACAAATCTCAATATGAAGGATGCATACTTCCATATAGACATCCATCCTGCCCACAGCAAATTTCTCCACTTTACGGTGGGACGCTCCCATTACCAGTTCTGGGTACTTCCCTTTGGAATCACCACTGCCTCTTGTGTTCACAAAGATCTTAGCCATGGTGGCAGCAGAGATGAAACACTGGGGACATTCACTTTTTACTTACCTGGATGACTGGCTCCTGGTGTTGACATCACATGACCACCTCCTTACCACTATCCACATTCTAAAGGAACTCCTTGCCAGCCTGGCCATATGCATCAACAAATCAAAGTCCACACTGGTGCTAATCCCAGATCCTCACCCTCATTGGACCCTACCTGGAATCCCATGCAGCCAGGGTGTTCCTTCCGGAAGATTCATTTGCCACACTCATGGCCCTCATCATGAGACTCCGAAGCCGTCCCCGCACACACCTCCGATATTGCCTATCGCTTCTAGGACATACGGCGTGCACAGCTGTCATGTCATATGCCTGCCTGCACATGAGGTGCCTACAATTATGGCACCATTTGGTGTACGACCCACAAAGGGACCACCTCAACAAATGGGTCCTCCTTCCACACACACAACTGGCATCCCTGACGCAGTGGAGCAAGCTGTCAAATGTCATGGCAGGCACCCCCTTCAACCTCCTCATCCCACACCACATTCTGACCATGGAAGCCTCCCTTTTAGCCTGGGCCACAAACAAAGCCATACAGCACAGGGTCTTTGATCCCCCAGAGAGGCACGGATGCACATCAACATTCTAGAACTTTGTGCAGTCCAGTGCACTTGCCAGACCCTTCTGCCCTTCCTAAAATCCAAACACATACAGCTTCTCTTGGACAACATGACTACAGTCACCTACATCAATAAGCAGGGGGGCACAAGATCATCTACACTGTCTAGAGGTGGTGCAACTGTGGCATTGGTGCCTACGGCACCATGTCATACTTCACACAACACGTTTACCAGGTGCAGACAATGACCTTGTGGACACCCTCAGCTGCTCTTTTCACTGCAGCTGTGAATGGGAACTGAACGACCCCACTCTCCAATACATTTTCTGGCTTTGGGGCATGACCAACAACCACAAACTCCCCCTTTTCTGCTTCAGAGGCGCCACCAGATGGGGCTCACAAGGGGATGCTCTCCTTCTCCCCTGGACAAGAGAACTCTGTTATGCCTTCCCTCCCATACCACTTTTACCAGAAGTGGTCTGCAAGGTGAAACAAGACCGGGCAACCCTCATACCCATAGCCCCTTTCTGGCCCTGCCAGTACTGGTTCACAGAGCTTCATCTGTCGATCTACCCACAAATACATCTTCCATCTCTCCCGAACCTCCTCCCACAACAACAGAGCCAAATCTGCCACCCAACCCAGCCCTTCTTCAGCTCATGGCCTGGTATTTGGTAGAGCCTCACAAGTAGAAAACGTGTGCTCTACATCAGTAAGGGAAGTATTTACCCTCAATTGATGCCCCTCCACCAGGGCATGTTACCAAGCCAAGTGGGGATGTTTCACAGAGTAACCACCACTCCCTGAATACAATATCCATACCACTAATCCTTGACTATCTACTTACCCTTTGCCATTCAGCACTTGCCAACCCCTCCATTTGAGTACACCTGGCAATGATCAGTACTTTCCTCCCACCTGTGAAGAGTGTCCCAGTCTTCAGCCATCCAGCTATGGTCTGCTTCTTCCATGGCCTCCTGAATACTTTTCCTTTGCTAAGGAAACTACTCCCCTGTGAGACCTTAACCTTGTCCTCTCGACCCTCACCAAACCACCCTTCAAGCCCCTGGCCACTTGTTCACTCACCCACCTATCAATTAAAGTGATTTTCTTAATGGCCATCACTTCCGCCCAACGTATCAGTGAATTGGCAGACATGATGGTGGAGCCATCATTCATGATATTCCATAAGGATAAGGTCTCCCTACATTTCCACCCCAAATTTCTCCCCAAGCTGGCTTCGCCGTTACACCTCAACCTTTCGTTTTCCAACCTTTTACGCTAAACCACACACTTCCACCAGACCGTGTACGCTACATTCCCTCGATGTCTATCATGCACTAGCCTTCTACCTCAAAAGCACCTGCACTGTCCAAACCTCTCCCTGGCTTTTTATTGCTACAGCAGAATGCTGCAAGGGCTGCACTGTTTCTTCCCAGTGCATGTCTAACTGGATCTCCTACTGCATTATGGAGTCCTACTACATTTCAGGAGTCTCCTCGCCACTGGGTATCACTGCCCATTTCACAAGGGCACAGGCTACCATAGCAGCCTCACTCACAGACATCCCATGGCAGGACATTTGTAAAGCAGCAAAGTGGTCCTCCATCCATACTTTCATCGCTCATTACACCTTGCCCCATTCAGCAGCAGCAGATGCAGCAGTTGGCCAAGCAGTATTACTTACCTTACTTCTACTGAGCCCTCACTCCTGCCCCCAAACTGCTCTTTATGCTACCAATGTATGCATATCACATAGGGACCAGCACTTAAAGAAGAAAGGGAGATGACTTGCTATATCTGATGGTTCTTCGAGAAGCGTGGCCCCTATCTGGATTCCAATCCCACCCCCCATCCCCTCTGCTACAGGCCCCAAGCCTCTTGGTAAGAGGGAATTGAGGGGACATCAACTTGCGCAGCCTCATGAGATCTTGGATGCAACCACATGGGCCACACATGGTGCGCAGGTCAACGGAGACTACTGCAAACCATTCCGGTTCTGGTGCAGGCACACCACATATGGAATCCAGACAGGGACCATACTGCTCAAAAAATCATCAGAGTAAGTAACCTCCCTTTTCTCTTTCCCCATCTGTGAAGTTCCCCCCCTGCAATCCGGACTGGTGTGTAGCTGTGTCACCCCAATTCCTCATTCTTGGGCCCTGGCTTACCCTGCTTTGCTGTGTGAACACCCACTCCTGAGTCAGCCCATGCCCAGCCTCCTGCGAGTAATCTGGTCCCTGACCTAATGAAGAAGCACTTGTGGCCAGCCGCTCATGGGATAGACCCCCAGCAAACACCCCCAGTCCCAGATGCAACCCCAGGAACTGCCGTCCTGCAGGGTTCAGTGCTGTATGCTGTACCCTGCAAGCTCCTTTACATTTGTCTGTCAATTTATCAAAGAAATTGATATGTACCAGCTCTGTCACCTCTAAGTGAGGTCTCCGCACAACTCAGTCCCCATGGACTGTTTAGACTTTAACCTTGGCAAAATATATTTCTTCTTAGCCATCTTCTCAGAAATGACTGAACTGTTTTGGTTGAAACTTTTAAGAAAAATTCTGACCCGACCCCTCCACCCCCCAGCATCGAAAATTTGCATGCTAAATGGTTGAAATTTGGCGAAGTGATAGACAATTCAACACAGGTTCTTATCATGGGATGTGTCGGATAACAGGTGGTGCCACAATCCTCACCTATAATATCTTGGGGAAACAAATTCCCAAGATTTAATTTAATGTTTTAAAATTTTGGAGAGTCAGAACTGACCAGCAGGATGAGTAATACATACCTGACTCTACAGGAATTCACGATGTCAAAGATGATATATCATTAACACTCGGTTCCACCACTTAATCATTTTCAACTCATGCAAAGGTGAAAATGTAACTATATTCCTCCTTTCTTACATCTAAATATTTTTAGCAATTGTTAAAATAAGTATCCTTTCTTAATTGCATAACCAAAATGGTTTTCTAATTTGAGTATAAAAAAAATGAAACATTTGTTTTTCAACTTTCCCATTCTGTTCCCAGCTAAAATGGCTGTGAATCTATTTTGAAACTTTATTATTGTCACTGAATATCCTGAACACCTAGCCCATCAAACTTCTTTAGTCTAACATGGTCAAGCCATCAGTCTCTGATATGAAAAATGTGGATGATCCTTTGGTAATTGTCTTTCAAATGATTTGACATAATTGTTACTAAATCATCTTTTTTTTTCTAATAGCATTTTTTAATTCTAATTCATTTGTCAACTAGGTTCTTTTATTTTCGCTTAAGCTTGCTGTAATTTGAGTGAACATTTAAAGATGGCCAAAATAATATTTACATTGAAGACTTAAAAACTCTGAAGGGGAATCTAAGCTTGCATATTGATAGCTATGACATATGGATGACATTGCCAGTAAATTTAGAATTTTAATCCATCCATTGTTATCAGAATTAAATCTCTTCACTCTTCTGGTCTTATATGTTTAGATGTAGAACATGTGTTACATGACTTCTTTCTTCAGTAAACCCGAGACTGTTACCTACGTTTTACATTTTTAGATTATACATAAATTTACATTTTCTGTTGGCTGTCTTCAGTAATTGTAAACAGAATATTACACACACTGGAGTAATACTTTAATCAAAATTATACGTTATTTTTAAAATGTTTCTTTATCCAGTACATTTGGAGTTTTTCTTTTGAAAGTTGATGAATGTTAGAATTTTATTGGCACTTTATGTAAAACACCAGGCTCTGATTTAGCCTTTGACTTCTGATATTTTTCCCCATTTCATCTTTTCAGCTAATTCCTTTTTTATGGTAGGTGTAATTCTGAGCATATTAAAAATCTGAAAAAGTTCTGGTATCAATTATCAAACTGCCATTTTTATGTTTCCACCTAGGGTTTTTTAAGGAAGTATTTAACTGTTTTTCACAAATTCTTAAAAAGAGTTTTTAAGGTACAATGGTTGGCATATATCACGTTTGTAGTAAGTAATGCTGTTGGATCTAAGTGATTTTATAGAACTTTTTTCTTTCTTTTTTCTTGTAACCCTTAGTTGGTAAGTACAACTCCTGATTTTAGAGCTATTGCTTCATTACGCATACTAACCCATCACTCTCTTTAACCTGTAGCATGAACAGCAGTTACATAATGAAATTCTATCTATTCTGTCTTCTGTGCTCATCTGTTAATGCCCTTCGATCTTTGCAGTTCATGTCTCATGTCTCACACCTGTTACTTTTATCTTTTCTTCCCCCCTTTTCTCACTTGTGCCCACTCCTTCCTCATCACTTCTTCATTCTCAACAAAGAAAGAAATGCTGTGATATTTCTTCTCCTTCTAAAACCTCTACTAGAAAGCACTGGCCACATCAAGGTAAAGGGCAAAGGCTTGAAATGGAAGGTCTTTCACGCTAGCTGTAAATGGTATGCTGTGCAAAACATCCATGGTTATTTTCTGTTCTCTATCTCCCATGATTTGAAATGCTTTAATTCCTTGTAAAATTAGAACAAGATAGAATTTCAGAAGATGAAGAGGATGTACATTTCCTCACTTGCATTTTTTATAACGCATAGTGAGTTAGGCACTGTCATACTTTCCCAGATTGTCCAGGAATGCAGTACTTACTTCATGAACAGAATTACTGTCACCAGTAACACAATAACCTTTCTCCACCCCTCCCACCCCCCGTCACTTGGGTAGGTCACATCAGTTTGAACAACATGGGAGGTATTGTTCAGTTTTCTTTGGAGTAGGCAGATGATGGATCAGACAAGTAGAACATCTGATTTATTAAATCAGTTTGGTTTATGGCAATATGTTTTAGATGCAGTGTTAGACTGCTGGTCTGAGTTTGTGATTTCACTGACCACCTTAGTTCCTCCATCAGAATAAATTATATTCAGAAATGTGTATGTATAATGAAGTGATACCCTCTATGCATTGAGCTTACACTGAGGAGTGGTAGCCTCAGTTTTGATTGATACATCTTTATTGTAGAGAAGAGGCCAGGGTATGGAAAAAATATAGGTTGAAATTCTGGTCCCATCAAAGCCTATTGGAGTTTTACCTTTGATTTCAGTGGGATCAGGATTTCACCCACAATTTCTACAGGCCAAAGTGATCAGTAAGGATTAATGTAATGAGCTAAATCAATCTGCCACAAGTTAATTATACATTAGTTGAGTTTATCTGTTAGAGTTTATCTGTTAGTTTATCTGTTAGAGTTGGGTGAATAATGGAGTTTTTAGTTTCAGAAAAAATTGTTTTGAGTTGAAGTGAAAATGGAAATTCTTTGCATTGTTGGGGAAGGGGGCATTGTTTGTTTTTGTTTTGTTTTATAATCAGAAAAATTGGGGGGGGAAAGAGTTGGGTCAAAAACTAAATGTTTAATTTCAACCCAACATTTTTTGTTTGGATTTCAGGCATTTTCACAAACACAGAAGCTTAGATTCATAAAATGCCAGGAGAGGAGAAGGCAGGCTCTCTTTTACAGCTCTTAGTTCAGTTGGTTAGAGTACTCACCTGGGATGTGGGAGACCGCGGTTCAATTCTCCCCTCTGCCTGGTGTTGAAAAAGCATTGAACTTCAGCTTCTCTACGGTGCAGGAGAGTGTCCTTGCCTTTGGGCCATGCGGTATTCTGGTGTGGATCTTTTTCACTCTGTTCTGTTGAAGCTGTTCCATTTATTATAAATGGTCATTGAAGTGAGGACTTGAATTTGAATCGTCTTCCTCATTTTAAGTGAGTCCCTTAACTACCAGGCTATAGAATTTACTTGACTATTCATTGTCATTCATAGGAGTAATCCATCCACTGGGCCAGGGAAAGAGAGTGAGGGTGACTTGATAGCCAGGTGGTTAGACCTAGGATGTGGGAGGTGCAAGTTCAAGTCCCTGATGCAGTGACTACTTAGTATTTTTTTTTAAAGGCAGCTTTAACAGGGCAGATTGAGAAAGACCTACACCAGAATATCCCATAGTCCAGAGCTAGGATAATCTCCTGCAACGTGGGAGGCCCTAGTTGAAATTCCTTCTCTGCATCAGGGGAATTGAACTTGGTTCTCTCCCACATGCCAGGAGAGGATTCGAAGCACTGGGCTAAAGGTTATAAAGAACCTTTTCTTCCCTGCCCCTCTGCAGGTTTTGTTAGTCTAGTAGTTGGTTTTCATTAAAAAGCCTGATATTAAAACAAAATATTTTAAGATTAAATGCTGCTTTTTGACATTACCTCAATATTTTGAGTTTTTCAGTTTGGTTGAAACTATTTGGCAAATTCAGCCTATCCACTAATAGGTTCAGGTCATCTGAAATTGCATATTTTGTCTTATAAACTATCCAAAGAAAAAAATTCACCCAACTCTACTATCTGTTGTAAATGCGCAAGAAGGAATGAGTAACACAAAGTTCTAAATTTCTGAACATAGAAATAATTAAAGAACACAACTTTGATCTCACATTTGTTCCTTTTTCTTTGGCACCTCTTTGTGGGAAAGGATGTTGAGGACAGAAGATTCAGGTGGTATGGTTTCATAATGAGGCTGCTCAGATAAAGAGTTGCCTTCTGTAATCTTAAATTCATCTTGTTCCTTTTACAAAGAAAATAAAACATGTAGCACATCCAGTTACTAAGATCTATTCAAGCTTCTGCCTTGTGCGTCCTGAAGGAATCTATCTTCTGGTGCTTTTTACTAAAGATTAGATCATACCTTTGGGAGCCCCTCAGTGATCCCCTTCCCCCAGTTCTACCTTTTCAGTTGCTTTCCTAGAATTCCCTGCATGCTCACCAAGCTGTTAACCCTTCACATTCTCATAGCCAAGTGAACTTGCTTTTCTCTCTGGTTATAGTTTGAATAATAACTCTCCACCCTCAAAGAAAGCTGTAATGTTTGCCCTCCTGGCTAGGGGAATGGTGTGGCCCATTTCAGTCCTGTCTCATTGCAGAAATTAAAGTTTATAGTACCTTGTAGACTAGTGAGAGAGTTTTTTGGCATAGTTTTTTCTCTAGAAGTTAATTTTTTCTGTTGCTACTTCCATGTTCTGTGGCGTCTCCCACAGATGGCTTGTATGTGCTGTGGGTTGATGGCGGACCTCAAGTTCCCATCTGTCCCATCTGTAGATTTCCTTGCTGTGAGCAAGGAAGACTGTACTAACAAGCTTGGTGTCCTCTGCAGGCCCCTGCCCAGAGACTCAGCCAGGCGAAACTCCAGCAGCAGCAGTGCAGATGGACGGGACTGATTTAGCCTCTCCGATGTCTCCTCGGACTAGCAAGAGCCGAATGTCCATGAAACTTCGCCGTTCGTCCGGCTCAGCCAACAAGTCCTAAACAACGAGAAACCTGCAGCCTCCTAATAAACAGTGATCAGCAACCCCTAGCGCACTGACTCATTGCTTTCAGTTAAAGGAAAATGTCCCTGATGTGTGTGTCAGCCATAGCCAGCACAGCCCTTTCCTGTACATTTATTTTAGACAGCGACACTGGAATTTTATTTGTAACTTAATATTTTAGCTTTTGTTATTTTTTTTTATAAAACTCCAGGCTGCCATATATTTACCGTGTAGCTTCTTCTCTGCACTTTTTACCTTCCAGGATGATGATGTCTAAAGTAGCCACTTTTAACCCTGTTGTTAACCCCAAGCCACACACACAATTGGAGACTGCAGTCTTATAACATTATATTTATTGTGCCCCCGTTGCAATTTTCTTTGTAACAGAAAGATAAATATGTACAATTTGAAAAAGAATGTACAATTTTAAATTGAAGATGCATTTGTAACATCCTCATCAAATGTCTCAGAAGTTAATGCAGAGGATGTGTACAGTTTATTTGTTATAAGAATAAAATACTTAAAATAAATGGTCTTTTAGCATTTCAGAGTTCAAATGAGAGAATTTGCTAGCAGCACCAACTCCTCCACAATGCAGTATATCATTTCATAACTGTACAGGTGATGCCATAACCTATGCCAGAATACCAGAAAAATCACTGTGCTGAAATTCTAATTATGCCTGGCTTCCAAATATTTTTCTATTGTTTGCTTTTTAAGTGGTATCAATAGTAAATTCCGTTCTGAAGTTGTGGCCTTTATCATCAGGCTGCTGGCTGTAGATCCATGTGACTGTTTCTTATATAAAAGCACTTTTCTGATGTAAATTCATTGCTACAGTGATGTGTACTATTGAAGAGAAGGGAACATGCTCCAGGAGTCTGACCTGAAATGCTGGGTTTTTATAACCATATAGGTGCAGATTAGTACACGCATTCCACCCACCCAAAGGTATTTTCCTACGGACAATGAAATGCTCACATTTTATTTTGAGTTGGGCATATTCTGCTATAATGAAATGTAGCATGGCATCAGTACTAACTGCATGTGTAAATATATCATACAGGCAACCATAGAAATATAAATTATGTATCGTCATTCATGTAGTATCTACAAATTTGTAATGGTTACAGAGGACATGCTCTTTAATAATACAATAAAATTATTCTTACCACCTTCTTTATATTACTCATTCCTCTGCAAAGACTGGACTCTGGTTTATTCAAGTCGATGAGTGGCTTAGTCTTGATATAGGATGAATTAGAGGGCTTGGGAAGGGTTGGCAGAATTCGTGATTTTTATTTTCAGCCTTACTAAATTAGGGGTAACCCTTCACCATCAACATAGCATATACTAACCCGAGATCCTCTGAAAACCGTTCCCCAGAGCCGCTAGACTAATATAAAGTACCCTAATGCAGCTCAAACAATGCAAAGCACCTATGAGAACATCCTGCCCTGTGAGCTACATGGTCTTGCCGAATTGCAGGAACAGCATTTGGTGGTCATTATGTGGTTTTAGTCTATCCTTAGTTCATACTATTTTATTGTAGGAGCAGAGATTTAAGGCTGATGGTGTGATAGTCTCATTTATTAAGTGAGTTCCTGCAAGGGAGAATGTACTTTAAGGAAATGAATTAGATTTGTGTAAAACCTCCCTTTAGACTTTTCTGATAGCTTTTAAAAGCTTTCCTGTAATACCAGATTACAAGCCCCTTTGGTTTCTTAACAGATCACTACAAAGATGCACTTCTGAAGTAATAACACTCTTCCGATAAGTTCTGATAAAAGGAGTTGATGAGCTGAAACTTTTGCTTCAGCTGGAGTTTTGCTTGAGGGTTTGCCCTGTTGCTTATAGATTGGCCCAAGAACTCGGAAAAGCCAAACAGGAGAAACAGCCCTCTTGTCTTATTTGTACTCAGGAAACTAGCATTGTATCTTCAGTCTTCTGTTATGTAAGTCACACTATCCCATGTCCCCATACTTCATATCTGTGTTTAAAGAGATACTAAATTGTGAAGAAATAATTACTGTAGAGGAAGTCAATCGAGAAAATTTAAATTGTTTGATTCCTCTGCTCTTGAAAGGGTATTATGCTGTACTACAGGTGTTGATTATTTTAAATCATTCGTCTATACAAAATCACCTGCTAACCCATTCTCCCAGCTAGCTTCAGGAAAAGCATTAGTTTTGTTTTAAATACTTTATTGAAACGTCACTTTTGCCCAAGTTACGGTCCCATTTTGGAGTAAGGGGTTGTAGAGATTCAGGAGGAATCACTACTATGTTTGGACTCTGAAGGTGATGTTCTAAAGCATTCAGATAGATTACTACAAAGCGAGAAAACATTTTCAGTGCACTTACTAATGTACAGAGAGACAGGGTGGACGAGAAATACCTTATTTTTAACAGGCTGCTTGAGCTTGAATGGTCCCCTTAGACTGTGTTAACTATTTATGCTAAACCAGCTGTTCCACCTTGTATTTAACTGACACTGAGTACCTTTCTCAGCCCTGAAGAAAAGCTCTGAGGGGTTCAAAAGCATGTATCTCTCACCAACAAAAGTTGGTCTAAAAAGATATTACCTTCCCCACCTTGGCTCTCTCTAACCCATCTCCCACCTGACTATAACAACACTGCAAACCTAATACTGCATGTCAATAGGGGGGACACCTACCTCATCTACTATAGCAACATCTTAGAAGGACTGTTTCTTACGCTAAACATAGCTAATGTTTACACAACAGAACTGGACGGGCTGCACTTTGAGTTAATTGAGAAAGACGGAGAATCGGGATCACAGCAGCTTGAAATGGAAAGACGCTGAAATGGATCGCTTATGCACATCCTATGTGAGATTTTTGTAGTGGTGCTCTTCGCCCAAGTTCTGGACAAAACACAATGCAAGGAATGTGCCCATTTCTGTGTAGTGTCGTGGCCAAACTAGAAACCCACTAAAATCGCAAAACTTTTCCAACTTCCAGTCGCTAGAGCAGCGTTTCGTCTATCTTTGCTAGAGTATACAACATTCAGTGAACAGAAAATGCGCAAATAGCTAACAAATGGTTAACCATTCATATTTTAATAGCCAATAAGCAACAGCAGACAGTACGGTTAATTCTCCATAAGTATTGCTACTTATATAAGACTTGACACTGACTTAATATGAACACAACTTTGTGTACTTTAATACAGGATACAGCGAAGAAAACATTTCATAATAAATAAGTTAAGGGGCTGGAGCTTCTGTTAAACCAGTGAAACTAAGCTAGTCTCCTTTTTCACGAAGAATAAGACTCTTCTTTTTAAATATGATAGGCGGCTGTATTTCTATCCTAGAAATGAGGCTACAGAAGATTATTTACTTTCACTTTGTCAGTATCCGCTTCCCCAAAGCCCCCAGCCAGGCAGCGATTTATATGTCTGGATCGTTGTCTTCTTTTGAAGCATTATGTAAGAGCGCTTCCAAATACTGTTACTAACTTTCAGGATAAGCGGGCTATGCCTAAAATCAGCTCCCCCAACTTTACTGAAAACATGACGCTTGGCACTAGTTCTCCCTCACTTCTTGGATTCACAGAATATACATTGCAGTCTAAGTCCATTAAGGCAGCAAGGACAACTCGTAGTCAACTTGTGGTTGACTTAAACTTTTGGCATGATGGCAACGGGACTTTCCGTTCGCTGCCGCTTGGCAGCCTTCCCCCACCCCCTCTTCCTCCCTGGTTGTTCCACCGTAGGCATGATTGCACACACACCAACTTTCCATAGGAATTACAGCTGGGATAGGACTCGCTTGGCGCACCGGTGGTTTTGAGGAATCCCATCAAATCAACTATTTAAACTAGAGGAGAGCCGTTAACACTGCAACTACCACAAAACACACCCGTTCCCCGGGAGCACTAGACATGTCAAACACCGGTTGCAAGGGACGGGGGGCGCCCTGAAAGGGGACAGTTCAGCCCTGCTCGGGAGCTTGCCCTGTCCGCGCCCGTCCCTTCCCAGGCCCCCTTACTCGTTAGCAGCCGGGTCTGACCGCCATCTGGAGCAGAAGGACCTGCCTGTTCTCCGTGGGGTGGCACTTGTTGATGTGCCTGGTGAGCCCCGGCGAGCTGAAGAAGGTCGCGGGGCAGTGCTTGCAGGCGAAGATCTGCTGCTCCCCTTCCGCGGCGCTGCTCTCGGGCTGCACCAGGGGCAGCAGCAGCTCCTCGCGCACGGCGTGCCACAGGCGGTGCTTGTCTCTGATGTCCGCCGAGGGGAAGTGAGCCCCGCACAGGTGGCAGGGGAAGCTGATCTGCCCCCGCTCCAGCGGGCTGTAGGCCGCCGGCCGGGCCGCCTCGTGGGTGCCGAGGTGCTTGCGCAGGTAAGCCTGGCGGCGGAACTTCTTGTGGCAGTAGGGGCAGACGAAGACCTCGTGGCCGCCGGGGATCGGCCCCGGCGGGGCCGCCTCCCGCAGCCCCTCGCCGCCCGCCCCGCCCAGGGCGCTCTGGGCCCGGCGGCGGGAGCTGTCCGCGGCGCTGGGGTGCTGATCCTGCTCGGGCGGCGGCGGCGGCCGCTCGGGGGCGGCGGCGGGGCGCGGCTCGCTGCTGTTCTCCTTCCCCTCCGAGGGGCCCGGCGCCCCCGGCGGCTTCCTGGCGGCCGGGCCGTCGGCGGGGCGGGGCTTGTGCCAGCGGCGGTGCGAGGCCAGGTTGGCGGGGCAGCTGAAGATCTTGTGGCACTCGGGGCAGCGGTACTCGACGCGCACGATGCGCGAGCAGCGGTGCTGGGCCAGCGCCAGCGGGTCGGCGTAGCGCTCCTTGCACAGCTGGCAGATGAACTCGCCCAGCGGCGCGCGCCCGCCCGCGGGGGGCCCGGCCCGGCCCTCCGGCCCCTCCGCCTTGATCCGCAGCCCCAGCACGGGCGACGTGGTCACCTCGTCGGCGAAGCTGAGCTTCCGCAGGGCCTTGGGCTTCTTGGCCGGCGCCTTGGGCCGGGGCGGCCGCTTGGGCGGCGGGCGGAGCGGCTCCGGGGCCGGCCGGCCGCCCGGCGCGGGCAGGGGCGTGCGGGGCGGCGGCGGGAAGGGCTCGGCGGAGGCGAGGCAGCGCCCGAAGAAAGCCTCCCTCAGCCCCGCCGCGCCGCAGGCGCCCCAGGCGGCCGGGCCCTCGGGCGGAGCTGGCCGGCGAGGGGCTAGCCCGGGAGCGGGCTCCGGGCTCGGCGGGGGGGCGGCCGGCTCCCGCTCCTCCCGGGCGGCTTTGGGGAGCGGGGGCCCGTGGGCGGGGGGCGGCGGCGGCAGGTCCCTCTCCCGGCGGCGCACCCTGTAGGAGCCGCCCGGCCGCCTGCTCCGCTTCACCAGAAACCCCCTGGGCATCTTCCCGCGGGCCGGGCGGCGGCCGGGGCCGGGGCCGGGGCCAGGGCCAGGGCACCGGGCTGCGGCCCCCAGGAGCGCTGAGCGGCGCGGCGCCGCCTGCCCGAGGTGCATTTATACCTCAAGGCGCCTATTGTTTGCCAAGGCGTCATCCTCCCCCCGCGCGGGGCGGCCAATGAGGAGTTGGAGCCGCCGCTGGGTGGGGGGAGGATGGGCCGGGAAGGGAAGGCGCCTCGGTGTGCGCGCGGGGGGTGGGGGCCCTCTGAGTCCCGGCTGGAGCCCCCACGGGCTCCTCTGAACGGCCTCCGCGCTAGGGGCTATGGGCTGAGCTGGCCCCGCGCAGGCCAGGGCCCTCAGCCTCCCCTTTTGGATCTTCCTGGGCTCAGCGCGGGGGGGTTGAACGACACCAACCAACCTCCCCCCCCAAAGCGAGCCCAGCGAGCCCAGCTAGACCAGCCTCGCACCCCCCAGCCCAGCTGGGCATGGGCTGCCACAAGGGCCCCAGGTCTCTGGGCTGGTCGCTACCCCGTGTTCCCTTGACTAGAGACCCTGGGAGCTCCTGGCAGGCTCCGCTGCTCCTAAGCCCACGGGACCACTCTAAAGCGAGGTGGCTCGGTTGAGGTAAGAAGCAATTTCTCTCCCCCCTGAAACCCTGGCGGCTGATCCGAAATGAGTTCATTGCACGTGTTTCTGTCCTGACTGAAGCTGGTTCTTCAGTGTACCCGGCTCGCTACGGCCTCCCTCGCCCTGACCCCACCGTCACTTACTCCCTCTTCTGCGAAGCGTGCGCCTCGTGGACTGAGACATTTTAGGTCTTCTCATAGCCATGGGTCAAATTCACATCCCCGTGGAACGTCATCAGGGATCGTACGAGGTGAATTTAATCCAACACATCAAGAAAAGGGGTAGAGGTAGGAAGTCCTCCGCTCCCAGCCTTGCAAGGTGGCCTTCTCCTGAGAAGGTAGGTGAAATATATCAATGGGGGGATCGTTTTCTCTTTAATTACCAGGTTACCTCATTGGCATGTCTCTAGATATAGTTTGCTGAGTTAGGTTTTTATTCCTAATAAAGGCAACAGGAAGCACATTCACTTACCCTCTCTCCATTCCAGCGCTCCTTAGGAAAAGAAGCACCAGGAGTTTGTAAAGGAGGCGAACTGGCATCTACATAAAGAGATCCTACCCGCTCAGCTTCACTTAACTGGCTCAGAAAGTTAATCACAGGTTTTTCCTTCTCTGGCTCCTATCAGATCCATTCCACTAGTCGGTGCAGGGTTGGTGGTCCCTGATGCACACTTGTCAGTGTTTTGTCAGATATCCTTTGAAATGATCTAAGCTGTCCGCAGTTGCACTTTGGATGGAATTGGGGCTGTGTCTGTCACCTGGGTATTTCCTGTCCAGCCAGGCACCAGCACTCTCATTACCATACAGCTGCTGGCCTTCTTTCTGCAGCTTCATACTGTTGAAGCGAGAGAAGGATGGAGACACGGAATAGTTTAATGCGCTGAACCATTGGCTTGTGCTTTCATTTCAAATCTTGCCTAGTTAAAGCTCCAGGGGAAAGGGTTTTTGTCTGACAGCTACTGCACCTTGTTTAAAGGTCAAAATAGTAATTCCCCCAGAAAAATTAAAATTTCTAAACAGAAATTCTAAGGTGTCTATTCTTTTTCCAGTCCTAATCCAGCTAAACTAAAATACTTCTAATAGAACTTCTGTTGGGCACAAAGAGAAAAAAAATTAAAATTAAAATTAAAAGACCTATTAACCTCAAAAAGTGTGTGTTTGTATGAAATAAGCTGTGTTAACTCTTAAGGGAATGGGGCACATTGTGCAGGGGGGAGGGTCAGTTACTATTGAGGACAATTTGAGCATGTCTAGATGAAGATAAAAGGCATTCCTTTAACACTTGTTAGCTAACATGTTTTAGCTAACATTTTAAAATCCTAGTATAGACGGGCACTATTTTGTGATAGACCTGTTTAGCTGTGATTGAGATTCTGTGTATCTGTCCTAATACGGAAATTCATCTGTGATTAAAGAGA
Organism: Mesoclemmys tuberculata; assembly: GCA_007922155.1. Lineage (NCBI taxonomy): Eukaryota > Metazoa > Chordata > Testudines > Chelidae > Mesoclemmys > Mesoclemmys tuberculata. Next base: position 66,761,974 of record ML675613.1, on the reverse strand, counting down.
GAGACTTTGTGCATAACTGCAAGCATATAACACTCCTCAAGTTCTAGGAAGTTCCTAGACTATCTGTGTGTTGTGGGAAGAAGAGGAGAATGATGCAGGATTGAGTTGCTTCATTTCATCCACGTCAGATTGGTTCTTTTGCAACACATTCTCCATACATACACACACACTTTACTCATGGCCTTGTGTGTGTGGTGGGTAGTTTGTTATAGAGTGGTAGTGCTGTCTGATAATTCAATAATCCTTTCCCCCTAGAAATGCTATTGTCTGAGAATAGAACAAGGTAAAAATGCAATGATAAAATTATATGGGGAACAATTGTCTTTAGTCTCCCTGACTCCAGTCCACAGAATCATTTTCTCACACTCTTGAACACTGGTATTGACTGATTTATCTAGAATCGTTTTAAAACAAGACACATGGTGTTGGTAGCCAGTGCTGCACATGAAGTTAGACTAGATGATTTGTTTGTCCCTCCTGCCCTTAAACTCTATGGGTATGGCAGCTAGGCACCTGCAGCCGGCCTGTGCCAGCTGACTCAGGCTTGGGGAGCTCAGGCTGTGGGGCTGTTTCATTGCTGTGTAGGCTTTTGGAGCTCCGGCTCTAGGACACTGTGAGATGAGGGGTGGAGGGGCAGAGCTTGGGCTCTAGCACATTCCCAGAAGTCTACACAGTAAGTGAAACAGCCCTGCAGCTCAAGCCATGAGATCCCCAGTCAGCTGGCACAGACCAGTCCTGGGTTTTTCTTTGCTGTGTAGATTTACCCTGACTCCATGACATCCGCAATGAAAGGCGAACTGTACATAGAGCTAGTGTGTGTGTGAATACTGTATAATGTATGTGCAGCATAAGCATAATACATGACAGTGCATGGTAAAAGGAAGGGTTGTACATGTATCTCTAATTAAATTATGGAACAAAACACTTGTCAATACAGTAAAATACACATGATCTCCTGGTGAACATTCTTTAGCCTGGAAAAAATTATTATGGGGCATGGGAAGAAGAAAGGAATGAGTGCCAACAGTGTCTTTAAATCAAGGACTTATAAAAAGTAGCAGAAAGGACGTATAGGGTCTTCTGATCAGGGGCCTGGTGCAAGTTCAGAGGTTTCCTGTACCAATTCATTACACAAAATTCATGTTTTTCTTGAATACATTTAGTGATGGTATCATGATGCGTACTCCTTACTGTTACTTTCTTTCTTCTTCTCTCTTTCCCCACCATTGTTTATTATTGCCACTTGTTGTATCTTGTCTTAAATGAGATTGTAAATTCAGTGGGACAGGGACCATATTTTCCTATATGTTTTACAACAACCAGCACTGTCCTAATTGGGATCTATAGTTTCTACTATAACACAAATAGATTATTCCCTTAATTGATTGATATGATAGGATTTTTTTCCCCCTGAAATCTAGTCTGACTTTTTCTTTTCTTAGCTACATTTGCTTCCTTTGGTCACTGTAATTATCACTTTCCCATTGTACTTCTTCCTGAATAAATATACTTCTTTGATATTGCATCCCCATTTTACAACTCTCTTCTAAGCCGTACACAGAGAATTCTTTCAGTTTCTCCTTATAAATAGCCTCTCTAATCATTCATTCACTCTTTTTAACCAGTGGTGTGCTACCAGTATTTAAACAAAGGATTGTCACAAAAATGTCCAACTTAGGTACAGATGCTACAGGCAGCAGGGGTGAGGACTGGGGAATCTAATAACATGTTTTTCTATTTAAACAACAAAAGCTTCCCCATCAATGAGACCTATATATCCCTTCCTAATTTTGTTCAATCAGCAAATCCTAGCTAATTTATTAAAATATTTACTATTATTAGCTACAATAAAGAACCCTATAGAAACTTGTTTAATACTTCATCGAAGTTTGATTGGCTATTCTCTGTTTTCCACCTGTTATTCAGTTTTATATTCATGGTATTATATTATCTAGACAATATCTTTCCAGTTTTTCAGGTAGTGACTATAAGCTCCTCAAGTCAGGGACCATCCTGTCTTGAATGTCTTCAAAATGTTTAGCACATGGTGGATGCTACTAACAATAAATGATGATAATATCTCATGCAAGAACTTTTCAAAGGCAGCACTAAAATTCAGGAGCCAGGTGAATTAAATGAGAGTATGCCTTGCATAAAGATCTCAAGATTTGGCCTACAGTATACTATATGTGTTATGTTCCCTTATCTACTTATAATTTATTTAACATTTTTTTAAAATAGATTTGCCTGGCTTGACCTGTTTTTATAAACCTGTAATGGTGTTATTAGCACATCATTTTGAGATCTGTACAGTTACTGTCAACTTGAGTAATAATTTTTCTTATCAAAATTCCTCCTATGGTTTCAAATGGAGAAATTATTTTTCATTTCTCTAAGATTCTGTGCTACCACTGCTTCAGAATAACCTGTATGTACCACCTCACAGGAGCTGCATTTCTGTGATAGTCAAGTGATGATCTGTTTTTGTTATCTGTAGACTGTGTGTGGATTTTTTAGGATGACATTTGCTCTAATACTGGAAACAAGTTTAAAGAGCATCCAGTGATACAGAATCAGGAATGAGTATTACAGGGAAGAGACTACAGGTAGGAAGGATATACATGGTAGTTTCTCTTCTGATGTGGACTAAAATAACCATCAGAATGTTCACAGAAGGCTTTTGCTTAAATTTTGGTGTCTTTGTAAATTCTACAGCTAGCAGAAAATAAGGGAAAATGAAAGAAACATGATAAATATGTGAAAACTCAAGATATATATTGAACATAGTGGAAGAGGATTTCAGGTGGGTTCTGTTGTACCTGTAAAATTGTCTCCACTGTCATTGGTGAAACAGCAGAGATGTCTTTTACTTGGGGTCTAAATAACCTCAGAATCAGTGCAAAACTGGACATCCAGCTGAAAAGAAGTACATGTCATGAGTTTGGCAGGATTTGTACCCTTGCTCTAAGGGTATTAGCAGGAGTTAAAGTAAAGGGAAGCATATCTCCACCACCTATGCTAAAAGGTGGCCATAACTCACTGTGTTCTGCTTCCCCAGAGCACTGTCTCCTCTCTGTCTGATGAAATGATGACTTCATGACAAAATCTAAACATTAGAGAGACAAGGTGGGTGAGGTAATATCTTTTATTGGAGCAATTTCTGTTGGTGACAGAGACGAGTTTTCAAGCCACACAGAGCTCTTCTTCATTTCTGGAAAAGGAACGCCAGCATCCCAGCAAAATGCAAAGTGGAACAGGTTGTTTAGCATAAGCAGTTAGCCTAAATTGTAAGGGACCATTCAAGGTAGAGTGGCCCATAGGTTTTAATAGCCCACTCTACCTTGAATGCTCCCTTACAGTATGTAACTAATTGCTTATGCTAAACAGTCTGTTCCACCTTGCATTTTTTTGTGATGCTGGGAGTACCTTTCCAAGACCTGAAGAAGAGTTCTGTGTGGCTCAAAAGGTTGCCTCTCACACCAACAGAAGTTGCTCCCCCATCTTGTCTCTCTAATATCCGGTGACCAACACAGCTACAACTACACTGCATACAAGATCTAAACATTGGATATTTATGTTAGTAGGGATTGGAAACGTGAGCCATGTATCTCTACCCTAGCTCTGCATACACTCTGTCATGCTCACATCTGGCTGTGTGTCTGTTTGAGGACCACAGGTCTTTTCAGATACCCTGCTTCTTTTCCGTGTGCTTTGTCTGGCAACCGCAAGGTAATGCAAAATCTCATCACCGGCTAATGTTGAAACCTGTGATAACAGTCACCAATACTGGTGAACTTTCCTCCTAGATAGATATACTTTAACCACTGGTTATTGTTTTATAGGTGCAGCGTGCCTATTGGGCTTCCTAAGCACATGTATAGGATTCAAAAGACTTTAAATAAACAAGTTGACTCAATGATAATTCAATCAGCTGTCTTCATGGTCTCCCAAAGAAAACAAGAACTTTAGATTCCTCTAGCTAGCTTCCAAAGGCAAATGCCCCCATGTAAATAGATATGCCTTGCAGTTTTCTCTGGAAGTCAACAAACTACTTTCAGAGTTAAATGTTGTACTACTCATGCCATTTGACTGCAAGCTCCTGAAGAGAGGAATGTGTTGTTCCTACCCTTATGCTTAAATTTGGGGTTTGTTAACTCAAGCATCTCAGCAGTCAGGACAGAGTACTAAGAGAAAGGCAGTTTCTAACAGTCAGTAATTAAACCATATAGGTGTTTATAGATCAACACCAACACCTTGAATTGCACCTGGAAATGAACTGAAAGCCAGTGCAGTCTTTGGAGGACAGATGTAATATGCTGGCTGAATAAAATGCCACTAAGCAAGTGGGCAGCTGCATTTGATGTTTCTGAATGGTTCTCAGGTATAAAAATGAATGAGAATGTATTATAGTAATCCAGGCTGGAAATGACAAAAGTCTGGGTAACTATAGTGAGGTCTGGATCTAGGAGGAAAGACTGAAAATTCCTTGCTAGACTTAGATGGGAGAGAGAGGAGCACCCATGGCTACTTTAACAAGAGAAAGTAGCCATGGGCTGAAAAGGCTAACCATTAAAAATCAAGTAGAAGAAGAATGTAGGCAAAGAGCTAAAGAATAATTTCCCGTCTTCACATCATTTCCCTACCCATCACAGTGCGTTGTTATTGAGAATTCTTATCCCACCCAGCTTTTTTATATGTTAGAATTCAGAATAAACTTGACTTTTCAATCTTCTCTCACCATCTGTCATCTGCTTTATAATTAAAGGAATGGTAAATGAAGGGGAGAGGGAAGCAGTCTCGTATGATACATGCCTCTATAACAGCATAGGTAGATCAGAAATACAACCCCTAGGCCTGAGCACTTTATGCAAACAAAATACAGATTGTTTGGGTGGCAGCATAAAACATTTAATCTTCCTTCTAGAAGTAGGCTGCCAATTATCTTGCTATACAGCTGGGGATTTGGGTTGGTGACAGAGGTTGAAGGAAATATCTGCAGTATGAGCCTATGTATTGCCTGATATAACTGACCTTGCTGGTAAATGAATTGTGTTTTGTTTTAAACGAGGACACATTATTTCAGGGTGGAAATTATGCTAACGGCTGCTTTGTTTTCCTTATTGCTCAAATATAAATGTTTTTTTAAAAAAGAAAAGCAAAAAGGCTTGCTTACTACTGGACGTGAAACCCTTTGATCTGTGAAGTTATTCAGGCTACACTACAAAAGGATTTTTAAATACTTTAAAAAACACTTTACATGGTTTCCCAATGTTTTTGTTTTTACCCCTAAAGTAAAGTTAATGCCTATTGAAGGACATTATTCCATAAGGTTGTCAGAGCTGAGCAGATACAGCAAGGGCAGTGGCTGTGCAACCTTCCTCTCACTATTTCACAAGCATACCTCAGCTCAGACCTGGGAGAACCCCCTGGGGTGAAAGGCTACAGTAGTGTGTATTTTAATTGATTCTTTGGCACCTCCACTGAGACTAGTAACAAAAAGTGCTACTAGGGCTAGTGTTTTTTGCGATATGGACATCTCTCCACCAGAAAGTGGGCTGATATTTCCAAATTCAATTCATGCAAGCCATCAAACTGTCCAGAGTGGATTATCATGACTTTTTGTTATTTCATTACTTTTCTGGGCTGAATTTCAACCAGTGCTCTGGAGGTTGAAATAATTTCCCATTACAATTTTACTTATGATGAAATTATTTTTTTATCTCAGTAAGCTAGAAGGAGGAAGTTTTGGTTTCCATCTGACAGGGGATATTCAGCAACCTGGTTTCTATGGCCACAATATGTCACAAGTCACTGGATAAGACTTTCACAGAAAGATCACTTTTAATAATTATATGTGTTACACTAGCACACAGAGGCCTCGATCAAGATCAAGGCCCACTTGTGCTAGATGCTGGCATATACATAATAAGAAAATTCTCTGCCCGGAACACTTTCCAGTCCAAATACATAACAGAGAAGACAAAAAGGCAAAATAGATAAAAGGTGAAAGAAAAGAACTTTCCATTGTACAGATGAGGACAGAGGCACAGAGAGATTAAATGAGTTGCTGATGGTCAGTGCTGGGAATTGAACCACATGTCCTGAATCCTAGTCCAGTGCATAACCACAGATCATCTTGCCTCTCAGTACATGATTTTTATTAAAAAATTTCCTACCAATCAAAATTTCTAAAAAATAAATGTCCTGAAAGAGGAAAAAAAGTCTAAATAAAATTATTATAAAATATAACTAACAAGAAATATGTGAAACAACTGCCACAATATGTGCTCCCACAGCAGTATATGCCTTTTAGGCCTTATTGTTTTCTGTCCTCCACCTCAGTTCCCTTCCCACCTTTGTATAATGTCACTTTGTTGTGGTTTTGGAGTAAAATTTTGAAAAACATTTAAGTGATTTAGGAGTCTAACTCGCATTCTCAAAGGTGGCATGGCTAGATCCACAAAGGATTTCAGTGGAAGTTAGGAACCTAAATACCTTTGTGTTTCTGGGTCTAGGTGCCTAAGTACAATGTTTAGGTGCCACTGAGATCCTCAATATCCCTACTCAGCTGCTGCCTAACCCTGAAAGTGTCTACATTTCTGCCGGTAAAGTCCCCACAACACCTAAATTTCCATCAGTGGGCATGCTCAAAGCTGCCTAAATCCTGACTCCGCTGAGCCACTCTGAATCTAGCACAATCACCCCTAAGCCTAAATGGGATTCTTAAACTAGATGTTCCCCAACTATCTCGCCTTTGGGGACCAATCTAGTAAGGATTCTCAGAGCAAGCCTTTCCCACACAAAACACAGTGAGAATGAGGGTGCCCTTATGCCCAAGGCACTCATCTGAAATGTAGGAGATGCATGCTCAAGTTCCAGGTATGCCTGATTTGGAGCATAGAGTTGAACACAGGTCTCCTACACCCCAGTTAGGGGCCCTAACATCTGGATTATGGGGTATTTGGGGATTGGATTCTCTTAATCTCTTCTGTTGAAGCTGTTCCACTTTGTATAACTAATTAAATATTCTTTGGTGCAGGGATTGGAACTCGAGTCTCCCAAGTGAGTGCCTAAGCGCCTGGTTACTGAGTCATTTTCACTCTCTCCCTGGCCCAATGAATACTGAAGTCTTTCATAGGCAGTGGTTACAGCACTTGCTTGGGGTGCAGGGGGTATGAGGTCAAGTCCCTCTTCTAAATCAGGCAGCATGGGGATTTGAGCCTGGCTGGGTCTCTCACAACTCACATGAGCACCCTAATTCCTGGGCTGTTGGTTATAAAGGAACACCAGTACTACCACCATAGTTTTTCAAGAAAGGACTGACCTGTCTTAGGTCCCTAACTCCAGGAGAGACCTCACACTTATGAACCCTGAGTGGAGGGAGGTGCCCCCTTCTGGCCTGCAGTTAGGTGCCTAACTACTTTTGGGGGGCAAGGCCTAAGCCGAACTCTTCTCCTCAGCATTTCCCACTGACTAGCTTAGGCAGCTCCCCAGTCAGTTTCACTGGTTTCTGTGAATCCCCCATTCTTAGGCATCCCACTCTTCCCATGCATTGTATAGAGATCCTGGGTGTCTGAATCAGGGCTGTGTATTCCACTAGCTGACAGGACACCTAAATGTTAGGTGCAGTGATGCCTATGTCCTTTTGTGGATCTAGCCCTTAGGAGCCTAAATCAGACCAAAAGTAATAGGACTTGGACTCCTAAGTGCCTATGACCCAGATCCTCAAAGATATTTAGACATCCAACTCCCACCAATTTCAATGGGATTTAGGTGCCTGAATATCTCTGAGGATCTGAGTGTTCAGTACTTTTGAAAATGTTATCATTGGTCTAATTTAGGTCCTGATCTAAGAAAGGGATTGACTCCTTCCTTCTAGTGGAAGCAGAAAGGCCCACCCTCATGCATCCTTTTGCAGGATTGGACTCTGAGGTATCAATCCTGGAATGAGATCCACTACTGATCTCCCTCTCCTTATGTCTTCTGACTTCATTATTATTAATTACTTCCTATATCTTTTATTACAGTAAGACAGTGATACTAGCACCACAGTCTTTCCCTCCATCTGTTGCTGGCCCTTGCACAGGAGGGGGAAAAATTCCCCTTGAATTAGCACACATTCTCTTCCCCCAGCTTCTCTCTTTCTCTCACACACACACATCAAACTGCTTCCCACTCCTTTATGCTATCTTAAGTAATTAAACAATTCAAAATTAATTAACTTAAGGCTCATGGCAGGATTTTAACCTATAGGGCTCTAACACTAACAGATAATGCTTTATCCCCAGTGTAGCCCTGTTGCTTGGGAATGTAGTCTCTTCACAGAGACATGATTTACACACCTGAGACAGCCAGGCAATGTGCCACTGTGTTGCTCATACAGCCAGCCACAGAGCGCATGCAGGATATTGCAAGAGTAGCAAGGAGAGCTGTCACCACTAAGTAGTTCCATCATAATAGTTACTTCCTCATTTAAAATACTTATGCTTCTCTTCTATGTAATAGTGCAAGGAAGAGAAGATTACTTGAGTATCTGTGGGATTGGATAATGCATATTTTCTGCCATCCCTGTGGGGGAGCTAGCCCAGAGTAAGAGGTGATGTCATCTGGAAAAACTGAAGTGCAAAATGCCTTTATGTGTAACGGGGTAGGTGTCTGTCTCTTTTAGAACCTATCTTTCTGTGTCTCTGTGCATCTTGCATCCTATGAAGGTTATATCTGAATAGACTATATGTTGCTATTATTACCTAACCCTGGATCTGCAGTGTATCTGGTTCCTTGCTGTCAAAGCTAGGCCCTGGCTGCAGGTAAGAACCCCTTATCCATAGGGATTCCATGTAGTATAATTGTTATCTGTGCTGTTTATAGCTATGAAACTGAAAGGAGAGGTGCTTCTGTGTACTGCACCTTTAAAAGGAGAGCTGCAGATATGAGGCAGTAGTCATTTTCTGTTTAATTTCATATACAGAAGGTTACTGGGTCACTGTGCTCCTGTTCACATGAAGACTTTATATTTGTTCTTTCTTCCTTTGTTGTTTTGCTGAATTTGAAATAAGCCATGTAGCTTTGCTCTTTGTGCAAAGGAAAACTGAGCATATCCCAGCTGTCTCCATGGGGTTCTCAGCCTCTTAGTGCTAGCCGTTTTGGTTTTTTATGTGCTATGCTGCCAGCAGCTGGTTCCTTTGGATGTTCTGTTCTCCTAGCCACTCTCATGGAGGAAGAGTTAATATGGAAACTGTCAGAATTATCTGGCACTGATTTTCCCAGCAAAATTCCTCAAATTTTGAGGGAGGTGTTGTCAATTGTTGGCTGCGTGTGTATGCTGTTCCAGCTCTGCGCAGATAACTGAGACACCAAACCACGGCTGGATTATCCAATAAAACCATAGATCTCTTTCAGCAATGAAGGCACCAGGCCAGCTTTATTGTTAAACGAACATGGTAAAAATTGCCCTATATGTGCTACAAGTACACTTAATATATGTATGCCCCTGACAATGGACCAGCTCAGTAAATGGCGGGACTTTCCGTTCCTCACTCGGCCAGACAAAGATGTTCCCTTTGAGACTTTCCTTTATACACTGATACAAATAAGTTGCGTGTTGCCCCTCTGACGTGTGTAGTTGCTACTCTCTGAGGTGGTAAGATACCACCTTTCACCTTGTACCAGAGGGTCGACCAAAACATCGTTATCCATTGTGGAAACCTGCCAGCTTCCCCCTGGTGGGTCTCACGCTTTTACCTCTCTTCGTGGGCCAGGGCATCTCCAGCTACCCCGTCCCCCCTGGCTGCAGAGGAGCTTTGTCTTCTGGTCTGGGAGGGAAGCTTCTCCTCCAGCTGCCACAGGCCTTCTGGCAGCTTCCTCCTCCCTTTTGGGAAGGCAGGGTTTAAGTACACCTGGCGTAGCCTGTCATTGGGTCCAGGTGTCTCTAATTGCCCTGCTGTAATCTCTCCTCTGCCTGCAGGGCAGACGGCTTTTTGAGCTCTCTGGTCTGGCCTTGGCCTTTCTTTCCTTTTTTCCTTTCTTTCCCTCTTCGCAGCTGCTTTTTTGGGGGACCCTGCTGCTACTGCTGCTTCAGGACTCTGCTGGTGTGCCTCCCTCCCAGCCGGGAGGGAGGGGGTGAGTGTGTGCCCCTTCCATCTCCACCACCCCACCCCCTGCCCAGCTGCTATCTCCAACCTCCCCCGCTGCTGCTTCTTCCAAGGCCAGCACCAGCTGCCAAAAGGCCCCTTCCCCCTCCCTTGGCTGGCTGCCTCTTCTCCCTTCTGCTGCCGTGAGCCCCCCTTCCCCTGTTGCCGCCGCCCCTTGCTCTGCCCCCTGTGTTTGGGGGCACCCCTGCCCCTTTTCTCCCCCTCCCCTGCTGCTGCCCCCTGCCCGGGGCCCTGACCCTTCCCTCCTTCTCCCCCACCACTGTAGCTCCCCCCTCCCGCTTTGGCCCCTGTGCTCCGGCAGCACCAATGGCCCTCCCCCCCAATTGACCCCCCCGGTTTTGTTAACCTTCCCTTCACACCCTTCACCCCCCTCCCGAGTTCATTTAACTCCGCCCCCCCCCCAGTGCAGCTGGTGAGTGCACGGCCCCTGCGCCCCTGCCTGGCTCGACCCCCTGTCCTTCCCCTCTGCTGGTGCCCTCCTCCCCTGCTTCCAGCCTAGCGGGGAGGAGCGGTCACCCCCCCTTCTTCTTCCCTTTCCTACCCCCCCCTTTCCACTCCCCTCCCCCTTACTCTCCCTCCCTTTCCTTTACCACCCCCCCCGGACAAACCATTCCCACCCCTTCCCAAGATGGCGGGTGTGCCTGGGACTGGGACCCCCTTCGTAGATGCCCCCGCTGCCCCCTCTCATCCCAAAGCCCCGTCCCTGCCTGCAACAACTGGCCCTGCCGCCCCCGCTGAGCTGCCAGGAGTCATTCCCCAGGTGCCAGCGAAGGACAACTCTGGTGGGGATGCCAGGGACCCTGCTGCTGCCACGGCTCCCGCCCCCCCTAATCCGGGGGGTGCGCCCTCGGTCAGCAGAAAAAAACGGGGGTAAAAAGAAGGCCAAAGGCCCTGCCCGGAAGGCGACGCCTCCTGTGGCTAGGGCCCCCTCTCTGCTCCCTCTATCCTCTCCCGCTGTCCCTTCCACCAGCTCTGGGGGTGGCAGCGCCCTGACCACCGCCTCCAACACCATCCCAGGTGGCCGAGACTCCTTCTCCACCCTTACCAGGAGGCATGGGGTCCGGTGCTTCCTGGTGCCTACCTCGCCCAAAGTAGAAACCTACGTGTGGGTGATGGCGTGGGTGGTGGGGCCCATGGCCGTGGTGGCGGCCTCCTGTATGTACGGCAAGGTAGTCTTTTTCCTGGGGTCAGAGGCCGCTGCCCAGGAGGTGGTGGAGACGGGTGTACGGGTGGTCTTGTCCTCCGTTCCGCCCTTCCTCCCCAATGCCACCCTTCTGCCTCTCCTTGCCTCCCTGGGGAAGCCCCTCTCCACCATCAGCCCGCTTCCCCTCGGCTGCAAGGACCCCACCCTTCGCCACGTCCTCTTGTTCCCCTGGCAGGTACAGCTTCAGCTGCTGCCGGCAGTGGCGCGGGACGGGGAGGCGCTCGAGGGGTCATTTCTGGTGCCCCACCAAGGGGCCCAGTACCGGGTCCATTATGCCACGGGGGAGGCCCAGTGCTACCTCTGCCGGGCGACAGGGCATGTTTGGAGGGACTGCCCTCTAGCCCGGCAAGGAGGGAGGCCCAGGACCCCCAGGACCCAGGAGGGCACCAACCAGACCATCGGTGGTGCCCCCCCCAGCTGTCCGGTCCCTGTGGCCGCCCCCCCCGCCAGCAATTGTCACCTGCGCTTGGGCCCCAGGGGTGCCCCCCCTGGCTCGCCCAGGCGAGCTGACGGGCCCCGCTGACACCCGGAGCAGTCCAGCGGGGCTTGCAGAGGGGAGGGATCCAGGGCCGGCACTGTCGGGCACTGGAGGGGGCATTCCCCAGGGGAAGGCCTCTCCTCCCCCAGCTACCCCACTTCCGCTCTCCCACACCCTGACTCCCGTCCTCTTGCCCCCTGCCCCTGCCCCCGCTGCCCGACCCTCCACCTCGGAGGGCTAGGTGCTAGTGCAGGGGAGGCACAGCAAGCGCAAGGCCGGAGCCCAGCCCCCCTCCTGCCCACGGCCGAGGGGAGTGAGAGCCCCCGCAAGGCCAAGCAGAGGGGGGCTCCTGAGGCCGGGCTTGCTGCCGCGCCCCCTGCCGGAGCCCAGCGGGGGGCACCGACTGAGGAAGCCGTGGCGGCAGATGTGGGCAACACCATCGCCCTCCTGGAATCCCTTCTCATAGACTCATAGACTCATAGGTCAGAAGGGACCAATATGATCATCTAGTCTGACCTCCTGCACAAGGCAGGCCACAAAACCCTACCCATACACATTTATAACAACCCCGAACCCATGACTGAGTTATTGAAATCCTTAAAAGTGAGATTTGAAGACCTCAAGCTGCAGGGAATCCATCAGCAAGCGACCCATGCCCCACGCTGCAGAGGAAGGCAAAAAACCTCCGGGGCCTCTGCCAATCCGCCCCGGAGGAAAATTCCTTCCCGACCCCAAATATGGCGATCAGCTAAACCCCGAGCATGTGGGCAAGACTCACCAGCCAACACCCAAAAAAGAATTCTCTGCAGTAACTCAGTTCCCATCCCATCCAACATTCCCACAGACCATTGAGCAGACTTATCTGCCGATAATCCAAATCAATTGCTCAAATTAAACTATCCCTTCTGGAGGAGTCCTCGTCCGGAACCCCCCCAGCCCCAACGCCATCCAACCCCCGCTGGTGCCGGAGTGGACCTCAGGGTGCCAGGGGGGCTTTCTTCTCCTCCTTAATGGAGGAGATTGACTCCCTGGGGTTGACTCCGGCCTGCCTGGGGGTGGACGACCCCGCCCCCTGTATGGAGGGCCTAGAGCAGGGCACCCCTGGACCGCCTCTCCCCTCTTCCTCCCCCCCATCCTCAGTTGCCCCCCCGCTCCCACCACCGAGACCCCCCTCAGTCCCTCTACTCTCCATGCTGGAGAGGGGGGACCCACTGCCACAGCCCCTGAGGAGCCGGCGGGAGCCGAAAGGCCGAGTCCCGGGCCACCGGGTGCCCCGCCCCTTGTTGTGGGCCAGCTGGCCTTCCTCCCCCCTGTGAATGCCTGCCTGGCCGCCCCCTCACAGGGCCCTGAAACCGGGGGTGCTGTGACCCCATAGTCAGGCCCCCCGGAGAACATCCGGCCCGTGCCTGACCCCCCCCAGCTCCCGGCCCCAGCCAAGAGGCTGCACACCCCGCTGATCTGGCCGCTCTGGCTGAGGATCCCGTTCCCGAGTCTGACCCTGACCCCCTTCCTGCTCCCTCCCCCAACCCCACCCCTACCCCAACAACCGACCCCTTCCCCGCTCTCAACCTCTCCCTGGCCCTCATTCGTCCCATCCCCGCACCTTCTTCCCCCTACCCCGCTGCCTGTACGTCCACTGCCCCTGGGGTTATCTCTTTCCCCCTGAAGAGCTCCCAGGAGGCGGCCTTTGTCTTCAGCACTCCCAGCCCACTCGAGGCTGCTGTCTTCCCTCTGCCGCCACCATCCCCCCCAGCCCCTGTCCCAAAGGGCCGTAGGGCCGCCGTGGGGACCGAGCCGGAGGACGCCCCCCCCCCAAGGCACTGTGTGAGGAGCTGCGCATCTTTCTCTGGGACACACATGGTGCCCGGAACCGGGTGCAGCTCGCTCTGCAGCGCTGGGGAGACTTCCACCGCGTCCTCTGGGCAGTGAGGGCCACTATAAAGGAGGGGAAAGGGACCGGGCGGCAGGGCGCGGCGTCCTACCAGCAGGCCCGCAGCTTCCGCGATGCCCTGATGGTCTACGGTGCAGGCTGGGGGCTGCTGCGGAGCCTGACGAGGACCGGTAGCGCTCCTGCCCTCCGGGATCCCCTCCAGCTCTCCTCTTAATGCCTCTTACCATCTGCACGTTGTACATGAGGGGCTTCAGGATGGGTCTCCGCAGGAACCAGGTGCTCTCCTTCCTTCAGGAGGGGGGTACTCTGTAGCGTTCCTGCAGGAGACCCACACGGACCCAGCCGCTGAAGCCAGCTGGCGGCTGGAGTGGGGAGACGGGGTGCACCTTAGTCATCTCTCCGCCCGCGCAGGCGGAGTGGCCACCCTGTTCTCCCCTGCCCTGCAGCCCGAGGTGCTGGGGATTGCCAAGGTCGTGCCGGGCCACCTGCTGCACCTCCGGGTCCGCGTGGAGGGGCTGGCGTTGAGTCTTGTCAACATCTACGCCCCAAACACGGGCCCGGAGTGTGTGCAGTTCTTCCAGCAGGCGGATGCCTTCCTCGGCACACTGGATCCATGAGAATGCCTGGTCCTGGGCGGGGACTTTAACACCACCCTCGAGGAGCGAGACCACACGGGGACCGAGCAGTGCCCGGCCGCCGCGGACGTCCTCAGGGAGATTATCGACCATCACTCCCTGGTGGACGTCTGGTGTGACCACCACCTGGACGACGACGTTACCTTTACTTTTGTCCTGGTGGGGGAAGATCGGTCGCGCCACTCCTGGTTGGACCGTATCTACATCTCCCGGCACCACCTTGTGCGGGCCCACTCCTCCAGCATCCGGCCGGCCCCGTTCTCGGATCACCATATGGTGATTGTGACAGCCTCTCTTACTGTGGAGAGGCCGGGGCCGGCCTACTGGCATGTTAACAACAGCCTGCTGGCGGACATGGGCTTCATGGCGTCCTTCCAGGAGTTCTGGCTGGCCTGGTGGGGGCAGAGGGGCGCCTTTCCCTTGGCGCGGCGATGGTGGGATGTGGGGAAGGTGCACGCCCGGCTCTTCTGCTGTGACTACACTCGGGGGGCCAGCCGGCGGCGGGATGTGGGGATAGAGCAGCTGGAGCGGGAGGTTTTGGAGCTGGAGAGGCGACTGGCCACCAGCCCCGATGATCCGTCCCTCTGCAGAGCGTGTTGGGAGAAACGGGAGGAGCTTAGAGCCCTCGAAGACCTTCAAGCCTGAGGTACCTTTGTCCGGTCCCGCATCTATCTCCTTCGGGAGATGGATCGCGGCTTCCGCTTCTTCTACGCCCTGGAGAAAAGGAGGGGGGCCCAGAAGCATGTCATCTGCCTTTTGGCTGCCGACGGCACCCCCTCACGGACCCGGAGGAGATGCGTGGAAGGGCCAGGGCCTTCTACGCAGACCTTTTCTCCCCGGAGCTGACCAACATCGCCGCCTATAGGGTGCTCTGGAAAGAACTCCCCGCGGTCAGCGCGGGCGACCGGGACCGGCTGGAGAAACCTCTCACTCTGGCCGAGTTCTCGGAAGCCCTCCGCCTCATGCCTACCAATAAATCCCCGGGCATTGACAGGCTGACTGCGGAGTTCTACCGCGTGTTTTGGGACATCCTCGGCCCGGACCTCATCACCGTCTGGGCCGAGTCCGAGGTTAGTGGAGTGCTCCCCCTGTCGTGCAGGCAGGCAGTGCTCACCCTACTGCCAAAGAAGGGGGACCTCCGCGACCTCCGGAACTGGCGTCCCCTCTCGCTCCTCGGCACGGACTACAAAATAGTGGCTAGGGCCGTCTCACTGCGGCTGAAGTCCGTGCTGCAGGACGTGGTCCACCCCGACCAGACCTACACCGTCCCGGGCCGCACCATCTTTAACAATCTGTATCTGGTCCGGGACCTCTTGGAACTCGGGCGTAGGGATGGTCTGTCGTTCGCCCTCCTGTCCCTGGACCAGGAGAAGGCGTTCGACCGGATGGACCACGGGTATCTCCTGGGCACCCTGCGGGCGTTCGTCTTCGGTCCCAGTTTTGTGGGATTTCTCCGGGTGCTGTACGCCTCCGCAGAGTGCTTGGTCAAGCTCAACTGGACCCTGACCTAACCGGTCAGCTTCGGGCGCGGAGTACGCCAAGGCTGTCCGCTGTCCGGCCAGCTGTACGCCCTGGCCATTGAGCCCTTTCTCTGTTTCCTCTGCCGGAGGTTGACAGGCTTGGTGCTCTGTTAGCCGGAGCTGAAGCTGGTGCTGTCGGTGTACACCGATGACGTGCTCCTGGTGGTCCAGGACCCAGGCGACCTGGTGCGGCTGGAGGACTGCCTGGCCGTCTACTCGGCAGCCTCCTCCACCCGGGTCAACTGGGCCAAGAGCTCTTCCCTGACGGTAGGGGCCGGGTGGCAGGTGAGCTCCCTCCCACCCGCGTTTCAAGCCATCCGGTGGAGCGCGGGTCCACTGCTCTATCTGGGCGTTTACTTCTCCGCCACCCATCCCTCCCCTGCAGAGAACTGGCAGGATTTGGAGGGCAGGGTGTATGAGCGGCTGTGGAGATGGACAGGACTGCTCTGGTGCCTCTCCCTCCGGGGGAGGGCACTAGTGATCAATCAGCTGGTCCTGTCCATGCTCTGGCACTGGCTCAACACCCTGGTCCCGACCCCGAGTTTCCTGGCCTACCTCCAGAAGACAGTTCTGGAGTTCTTTTGGCCAGGACTGCACTGGGTCTCTGCAGGGATTCTGAGTTTTCCCCTGGAGGAGGGCGGGCAGGGCCTGTGCTGCATCCGCAGCCAGGTCCACACCTTCCGCCTCCAGGCCCTGCAGAGATTCCTCTATGGTGCAGGTAATCCGGCGTGGAGCCACTTGGCGCGCGTCTTCCTCCGCCGCTTCCGAGGGCTCCGATACGACCGGCAGCTCTTTTTTCTCCACCCGAGAAGTCTCCTGCAAGACCTCTCAGAGCTGCCAGTCTTCTACCAGGACCTCCTCCGGACCTGGAGGCTCGTCTCGGCCTCCAGGCCCCTTGCAGTCACCAAGGGGAAGGATCTCCTCACGGAGCCCCTGCTACACAATCCCCAGCTACGTGTGCAGGTGGTGGAGACCCCCTCGGTGCGACGGAAGTTGGTCCTGGCAAGAGTCACCAGGGTCGGAGACCTCCTGGACTACGCCCGGGGGCCTGGGTAGACCCCTATGTGCTGGCTCAGCATATGGGGCTCTCCACCCCTCGAACCCCCCAACGCGTACTCCAGCAGGTGAGGGCAGCCTTGCCCCTACTGCTTTGATGTTCCTCGAGCGGGTCTTGCAGGAGAGTATTCCCCGCCCCACCCCTCAGCCCCGGCCCTCCTGTGCTTACCATAGGGCCTCTGCCCCGCGAACCCCCTTGGCCCCCCCATCCTCATGCCCCAAGCCGGCTGCTCAATCTGCAGCCGGCCCTCTTCGAGACTGCACCTAGGAAACATCTCTATGCGCTCGTGCTCCACACCCTTCACTTCCTCACCCTCACGTCCCGCCCAGACACCAAGTGGCGGGACCTCTTACCACCCTTGGAGGGCGAGGACCCCCGGTGGTCCAGTCTGTATTCCACCTTGACCCCCCGGCCCACCGGGGATATCAGTTGGCGGCTCCTTCACGGAGCCGTGAGCACGGGCGTGTACTTGGCGCGGTTCACCTCCCACCCTGACACCTGCCCCTTCTGCAGCATGAGGGAGACCCTGGCACACGTGTACCTGGAGTGCGCCAGGTTGCAGCCCCTCTTCCGGCTCCTCCAGAACCTCTTGTTGAAGTTCTAGCTGCACTTCTCCCTGCACCTGTTCATCCACTCACACCCCTTTTGTAGCCCCACGAAGTCACGGGACCTCCTCGTCAACCTCCTCCTAGCACTGGCCAAACTAACCATCTACAAGTCCAGGGAGAGGAGGTTGGCAGGGGAGGCTCCCTGCAACTGTGGGGCCTATTTCCGTTCCCTTGTTAATTCACGTCTCCGGGCGGAGTTCCTCTGGGCAGTGTCCGCTGGCTCCCTTGACACCTTTGAGGAGCCGTGGGTGCTGTCCGGGGTTCTCTGCTCGGTGTCCCCTTCTGGTCTCCTGCGTTTGACCCTGTGACCTTCACGCCCTTTCCTGTTTTATTCATTTGTTGTCCCCTGTAATTTGTTGGACCCGGGTCCAGTGGTTCCTCCTCTAGACTGGGAGAGGGACCTTTAGCAGTGGGTGGGCTTGCGCCCACCCACGTTCCCCAGTTTCAAATAGTGGGCAAAGGGCCTTTAACCCTTTAGGACCCATATACCGGCCCTGGTATATGCTTTTGTGGCCCTCTGGCCTGACTTTACCACACCATCATATTGTCATTGTGATGAGTCAGAGTGCCCTTGTTATCTTTGGGCTATTGGGATGTTCTGGTACTTTTCTGGAATGTGCTTATGTGACTGTTCTGTACCTAGTTCTTCTTTAGGAATGTGTGTATCAGCTCTGGTCTTGCCAGTTACTGTGAGCCTGCCAGCATTCACAGCATGACTTCTGCTAACTTTGCCTTAGAGCAGACTTGATCATTGCTTTCGCTCCAGCCTCAGGCCTCCTATCTGGCCTTAGGCCTCATGTCTCAGACTCTCACTTTCTTCTACATTCCCCCACTTCTTGTCTTTTTATGGGGAGGATGTTTACCCATCATCCCAGAAAAGCATCATGAGTGGATTAAAGGTGATCCAGTGGGCTAAACACTGTTATATGGCCACCTTTCATTGCTATTCACACATTCATGCCCCATGTGTCCCTTAGTCTGCACATTCCCTTGTACGACTGAAGGACAGGTTGTATGTGTCAATTATTATTAGAAATTTATGGTGGGCCTGGGAATATTAGGCCTGGGACTTTGATTGAGGAGTGTAGTTTTATGATTGAACTTTGGGGCCACTTTCAAATAATTACTGTATATGGATAATATGGGATATGGCGTGTAAATATATATGTGTGTGTAGCATATATGGGTATATAGTGTAGTATGTATATGTACATGTAACACAGCTTGTACTTTCTTTTTTAATTTGGTGTTAGAATTTGGCCCTTTCACTTTGATACTGCAGGTAGCAACACATTTCTACTAGAGCAATTACAGCTGCAACCTGTATTATCATTAGTAGTAGGCTTGAAATACTGGGATAGGCGTTATTACAGTGTGTCTATCCGTGCTATGTATATCAGAAGTAAAACACGATTCCAGAGTAATGACATTACAAATGAGGCCTTTATATATAATTTTTTGTGATTAGTTACTACACTGTACTACCCATTCATATTATAGGTTACCCTTAACTGCTGGTTGTCACCCTTTGGTAAGCTTTGCTGGGCAGGAAACAGGAAGAGCTAGCTTCTCTGTTCCATTGGTTGTCTTGCTGTGTGGGACACCAGTAGTTGACGTAGATCCAGTTGTTTTTTATAGATGCTGTCTTCCAGATAGCCTACTGAATGGACAGTAACCAATTTATTACATTGCTGTGTTATGATTTAGTATTGGTACCCAGACACTGAACAAAACTGTTTTGAGTAACATGTGTCTCACTTAGGATGCAGTGCCACTGACCCCAAATTGTAACTAATACTAATAGGGGGATTGTTTACATAATTTATAGTTCCTGTGTAACATAATAGTTTGGTTTTTTTATCCATTTTGTTTTTTCTTTGCCTTTGAGTTGTTTGCTGCCATCGGTTAGTTAAAATTTACCTGTGTACTGGTGAAATAGTTTAACAATACTATGCACATTGTAAATGATATATAGCAATAATACAGAAATACAGCAAAATAATACAGCAATAATACAGTTGTTTGTACACAGTAACCAAATTCAAATTAAATGACTGTTTAACCAGGTCCAGCTAGTGGTTTTCTAGCTGATTGCCAACTTAATTGTCCATATATGGTATATTGAGGTGTATACCAGACCAGTTTGTTATTTATAAAGTACTTCATTTGTTTTTTTTTGATGCCTGGGGTTTTCTTTACTGTGTACTGATATGTTCTAGTGTCTTTGGGGTTTGATATCTTCTGATGTCTTTGGTCTGTGGGATGCAGCCTTAAACAGCTTAAGTTAGTTAACATAATAAAATTTGGGCATGTTTGTGTTATATTTCTTTTGTTTTTAATAACCAAAACTTAATACACAGATTAAACTAGTTTGTTTACAATGTAATAGGGACCAAGTCTTTTACAGGACAAGTTATACTTCTGCAATTGTTGTACAGACATTTATTTTTACTTGAGGTGCATTACTAATATTCTATAGTACTATGGGGGCACACAGCAGAAGGGCAGTTATCCATGATTTCTCCCACCCACCTAACTTGTGACCACATCCTACCAGTTTCTCCACATTTCATCAGCTCACAGATCTCTCTCCTGCCTGAGATGTACATGCTGGGAGAATGTCCCTTAGGCTTTGCTTTCCCATGCAGGGGATTCTCATTCACATTTTGGAATAAGCTGCAAAGAAGCGTGCCTCGGAACAGATGGGAGCATAGGACCAACAGCACAAACTCAAATGTAATAGGAGAGAGAGGGGCAGATGGAGTGAGAGGCAAGGGAATGAAAAAAGTGGAAGGGAAGGAGAGCATAAGAAGAAGAGAAGGAAAGCAGTGTAGGAAGCAAATTAGTGTGCATCATATAATAACTACTCAGAACACTGTAAATTATAAGGAAATAAAACACACCCAGAAGATTGGGTGACTGCATGAATCACAAGAGTGGCACAGAGGGAAAAGTGAAACCCTTAGATTCATAAAGGAAATGACAGACGTAACTCGTTTTGCTGCATTGTACAAAGAATTTGGGGTGAAGTTACTTAAAGAGAGCTCTGGTGGAGTGACTTGTCTTTTTTTTTTAATTATCACTCCCAAAGTCTTGCTAACCCAACCTGGTGGCCTAGAGGGAGTGGTCCCTACAAACTCCCATTGTTCACTAATGGCTGAGAATATCAGACAGCTGAGGCTGGACGATTTCTCCTGCTGCTCCACTGGACCCTTGTGGTTGCATCAAGATAGAAGTTCTGCCTATGTTCTTGGTGTATTACGTAGTATATATAGGGGTCTTGTGGCTAGGGTTGTGCAGTTATAATCTGATGATACTCCATCTGGAGAATTAGAACACCTTGCTAATGGACAGAACCCTGGAAGTCCATGGATGTCCACTTTATATATACATATATCCGTTTTATATTCACAGATATCCACGGATCATTTTTGTGGATCACAGATCAGATGTGGACACAAATTTTGTATCTGCATAGGGCTCTACAAATGGACAGGGAAAATGTGATGGTATTTCAGGAGGGCCCATGGTTTAAACCTAAGGCCCAGGTCCTCAATGGTATTAGGTGATTTCAAAGGCATTAGATGATTTCAGTGGAAGTAAGGCACCTAAATACCTTTAAGGATTTGGGCCCTACTTCCCTCTCAATGCAGGCCCAAAATTCAGTTTCCTTCCTGGGGATTGTTCTCTGCTTTAAATGAACAAATCTCTGGGGCAGTTCACAAGGGGATGAAGGAATCTCTCCCAGCAGTATGTAGGGGAGGATCATCCCAAATCAAAAATTATCTTTCTCAAACCAAGTAATCCAGTTTTAATCTCATCTTTCTGAAAAATTCCTTTTTAACTAAAAAAATACCTTTTCATTGCAAAGTAAAATAAAACACAGAGTTTCTACAAGAAATCAAGTCATTAGACATGCAGGCAAAAAAGCTAACTGATAATTGCCATGCATATACCTCCAAATACATCTGTTGTGCTTCTTTCTTGACATCTAATTGAAGTGTTGCTATCCTGTCTATTAATTAAAGTGTTTGAAGGCGAGGCCCAAATATCACTTATCCCTACCAAGTTCACTAGCTTCATACTTCTCCCCTTACAAATATGTTTTGCTATAAATTACTGGCACTGTTTCTGTTGATAGTCAGTATAATCAAACATTTGTAAGCATGCTGTCTCTTCAATCTGTTCAGTTGATGCACTTTACCTGATCTTTCATTAAAGTAATCAAAATACTTGCTGTGCCGCATCTAATGAATGTTGCATGTATGATTAAGTACTTTCATTCATATTGCAAGTTTGATTTAATGTAATCTGCCTTTCAGACAGCCATTAGCCTAGCTCCTGCGTGAATTCGATTAATTGGCTGAATTCTTCCAGATGTCCATTAAGTATTACAGGAATTTCTATGTAAAAACAGCAGGGACTGTCTAGCAGAGAACCAAACAATGATATGTTATATTGCTGCCATGACTTACAAAAAGCTGGATTCATTTTCATTAATAAAACATCTGTACTCCTGCACAGCTATGCATCCAGATGCATTTATTTTATGTTTATTTCTTTTATGACTATAAATAGATGGTTAAACAGAAGCACAGTGTGTTCAGCTAGAAGATACACAAACAGAAATATATTTGAAATGGAAATAAAAATAAAAAATAGTAGAGCTAATACTTAAAATAAGTATTAGGTATGGTAGCAGGCAAGGCAGTGACCATTATAGGTGAAAGCGGCATGGCATTTTCTATTCTAAAGGTCTATTTTCAGTCAGTTAATAATCTGCAAAATATTCACCTCTTGGGCTGAAATCTCCCTGGACTGGTCTCTGCAGGAAGATATGATTTTCCTCTGAAGTTTGAGCAAAAATGGTCTCACCATTTTTCAGTGACAGGAGCTATGGAAAATATGCATTTCCCCATTATAAGAAAGGATTATGGTAAACAGCATCACAGACAAAATAGCTGCTGAAGTTTGGTTTGTTTATTTGTTAATTTAGTTAGGGGTTTTTTTTTTTGGTTCTGTATTTGGATGTGGGGTTGAGTTGTGTGTTTGGAGGGGGTTTTGTTCGTTTTTTGTTTTTGTTTGTAGGTTAGTTTAAGTTGCAACTGGAAGGGAAAGCCTTTGCTGCAGAGCAGTGCATGACTTTGGCCCAGAATAAACTGGTTCTGATTTGACTGTTTGTAAATTATGAAGAACATGTGCAGTAGATACTTGAGTTTGTGGAGTGCACACCTGAGGAATGCTGTAACATGCATGCATGTGTAGCTAACTTAGCTTTGCTGTTAACTGCCAGAATCTCCCAGTTGCTCTAAAATGGCCTGGGGAAAGCAGAGACCCTTCTTGTTCCTGAAGCTTTCCCCACCCAAATATCCCCTTATCCTTGGGGCATGTGCATAGGGCTGGGAGCCCAGATGGCCTGCAGCTCCTCTGCCAGCTCCACTCGTGAGGAGTGTAGAAACTCTGCAGGAGCTTAACGTTGATCCTGTGAAGCTTAGAAATGTCTCAGAATTGAGATTCCTGACTCCACACGGCTCTGAAACACACTCTTCACTCTGAGATTATATTCCGGTCCCGTTAAAGTCAATGATATTTAAGCGTATACTTAAAGTTACACAAATACTAATGTGCTGTGCTGAGTCAGCGCCGTCCTCCTGCTCAGACCCCAATGCTTCAGCACCACTCGGTACCGGGGCGTCTTTCCCCTGTGATGCTCAGGGAGGCAGTTCTAGTTCTCCTGTGAGCTCCACAGGAACATCTGCGCAATCTCCACCAGCAGGGACGTGTTGAGTCAGTCCATCCCTATGCCACCCTTGCCATGTCCTCTCCCTTCTGCTTCCCACACTGCAGCTGTGCAGGCTTCTTGAAGGGGTACTGCAACCTCCAGCTGTGGGACGCTCACAGCTGCTTTTCACCATTGCAGTCTTCCAACTGAAAGACTTTTCAATATCAGGGACCCTTCCACCTGGTTCAGATAGCAGAAACTGGTGCAAACGATGGACAGTGAGGCTCTTCTGCATATGTGTAACATATGCTTTTCTCTCCAGGAACACTGAAAATTGTATTATTAAAATACCTTTTAGGGAAGGAGTAGCCTATACAGAGGGTTGGTCTTCACTCTAACCAAAATGGAACCAGACTTCTGGCATGTAAAAGGAAACAGGTTTTAGAGGAATTTTCAAACTAGGGGCTGTGGGAAAACCAACAGGTGAGGAGCAGCACACAGTTTGGGCAGAGACATCCCTTAGTGTTAAATTTATGAAAGTGGAAACTTTATCTCCTAATATAAAGAATAGGAAAGAGGATGGTAAAGTAGAGGTAGGAGCTAGTGAGGAGCTGTCAAAGGTAAAAGAGTTCCATTTAAATACCACACTTGAAGGCAAGCAACTGAGTATTGACAAAATGTACAAGTGCTTATATACAAATGGTAGAAGTCTAAATACTAAGTTGAGTGAACCAGAATGCCTGGCATTAAATGAGGATGTTGATAATCGGTATCACAGAAATTTGGTGGAATGAGGATAATCAATGGGATGTGGAAATACCAGGGTACAGAATATATGAGAATGACAGAGTAGGTTGCACTGCTGGGGGAGTATAAGTTAAATAAGAATAGGGTTACATAAGGTTAAGATCTTAAATGAATCAAGCAGTACCATGGGATCTCTATGGATAGAAATTCCATGCTTGAATAATAATATAGCAGTCGGAATGTACTACCGATCACTTGACCAGGATGGTGACAATGACTGTGCAATATTAAGGGAGGTTAGAGAGGCTACAAAATCAGAAAACACAATAATAATGTGACTGCTTCTTGGAGCAGCTAGTCTTGGAACCCATAAGGGGAGAGGCAACTTTTCATTAGTCCAAAATGGAGCCCAGGACTTATCCAAGAGGTATCTCAATAACCGCTTGATAATAATGGCCATAATATAATTAAATTTAGCATCTTTGTAGGGGGAAATACCCCTCCAAATCACTACAATAACATTTAATTTAAAAAGGGGAACTATACAAGAACTAGTTAGATGCTAGTTAGATGGAAATTAAAAAGACTAGTCACAAGGGTAAAATGCCCGCAAGCAAGTTGGAGACTACTTAAAAACACCATAATAGAGGCTCAAACTAACTGTATATCTTAAATCCAAAAATACAGTAGTATGACCAAAACAATGCTGCCAGAGCTAAACAGCAGAGTAATGGAGGCCATTAGAGACAAAAAGGCATCCTTTAAAATTAGGAAGTCAAATCCTAATGAGGAAAATAGGAAGAAGCACAAACTCTGGCAAGCAAAATGTAAAAAGTGTGGTAAGTTAAACCTAGAAAGCAATTTGCTACAGATGCAAAAAATAACAGTAAATCTTTTTAAGTACATCAGAAGCAAGAAGCCTGCCAAACAGGCAGTGGAGCCACTAGACGACCAAGATGCTAAAAGAGCACTCAAAGAAGACAAGGCCACCGCAGAGAAGCTAAATGAATTCTTTGCTTTGGTCTTCCTGCAGAGGATGTGGGGGAGATATCCATAAAAGTGCTATTCTTTTGGGGTGAAGTACTGTCCCAAATTGATGTGTCAATAGAAGAGGTTTTAGAACAAATTAATAAAATAAACAGTAATAAGACACCATGACTAGATGGTATTCACCTAACAGTTCTGAGGGAACTAAATTGCAAAACTATTAACTGTAGTATGTAAGCAATCACTGAAATCAGTTTCTGCATCAGATGACTGCAAGATAGCTAATGTAATGCTGATTTTTAAAAGGGGTTCCAGAATTGATCCTGGCAATTATAGCCCAGTAAGCCTAGCTTCAGTACTGAGTGAATTGGTAGACACTACAGTAAAGAACAGAATTTTCAGACACATAGATAAACATGATTTGTTGAGAAAGAGTCAACGCAGCTTTTGCAAAGAGAACTCATGCCTTACCGATCTGTTAGAATTCTTTGAGGGATCAACAAGCATATGGATAAGGGTGAGCTGATCGATATAGTGTACTTGGAATTTCAGAAAGCCCTTGACAAGGTCTTCACCAAAGGCTCTTCAGGAAACTAAATAGTCAGGGGATAAGAGGGAAAGTCCTCTCATGAATCAGTTACTTATTGAAAGATAGGAAACAAAGGGTCAAAATAAATGGGCTATGAGAGAGGCCAATAAAATCATAAATGGCATGGAAAAAGTAAATAGAGAGTATTATTTACTCTTTCCCGCAATACGAAAACCAGGCATCAACCAATGAAATTAATAGGCAGCAGGTTTAATACAAACAAGAGGGGAGTACTTTTTTACACAATGTACAATTAACCTGTGGAATTCATTGCTCTGGGATGTTGTGATGGCCCAAAGTATAACTGGGTTAAAAAAAAGAACTAGATAAATTCATGGAGGATAAGTCCATCAATGGCTATTAGCCAACACGGTCAGGAATGCAACCCATGTTTGGGGTGACCCTAAATCTCTGATTACCAGAAGCCGAGAATAAAAGGCAAGGTGGATTACTTCAAAATTGCCATGTTCTGTACACTCCCCCTGAAACTATGGGCTGTACAGATAACATCTTAATAAAAATATTACATAATAGTTGTGCTCTGAACCATTATCACAATACTAACTTATAACTTTGTACCTTGGTAAAAGAATGAACCTGTAAAATGAATGCATTTCAGCACAGTATACCAAAAGCAATTCCATAATTCACTGAAATGGTCTCAAACAAATAACAATGGAAAGTAAATCTGTTGGCCCTAATGAAGTTATACATTTGAATGACTGCACTAATATTTGTAACATGTAGATGTTTTATTGTGTTTCAAAGCTTCAGATTGAAAAGCAGTTTGTGGCATTGAGAATGTTACCATGTACAAAGACGTGAATGAGAAGCAGAAAGAAGTATGACATCTGCTTTACCTTTCTCGAGCATCAGCAGTGCTGAACTGTTGTATTCATAGAAACATTTCCCTGCTTTGTAGAACATCAGAAATCTGATTCACACCAAAATGAATAATAATTGCTAGATTTTTTAGCATAAGAGATATGTGTAAATATCATGCATATACGACTCAATTAAAAATTAAATGCATCTGGGCAAATTAAAACCACTGATTAGTAATTTACAGTACAATTTTTTTTTATCTTAAGGCAAATGTCGATAAGTCACAACTTCTTTTGAAACCTGAGGGATTGAAAAATTAAATCAGCAGGCTTTATTATTGATGTTTTTTAGCACAAATGTTTTGCCATCACTGTCTTTCATGTGTCTCTTACAAATAAGTAGAATTGTGTGATGAATCATCTTAGCTATTAATTCATTTAATGGATTCTTATCTCACCCACTGAAATCAAAGCAATTTTTGTTTCTGTAGCAATCCACAGCTTAATGATAATTATTGCACCCAAACACCAACTTTTCTGGAGGTTCACTATATTCCCTTTGTGCCTGAGACTCTTGTTATATTCAGTCATTTGTTTAGAAGAACAAATCAAAAGTAGACGCCTTGGGCTAGATTAACAAAGGGGACTTAGGCTGAGTGTTGCATGCCTAACTTTAGGTGCCCTGCCACCTAATGGAATCCATAGCCCTGAGTTAGGTGCCCAAGCTTCTCACCCAATACATAAGGATCCACAAAAACCAGCAACCTGATCAGGGAGCCATATACACTAGCCAATAGGAAATGCTGAGGAGGGGGTGGTGCCTGCAAGTGAGAGAGGAGTGAGAAGGCCTAATTCGAGGGACAAGGAGAGAAGCAAATGAGGCAGCCACTGTAGAAGACAGAAAAGTGGTGTCTTTGGACAGTTCAACAGGAATAATTCAGGTGTCTATGGAGGGCCCTACCAAACTCAGGGTCCATTTTGGTAAATTTCACAGTCATAGGATTTTAAAAACCTTAAATTTCACAGTTTCAGATTTGTAAATCTGACGTTTCACGGTATTGTAACTGTGGAGGTCCAGAGCCAAAAGGGGGCAGCGGGGGAATTGCCAGGCTATTATCGGGGGTCGCCGTATTTCCATCCTTACTTCTGCACCGCTGCTGTGACGGCACCACCTTCAGAACTGGGTGGTCAAGAGAGCATCAGCTGCTGGCTGGGCACCCTGCTCTAAAGGCAGCAGCACCATCAGCAGCAGAGCAGAAGTGAGGGTGGCGTGGCATGGTACTGCCACCTTTTCTCTGCACCAGCGCCAGCAACAAGGCAGAAGTAAGGATGGAAATACCATATCACGCCCCCTTCGTTTCTGTGCTGCTCGTGGTGCTGGCCCTGCCTTCAGAGCCAGGCTCCCAGTCAGCAGCTGCGGCACTTCCTATGGAACCTTCCCAGAGGAGGGTCTGGCCTGGCCCCAGGAGCAGTCTGTGCAACGGAAGAGGAATGTGCCATACCACCCCAGCCTGGTCTGGCCTGGACTAGCAGCTGGAGCCCAGCATGTGGTAGGAACCCCCAGCTAGGGTGTCCCCAGCCCTGCCCCTCACTGGCTCTGGGCCCAGCATTTGGGAGTTAAAGGGGCCTTGGGCTGGCTGTATGGGTGGTGGGGAATGATCCTGCCACCCCCCCGACCACGGCACCCTGGGTGGTCGCCCACATCATTCACCCATAAGGCCAGCCCTGCCCCCCAAAAGTGATGACCTCCCCCCCAAGCCATGGCACCCTCACTTCTGCACTGCCCAGTTCTGAAGGCAGTGCAGAAGTAAGGGTGGCAATACAACAACTCCCCCTACAATAGCCAGATTTCAGGTTGGAGACTAGATTTCACAGTTCGTGACATGTTTTTCATGGCCATGAGTTTGGTAGGGCCCAACATATAAGAACAGGCTGGAATGTCCCTGTCCTAATATGGTTCTTCCCATTTATCACTGAAGGGCTTGCACACCTTGTCATACCAGGCTTCTGCAGAAAATTTTTCAACTCTATCACATCTCCTCCAGTACAATGTGCCTGCAGTTGGGTTTGTGCTGTTTCTATACAACTCACATTCCACCCTCGTAACCCAAAAATCAATCTTACAAAGGCACCTTCTTCTGGTCTCACCAACCTACACCCCACCAGCAGAAACTAGAAGGCTTCCAGAAGAGCTACTTGGCTCACAGTCATACTGAAAGTATATGGAGATGGTCACTTAAATAGTAGTCAACATGATTATAAAGCTTGAGAGTAACACGGCTTCAGTGTTTTATGGAATTTTTTTTTAAACAGGTCCTTGATACAACAGGCACTAAATCCATAAAATGAGATAAAGGGCAAAGTTGGCTGTATGACCATTCTCAAAACTGACTAAAAAAACAAGAACAAAGCTATTCAGAGAGGAACAGTGAAAA
Organism: Mesoclemmys tuberculata; assembly: GCA_007922155.1. Taxonomy (NCBI): domain Eukaryota; kingdom Metazoa; phylum Chordata; order Testudines; family Chelidae; genus Mesoclemmys; species Mesoclemmys tuberculata. The sequence continues at coordinate 66,733,126 of ML675613.1, read as the reverse complement.
AAATGTTTTAAATGACACCAAGGAATCAAAGGTAGAAATATGATGAGGCAGCTTATAAAAAAAGAGGTTAAAAAGACAACTATAATTAGTGATCAAAAGATAAAGAACTGAGCACTTAAATAAAAGGGAGTAGCTGGGACATCAGTAATGGTTTTGCAACTGGGAAAAAGATTTTGCTGAAGTAAATGGAAATGAATAAGAGCTCAGTAGAGAAAAATAGATAATAGGAAAAGTAAAAGAACTGAAGATTACTATAGAAATTGGCCTTGAGTGGAAATCTGTTATTTAGGACAGAGGGTAAAATACATTTGATTGAATGTATCAAATTTTCAAAGGGGCCACTAAATGTGCACCAGCAATTCTGGTCTAATATTGTTTCAATCCAGTTTTTGTTCATGTAAAATAGAGGTGAAAAAAATGGAGGTGAAAAAAATGCACACATAGCATTGTTATTGGAAGTTTAAAGGCTACTTTTAAAAACGCATCCCAATATGTCTTTCTTTTGTTTAATTTTGAAAATCCTAATGGAAGGGGAGTGGGCAGAAGGCATGAGATTTCAGCGTTCTTTCTACATAGCAAAACTGAACCATATTGGCCTGGTATCCACCAGTCATTTTTTCTTAAGATTTCCCAACAGTTCAAGAGAATTGGCAGTTTTTCAAAGAGACACTATTAAGGGCAAAAGAGCAAACTATCCCACTGCATAGAAAAGATAGGGAGTATGGCAAGAGACTGCCTTGGCTTAACTAGGTGATCTTCAATGAAACCCAAAAACGAGTCCTACGAAAAGTGGAAACTAGGTCAAATTACAGAGGGTGAATATAAACAAATAACACAAGTATACAGGGAAAAATTAGAAAGTCCAAGGCACAAAACAAGATTTAACTAGCTAGAGACATAAAAGATAACAAGAAATGTTTCTACAAGTATATAAGAAGCAAGAGATAGACCAAGGACAGGGTAGGCCCATTACTTAATGAGGGGGTGAAAGCAATAACAGAAAATGTGGACATGACAGAAGTGCTAAATGACTTTTTTGTTTTAGTTTTCAACAAAAAGTTTAGTAGCAATTAGACATCTAATATAGTGAATGCCAGTAAAATGAGGTCGGATTAGAGGCTAATCCAGGGAAAGAACAAGTTAAAAATTACTTAGACAAGTTAGATGTCTTCAAGTCACTAGGGCCTGATGTAATACATCCTAGAACACTCAAGGAACTGAGAGAGTTGATATCTGAGCCATTAGCAAATATCTTTGAAAAGTCATGGAAGACAGGCGAGATTCCAGAGGACTAAAAAAGGGCCAATATATAAAAAGAGGAATTACGGATCAGTCACCTTAACGTCAGTATCCAGAAAGATAATGGAGCAGATAATTAAATGATCAATTTGCAAACACCTAGAAGATAAGAAGGAAATAAATAACAGTCAGCATGGATTTGTCAAGAACAAATTGTGTCAATCCAATCTAATAGTTTTCTTTAACAGGGTAACAAGCCTTGTGGATGGAGGGGAGCAGTAGATGTGGTATATCTTGACTTTAGTAAGGTTTTTGAGACTGTCTTACATGATCTTCTCATAAACAAACCAGGGAAATATAACTTGGAAGAAACTACTATAAGGGGGTGCATAACTGGTTTGGAAAACCATTTCCAGAGAGTTGTTATCAATGGTTCACTGTTAAGCTGGACAGGCATATGAAGTAGGGATCAGATCTGGATCCAGTTCTGCTCAATATCTTCATCAATGATTTAGCTAATGGCATAAAGAATACACTTATAAAGTTTGCGGATGATACCAAGCTAGGAGGGGTTGCAAGTGCCTTAGAGGATAGGATTAAAATTCAAAATTATCTGGAAAAACTGGAGAAATAGTCTAAAGTAAATAGGATTAAATTCTATAAGGACAAATGCAAAGTACTTCACTTGGGAAGGAACAATCAGTTGCACACATACAAAATGTCAGGATAGTTAAAAGGAATAATTACCTAGGGAGATTGTGAAATTTCCGCTACCGGAGATTTTTCAGAGCAGGTTAGACAAACATGTGTCAGGGATGGTCTAGATAATACTTAGTCCTGCCTTGAGTGCAGGAGACTGGACTAGATGAAGGGAGATGGACACATAAATATGTTAGCCTTTCCTTCTTTAATTACAGTAAATGTCTTCTTCATCCCAACAATTTCCCAAGGATGTGACAATCAAGTTTTGGGGCAAAGACAAATGAACAGCAAACATGCCTAAACTAAAGAGAGAGACAAAAGGAAGAAACTAAATGAAACAAAAAACAATTAAAATGAGTTCAGCCTTTGATTGTTAGTTGAGCTTCTTTCATTCCTCCTTCTCCCATAAATTTTGTTTTCTTATTCTGCTCCTCTTGGGCATCCAGCTAGATGGTAGCTATTCTAGAAACTGGCAGGATGGCCATATCCTGTTAGCTCATCATATGTACCAAGGTCCAGCTCTTCCTAAGCAGCAACATCAGACACTTGGAATCTGTTGTAAAGTCCTTTTTGTCTGGGAAAAGTTCCAGCGTTCTTAACTATAGTTTTTCAATGTAAGTTTTACACTGGCAGGGCTTTTCCCAACCCACAGCAACAACACTAAAGAATCTGACAGTGCACTATAGGCCTTCAGGCATATTTCCTATCCCTTAGAGAAGAGCAGAACAGTGATTAAAAGAGTGAGGGAAGAAACTCGGAATTAAAACAAAAGAATCTAGAAGTAACTGAATTCTATCCCCAAATCTTAAATTATAGTCTTTACCCCATCTACTTGTTTTCAGAATATAAGGGACATCATACTTCTGTTTCCCATGTCACTGCATATAAACAGCTAGAACTGGGCAACTACCGAAGAATCATCTGCATGAGTATTTGCCCAGATTTTAAAATGGTTCATGCCCCTTTTGTGTTTGCTTTTCATTACCATTGAGACAATCAGTTTTATTTGTGGGAAGGGTTGTGGAAAACAATTTTGACACTTGCATGTTTGAGTACATGAGAATATTTTATAAGTTTGGGAAGCTACGTGACACAATAAGGAGCCAGAGGCCCAAAATCCCTCACCAGAAGCCTTGCACAAACATAGTTAAACTGACTGCACCCTTAACAACTAGGATTGGATACTTAAGTTACTTTATGCAATCTGACAAGAGAATTTCATTTGAAGTCAGCACCCAATTAATTTTACAGTAGCCTAATTTTACTAGGAATGATGCCTTGGGAAACATATATGTAACCCAGAGAAGGAAAGGCTTAAAATGTCTTAATCCTGTTTATCTGCTGCTTCTTCTAAAACCATTAGCCCTCCCCTAGGGTGAGCCTATCCCAGACAATATGGTACCTGTTTTCCGTCAATGGTACCACTTCACTGGTGCAGCCCATTCAGAGCTGACTTTTATGACATGATGGTGAAAGTGCCAGAGCCCTGTTTATAATATCATTCACCCTATTACTAGCACTGCTGCAGCTACCCTGTTGCTGGAAAATAGGTACAACATTTTTTAGTGTAGACAGGCCTGAGAGAATCAAAGCCACACTGGCTTCTTCCATGAAAAGCTCCTCCAAATGAAAAAGGCTATGCTCATCCAATCAGGCAACAGAAACTATACCATGTGACTTAAGTGGCCAGCCCTTAATAACCAACACAGCTTGACTTTTCAATATAGAGTTTCAAATACAGCGAAGTATTCACAATCAAGCCATAAACTAAAAAAGAACATGCCAAAAATGCGTTGCAATTACCTGGAAAAGAAGCTAAATTCATCTAGTAAATTATTTACTCGGATCTTCAGATTACATGTTAGGGTCAAAGAGAGTCAGTTAAATTAACCTGGACAAGATTTTAACTTTATAAGATTTTAACTTTATAAGTCAATAACACTTAACAAAGATATTTTTCATTCAGGGATCTTCACTCTTTTGCTTGACAATAACTTCTCAGACCACAAGGCTGACATCACCCTCTACGCCCAGATTGTATGAAATTTTCTACTGTGTATAATCAGAATGCAATTTGGAGATATTTAAATATTTGTTAACATTTCCAGATATTTTTATGCAACCTTAGCAAAGGCCCTACATCTCAGAGAGGACTATTTACTATTTAGTTACATGCATGAAAAGAAGCATAGCAATGATTTTATTACCATGGGGGATATGTATGTTGGTATATAGGTCATAGAACAGGACTAAGAGGCTAAGAACTTCTGAGTGCTAGTCTCAGCTCTTACTTGACTCATTGCATTGTCCTGACATCTCACTTAGACTCAATTTTCACAAGTGGCCTCTGGCTTTGAGTGCCTCACTTGACACCTTGATCCTGATTTTTGGAAGTTCTACATGGCCACCATTCCCAAGGCCTTTAATGACAGGAAAGGGGAGCCCCAAAATGCTTTATATCATCAACTACCTCCCACAGCTATAGCACTTTTCATCAATGGCTCTTAAAGCATTTCACAAAGGTGGGGAAGGCTTATACCTGTTTTTAGTTACAGAATGTGAGGCACAGAGAACTGACTTTCCCAGGATTATACAGTGAGTCTGGCGCAGAGTCAGGAATAGAACACAGTACTAGTCTTAAGTGCTATCTCTTGGTACCACATTGCATCCATCTCTGACTGCCAGTCAAGAAGCAGGACTGCACAATTCTACAGAGAATCTCATCCTGTTTTCTGAGCCTGATGAGGTATGACTGTTATTTAGGATCTTACAGAAAGTGGACTTTAAAAGGGAGGAATGGTGGGATACCTCATAGCCCTGCCTTTTACCATATTTCAGTTTTGGGAAGAATCTGTACTTGGAGATCTCAGTATTTAAAAAAAAAAAAAAACGATGCTAACAGCTGAATATCTCACATTATGTGATAACAAAAATAACCTACGCAATGTGATAGGGAGTAGTCAGTGCAGGGACACATATGTATAGAAATACCACTGTTTAGGTAGAATCCCTTCCAACTGGACACAAATAGACTGGTCAGAAAATGGTTTCCTTTACCATGGACAATTTTGGCCTTTTATCCAAAAACATACAGAAACGAACAAGTGAAAACAGTATCTTTTTTACTCAAAACTGGAAACTTTTCAGTTGTCAACCAAAAATTTTTCCAGTTTTGGATTTTTGGTTTTCCAACAAAAAAAAAATTGAAAGTTTTCAAGGAAAATAGATGATTTCCCCCAAAAAATTCATTTAATTGAAAACTCAGTTTTCTGTCCAAAAAAAGTTTCAATGTAAAATTTTTTAATAGTCCTAGACTCAGTTACTCAGAAAATGAGAGAGGCTGATGCCACCAGAAAGAATTCTGTGACAGGTATCTTTCTGTTAACACCTCTTTTGTACAGTATGATGCAGGTGAAAGAAGTGAAAAACCACAGATACGAGAAACATAGCCTTTTAATCCATAATATGGGAATGCATTTCTGCTCTTTTTCCCTCCCTAGATTCATTTTATGTTCTCATCAGAAGGTTAATTGTGTTAACAGGAGTAACGGCCACAAGGGAAAAATGTGATTGAATGCTGAGTGCACTTTTAGCTGATAACCTCCAAGTGAGTGAAAGGGCATAAAGAGGGGCTGATCTCCTCTAAAGGGGTTGTCAGTCACTCAGGAAAAATGCAGCTGTGGGAGAAATAGCTTTATCTCCCAGGACACAAGGAACAGCAGCTATCAAAATAATCTCAAGACTATATTCTTTCCAGTTTATATGTCTATGTCTATAGAACTGACAGCTGAGTTATATACAAGCTTCTGGCTTGCTTGTGTGCATGCACAAACAGATGACTTTATGCACATTCTTGAAAACTAATTACATTGAATGAAAATGTGTAATTACCAAGAACTGAGCCAAACTACCTATACCTTTCAATATTTGGGGTGCAATCCTGACCCCATTGAACTTAATGACAAAACTCCTGTTGACTTAAATGAAACCAGGAGTTCAACCCAGGATTTTATTAGAGCAATACTGAGCTGTTTCCCAAAGATTTAAACTTGCCTAACATGCATATGAGAGGCTCACATGAAAAACATAGACTTACCTCCCCATTTGGCCCATCACACCCATGTCTGACTTACCGTACAATACTGCATTAGATTTATGGAAATCATCTTGGAAGCAGTACTGAGAGAGGACAGATTTTTTTTTAAATTAAATATTTCAATAAACTTTGATTGATGAGAACAGAGGTTTGTGTGGGCATCTGCCCAAAGTAGAGATGGGGCAAAAGGGGAATTGTATAGTGTATTTCAAGTGTCTGAACACGGCCACTTCAGTCAGTGAAGTACTAGAGTTGGTGTGTTAAAGGAAAACTGCTCACACTAGGAATATGAGGCCTCCCCTCACTGATTGGGAGATATTGGAAGAACCTGAATGACACTGACAAATAACAGAGTAACCAGAGCTGCAGCAATCCATCAACACAGGAGAGAGGGGAAGGGATGGGATGGGATGCTGTAGATTAACCTGCCGTCCCCATGCACTCTGAAAGTCTGCTGTCTTTACTCACCGTGAGTACTGTATGCTGCAAGTAGTTCCATTCAAATATAGATTTAAAATCGTGTGTGTGTGTATGTAAAAATGTATGTTTGATCTAGTTCTGAAGAGAAGGCATGAAAAACAAAAGTCTAGTTAGTTTACTTTAAAACACCCAAATATAAATCAACCTATTTTTTTCAAAGCTTCAAAATGCAAAGAAAGTTCTGTAATGTTAGCATTAACTATACAATTTGAACACAACAACCAAAATACTTATTGACTTGGTAGCAGGGAGAGCCAGTTTGAAATATTTAATTCCTAACACCAGTTAAGCAAGTATGTGTAAAGCCTGAGCTTGTTGATTTCTGAGGTAAAAATCAATAAAACTGTCCATAACATATAACTCTTTGGTTTACCTCTCCATAGAGATCAAAAGAGAGTAATTAGATTTCTGCCTGACTAGCAGGGGTAGAAAACTGTTTCATTTTGGATCAAAACCTTCCCAGTAGATTACACCTTCTATCCACTGCTTATCAACACTTAACAATTGCTTTTGTATTTGACTTTGACAGAACTACCAGAATGTTACTGTCTAATTTTCAGTGTAGCAGATGCAAGATTTTGTAGCTTTATTCTAGTGCCAGATTTTAAAATTAATTCTCCCCACTCCATATTTTATGTTTTTATTACATACAGTGTTTTGTAACATTCAGTCTTGCTAACAGTATAAATAATTTAAAAAAATAACCAATGACAACACAAGACTGACCTCTAATTTACAACAAGAAAAACCTTAATCTATTATTGATGAGCCAGCTTTTGGATTCAAATTTAATACTAGACAAGCAATTGTCTGACCCTGAATTGTTGCTGTGTTTCATATTCAAATGAGTCTGACACTGTTGCATATATTCTCATCTGATGACATTTTAATATCACCAGATGCTGTTGCCTACACGGAGGTAACTGCTTCAAATACAGTCTCTTTCTCTCTCTAAACTGGGTGAATTTAAGGGGCAGGCATAAAGCAGGTCATGTTTCTAAATAACATTTTTATAACACTTTCTAGTATCACTATATTCTCACATTGCAACAGTCCTGGAGTCTTTCTACAATAATAGCTTCTTTCCGGCAAAATGTCACTCCAAGTTTTGATCTTCCTTAACTCAGCAGCTTTTGAACATTATGAGAGCATGAAATATCAAATAACAGATAGTGCTGGTGACAACTTCACATGCTAGATAGAGAGTAATCAATTGGAAAATATGTGACAACTTAAATTCAAGTTCCATATAATGAGTGGCTTTGACAGATGGCTGCAATGTATTCATGTTCTGAGATGAAGAGAACTTCCTCAGTGAACTCCAGATCACAGAAAAGCTTTGGAGCAAATCCCTGGCCCTCTTGGCTGCCCAGTGGCTCCCATTGCTGTCAGTGGGAGCTATCTATGCGTGTTGGATGGCAGTTTGTTCATTTTCATGGTTCGGAACATTATAAAAATAAAAATCTGGCCTGTTAAAAACAATCTGTGTAGTTTGGAGCCAGCCAAAGTACATATGTTTGCAAATCCTTAGTCTACAAGTCTTAGACTTCAGCGTTTACATTAATTAGCATGGATTTAGATGGCAAACACCTAGGGACTGGGATTCTGTCTTCCTTTATGGCTCATACAGATCACATTTGACACTTAAGAAATATTATGTACTGTTATTTTATTGCACATATGTATGGCTTGGAGAGGGGGTCATTACCTCTGTCTCTGGACTCCACGAAGAACCCTCTGTGGGGTCAAAGAGGGTGGGGGCTAGGGATGAACGTTCTCTTCCCTCCCCATAACCAACTTTATGGACAATCTATGTAAAAGTTGATGCAAACTAAGACTATTTTAAGCAGAGCCCCTCAATGCAATGGAACCCCTCCTTTAGGACTGGAACTGGAGTCGGCTACTCCTGGAGTTAGTTTGGAGAGATGTGGCTGCTGTGCAGATGGTCCTGGCCTCCAATGGATCCCCCAACATCTGCATGTTCTGGAAGAACTAAATCCCTTCCTCCCTCACTGATCCCTGGGGGTGGGGGATACAAAGCAATCTGGTGAGTACCCCACAAAATCTGTGTTGTGGTGCTTTTTTCTCCCTCAGGCCTTTCTGTAGGAGGAATGGAGAGGTGCTTTCACCTGAGGAATAAATAAGATATAATCAAATAAACACATACTCAACCAACCAGATGACTCAATTTGCTGACACCTTAGTTGTCAGTATCAAAGAAGGTGTAGTTTCCCCATCCCATCTCCATTTTTATATATTTAACAATAATTATAGAAATACTAAAGGCTCTGATTATTTCTGTATGCTCTCTATAATTGGTCCCAACCACATCTCTTTCCATTTTAGGTTGTTTCTGGATTGCTTTGGCAGCCTTTTGGTTCCCACCGACAGTGTTCACACACACAGTGTCACCCTTATCTCATGTGATATCACTGGATGCAATTATCCATATATAACATAGTCATCAAATCAAGTTCATTGTTGGCATAAGCAGTCAGAATTCCACTGACATGAACAGAATAGCCACTGATTATGCCAAAGGCAAATTGCTGTCTACTTATATGGCCCTCATCACCACAGCATCTGAGCACATCGCAATCATTAATGGATTTTATGCTCATAAGGTGGAAGCCTTATCACTACTTCACAGGTAGAGATCTGAGGCACATGGTAGGTGAAATTATTTGCTTAATCTCAGACAAGAAATCTGTGCCCAAGCCATGAACTCAACCCAGTTTTCCTGCGTTTCAGGCCAGGCACCGTCATGTATCTTGGACAAAACAAAAGAGAGATGCCACAACTCCTTAAAAGGTTACTCTTTCTTTTGTATACCAGTACTCAACAGACTGTGTGTGGATGCATGTGTGTGCCATTTTAGCGCTCTGTGGGTTAGGATGACTTGGTGTAATGACAACACGGTTGGCATGCTGGGCTATCAGAGTTTGGAGACACCACAGCTGGCAGGACCTAAAAATCCAGTGGAAGCACCTCTCTTGGGCTCTGCAGAAAGGAAGTTTGGTGTTCCCTTTGACCTCCTGTGGATGGCACTGATAGGTTTTGGTTAGAGGGAGACTGATCATAATATCTGGCTTTTTGAATTTGGGGTCGCAAAATGGGAAGCTAAATGCAGTGTTCTTACATGGCACTGTAACCGCCTCCTCGCCCCCAAAAATGCCAGGTTCCCTGGGTTCTATAAGTAGCACTGTGGCATGCACATCCAAAACCAAGGTCATTGAGCAGTACTGAAATGTTTCCTTTTGTAAATACCCGTAGGTTTTAAATGACGTGGAAGCCATCAGTTCTATGTGGAAGGAGGCAGTCTGTCTTGTATATAAACATGAATGCTTTTGATTTTAACTTTTGCCATCTTCTGGAAGAGTAATTTCTCTTCTCACAGCAGGTGCCCATCACTAGTGGTTTTAAATGTAGCAGTGAGATTCAGGTGTTCATATATTTTACACCACATGTTTACAACATGAGAAAAATTTCACACAAGGAAATAAAAGCGACTAATGGAAAAAAAGTAAGCTTTTAACCTGGGAGTCTCCTACACTGCAAGCATATGCATTGTCCAGTCATGGATGTAGAGCACAGGGGCAGGTGAATAACATGTTTGTGGGGATAGGACAGCACTATAGAATCCATAATTCATTCAAGCTAAGGTGCGTTTCCATTTCTGGTAAATATTCAAGTACTTGATGCCTGGACACTATAGTGATTGGAGCATTAGGAAAAGATCCTAATTTGGGTTTGATATTTTAATTATGAATGGAATTAAAGTAATTCTAGAGCTTCTCTGCAACCAGAAGGGGAGGGATTAGTGCGATGCACTGGTTTCCATTCTGATGCTAGTATTCTGCTTTCTCAGAAGAGGTGCTATGGTGGTAGTGCTTTCTTCACCTGCAGGCAGAAGAGAACCTTGCATCACTTGATACATGCTCCTCCAGTCAATTAAGGAGCAATGCTGCTGGGCTTCAAAGGGAGTCCTAGCCGGCTGCTTTCCTGAAGTGATGATGGTGGCCATGGTGCAGTGGTGGAAATGGGGCATCTTCAGAGTACTTCATGGGAACAACCCTTAGGGGGAAAAATCGTGAATGTTAAAAGGTGTCTGAGGTGCTGGGCTATTATACCAGAGAGGAAAAGTGATCAGCTTAAATGTAAGAATAAACAGAAATGTAACAGCCTTTTGACTTCTTCATGACCCTGCTCCCACATTATTGATGAATATAACTCTGGGTTTGATCCAAAGCCCTTTGAAGTCAATGGCGGTCTTCCTTTTGGCTTCCATGAACCGTAGATCAAGCTATCGGTTGGCCAGCCAATCCTGCTTGTCTGCAGAACAGCATGATGAAGAGTCAGGGTTCATGAGTCTTGCTGGCTTCATCCCACACAAAGGCAATTGTTACTGCAGAATGGAGCCTGTTATTATTACTTTCTGCAATAGCCACCCCCTTACCTTTTGGCCCTCTTCAGTTGTACTCAGAGATTTAGGGTTATGTCAAGGTTGCAGTGTGCTTTACACAATTACTTGATGACAAAAAGTTACCAGGAGGAACTATTTTATAGTGCAGTTAGTTCAGCTCTGTTTGAGTTGAGAATACCCCCTGCACACCCACCTCCCAAGAGTGAAGTCTAATGAATGTCAAAACTCGTTGCACAAAATATGTGCAGATCTTTCTCTGCTACTGTTATTAGGAAACACTCCAAATACAGATCTACTCACAGAACCAGAAACTAGAGATGGAAAAACGCTAATGGTCCAGACTTTCCAAGTGGGCCCAACACACTCTCCATTTGTGTGTGCACAGCACTGTCTGTGCACTTTTTGACTTCTGACAGCATTTTCACAATAAGACCCATTTGTCAGAATGGTTTTTGCACATACAGAAGCTGTAACAGATATACTCAGGTAGTGGGTCCTAGTGGCTTTATGCATGGATGTTATTGCTTGAGAAGTGCACCTGTAGGTGTTTTGCATATAAAGTTGCATACACGCACACATGGAGGCCATTTTTTGAACATTTGACCCATTAAGTCATTGCCCGTTTTTCTACATCATCACCACCATCATTATGGCAAATCCCAAAATGATGTAGCCTCACTGCAGATCAAGTGCCACTCGAATCAATCTCCTTAAGGTGGTCTGGGTGGATATTTAGTTTATATCTATCATTGACAATCTAAACTAGATTCCATTTTATGTTTCAATCTCTTTGTCTAAAGCATTTCCACATCCAATCTGTATCACATGCCAGATTCCACTAAATTCAGCCAAAAAGTATCTAGTACTAAAACAATGTCTCTGAAGTTCTCTAGCCATTCTTTATAAGAGAGAAGTGTGCTAAAGGCATAAACAACTGTATATGACTCAGGAGCAGACTGGGGAAAGGGTCAGTTCATTGGTTCCACTCCAAAATTAAGTTTGGATTATAAATACTTTGGAAAGCACCATAGAGATACCAAGGGGAGGACCTTGAGGCAAAACATCATATAGGCCCTGATTCAGAAAAACACTTAAGCACATTTTTAATTTTAAGAAGACGCTTAAATACTTTGCTGAATTGGACACGTAATCACTTTATTGTTTGCATTTTATTGTGGGTTGGGGACTATGACTTTATTAATAAACTTTAGCACCCAAGTCGTAGTTAAATAATAAATAACACTCTGTTTTTGACTGAAGCTGCTGTTGAGCTTGACTCTCTGTGGCTAGGCGTTTGGGCACTCTGTACTCTTTCTTCTTAATCACTTAGGTGGTTTTTATTTTTGTACTGAGATGGCTGGTCCCCCACACACACACTCACCCTTGGTCTGTTCTCTGCTTTGTACGTGAAGAACCTTTCTGTTATTATTAAAGTCACACCAGTCAAGAAGTGCTTTCTTGACATGTAACAGGCTGAAACATAACATACTTTGAAGAGTTCTGCAATTGTGCATAACTGTTCTATAGTACTTCTTTCTTTTCATTTGTTGTTGTTTTTGTTGTTTATAGGGTGTGATTATGTAAAAGATACATGCAATTTCATGTGTCTGCCTGTCTCAGTTCACAGGCATAGGAATTGCATACTAGCTCTTTCCAGGCAGGCACTGTTCTTAGACCTTTCTCTATAGTTACCAATTAGAAGATTAGCGTCTTTTCTCTCTCCCTCTTTGCTATTAAATAGTCACACAAAAGCTGAGCTGACAAATTGCTCTCTCCATAGTGTTGGACAAAGACAGACAATAGATCATCATAATTTACTATACTCAAATCCTATTAATCACAGATTAATGAGACCAAGTCTAGTGGGGGAGAAATTAACAGAATGTGGGCATATTGGCTTGTTACTCATGGAACATCTGCTCTAGCTTTACCTTTAGTGTCATGTCATCTTTTATCACATTGAAATAATGTTTGCTCCAGAAACATAATTAAGATAATGGGGCCCCTTCCTTTAACAATTACTGAGATACAGTAGGATTAGATTTCTTAGCCATTTGGTTTTAAAAAATATTCCCTAACCCCTTTCTGAATGTTTTGCTTTCTCCCATTATTATTCCTTTATTCACGGCAACATAGTTTTGGACACTGCTATAACAGAATTCATTATTTATTTTGTATATTCCTTTCAGGCCCCTGAAAATTACATGATTAAACCTTAATGCTGGAGTAAAGTTTAGCTTTCAGTTTTTGTAATTTAAAAAAAATTCCAGTTTCTAGAGTAGCTATTCTTCTTCTTTATTAATTCACATTACAATAGCATCCCAAAGTGTGATATTTATTGTGAAAGATTGCACTGGTTTGTTTACTTTAAGACTTTACTATATATATTTATGTATATAATATATTATATATATATGATAAAATCATGATAGTATGGAACTAAATGAATGTCTATTTCATTCACATATATATATATATATATGAATTAATTAAATGGACATTCATTTAGTTCCACAAAATCATGATTTTATTGCTGTTGACACTTTTACAGACTGTTATTAAAGGAGGCAGCTTTGTGTGTATATTGAATCAGTAATTCGACATTTATCCTGGCTTGAATCTTCTTTTTGCATTAATTCCCCTGTTTGCCTTTAAGACTTGAAACTTGAAGTTTTGGGTTTAAGTAATTAGTATTCTTCTTGAGACCTGCTAATGCTGTTACCCCCATTATGGGGAAGCTATTGCAAGGATAAATAGCAAAGCAATTACATCTATAATCAGCCGATAAATAAGGAGGGATTGCAATCTATACGTGTGATCACGTACTTTAAAAATTAATTGGCCCTTGTTCTTAATGTTCCGAGTACTTACTCATCTCTGCTGGAGGGCAGCAGTGATTAGAGCTCAAGGCTGGAGTGTGGATTAGCCGTGATCTAAGGCTTTGTGATTAAGCCATGATTCAGCACCACGGGCACAAGAACAGCTCCTGCAATGCAGAGCTCCCAGGCGTGCAGGGAGGGAGGAATTACAGAGAGCTCCTTAATTAAATTTTAATTATTGCTAATTAGAACTGCTCTGGATTTTTTTAACATCCCAAACAAGGGAAGCAAGGGATGATTCTGCCTTTTTTTACTCTTCTGTTAATTAGTTTCCTGAGGAGACATTTGAAAAAGCAGGCTCAGCCCTAGGGCAGCACCCAAGAGTTAGCATTGCTGTTCCTGTAGGCAGGCCGGATCTAGGGCATGGAGAAGGGGGGTAACTTTTCCTGGGTTAACATGTCTTTGCTTCTGTGATGATATGAACTATGGGACTGAGCCAAAAGCAATGGAAGTCAGTTGGAGCTAGGTTCCTAGGTGCTTTTGAAAATCCCACTAGGCACCTATCTGCATTTTTTTGGAGTCTAAATACTTTTGGAAATCTGGCCCTTAGCCTTTCTGTAAAATAAAGATAATAGCAGTTCTCTGCCCCACAGGCATTGTGAGGATAAATCTATTAATGTTTTTGAGGTGTTCATAAACTCTGGCCTTGGGGCCCAGAAAAATACCTAGATACATCACCCACCGTCACCTTCCATCACAGACTCTAGCAAACTTACAGTTTGAACATGCCCAGAAAAAACACCTGTGCTGCTACGCAGGCCTGTGTCTTCATTTTTTAAAAAAATAAATAAATAAGAGCATGCCTAGGATTTCACATTGATGGTAGGCCCTGAGAAGAGCAGTCTTGGTTAAAAGCATTATTTTAAACTCTGTGGTCCTAATTATCCTCTCATTTGCACTGCTGTAAATCATAGATAACACCACTGAAATAAATGGACTGGCCCTGGTGTAAAACAGGTGTCAATTAAAAGAGAATCAGGCCCTGGTCTAGCAGATATTTGACAAGCTAAAATGTGTGAACGTATGAAAAGCACTATATAACTGGTCATTATTGTTGTATTTGCAAGTTACAACCAATGCCTTTAACATGTAATTCTACAAAGAAAATGTAGTTCAGGGTTGCAGAATGTATCTGTTATCAGCCTGTCAAGTGTTCCTCAAAATCTACTTCTGCTTCATTTGTATACTGTTCCCTGATTCTTGCACTAGTGTAAATCAGGAGTAGCTCTACTAAAGTCAGTGGTGTAAAACCACTATGAAAGGAAATTCAGGTCTCTTAGCTTTAAGGAAATTAACTAAGACCCATTTACTCTAGAAGCTGTTTACAAAATTTGAATTTAAATCCACATTTAATTTAATAATTTATCTCCTGAGATAATAATGTTAAGAGTTCTGTGTGGGTACAAATCATTGTGTTAATTACAGTAAAAATACATCAAATCAAATTAAATTTCTGGAATCAATAGCATTTGTCCAACTACCATCCTTAATGACCACCGTACCTTTCATTTGGAGTTTTATTAATGCATGTGTTATTTTTGTC
The DNA here is from genome assembly GCA_007922155.1 of Mesoclemmys tuberculata. Taxonomy (NCBI): domain Eukaryota; kingdom Metazoa; phylum Chordata; order Testudines; family Chelidae; genus Mesoclemmys; species Mesoclemmys tuberculata. The sequence goes on along the minus strand of ML675613.1, from coordinate 66,717,764 downwards.
ACCTTCCTCAGCTACAAGCAAACCCACTATATGTTAATTCACACCTGATAACAATCATGTTTCTTAGACTTATCTTCTAAACCTGATGATAAGATAGGTCAACACCTATACAGGGTTGTTTTGTTTTGTTTTATAATGGTGCTAAAAAACTTAACTTCCAGTCATTTTAATTACAATAACTGAGACTAGAAACAAAGAATAAATAAATACAGCTATTTTTCCTGCTCCCTGCTTTGCACCTCATGGAACATTTTATCATAAACTAACTGCCTACCCACCCCTCAAAAAGTAATCTGCTCAGATTTAAGTATTTCCTAATTTGTAAATCAGTCAGTTCACCTGAGTACTATTTAGTTAACTCTCTCTCTAGGCAGCTTGATTGTCATTTATTTTCAGGTCAGTTGACTATGGTCATGTAAGTATCAACCCTCCCACAGACACTGTCATAATAACAACCAAGACTTTACAATGATTACCTCAAGAATGTAACATTCTGTGCATCTCATTTAAAACATCTGATCTATGGATGGCTCCCTCTAGCAGTCTGAGAGACTACTTTCTGTCAGCCATAGTGTAGATGAACTATGTAATCACATTGTAACAGTTGTAAATAGATGGACCTTGCTTTCCAAAGCTTTATAACCAAATTTCCACCTTAGCTACTCACATGCCTATGTTTTAACTTGATTACCACAAGATGGTGGTAACTTCATGTGTCAACCATTTCTTTAGGTGAGACCATTTTCAGGTTGTGTTGCAGAGCCCCTTTCAAGGTGATAAAGAAGCATCTCTTTTCATGCAATGTTGCCTTAAATTCGAGAGCTACAAAAGCGGGGGGGGGTTTCTTGGGCCTGTAGCATCCTTTAATTTGTTACAATATGGGCTTTTTCTTTTAATCTTTGCTGTAACAGTAACTGAATTCCAGTACAAGATTCAGAGGACACAGATTATATATTAGAGAGTTAATGTGCATGTCTTATATCACTGCATAGGATTTGCACAGGAAATTCCAGTTAGAGTAACAAAAGTTACCTGCATAAACACATTTACACACAATAATAGATTACATAGGAATGTGCAATTTTGTAAGGAAGCTCTTCATCATTAGCTGTAAAAAGATGGTCCAAGATTAGCCCATTTTGAAGTAACACCTATTGTCTACATTTTTAATCTTGCTCACGTCACTTTTGTATTATTCAATTACTGATAAAAAGTCCAGTACCCAGAGATATTATATAGTTACTGTTCTATGAAAGATACAACCTTGAAAATATTTATTAGCTCATATTCAGAATGATCCCCCCCTGGAGAACTACACTTCAGCACCCATGAAGCCCCTATGACTCCTTAATTAATATTAATATTTATTATTTCACAGTATTAATACTTATTTTATAGTACCCATAAGTGTGCTAGGCATGTCACAAGAAAGGCAGGAAATGAAGGGAAATCAATAACAGAGTTTTTTAAAATTAAAGTTAGTAAAAGAATGTTTTCACTCCGGTCTAGGAATATTGTGGATCTCTGCATTATGTATAGGCATGAAATACAAGGAAAGAGGCTCTGATCCTGCTCTGCACTAGCACAGGGCTCTGCCTACATGGAGCAACTCATCATTTATAGTTGAAGGACTCAGTTCTTCAACTCTTCACTCATTCTGACAGCGCTTACCTGAGCAAGTGCTATTCAGCATGAGTAAGGGTTGCAGAACCAGGCCCTTAGGGAAGTCTACACAGTGAAGAAAAACCCCTGGTTGTCCCCTGCCAGTCAACTCAGGCTCCTGGGACTTAGGCTGCGGGGCTGTTCCACTGCAGTGACGTCAGTTGCATTTGTGATCACTCACCATTTCTGCAAAATAGGCCCAATGTGTCCCAAGTTGGGCACCCAGAAAAGGAGGCAGGAGTCCTGCCAACCACAGTCTCTTTTACTAAACAGTGCAGATTCATCCCCAGAGCAGATCTATTCTATATACAGAAAGAAGCAGGGTCCTATGGAAAAAACAGCATGTGATCATGTGTTTAAAGACACTATCATAATGTATATGCACAGGGAGGCTGAATTAAGGTTTCACACACATCCTTAATTCTACGATTTCTTAACTTTTGAGTGCTTAACTTCACAACCTTAGTAATGTTCTTTTAATGTAGGATTGAGGAGGTTTGGGGGGAAGGCAAGGGTTGGTTATTTTTTTATATAATTATATTATACATTGTATTTTTCTGAAATATATGCCCAAGAAATAATAATAAAATGTATGTGTTACTTTTTCTTTTAGAGTAATAATGTGGAAACACAAGAAGACCCCTTAGGACTCATCTCTCCCAGATACTTAGATATTCTGTTTGTTTGCTGAAGAAGAAAAATAATACAAGGATAGGGAGCTTAAGTGATCTTTCTAAATCCACTGAGTGAGTCAGTATCAGAAGCAGGATTAGAACCCAGGACTGTCATGCCTGGTGCTCAGAACACTATATCATACCTCTATAGGGACAAAACCCTAAAGTCCTTACTCTGCTAGAATTTTCATTGAAGGCAATTGGAGATTTTCCTAAGTAAAAACTGAGTAAGAATTCAGGCCCTGGCCCTAAGAGTTTAAAATTTTAAAAATACCAGTAACACTGTGATTCTTTTTATCAGAAGATTAATCAGTTTTATTGACTAGTTGTCAGGGAACAAAACAATAATCAAGCGTCACTATCAGGGAGAGTCAATATTGTCACATACTCATCTGCCAAAATAAAGGATCTGTGCCATGTTCCCTCCTCCCAGATTGTGGTCCTTCTGGGAAAAGAGACATTGAGAGGGAAGTCATGTGGTAGGTGTTTTTAGAAGCACTTTTGACAACCTCTCCGAAACATCATGTACGTAATAAAATCCAAGGGAGGATTTACAACATAGCAGTTAGTGCTGTGTGGTGTAGGAAGTTGGATCCAAACCAAGACGCTGATTAGAAGATTGAATGGCTTCCAACAGATGCTGAACTAGGATTCTTGATATATATTAGCAGGAGGAAAGGTGGGCAAGGGTTATGCAGAAGAATCTAAGTGAGATTGTCAATGTGAGGATCATGCAATGGCTAAATCAACTGTGGCATGCGGAGGAGCAAAAAAAAATGTACAATCTCAGAAGAAGCCTCCCAGTTAGAGTGAAGAAGGGGAGACACTATGAAACAGGGTAACATCATGCAGAGGAGAAAAGGCTAGGGGTCCAAGGGATAGAACACAGATCTAGCACAACAGCAGGAGACTGACTTGGTGGTTTAGGCCCAGCAGGTGCCTGGGTCTTGAATCATGCAGTGTTGGAATCTGAGCTTTTGTCTGACTAATGTTTCACATTACAGAATACAAAAGAACATTTATATCCTAATTTATATTTAAGACCAACTACATCTCATTCTATTCATTTTTTTTAAAGTTTGGTGCCAAAATAATTGTCCAAATCCAATAATGTTAATGGGAAAATAATGTTGAATCGCCTGTGAGGGGGCTGAAGTATTTAGCTAGCCCTTTCTTTCTTGAGACTCTTTGAAAGATTAAAGGGTGCATTCTCCAAAGAGTTTAAAAAACACATGGAAGATATTTCCAGGGTCACCTACATCCCTGTGAGAGGCTGTGGGTAAGGTACTTATCAGAAGAGGTTTGGATAAGGTCTAGTGAACATTTTTAGATATGTTATTTGTGAAGTACTTTTATTGTCTACAGAAAGTATTTTACCTCTATTTTAGTATGTTTATAGTTAGCCCCCTTTTTAATAACTCCTAATAGGAGGTTGTATTTTTAGCTTGTAAAGTGTTGTGTAGAGATAAGAACACATTTATTTTTGTCATTTTCCCTTGATTTGTGTCTATTGCTTACAACTCTAAGGAACAGCAAATTAATGACAGAAGGAAATAGTCTGATTTGAACATTGTCCAGACATTACACTAACCTCCTAGAGGGATCAGGGACAACCCTCAGGCCTGAGCACTGTATCCAAACAAAATAAGGATCATTGGTGACACGCTTTTGGGAGTGCAAACACCAGCCCGGCAGTTATACCGTCTTGCTAGATCTCAGTGTGAATGGGCACTTTATGAAGACATAAACAGACTAGATATTCATGAGCATTTTATGCATTACAAAACATACTACATACTTTGGGACTTAGCTGTGAAAAGCATATTTACACTGGAGCAGGCAATGCATTGTTGTTCACATGTACAGGTAATGCCACACCCATCAGCAAATCATTATCAGGGGGGATTGACCCTGGAACCTCTGCATCTGACCCCAGTAGCCACTACTGTCTAAGCAAATAGACAAAGCTCTGTTAGTTATGGCTGCAGCAAGTTCATCAACCACTCTACCTGTGGCCCAAGAACTCCCAAAGGAGGAAAGAGTGCCAAATCAAAATGGGTTGCAGATATATATAAAGTGAATAGCAGGCATATGAGAAAAGAATACAAATCAAGTTCTTAATCTGAGCTCCAGGCCAATAAGTAAACCCACATGGAAGACACTGGAAGAGGCTTTAAATATGCAATCCAACCAGGAACTCCTGGACTGGAATTCATTAGCTCCATTCTACATGCAGCTGTATTATGACTAAATATAAAAACAGTTTGCTGCTGCACTAGTCAGTGTAAATAAACGGCATGTAATTTATAAGTAAACAAGACAGGATGGTTCTGAGGGAACTGAGACCAGGATAGTATCATCACTAAAGGTGGTAAGGTGGTTGAAGAACTGGAAAGGATTAAAAAGGGTTGTGAGAATATGTTAGCTAAAGTAAGAGCAATTATCCTCTTCCTCTTCAAACATCAAAGCAGTGAGAAGAGGGAAGAGATTGTTGCTCCCTTTGAACTTCCCTCTGAGGGAAAGTGTTAGGGGAGATGTCCCTTCAGCAGCAGAGTGGAGATCCCTGAACCGAGAGCTGCAAATCAGAGGAATCATCCTCAACATAAGGGTAGAGCAGCCAGTGGTGGTAACGATTGCTGCCTTCCCTGAAGAACCCCCTGCTCCAAGCTTTATTTTGACTGATATGGGGAAAGGTGAGTGGATTTAGCTCATAACAAATAGAACTGTCCCAAAGACATAAGGGTTGGCTTTGCTACTATCAGGACAGCTGTTAAAGAGTAGAACAGGGGTGTGAAGGTTTCATTATGATGATCGTTACTATTATTGTTGTATAATATGAATGTTATTTGTGTGAAGACCGTGCTGTTGAAAGGTCTCAGATTGACAATGCACTTTTATTTAATTTCCTAAAAATCACCCATGGGATAAGAGCAGGTGGCCTGACAAAACCCTTCTTAGGGAAATACAACTTTCTTTTGTTGCAAGCACATCCTGAGTATTTATGGATTTAGCCTCACAACTTCTCTGTGAATATTTTTATTATTATCGTCTCCATTTCACAGATGCAAACCTGAATTACTGCCAAATTTTGACTAGCCCAAGGTCACAAAGGAAGTGTATGATCAGGCCAGAAACTGAAGTCACATCTACTGGGGGGAGGGAAGGCACAGAAGTGTCTTAGCCATGAGACCATCCTCCCCTCACAACCGTAAAACAAAGTTTCACTTGCAGCCCTGAAATGAATCACTCGGTAAAAGCGATTAGCTATGGAATGACACTAGACAGTTGCAATTATCTAAATGCCTTCCTATTAACCATGTGAGAGACTAAATCTTCACAATCAAATTTGTTAGTGACTGCTAATTACAAACTAACAACGTTTAGTTTCATTTGATTAGGTATAAGAATTCCACTCCAATATGATTATGTTACACAGAATGACTCTTAAAAAAACCCTAGCCTGAATCAGAGACAATTAATTCTAACAGTGACAGACAAGCAGAAGAGACCTGTCCTTTCTGTTATTATTGTTATTGCAGTCTATAGAAATTGGGATGAAGTAGCTTGTGTACGTGTGTACTAGTGACACCTAGTGGTGTGTGAAGGATCTGCATGGGTATAACTTTCCTAGCTGAGCTAGGTGACCTGCTTGCTGTTTTGCTAAGCTGTCAGGAAAACTGTTATAGTGAATTGAATGAAGCTAATGACTCTGAATTTTAACATGTGCCCCGCAATGTAGCTATTAGAATGACCGTTCACAGCCATAAACTGCTATGAAAGGTGCATAAAATAACCATACTGCCTGCAGCTGTTTAAAAGCAGGAAGCAATGATTCATATCATGCTCTAGCTATCTTCACATGGCAGACCCAGGAACCTCACAGTGGGAATTGACAATGGGTAATGTGGCAAAGTTTTTGCTGCTGGTTCCTGTACTGTACTTCTTCTAACGAAGGCAACAGGAATCAGTGGACAGAGCATTGGTATGGAAGTTGGAAGACCTAAGTTGCATTCCCTGTTCTGCCATAAAGTTCAATATAACCAGGATTTCACCCTGTGTGTGTGAATTTGGGCTAGTAAAATTAACCTTTCTCCATCATATTCCCTCATTTTTAACATAAGTATGTTAATTTTTACCCACCTTTGTAAAAGTACTATGAGATCTTCAAAAGCAAAGTGCATAGATTAAACAGAGGTTAGGTTTCAGGTTATTTGATTTGGTACCTTCCCTGAACCCTACATTTGAAATGAAAAAAAAACATATTAATATTCAGCCTTTATCCAGCACCTCACACCTTCAAAGCCCTGCACAAACAGCAACTAGCTCCACTTAGGCCATGTCTACACTACAGATTTAAGTTGACTTAAGTTATGTCAACGATCATAAGTCTCTTTAATAACATCACTTAAGCACATACACATAACTCTCCTTGTGTTGGTGAAGCACATCCACAGTCATGGCTCTTGCATCAACAGAGAAAGCGTTGCATCGTGGGTAGCTAGCCCACTGTGCAACTTGAAACCTTCTCCAGTGGGAGCTCTGGGAATGGATTGTGGTGCATCATGGGGACGTGCTCACCGTCTAGTGATGCAGTTCTTTCTGTCCCAAAATTCCATGCACTTTTTACTTCATTTCACGTCATTTTTAACAGCCCTTGTAAACTGTGCACTTGCCATCTCTGCCTAATAGCATGACTCCTGAGCTGCTGACCAGTCTGGTGATGAGCATTATGAACACAACAGAGCTGGTCCTGCAGTATTTCATGAACTGCAAACCAGAGTGAATAGGTGGTGCCTGCCCTGCGGTCTGCCATGAAACCAATAATTCAAGATTGCTGCTGGCATTCATGCAACAGCTTGCCACAGGGGACCATCAGTACTGGGCTCAGGAAACAAGCACTAAGTGGTAGGATCGCAGCACGATGCATGTATGGGATGAGGAGCAGTGACTGCAGCGCTTTTGGATGTGCAAATTCACCTTTCTGGAACTGTGTGGTGCTCACCCCAGCACTAGGCCACTAGAATAAGAGCTGCCCCCACTGTGCAAAAGAGAGTGGTGATTGCTGTGTGGAAGCAGGCAACTCCAGACTGCTACAGGTCAGTCATGAATCAGTTTGGAGCTGGAAAGTCCACTGTGAGGGTTGCAGTGATGCATGTGTACAGGCCATTAATTACCTTCTGCTATGAAGGACTGTGACTCTTGGTAACATGCAAGAAATAATTGATAGCTTTGAGGCAATGGGATGCCCTAATTGTGGTGGGGAAGTAGATGGAATGCATTGCCAAATTTGGCCCCCAACCATCTTGCGATGGAGTACATCAAGGGCTACTTCTCCATGGTCTTGCATGTGCTGGTGGATCACTGGGGCTGTTTCACTGGCATCAATGTGGGGGTAGTGAGAGAAGGTGAATAATGCATACATCTTTAGGAAAATTGAACTGTATAGAAAGCTGCATGCTGGGACTTTCATTCCAGAACAGAAGATTCCATTGGGGAATGTGGACATGTTCTTAGTGATCCTTGGAGTCCCTGCCTATCCCTGGCTCCTGTGGCTCATGAAGCTTTATACCAGAACCTAGTCAGGGGCATGGAGTGCTTCAACCAGATGTTCCTTAGGTGCTGAATGACAGTTGAATGTGCCTTTAGCTGATTAAAGGACTGCTGGTGCTGTCCTTTTAGCTGGTTAGACCTCAATGAGGAAAATATTCCAATGTTCAGTGCAGTCTGCTGTACCCTACATAATATTTGCAAAGTGATTGGGGAAAAGTTTCCCCAAGGGTGGATCACTGAGGCTAATCAGCTGGCTTCTGATTTTGAGCAGCCAGATACAAGGGCAATCAGAGGGATACAGTGGGAGGCTAGTCAAACCAGGGAGACTTTGACCAATCGTTTTGACAATGATTCCCAGTAATCTGTCTTTATGGGAGGCATTTGGCCAGACAATGTTTACTTGCCACCTTCAATTACCCTGTAGTGATTGCTTCCTCAGTATTAATTGCAGTGAGCAAATATTCCTGCCTATAGCCACTGTGTGTCAGTGTTAGCACTGAGTGATGTATGTATGTCACAAACAAAGATTTGTTTGATTTCAAAGACCCAATTTTAATAACAGGACAAAACAGAACTGGAGTGCTAGAACTGTCTAGACCCCTCCGGGGAGGAAAAGCGGTGCTGGCCCACAGTGCCACCGGACAACTCTACCTTGTGCTCCACATCGTCCTCCAGCTCCACTTCCTCATTCACCACTTCCTCATTGGGGTTGAGTTTGCTAGCCACTGCTTCCAGTGCCCCGAAATAGTCAGGGTGTTCTTGGTGGTGGAGGTGGAATTGCTGCCAAGGATGGTGTGCAGCTCCTTATAAAAGCAGCATGTCTTCACCACCAGACCAGAGCAATGGTTGGCCTCCCTTGCCTTCTGGTATGCCTACCTCAGCTCCTTGATCTTCACACAACACTGCTACGTGTCCCTCTCATGCCCCTTCATCTTCATATCATTAACAATAAGCCTGTATGTATCACAATTCCTACAGCTGGAGAAAAGCTAGAACTGCACAGCTTCCTCTCCCCATAGACTCAGCAGATCCAACAGCTCCAGTGTGTTCCACAAGGGAGAACATCTGGTTCATGAAGCTCACATGCTGAAGTTCACAGCTCAGCTAGCTGGGAAGATGCTGTGTGAACTGGGCACACCGAGGAAACAGGAAAAGGAATCTCAAAAATTTCTGGGCTTTTAAATGGGGGAGAGGCGCATACCTTCAGGACAGCAGAATTCAACCTGATGACTAGAGTGATCAAGAGGGGCATTGTGGGACACCTCTTGGAGACCAGTTAGGGTGACACAACCAACTGTGGTGTCTACACTGATGCTGCATCCCTCTAACTAGATCGCAAAACTCTCTATGCTGCTCATTGAGGTGGTATTATTTTGTAAGCATAGCAGGCGAATTACATTAGCAAGAGGAGCATTTTAGTGTGTACATCGCCACTGTTTTGTCGACAAAAGCTGACTTTTGGCAATAAAACTGTGTAATGTAGACAAGGCCAAAGATGTCAGAGACTTACCATAGGTGCGTCAAGTGGAGGCATGGTAATCCCATCATCTTTTAGAGGACAATATTTTACCAACCATTTGCAAGGAAAACATTGTTAAAATAAAAGGTTTTGTAAACTGTTGTACTACAGATCTAATATACAGGTTCAGGCTTCTTCATCCTTGCAAAATGTATTGCAAGAACATAGCCAGGGTTAAAATACTGACACTGTACATCTAGATCCATATGGACTGAAGTGCATTGGATTGTATAGCACCTTTAGGAGAAAACTGTGTGGCACTCTGGCACCAAGTTGAATTCTGATGAACCTATAGTTTCCGTGATACACTGTGGTGATGAGCACAGTATACGTATCTAGCTAGAACATAATCAAGAAATGGATTTTATTCCATTCATATAATTAATTAATTAGTACTTTACAAAAAATATAGTGTGTCCAGTATCCAGAAACCATAGTGATACTCACAGAATAAAGGCCTAGCTTAGTATGTAGTCCATTACACATAAGAAATATATAATATGCATTGCTCTTAGTTGAAATATTGATTTTTAAACAAAAGAGGTTTGTTCATTTGTTTATCTGTTATATTCAAACAAATTTCAGGGAATTCTGGTTTTTCTGATTTACTCCAATCTCTTTGTTTATGTGATTCATCCCCATATGAAATCTTTTTTTAAGGAGGAGGCAGAAGGAGAAATTCTAGTAAAGGTTTCCCCTTCCCTCTTAAAAGGTTCTCACGGGGAGAACCCATCTTTCTGACTGGGTGCAACAGCCACTGTTAATGTTACTTTTAGAACAGGAGGAAGGGGTCACTAGAGAGGGATCACACAAAGCTCTCTCTTCCCTTCCAGAGTTTGAGTATCCTGCCATTTATATTGTTTGCAGATAAAGGTGACCTAGGGAATCCAGGACTAATTCATGCATGTGAGATCAGATGCTCTAAAGGACAGTTGATGTGCTGCCACTGGCACACCTGGCTCACCATGATTCCATGAACCATAACAATACTGCAGATGAATTCTTTATACATAATCAAATTAACCTGAAGGCTGTTAGATTTTAATTAGCATTCATTAACACAATTGATGTTTGGATTTAGTCATTTAAATGGCTAATGGTAGGACATTTGGATAAGTGTCACTGTCTAGTGATATTTCTTTAGATAATTGTTTTTATTGAATGAATTCATTTAGAAAATGCAGGTGAAACTTATTTGCAGCTGTGGGTTCTATGGACATGTTTATGGGCCTTAGTCATCTCCTAGTGACTTTAACCAGCCTTTGAGAGGGGACATGTTGACTCTCAGTTCTCTGAAACAATTTAAGAACTATTTTACCCTCTGCATGATGCAGCTACACTCTTCTATCATTTTAAATAAAATCTGTAACAGTAACTCACCCAATTTAGGTAAAATGAATATGTAAACTTTTGTGTTGAGAGAGCTGAAGTTCTAAAGATTTGTCACCAACAACAGAAGTGATCCTGATCAGGACATTCCAGTTATATAACAAAGAAATAAAAGTTGAAAAGCCAGAAAATTCAGTATTAAGGTTAATGTTTTTTGGGGGGAAAAAAAGTATCTGGAAATTCAAAGATAAAGTTCCATCAACAAACTGAACTCTGCTCAAACAAAAAAAGTTAATTTCTACAGTTAATTCCTCTCCTTCCTCTGTGGGCAATAGGGCCTGTCTAGACTGTCCACTCTGTTTCACAGAATGAGATATTCTGTGGTCCGTGGTTAGTATTCAGGGTCAGGATAGGTAGTTAGTCGTATGCACATGACTGTGTCTCAAACTGAATATAGTAATATTCTTATCTCTATACGGAAAGCTGTGGCAGGATAGATCTGAATTTCTGAGGTCTTGGCTGCTTTAATTATACAAGTATTATTTATATCACAACAACACTCAAACTATGTAAAAACCAAACAGCCACACAGGAAGGCTGTGCTCCAAAAACTTGCAATCTAAAACAGAAAATGCTGAGGGCTGGGGAAAGGCATACAACATATAAACTAAGTGATCCCAGTAAGGACAGGCATGTTGTTAGCTTCGTTGAGGGAGAGGGGCGTTTGGTATTATGTGTATCTAAACTATCCCCATGACCCTCTACTTAGCCATTATTAGTTGGCTAACCTCTTGTAGGCATCACAGTAGACATGGGTCTTAAGGAGAGATCCTAATGTAGAGAGGTCTGTGGCCTTGCAGTCCAGCTCAGGGATGGTACCCCATGCAGAGCAGGTGATGTGGAAGAAAGTACAGAGATGGTTGTGGGTAGGGAGCTAAAATACCGTTTAGCAAAACAACTGCTTAAATTATTAAAAGATATATTGTTTAAACGGTTAACCGCTATGATATTTTATATCTCTATATATCACAGGGGGCACCCGGGAGCTGGATGGGACCAGCCCAATGTGCCTCAGTGCTGCCACTGCATGGTGCCCTGGCCCCTCCAATCGCCACTCGAGCCTGCCACCCCCCAGCCCACAGGGGGGCCACCAATAAGGAGGGGGTGGAGCTGCTGCTACCCCGGGAGCCCACCCATCGCCCCGGAACTGGCCTTCCAGAGCTGAGACAAAGTTAACCCCTAAACTGCCACCACAGCTTACCCCTGCACATGCACGAACACATGTCCCTGCCCTCCCCCATCATCCCTCCCTCCCCACAACACCATGTCCCTACTCACCCCCCCCCAAGTGCACAGCCAGCCCCCATGCGCAGTCAACAATTAAACGGTTAATGGAATTTGTAAACAGTAAGACTAATACTTACCGGTTAGCCAGTTAACTGTTTGATACTTTTACATCCCTAGTTGTGGAAGAAGTAAACATGTGGCATTGTGGCTTGGAGGTGAATAATAGCTAGTGGTGGGAGACAGACCTCTATGTAGCGGGTAAGACATGAAAATAACGTGGACCTGGACCACTGAAGAACAGCTTAGGACTGATTTTTGCTTTGTATGTGAAGGGTAAGAGGCAAGGAGATGGATCCTGCACAGTACCAAATGCCCTCAATCCCCACGGACTTCACTTGGAGGGGTACTTAACCCCTAAAGATGCCTAGCATCTTGCACAGTTATGAGAAGCAGCTGTTACTGGTTGGTAAAGATTTGCAAAGGCCAGGCAGTGCTGTATAGGAATGTAGGCCTCAGCAGGGCACAGGTCTGCAACTAAGAGTGGGTTCTGGTTCCTCCTGGGTTAGATGTACATTAAGAAAAAAATGTAATCATTGAATATGAGTACTCCTTGTTTAAGGAGACGAATAATACAACTGCCTCTCCATGACCTGGGGAGAAGGGTTCCTCTCCCTACTTACCCTGCCTCTCTCTCATGCACACACTTGGAAGCCTCATAAATCTTCCCTGCACACAGCATAAAACCTGAGCTATAGGCCTAGGCCACCAGGCAGTAGCAAGACAGCTTTCATTCAGTCTGACGCAGTCAAAAGCTTGGGAATGAACTGAGTGAGGAATTCATCCCAAAGAAGTACGGATCGTGTCTGGAGGGAAAGAACTCATGTGAAAAAACCTCTTCATGTTCCGTCAGCATCCACGCACTTTATGTCTCAAGCCTATATTGTGAACTCCTGCTGTGTCCGCCATCTGTTCCTCTTCTCTCCTTTTTCTTTTCCTTTTTTATCTGTAACTGATACAACCCTGCCTACGAATCATCAGTTCCAGTGTCCTTTGTGAGGGCAGGAGTGTTGCTTCCAGTTCCTCTGTACTGTGTCTTCCCTAAGCCTCTGTAACCTAGGCACTGTTTTCAGCAAACGAGAAATATACAGCATGAGCACAAGGTGGCACTGTTTGATACCACTTTGTTCAGTTTGCTCAGCAAAGAGCCCTGAAATGCTGTGGCCTGCTGACAATGGCATAGTTCCACTTTGAGAGATGAGTGTCGCACTTATACAGGAACACCAGAGATACGTTTACCTGCGCCATGTCCCTTTGAGGATTGGAGCTCTTCTGAAGATTACAAAGGGACAGTGCTGGGGAGCAGTGTGTGGTTACAGCAGTAGACTTTGCTGTGCTCTGAAAGGATTCAGTAGCAGTGGTTTTTGGATACAAAGTTTAATAACATTCCAGTTTCTAAACTGTCCAGAGGCTAGGAATGTGACATTATGTACAGAGTAAATATTCAGCAGCAACAGGATAAACTAGACTATGAAAGAAATAAGAAGGTTATGTGAAAATTAGAGATTTATCAAAATTCAGTCTTGCAAGTCTATTTCTTCATAGTGTCTTTCAGTTCCCAGAGCAGTCCGGCTATCTGCATCCTTAAGAAAAATAAGTGATTTTCTCTTAAATACATCTGCAGTATGTAGTTTGAGGCTCCTGGACAATAAGACTGCAGATAATTTCTGCTAGGCCAGATTCCATTCCCTGACACCTGTGTAAATCCACAGCATCTCTGTTGAAACCACTGGAGTTACTTCAGATTTACACTAGTGTAACTCAGAGAAGAAAATGTCTTGGTGTCTCTTTAAATACATGTTTTTAAACAGAGCAGCCTCATGTGGGTTACTTGTATGTCAGGGCTTTAAAAGAGTGCTGTGATGCACAGAAATGTTGAAAATGCACGGCGCTGAGAATATAAGAATAGCCATACTGGATCAGACCAACGGTTCATCTGGCCCAGTAGCTTGTCTCTAATCGTTGCCAGTGCCAGATGCTTCAGAGGGAATAAACAGAACAGGGGAATTATTAAGTGATCCATCCCTTGTCATTCAATCCCAGTTTCTGGCAAATGGAGGTGTAGGGACATCAGCAGCATGAGGTTGCATTGTTTTTAGTAACTATAACTTGGGTATTAAACACATTTCTTACATTCCTATTGTTTCAGCCTACAACCAGTGCTGGATGCTTTATTTCATGTAATGGGTCTTAGACTATTCTTATTTACATTGGTATAATCTGGAATAATTCCTTTGGATTCAGAGGATTGGTTCCAGAATTATACTGGTGTAAGCACTAGCATCTCTTCCAGCATCTTCAAACTCTGTTCCACCAGAAAGTAATTAGCCACCATATTAACTGCAGCTTTGTTTTCACTAATCTCCTTTTCAGAGGTTTAGAGAAAGGACGGGCCTGGACATGACATTGGATCTGAAACACACCTAGCAGTGAACACTTGTCTGTACTACATAAACTACTTGCTGCTGACAACGCCTGTCAGCAGCTAGTGCAGTTTAAACCAGTACTGTACAGGCCTTAGCTTCAAGAAACAGTGGTTAAAAACTGCTCAGAGAAAGCCCTAAGTGCAATTTCTGAACACTGATGAATGAGTTTTGTACTGGCTTACATTTGACACTAAGCCCTGTTTAGCACCAGTTAGGCTCCACCTGTTGCTGACATACACTGTCAGTTCACAGGTAATTTGTATGGAGGAAGCAAACTTACACACATATCCCAGAACTTCAGGAAGTTTGAATCCAGATCCAAAACATAACCATTGTGATTCAGTCTCACCTCTTGCTTGGCGAGTCACCTGTTTCTTCCACATGCTGCTCCATATTAACCATCCATTTGACAGAGTCATTCATTTTAGATTCTAGTGAAGTCAGTTTCCTGCAACGATCCCACAGTTTGTATAATGTGATTGCAATAGCTTCATGAAACAGACTGGGAGAAGTTGGCAATACCTCACAAAATGTGGGAAAGCCTAGGGGCCATTTTAATTTTTGGCACGTTTCCAGTTTATTTTTCCCTGCCAGGTGCCTCCACTCTGCTTTCAGCAAAAAGGGAGGCTTGTATCACTAGTTAATGACACTATATTTAACACAAAGTGAAAGCTCTGCTGGAAGCTCAACAGAGTTGCATCTGCTTCCCTTTGCAGCTGCCTCTTTCCCCACTCCATAAGCATTGCTTCCCTGCATGATACATACAGATCAGTACTCCCTCCACATGTTAATGGGCATCATCAATACATTCTGACAACTTAGTGGCCACCATACATACAAATAACACTTATAAACAATGTAGTATAGGGGAAAAGTGAACTGGACTAGCCAGAAATTTTCAGCCAAGAACCAGTAGATTTCAATTATATTGACCAAAATGAAATGATATACAGTTTTACCCTCAAGAAACAATAATATCTTACATTTATAAAATGCACTGAGTCCTGAGGGATTCCAAAGACTCTAAAAAATATAACCAATTGAAATACAAGCAATCTCTTCACACGCTGAAATGCAAATCTTCCCTAGGATAGAACATGGCAGTTATACAAACACTGTGCAACAGTATAGGACTAAAAGTGAAAGAGAACAGGCTAGCCAATTGAAACTAGAGGGATGAAGTTAGATAAGGGAAATATGACCAATCTAGTTGGAATTTGGCCAAGGCAACTGCTTTAACAACTTCCACATGTCAGTGGAAATTGCAATGGGTTTGTAGTGACCATAAGGGGTTAGGAACAAAAGACGGTACTTTTAGCAAAATAGTGCCTTCTGCCACCATGCTTAGATGTTACTTCAGTCCTAGCTCATTAGAAAGCATGCCACCTATTGGATCACCAATACCACTTTCTGCATCACCTGACTATCAAAGGGGGTATGTCTACATAGCACACTAAGCCTGACCTCTCACTCAGTTTAAGCCCAAGCCCCTGGTTTCATTCATATAGAAATCAGTCTGACTTGGGCCAAAAATCCTTCTGGACCCAAGGACCCTACTAGGTGGGTCAGAGCCTGAGTCCCACTGTGACACAGGTCAAAGCCTGGGCATTTTGCAGCATGGAAGCAGCTCAAATCCAAGTCGCCAAACTCGGGTCCGGAGAGTGCACCAATGGTATCCCACAATTCCCTGGGGCTGTGCTTCACCACCCTTTCATCTGAAAACTTCCCAAGAAATGGAAGCAACCACCTGGTTCAAATGCAGCTGCTTGGCATTTAACCCTTAATTTCCATGTAACACAGTCATTTCTTATGTGTATTAGCTAAGGCCAGCGCTAAGAAGTGCATCAAGAGTGCTACTAGTTGGCTAAACGCCTATCAGCCTCTCCTAGGTGTTCTGCCTGATTCCCAGAATAGAACTGACAGCATGAGGTGTAGAAGCTCTTCCATCGGGTTGCGATCCATGTTGATGGCTCTGGCTGATGAGAGCATGCGGACACAAAATGGCTCAGCTAGGTGTAGTGGCAGGCTAAAATCATCTAAAACACTTCTGGTCAGCTCTTCTTACAGGACAGACAAAGACTCCTGCAACCCACTAGGAATTAAACCTTAAAGTGGCTACACCTGGCGAGGGCTCTTGGCACCCTAGGATATGGTGGAACACACCCACAGAAGCTGAAGTTCTGACTCAGGTTTTTGCAGGGCAGCTTGGATGCACCAGCAGGATTGTGAGACCCAAGTTTCCAGTGGAATGTGGATGCTCTGACTCTGAGCCTGTAGGTGCTGGTCGCAAAGATCCAGGCTTACTGTGCTGTGTAAACATACCTATGGAGGTCTCCCATTAAACTGCCTGATGAGCTACATGGGTCTATGTAACAACCCTGAGAGTAGACCTAAGCTGACAAAGAGGAGCCTGGACTCAGATTTCAGTGATCTGAACATGCCTGTTTTTTTAAACTCCCACTTTAATTTTCAAACCATAAAGTTTGAGTAATTGTTAAACTAGTATTTAAAAAGCAGGAGGGAAATTAGTTTGCTCTCTGAGTCACTGGACTCCGGTGAAATTGCTGATTTCAAAACGTCATTTGCTTCTCAATACTATGGTGGCTGTTGTTGGCAGGCTCAGGAACGCTGCTTTTAATTGCAAATGTCATCTGAACATTACTTTTACTGTATTGTTATCTACATTGCGCCAACAATATGCTCAGTGCTTTACAGGCAGTAAGGAGATGAGCTCTCTGTCTTGAAGGGCATGCAGTCTAAATAAGTGGATCTGTAAATGTATCTCCCCATATAAAATTTCAGATTGCCATGTTGTCCAAGAGATGCAGCTTTAGTTGATCCTTTTTTGAGGGGCACCTTTGCTTTTGGTTTCACTACACTATCCAGGATCAGGATGAGTGGTGTAAACTGGAAGTGAAGGAAAGACTTGTCAGATCTCTGCAGCAATACTCAGAAAGGCCTCAGCAAAGAAGCAGCTGGGGGACCAATTCCGGTAAATTAGAGGCACCACAGTCATAGCACTAGACCGTTGTCTATCAGGATGAAAACCAGAAAATCACAGCCTAATGCTTTTGCTTATGGAAGTGGCATGAGAACATTTCATCTTCTTTAAAACTGATTAAAATCATGCTGCCTCTTTTCAATGCTCCAGAACCCAGGGCTGCTTTTAAAATCTCTCTAAGCTGATTTAAGGGAGTTAGAATTCTTACAAATATATGGTTGTTGTGGCACAGCAGTACTAAAAATTGAGTTTCCAGGGCACCCAGAGTTGAACAGACTTTTATAGAATCTAGCCCTCCGGTGTCAAAAATATGTTTCTGACCTTATGCATAATATTACTTCTCATGGATATAGCCCTTTATATGTTCAAAGGGCTGTACGAGCAATATGCCCACTGTATTATTATCCCCATGTAATAAGGAAACCCAAGGCAATTCACAGGTATCACTGAAATCCTTTTCTGGACTGAATGCTACTCCAGCCTTCCCACACTTCATTTTGGAGGAGACTGCAGCAGTCTGAGATTAAAAAGATATAGTGATCTATTCTCCTTGCACGCTAGTGTAAATCAGGAGTAATTTCAGTGAAGTAAATAGGGTTTCACAGGTATTAAACTGGAGTGAAAGGAGAATCAGGCCTCAAGACAAATTTAGTCTTGGTGTAAATGGTTGCAACTCTCATTGATTGTAATGTGTGTTATACTCACTCATACCAGGGCTAAATTTGATTTGCAATGTTTATCTTACGCACTGTGAGCCAAGTTCTGTCTTTGGGTGGACGTGCTCAGCTCCATTTGAACTCCATGAAAGGACATCCAAGCCTCTGTAACAACATTAACATTTTATTGGTGGATTGCCTGTGAAAACAAATGTGATATATCACACATAGCTAAAAGGGCAAAAATAATACAGTCAAAAGCTGATCAAGTTGGTTTGTTTCCATTTGCATGAATTAATCTTGCTGCTTGCACAGAAAACTCAGAAATCTGTTTAGCATGTTCTAACATTTTCTAAAATGAATATTTACAATAACATAAAAGGAGTGCCAAAGACTTGCAGCACTACTTAAACTCCTTTCTTTTCTATCATTTTGCACTGCTTTTATTATTAATCATTTTTATTATTGTAGTGCCTAAGGGCCATTGTGCTAGGTGCTGTACAAACAAAAAAAAGGAGACGGTTTCTCCCCCAAAGAGCTTACATTCCAAATAGACCAAACAGACTCCGCATGGGAAAAGGGATAGAACACACAAGTGGAGTGAACAATGTGATGGCAGCAGGTGGCATGTCAGTTCCATGATTTTGGTTTCAGGGTTTTTTGGTGGCTTTACTAGGAGGTGATGAGCTAAAGGGAAATGAAAGGGAAGGGGACAAGGGGGACATGGCAGGGGAGAAGAGGGTGTGGAGTGAAACTAAAATAGAGATTGTGAGGGAGGGGGGAGAGTTAGAGCAAGCAGCCAATCAGCACAGGACAGATAAAGTTCAGTCAAAACAGCAAAAAGTTCTATGAATGACCAAAGGTCCAGGCTTTGGCTGCTTCTTCTCCTACTGCTTGGGAGCTCTGGCCAGCTCCTCTCTGCAGTTTTCTCTCAAGACCACATGGCCTGAGGTGGGGGGGAGGGAGACGCGACGTACTACCTGGCTCCTTGTGCCCCCAAAGTGTGGGGGTCTCCCCTTCACAGTTCTGAGTCCATCTGAACTAGGCCCCACTTTGGACCCTCCACTCCACTGCAGCAATCCCTGCATTGGTTGCTTCTGCCTCAATACTGACATTGTTGTGTCCATTGGGCATGTTATGACAGGTGAAGTCATGTGTTACAGAGAACTACTTTGTTTTAAGTATAGGTCCAGCTGTCTCTCTGTATCTGTCTGTGTGTCTTGTCATTTACTTTCACTGTAAGCTCCGTGGGGCTGGGATTGTCTTTATGTGCTATTTTTGTACAGCACTTAGCACACAGAGATCTTGGTCTGTGACCAGATGCTACAATAATAAATAATAATAATAACAGTTGCAACTTCTCACATTATAAACAAATCTGACTCCAAAAAATGTACAATACTGTAGGGACCCAGGCTAATTCCTACTAAAGTCAAGGAGAGTCTTTTCACTGATTATGCTGAGGACTTGGGCCCTATATGGAGAGGCTACAAAATAACTTTCCAGTGTTTAGTTATTTTAAAATTTTGACACTCTTGGGGGTTGATTTTCTCCTTTAAAAAATGTTGTCTTTACAACCTCAGCTCCATCTTAATGACTTTTGTCTGGGAGTTCTACCCAGATTGACCAGCCATCTGTGTCTGGTTAGGAGATAAACGTATGTAGGATGTAAATGTTTACAATGTACATTTACTTTTTTTAATCACAAACCAGTAGCAAACATAACTGATGCTTCAACCATCTTGTCTGGTCCATATGCCCTGTAGATGTACAAGCTAGAGCACTTCCTGCTCCTCAGGAAATAAGTTCCCCATATTCCAATTACCTGGCTGGTTTTCCATCAGTCTGACTACTAAAATGCAAGACCATGGTGGGTCATGATTGCTATATGATGTATCACACACTCCTGTGTAAGTAACCCTCTTCTCTGCCTTAATAAACCTTAGGTAGGGTCTGAAAAGGATATACCACAAAGGCCCAGCAGATGTCACTGTAGACACTGACAAGGCTCCTAGCTGTCTTTAGGTAGAGGCTACTTCATATTCACCCTCCATTAGCCTAGCTGACACAAGCCTTCAAACTGCTACCAAAGCTAGAGGCAGTCTGTGTAACACGGCTGTCAAATCACCGAGACAAATATATCAAGGGATCAGAGCAGCTTTGCTATGCTACATGCACTTTTGGGGAGATCAAGACCTCTGACATTATATGATTTGTCTTTATTTATGATCAAATAATGTGAAGCTCTGCTCCTAAGGTAGTGTTCTCCAAAACCTAACCTTCTGCTTGCTGAAAAGTTTATATGGTAAGGGCATGAAATGACTGTGATTCCTGTGAAAGCTTGGCACTGGCATTCCCACTGGTCAAGAAGTGGTTTATTTCCATCCTTCTGCTGTCACCTACGTTTTTTAACCTGACTACACTAACATAAAAATTTAAAATAAGCAAACCGAAATGCTGCTGCATTTGAAAAGGTCTTTCTGTTGAATTTTTTTTTAAAAACTCGGCATTTACCACTTCCAACTGCAAGTGTTGGAAGCATGGGAGGCATTGCAGAATTTGTTTTGTCAGCTACATAACCCATCCCCTTAAAATCAGAATGGGAAGTTCCGAAGTTTAATTTCTATTTTGCTCTAGCAAAAGCACTAGTTGTGGGCTGCAAGATTCTTGTTATATTTTATTCCCCTGAGTGTTGTAGCAACAAGGGCAACAGGTGCATCCAAAAAAAAATTTTTTTTTAAATCTTTAGTGTTTCTGCAGCACAGGTTTCCAGTTAGTGAGAAAGAGATGGATTTGTTAAATTTCCCTTTGAAAGAATGATTTAACTGATAAGGGAAAACTGAAACACATGAAACCCTGAAATTTTGAAAGAAACAGCTGTGGAGTTTTTATGGAACTTTCCAAAAGGCACCACTGTGTTCTTCCAGGCCTAGCAATTAATTTTGTTACATTTTATGAGAAAGTCCAATTATATTGCAGCTGGCCTGAAAAAATTAGGACCATCTGCCCAGCGTGCCCTCTCTCTTTCCTTTCTGCCTCTTCCTCTCATCTTTGGATTTTCTCATAACTTTTTTTTCTCAGAGGCTCCATCCCAGGGGAGGGAGACAAGAAAATTTCTCAGACATTATTACTCAGCACGGTTGCAGGGAAAAAATCTTCATGGGAAATCCCCCATGTCTGAGGAGAAAAAAAATTCAGCAGCAATCCCAGTCAGTCGGTGAATCCACACGTTGGCTTAGAGGTATTTTTTATCGGTCTAGGTGCTTTTATTTATTCATTTTATCTTTACCAGTGGATGTCCCTGCACTCATTAGGAATTACCAGAGAGGGATATCTAGATAATGGGTAACAATAAACAGCATACCAATGGCAAAAATGAACCACTTTTCCTGCTGTGAAGAGTATTTGTTTATTTAAATACTTAATTGGAGGGAGATTAATTTAATTTTTGACAAGTACTGTCTCAACAGGGTGGAAAGGGAACTCCTCTGTATGTGCCTGAGCCTGCCTCAGAGAAGTTAATGGGAAATTTACCATTGGCTTCAGTGGCCACAGAAGTGGCTGGTACAGAGTAGGCTTTACATTTAAAGAAGTGCTTTTGGGCTACAGTTGTGCAAATTAGGGCTTCTGAATAGTTAAAAGATTGTCATATTCCAAACTCATCTTGGATTTAGTGCAGATGTATTTAGCATGGTCACTAATGACAATTAACACACACACACCCCACCTCCTGGGTGTTGTGAAGGGCTGGCCTGCCCCACCCTTGGTATGCCACTGGCCCTACTCTTGCAAAAATAACTCATGGGATTTTTATAGCTGCAAGTGGGTTCACTTTAAATAGTGTCTTGCACCTTGAACAAATCTAAAGAATGTTATAAAATTAGCAAACTGCCCTATTAGAGAGAGAGGGATCACCCACCACTACAGTGAAATACAGCAGCTGCTTAGCACCAGTACCACATAATAGGGCCCCAAGGGACTATGGTATCTAGCTGAAGCTCCAGCAGCTTTTGGGTAAGCAGCGTGTGAGCTGTGATGTGGCCAGAACAGCCCTACTCAGTGGTGTATGGAGGGTCTCCGGCCCCCCGGGGGCCAATCCTACATTTGCACCACCCCCAGGTCTCACACACCAGCCCCCAGCTGCCCTGGGGGAAAAGAGGCCTGTACCTATAGGGGGAAGCATGAGGTGTGGGCACAAATGCAGGCTTGGCTCCACTGCTCCCACCCCGCACTTACCAAGTGCATGACACCCACCTCTCCCGTGCCAGCCCCACAGCCCAGCACCAGCTTGGACAGGGTGGCCTCAGCCCCTGGCCTGGGCCAGCCCTTCACAATGCACGAGGGATGCAGGAGCAGAAACAGTCTCCCCTCAGCTTCCTGTGACCCCCTGCCTGTCATGAAGAGGCGGCCCAGCACCCCACACTTACCCACCATGGGCTCAGCTGGCCTGGTGCACCCCACAGGCCAGCGCCCAGGCCCCCCCTCGGAATGCCATTGGCCCTACTCTTGCAAAAATAAACCATGGGCTCTTTATGACTGCAAGTGGGTGCAAACATTGCTTGGGCCCGTCACATTCCCCAAGCCAGCAGGGAACGGGGCTGGAACAACGTGTAAGGTGGGGGAAAGCTGAGAGCCCTTGAACCAAAGTGTAAACCCTGCATGGGACGGAAACCACTTCAAGCCAGGTGTGGGGCACCCCTAGCTCCAGCTGTGGCTGGCGGGCTAGCAGGCCTGCGCCATCTGCCCGCGGTACACGAGCAGCCCCCAACCAGGATCTGAGGAGACGCAGGAGGAGACTCGGGGAAGGGGAACCCCCAGTGGGGAAGAGAGGCCGAGCTCCCAGCAGCTCTCCAGAGGCCCGGCCGGGAAATACCTGGGCGAAGGGGCTTAGTCACAGAGCCGTAGTAAGTACTTTCCCTCTCGGGGGAAAAAAGTGGGGGTCGGAGGGAGCGAGGGCGGGCCAGGGGATTCCTCTCCGCGGGCCGCGCCGCCCTTTTAGGGAAGGCCGCGGACAGGCGCAGGCCGGCTCGCGCTGCGGCGGCCGGGCCTGGAAATTCCCAGGCGCGGCTCCGCCCCCTGCAGAAATCCCCTCGGCAGAGGGCGTGAGTATATCCAGCGCCGCCGCCCGCCCGCCGCTCACACACGGATGCTCGCTCCGCCGCAACGCGCCTCGCCTCGCCGCCGTCTCGGGACGCCCGTCGCTTGTGAAGGAGCCGAGGGTCGTCGCCGTCCCTCCCGCGGCCCACCAGCCCCCGCCGCCCGCCCTGCGCTAGCCGAGCCCGAGCCATGCTGCACCCCAGCCGCGGCCCGGATTGCCGGCGGGACGTGGCGATGGAGAGCCGCGAGCCGCCGAGGAAGGAGCGGCAGCTGGGCTTGCTGGCCGACGACCGGCACGACAGCGGGCTGGACTCCATGAAGGAGGAGGAGTACGCGCTGCTGGTGGAGGAGCTGCGGGACATCCGGCTCCAGCCCCCCGAGGAGCGGGCGGCGCCGCCGGCCCAGCCTTGGCAGCAGCAAGTCACCGAGGAGGGAGACACGTAAGTGCGGGGCCGGGGTGCGGGGCCGGGGCCGGGGCGCGGGGCCCCCCCGGGCGGCACGAGGCGCCGGGGCCGGCGGGGGAACGGCGCCGCCTGTGCCCCCCTGCGCGGCGGCGGCTCTCCGGGGGCCGGGCCGGAGCTGGCCGCCCGCCAGGCGGCCGGCCGGGAGGGAGGGGGAAGTACAGAGTGTGCTGGCGGCTGGCGGGCGGGGCCGGCCGGGCGGAGGGGAAGGTGCCGTGGAAAGTCCCTGGCGCGCTGCCCGGAACACTCAGCCCCGCGGAAAACACCAGGCGGCGGCCCCTGAAAACCCCGGCCTTGCGAAACCCGCCTGCGGCCTGCGCACGTGACCCGGCCGCCCGAGCCCGGCGGCCCCCCCGGACCGACTCTGAAGGGTTGTTTCCCTTCCCTGCAGGTTCCTCCACTTGGCGATCATTCACGAGGAGAAGGCCTTGAGCATGGAGGTCATTCGCCAGGCAGCTGGTGATCCCGCCTTCCTCAACTTCCAGAATAACCTCAACCAGGTACTTGGAACAACCCAGACCCGCCCGGCCCGCTCGCGGATTTCAGGAGCTTTCCAAAACACGCTTTTAAAATGGACCGAGATTCAATCAGCAGCCATACAGCCCGCCCAAAGAGACACAGGATTGCCCAGGGACAGACTGGTGTTGGTGTACAGCCAATTGTCTCCTTCACGCTGGCATTTAAAGCCGGATTGCTTTTAAATATTCTCTGGAGAGTTACACTCAGCCCTTATTTGCCTTTTGTTTGTATTGTGTGTCTGCTCTCAAGAGAGCCTAAATCAGTCACGCCCAGGCTAAAAGAGGACTCGCCTTGATTACTGAATACAGCATTCCAGCTGAGCACAAAATATTAAGTGCATGCTTATGTTGTTTTTAAGAAGTTAAGCTAGAATCACCAAGCGTTTGAGGGGCCGCGTGCCCAGATGCTGTCTAACGTGTTTCCTGTTCATCCTGTACCATACAATAGTTGTGTGTTTTTTGTTTTTTTTTTTTTTGCTTGTAGACTCCACTTCACCTGGCAGTAATCACAGAGCAGCCTGAAATTGCTGAGACTCTTTTGAAGGCCGGATGTGACCCAGAGATCAGAGACTTCCGAGGAAACACACCTCTTCATATTGCCTGTGAGCAGGGCTCTCTCAGAGGTGTCTCCGTCCTCACTCAGTACTGCCAGCAGCACTACCTGTATTCAGTCCTACAGTCTGCCAATTACAATGGTATGCATGCATTTACCTTACGTGAATATAATACTTAGCACTTAGTGCTTTTGTGACACAGATCTCAGAGAGAAGATGGATAAGCGTTACCATTCCCATTTTACAGATGGGGAGGCTGAGGCCTAGCAATAAAGTGACTTCCCTTGGATCGCACTGCTCTCCTGACTGCCAGTGCATTACTCTGTCCACCAGCTCTCTCGCTCTTCAACTTTATGCTCTGATTTTTAGATAGTGCTGTTTAGCTATTTATTTGGTTTTTTAAATTGTGGACATTTTACATTTTTTTATTGATTCTTTTTTTGTTAAAACAAGTTCTGGTCTAACACTCGGTGGAAATAAAGACAGCATCTAAGCAATAAAGATGCTTTTAATTGATTTGATCATCCATATACAGTTCACATAGAACAATTTGTCTTCAGTTTGGATAATGGTGATCGTATTTCAAACCCAAGATATGATGATGTGTTAGAAGAATATTTAGGGTAAAATGACTGATAATGCACTAAAGGATAAATACTTAATTTTTACCTATGTTCTTGTTTTACAGGACACACATGTCTCCATTTGGCATCTATTCAAGGGTATCTGGCTATAGTAGAGTGTTTGCTGTCCTTGGGAGCAGATGTCAATGCTCAGGTGTGTATTTGAAGCTCTTTGTTTATTCAAACATGATAGTACTGGAATAGGAATGTACAATTTTGATAGTGCCAAGCCTAACTATCCTGATGTTAAATGTCCTGTTTTATTCTTACTAATCAGGAGCCTTGTAATGGCAGAACTGCCCTGCACTTAGCTGTAGACCTGCAGAATTCAGAACTGGTGTCGCTTCTGGTAAAACGTGGGGCTGATGTGAACAAAGTGACCTACCAGGGCTATTCTCCATACCAGCTCACATGGGGAAGAGAGAGCTCCAGCATACAGGAACAACTGAAGCACTTAACCACAGCTGACCTACAAATGCTACCAGAAAGTGAGGATGAGGAGAGCTGTGAATCAGAATCAGAATTCACAGAGGATGAAGTAAGTAGTTATTTTCACCCTTTTATAAGAAAGGATTAAATTTTGCCCTTATGCATCTATGTGACTCCCTTTAAAGTTATCGGGGAAACATGCACACAGCTCTGAGGCCCTTTGGTTCTGGTTTTTCCTGATGCTTTGATGGCATGTTGGATGGCCTATTAATTAATTACATATAATTCACCTACAAACTCAAAGTAAACTAAAAAAATTAAATAGCAAGCATTGGGAATACAGTATGAAATCTAAGCACTGGACACACAGCGATTTTATAACATTTACTTACAAAATCCAAGTGTAAATTAGACAGTCTTTGCTCTTATTCTGGGCCAATGTTTTGTGGCTTTTAATCAAGCAAAGCTCCTTCCATCCCCCTTGATTTCAAAGAGAAATCTGTTCATTTAAGGACCATAAAATCTAGCACTCTATTTTTTATCATCAGGATTTTATTGAATGAGTATTAGAAATGCAAATATAAATGCACACATTTGGAATATACAAATATATAAGGGAAAGAAGGTTGATAAAACAAGTGTCACAGTATGTGCCTCTCTCCATAGTCTTCTCTTGGAGATAGGTAGTGTATCTACTGCATTTTGTGACATAAGGTTTTGATTTATTTCTTTCTCTCCGGTATATATTTCTCCACATGATTGAAATATTTTCCTCTTAAGAAACTGTATCATCACTGGTGTTCAATAATACTAAGGAGTTCAATTCAAATCCTGTTTGCCTTACTCTTGTGAACAGTATTGTTGAAGTCAAGACAAGCAGAATTTGGCCTGATACTCCCCAAGGTGGACTTGAGTGCTCCATGTAGAACTTTGCATTAACCTAGACTTTTTCTTTTTTTTTGTTCTAGCTTCTATATGATGACTGTGTTATTGGAGGACAACAGCTGGCATTTTAAAGTAGAAGTTTCTCATAAAGGACATGACTGTTTATATGTATAGGAAGTGGACTTATTTTCTTAAAAAGAGACAAAAGTGAAAAAAAATGATGAAATACTACACTGCACAGCATGGACTACAGCATCATAACAGCAGGTTTCACATTCTGACCCATGTTTTACTTATGGGTGTTGGATGTGTAACATCAGTAGAAATCTATGTTTATTTGTGCTGGTTATTGATTAACTGATTGTTCATACATTTGGGCAATCTGAGGACAGCAGGATACTGGATCCACCTGAATATTTGTTTTGGGTACAAGAATGCATATGAGAGATACCTAGTGCGTCTTTCTGTGGAGTGCTTCACCCTTAATGGCTGGACAGGTTCACATAAGTAGCCCATCCTCCAGAAGACATTGCATAGATTTCTGTTGGGCTGATTCATAGTAGCTCCTAATGACTGACCTCAGCTGCTCTTTTTGCTGTAATACAGACAGGAAGTGAAACAAAAGAATGATCTCTTGGGTTTTATGGGAAAGATAACAATAACATTAACTGTGTGCATTGGAAACAATGTATTTCCCTAAATATGTGGCATGGTTGCTATACTATTAGCAGTTGTATATCCTGTATAAATTGTATATTTTGTTCATAATTATTTTGATACAGGTGAGATGTATATTTATTAAAAAACTTCCAACTCCTCTATTGAGTTATTGGACTGGTCCACATTCCTGTCTTCAAGAAGAGAGTCAACCTACCAACCGCTCGCTCGCTCTCTCTCTGAGAGCTGTTACAAAGGAAGTTTATTCAGACCCGACCATCTTTGCTGGACAGGAACCTTGACTTAACTTACATTCTGGCAACCACATTTCTACTGTCTTTAGTCCCTCTCCCTGCCTTATAAATCTGACAGTAAAACATTCCTCCTTTCCCCTAAGAATACAGACACCTGCTGTGGAGCCACTAAACATCCACAACATGAATCAGCAGGTGTAGCCATCACACGTTATTTTCTCCAGTCTCCTTTCATTTTATGAAATCCATCAAGGTCCCATATGCATTGTTCCTGAGTCCACCAGGCCAAAGTTCATTATGCTCATTCTAAGCCAGCTAAGTATGCATTTGGCATGGCTCTGGACTCCAGGGGCTTTCGTAAACTAGATATGTGGAGCCTCATTGCTGAAATGCTGCCATAGTGGGCAGCAGCCAAGACCAGCACCTGTGCCCAGCCTGCTGGACAATTGTGTGGGATGTAGAACTTTGACCAATGACGCCAGAGCAGAAGATTGCTTACGGAAAATGTGTCGTGGGCTCTTTAATGGGTGCACAGGTTTCAAGGTCACATCCGATAGACCGGTGCGAGTAAAACATCTGGCACATACAGGAGGCTGAAGGGCCAAGCCAGCCCAGCCAGGATTGAAAACCATGGTTTGTGGGAATGACCATCACAGGGACACACAGGGTCCCTTTTTAAAGATTTAAGCACCTAAAGCTTCAGACAAGTACCCAATGTGACTTTCAAAAGTACCTTGGGGTTAGACTTTTAAGAGAGACTTACGCAGAGCCTTGCAGCTCTTAATTTTTAGGTGCCCTGCTCACAAGTGGAATCACAACCCCAATTTAGGCTCCCAAACTCCCTGTACAATGCAAGGGGAGACAGACATTTTCGAAGGGGATTCATGGAAGCACAAGCTGAGTGGGGAGCTGTCTAAGCCTCACCCTGATGTAGGTTCAGGGCCTTAAAATCCAGACTGGTGGGAGTTGCCTTCCTCAAATCAGAGTTCACAGCCATGAATCCTCTCCTGGAGATAGGCCAGAAGCCAAGTCAGTCCTCTCAACAAGGAGATCGGGTTGGGGGGTCCTATTTACACCAGTGATAAGGGCACCCACCAAGCACATAGAAGACCAGTATTAAAATCTCCATTGCCTGAGAGGGAGCAGAGATTTGCACTCAGGCCTTTCCCTATGCATGTCAGTGTCCTAACCACTAGGCTATGAGGTACTCTGCAGTTGGATAGTCTGTTGAACCAGAGTCCAGTCCCTGTGCTGAGGAATAGCTAATTATTTATACAAAATGGACCAGCTATAACAGGACAGATTGAGAACCACCCATTCTAGAATATCCCCTAGCCCAGTGTTTAGGTTACTCATGTAGAAGCTGGAAAACTAGGGTTCAAGTCCCTTGCTCCCCATTAAGCTGATTGAGGATTTGAACCCAGGTTTACCTAGTGGAACATCCCACAAGGTGCCTATCTGCAGCTTTGTGCACCTAATATCTTTGAAAAGCTAAACCTTAGTCACCTACTGGCTGCAGCCAATTTTACAACTACATATAGGCCTGATTTATTCCCAGAGATGTGGGGTTCCCACCACACAGAAGAGGCAGCCAGTTCAACGCACACAGGCACACATGCCCCCTTCCCTTGAAATGGGATTGTATGGAGGCCTTGTGCATTCACAGTACATTCTGTCCTGACCCTCAGATCCCTGTGGTGACCTCAGTAGCATGGCTGAGGGCCCACAGACCCTGTCTTGTCCTGTGGATTTAGCATGAGACGAATTCTATGGAGAGCAGCCAAATCTGCCCTCCCTAGGCTATCGTCGTCATCCCCCGCCTTCTCCCCCAGGCCAGGTCTATGAATCCAGATGCCTGCAGAGTTTTCATGGTGGGGGAGGGTTCTGCAGGGCTAGGGATAGCATGCAATGAAGTGAGTGCTGCTGCCTTCCAGCCCTCTCGCATGGCCCTGGCCCCCTAAGCTACAATCCCCAGGTTTTGATTCTTTTCAGTTCATAGAGGCAAAGCAGTGTAAGCGGTCTTCAGCCACTCTGAGCGGTCATCATCTTGTTCTCTTCAGCATCTGCAGAGGCAAACATACACTAGACTAGATTCTCCTCTGCAGATGAACAACCTCTTGGCTCAAAAGATGGTAGGCTGCTTGAACTTAAACCACTGATAAAGGGTTCCCGTCCCCACCCACAACATGCCCTCACCCTCCCCAGGCATACTTCCAATACCAGGGTGGGGGGCAAACAGGACAGCTCCTACGGGAAGCTGCTCTACAATATATATGCCTGCAAGGAGTTCCCCTCTACCTGGGGAAATCTCCACTGGTCACTTACAACCAGCCTCTTTGAACCACCTGAGAGGACCAAAGGCATTGGATTGTACTGGAGAATCTGGAGCATTAATTTTAAGAAGGGACCTGCACCTCCACTCTCTCCTTGGTGGGCTTTATGGAAGGACTGTTTTGAGACATGCTCTTTGTCAAGTGGCTGCTTTGCATGGGGAAGAATGGCTCAAAGGGCTAGGTGCTTGCTGATTTGCATTGGATCCAAAGGCCAATGTGGAAATGATTACATGGAAATTGTGCTCCTGAGTCAGTGTTTTTTCCCCTTCCACCCTTTTTTCATTAATGTGTCCAAGGTACATACTTTGAAACTTCCTGTTGTCAGTAAAGATCACTACTGAGCATCAAGCATGTGTGTTCTTCCTTTCTGGGGAAAGGCTGAGAAATGGACAGGCTGTGCCTTCCCCGGGTACAATCCAGACTAATGAGTAGCTGTGGCCCCATCCTCGAGCCTGAGATGCCCTTTACACTGCTTTGCGGTTGGAGCCTCCAGTCTGGACTGCTCATAAATAGCCTCCAGTATTTAAGTCACTCCCAGCTACGTCTGCATGTGGTGTGGCAAGCTAGTCATACATTGGCTTACCAGCCTTGTTTGTACAGCAGGTTGACCCCCCAACACACTTCCACTCAGCTTTTCCCTCAGAAATGTATATCCTGTCCTGCCCAGCCCTCTCCTGGCCAATACAAACTTATATAAAGTCCATCATTTAATTCATAGAAATTATATGCATGTTACCCCAAATACAGTTTCCCAGACACTTCAGTTCAAACATGCTGGATTGAAATATGTATTAACTACAGAGAGAGATTTTTCAATGAGTACAAGTAATGCAGTATACAGGTCAGAAACGGTTACAAGGGGAAAAAAAGATAAAATGCAACTAGTGCCTAGCTTAAACTATGTTAAAATCTAAGCAAGGTTTTCTCACTACATGCTTTACTGGCTAAACTCTTAGGTCAGGATCCCTCCTCCAGGCCAACACTGCTTCCTTTGTCCTTCAGGTGCTGTGGATGCAGTGGACAGAAAGAAAGAAGGGGTGCTCTTGGGGTGTCTCACTTTTCTTTTTATAGTCCTCCCCCCATTCCCCTTTGGGAAGCAGCTCCAGTTTGGCACTTGTATGCTGTTTCTTTGCTAAAATACAGACTCTTTTACCCAAGCCCCCTTGCCTGCCAAAGAATGGCTGCTTACAGCTGATAATGGTTCATCAGAGGTGTCAGCTTGCCCTTTGTCTCTAAGAAACTGTTTTGGTCACTCCCCAGACTTGGAACATGTGTTATATGTCTCATAACTTTACATATAATGTTGTCACACATATTTTACCAGGACAATAAAATTATGAGTTTTCAAATTATACCTCACAAAACATTCTTTGTACAAAGATTATTAAAATAGTGTGTAAGAGGCGAATACAGGGGTACGGTCCAGCAAACACACCTGGCCATGAGATTCACTGATGGCATTTGGGCACAATTCTGCATCGCTTCTGTATCCAAAACTCCCAGTGAATCCAATGGAAGCTTCAGGTGCACAAAGAATGCAGGATCAGGCCTCTTATAATAAATTTAAAATGCAAAATCTACTGGAATGATACAGCAGTGTCAGTGGGCAAGTGAGCTTCACAGCTCTGGCAAAATATAAATACAAATGCACATGTTACACCCCCCCCCAGTCTAACAGGCCTTACATAGGAAAGTATCCCAATGACTTGCAATTTTTCTTGACTAAGGATCCCAGCATAATAGCCTATAACAAAAAGTTGATTTTGTTCCTTCAACTTCTCTCTGCCTCAGTTTCTCCATCTATAAAATGTGACTAAAAATGCTTTGTAGACATCTGAAATTTACAGACAGAAAGCGCTCTGGTGCTCAGATACCCATGATGAGCACAGTGTAAAAAAGTCTATAGACATATAACATAATTGCAAAGTATCATTATTACAAGGGCAAATGAAAAGAACTTTGAAGGACAATTCAGACAAATTACAGTGGTGTCATACTATTCAGGAGGTTTTGAAAGCAATGGTGTATTCCATGCTGCAAAGGTGAACATGTTGACAAATATAATTTACTTATTAATGAGATATTATTTCCTGGTAATAAATGTGCAAATGAAATTTCTTTACCTTATAATAAGGAAGTTATGTTACTAAACTAGTCGTTTGCCAAGGCAAAAAAGCATTTGTTAATTTCCTGTTTGTCCGAAACATTATCAAAAGCAAGAATACTGAGAAATCACACTAAGTAAACCTATTAACTAACTGAGATGAGGCGTGTATGTGTTTTTTTTTCAGGGCTTGGTTGCGCTTGAAATTTGTTCTGGGCTAGCCTGAGTTATTTTGCATTAAAGTGACTTGTGTCAAAAACCTAATTTTGTTGGTTGCAAATCATCTGGTGTTTTAACACACATTTGACAACCCACTTTGGGAGTGGGTTTACTGAGATGTGGGATGAGTCTACCTGTAACATAGTTGTTGTGGATGCATCTGCATCCCAAAATAACTGTTGTGTATCTGTCAAGTTCTCCCCCTAGTATAGCCACATTGCTTTGTTGGATTGGCCTGTCTGCTGACCGTAGGGTGACAAGACAGCAAGGGTGAAAAATTGGGATGGGGAGGTGGGGGAGAGGTAATAGGCACCTATATAAGAAATAGCCCTGAATATCAGTATCAGGACTGTCCCTATAAAATCAGGACATCTGGTCACCCTAGCTGACCTGTGCACTATCTGCTGCCCCAGGATCATCCTGGCTGCTGTCACCTCCCCATTTAAATGCTGGCATACAGCCAGGAGCTATCTTTTGTGACTCCAGCGCACGGGGCTTCACATGCCTGTGTCATATCCTCTTGGTTATTGATCAGCCATGCCCCATACTTCTGTATGGTCCCATACTGAGATCCTAGACTTCACTGCCTGCTATAGAGAGGAGTGAGTACAGGCCCACCAGAATGGCATCACTTAGTACAGGTCTCTAAGAGGGTATCACAAAAAGTGCAGGACAGGGCGCACAATTGGGACCCAAGTCAGGGCTGCAATAAGCCAAAGGAGCTCAGCTGGGATAGAAGCATTGTAAGGACGATAACAGGACATCTGAGGGAGCATGCATGGTCTCCAGCTACTGTGGGGAACTGAACTGTAATGTTTGCTGGAGATCCACCTCTCACCCACTAAATTGTGTGGACTCCCTGACTGATCCTGAAATCCAGATTCTCGTCCGAATCCCAGGCAGACACAGTCATGGAAGCCCAGGATCTACATGAACCACAGCTGGAGGAACTACCAGAATCCCAGGCAGAGACCCAAGCGGGGAAAAGGACCACATCCAGAAAAAATTGTATAATATATTACAGTGCCACTCTATAGTGGGATATAAACAACTGCGTTTTAGGTATCATCAGGACATTACCCTCTTTATCTATTCTCTTCCTCTGCCTCCTGGGTGATTAACTCCACCACCAGTTGCTCAGTGTGATGGCCATGCCAGAGAATGTATAAATGCTCCACCTCCCCAATTCAGCCTGCTGGGTCTCATGCCTTGGTGCTTACTGCGCTCTCTTCTGCCCAGTTGACCTACCATCATTTGCACCAGCCCTGGGGGCATGATCTGGGCAAACAGCAGCACAGCACCTCTTCCTGATTTGCCTATTGCCTTTTTGCTCAGATTCCTTCTCTATTGGGAGGACACAGTTCAGGGCAACTTCCTTCAAGATACACGAAACCTGCAACAAATGTCAAGTGTAGCTGAAGATATATGTCTGACATGTCATTTGTTTGCAGCAGTCATATATCTGCTGTTAATGAACTGCAATTCAGTGTAGTTCTTTAGAATTGTGCCTGATAACATAATTTGATCACTCTGCCAAGAAATGAAGAAACTCATCATCTGTCACAGGTCATCAATACAGGGAGGTGACTTTTGAGAATAGCAAAATAGAAAGACAGAGCATGCCTTTGACTCCTGCCTGAGCTTTGGGGTGTCCAGCATCAACATTCTGGCTGCCCTCCACACAAGTGTGCAAGCTGGCTGGAAAGGCTCCCCACAAATTCTCACCTCCCTTACACACCTATGCAGGAGTAGCCAAAATGGCCCTTACTCTGGAGAGCCAGAATGAGTGAATAAGGGATGTCTCCAGTATGGCAACTCTTGTGCTCAAAACTCTTTTTACAGCACATGCAGTACTCTTATTTAGACACAAAGAACAGGGTTTCTGAGCAGAAAATCTTGGCTGTAGCTTTTTAGCTCTTTGCTTGTTATCACAACCTTTGTCCCTTTCCCCTATGGCCATCTCATGACATTTCCTGAGAACATTTCCTGAGAAAATCACAAGTCTACACAGAGCCACAAAAGGCCGACCTGAAATGATGTCCTGTGGTCTAATGATTAGCATTTGCATTTTCATGTTGGGCAAGGTTAGGGATGCTGGGCAGCATTAAGATCTGTGCAGTGTTTCATTTCTAACTGTCAGCCTCACGATAAGCTGTTCATGTCTAATGGGCCCACTTACAGGACCCAGAGGAAAAGGCTTGTTATTAGATCCTTAAGTACTTACAGTTTTCATCCATACATTATCTGCTCTGTTGTTGGCAGAGTAATTCTGTTTCTCCTCCCTTGTCACCCCTCTCTTCCCCATCAGCCCTGCCAGTGCTTCTCTTTGAAGAAACCATACAAACCTTCCTACCTCACACCCCCCTCAGGTGGTCACCCCATTTTTTAAAGATAGACTTGATTGTATCTGGCACTTTGGCCCCCCTCTTTTGAATATGTCCATCAGTTACTGACTCTGAAGTCTCTTTGCATCAATGTATTTCATACTCCTTAATTTGGACCCTGATATCTTTGACACCTTCCTTCATCTCCTCACTCACTCTCATTCAGACTTGTAACCTCCACCTTCATGAATGTGTTAGGGTTTTTTTGCCCTTAAAGAGACTTTCCTTCATCTCCACTTTCCTCTGTAGTTATTGTCTTAAGTTGCAGTGCAGGAGGTCTAGGCTGGATATTAGGAAAATATTTGTCACTAGAAGGCTGGTGAAGCACTGGAATGGGTTACCTAGGGAGGTGGTGGAATCTCCATCCTTAGAGGTCTTTAAGGCCTGGCTTGATAAAACTCTGCCTGGGTTGATTTATTTGGGGTTGATCCTGCTTTGAGCAGGGGATAGGACTAGATGACCTCCTGAGGTCCCTTACAACCCTAATCTTCTTTGATTCTACTGCCCCCATCATCTTTCGGCTTCTTGATCATCGTGGTCTGTTTCTTGGTGCCAAGGCTTTACCCTTCACCACCTTTTTCCTAGATCCCCTGCAAATTGGCTTCTGCTCTCTTCACTCCACTGCAATTGTCTTCACTAAAGTCACTGAGGACTTCATCCTTCCCAGTCCTTAGGCTTCCTGCTCTGTATTCTCTGACCCATGCCATGGATACAATGGAGCACACCCTTCTCCTGAAAATCTTCCCCTGCATAGCATTCTATGGCTGGGATCAACTAGTTCTTCTGCATTGCTTACCCGCACCATTAGAGTCATCCCTTCCTTCCCTTGTTTTCCCCTCACGGGTCTGTCCTCAGTTCCCTCCTTTTCTCCTTTTACATTGACTCCCTGGGTGAACTCATTCATCCCCATGCCACCTCTATGACAATGATTAATAAATCTACCTCTTTGCCAAAAGCCTCTCCCATGTTGCCCGATCTTATAACTCTGCCTGTTTTGCTGATATCTCCTCATGGATATCCCACTATTTTCTTAAACCTAACATAGCTAATTCTGAACTTCCTATTTCCTTCTGTGCCCTCTCCTCGTTCCTTAAACTCAACTCCCTGTCATCCTCCTTGTCACGCCCACTCTCAACACTGTGATCATTTTCAGCTCCTTCTCTCCCTGTCTTTAACCTGCATCTATTACACTGCTGTTCTGCAGGCTTCTGGAGCACAGTAGATACAGAGGGCCGCTCACAGCTCACAGACTATTTAAAGGGATGCTACCCACTCCAAATTCACACTTATGTAAGTGAGATCAGCATCAGATGCTAAATGCGTCAGGGGAATTAGCAATGAATGGGCAAGAAGGACACAGTGATTGTGGTGGCTGGGTGGGGAGCGAATGTTTTCTGCATTCTTTATTAATTAATAACAATTATTATTACTTTGTATTGTGGTAGTGCCTAGAGCCCCAGTCAGGGACCAGGCCCCCATTGTGCTAGGTGCTGTACAAACAAAACCGTACTACTGCAGAAGCTTAGATTTTGTATTAATTCAGATTACATGTTTGGCCCTTTCTGGTGTGAAAAACAGCAGGGGGGGACACTTTTGCAGAGGATCCCAACGATGGGGAGAGAGCAGGAGAAGTACTTTCTCCCAGTGAAAACTGATCTAACTGTAAAGCCAGGGGAAAAAAAACTGCTTTGCAACTCTCTGTGTGAGCCCAGGCTAAAACTCAGCCCTGGCAGGGATGGTTTTGTAGGATTCAGGAATGAGGCAGGAAAGCCCCGTGATCCCCTTTAGCTCAAAGGCATCACAGTGTGAACTGGTACCCTGTTGCTGTCTTTCTTAACCCATCTGATGAAGTGGGTTGCAGCCCATGAAAGCTTATGCTTGCAGAAATTTGTTAGTCTTTAAACTGCTACAGGACTCTTGTTGTTTTTTCTTAACCGCAGCCATTCAGGAAACTGTCCTCAGCTAATCTCTATCACAACACTAATGTGTGAACTCTCACCCCCTCCTTCTCTACATTCACATCAGAGCTGAGATGGGCCATTTACATGCTGACACATTTATCAAGTAAGAGCAGTGTAAGAAACAAACCACCCACCCAGCCTGAATAGAAAAGCCCCTGTTCTCATTTTGCCTTGGTTTGCCTCCCCCTTCTCTGGCCCCATCGCTCACATTTTCCCAGGACAGTTTCCTTCCCCATATTTCCAAACAGGACTTTCCAGTCAACCTGTCTCTACAGGCATGGGCTTGGGGTTTTCCCCACTCAGCCATGCTTGGGATTTTTCCAGTTACAACATGATGCATTCATTGCCTCTCTAGGTAACAGGCACATGACTTCCTTGTATAGCTACTGCCATAAGATTCTGCATACCACTTACACCAGTGGAGCCATGCAGAAGGAGTTCTGTGTGGAGGCTGATCTCCCTGATCTTCTGTCCCTCTGCCTGCAGCGGGGAAACTACACATGTCCTGTAGCCCTGTGAGCTCCACCTGGGTCCCTAGGCAGTGGCTCCCTTCTGCAGCCAGGGGGATGGAAAATCAGTGCTCCCCTCCCTCTGGCTCCAGTAGGGACCCGAGCACCTATGGACCCAGGGAGAGCACTTTGCCATGCTCCCTGTTACAGACAGGGGGTGAGTAGCACTGATCTCCCATCCCATTGGCTGCAGCAAGGAACCTGCACTGGTCTTTTAGCCCCTCACAACGCGCTCCACCTGGGTCCTTAGGCAGCAGCGCCTCTTCTTTAGCCAGCAGGGGAGCCATGGGACACTTTGAAAACCCCCACGGGCCACTTTTGACTCCCAAGCCACAGGTTGGGAACTACTGGTCTACACGCAACAGCAGATTTAATTGACATGCTGGTACAAATGCCAGGAGCCACCAGAGCCATGTGTAACCCAGGGCACCTACCAATGCAGCGGAACCACTGATACTACTAGTGGGAAATTTCTGGTAAAATTCCTAGTGGGCATGGTATGCTGTTACAAGATCAGCCCTGACACTTGGACAAGCTCCCTCCTATAGGCCTAGGGAATGGACGACAGAATGCAGATTTGAACGTGGGGCTCCCACTTTGCTGGCTGCTAATTGTATTACTGTCTGATTCCGCTAACATGGCACTAATCTGGAGATCAAAAATACCACATGAACATGAAGTCATCTGCACAGCACATCTGCAAATGAGATTTCAGAGTTATCCATGTCGTACAGCTTAGTGAAGCAAAACCAAAGGAAGAGAATTATCTTGTAGTGAAAGCAACCACCTGAGCCTATAAAACCTCACCATAACTACCATGTTCTTGAGGGAAGCAGTGTGTCTAGTGCTTCATGATAGGGGGATTCAAAACTCTTATCCTGCCACAGCCTTGAGATGTCTGGTGTGATCCAGAGCCAATTTCTCACCCCGTCTTTGCCTCAGGGCATGTCTAAAGGACACTCAGGAAAATTAATCTAAATTAACTAAAACTGTGAAATTAAAGTGGATCAGGTAATCCACATTAAACCTTAATTCAGATTAGTTTAATTCTAAATGAAATTCTGTGAATAGCGCTAAACTGAATTAAAGTCACTTTAGTTCTGAATGAGAGCATTCACAAAGGAGTTTAATGCAGTTTAACTAATCCACTTTAAATTCACTCCCTTTGTTAATTTGGATTAATTTTCCTGAGTGTCCTGTGTAGACAAGCCCTCAATTTCCCCAACTGTAAAAAAAAGGGATAATATGAGGCTAAGTTAATTCACGTTTTAACCATGGTCCGAGATTCTCAGATAGAAGCTGCTATAAAATGAAAAGTACTATTTATATCACTTAGATCGTATGATGAAGAGCACTTTAGGAATGCATATAATTATAATACAATACCTAAATGTGTTAATTATCATCTGCTGACTTAATTAACTGTGAAGAGGAAGTTTTAGCAGAAAGCTCTGAAGACTCTTGCTTACTCTGCAGTCATGCTTTATTATTGTTACTTATTTGCACCCATGTCCTAAGTGCCCCCCACATAAAGTGACATTTGCACCCATCTGCCCCCAACATAAAGCGAGACACAGACCTGCCTCAAAGGGCTGACAAGAGTTTTACACAAGACACTGTGCTGCTCAGTTATACAGTATGTAAGGAACTGAATTGCAAAATGGCAACATTCCCTGAAACTTTTTCAATATCCCTGATAAAGAAATCCTGAACTTTTCACTGCCAAGACACAGGTCTGAATATATATCTGATTCGTAGGGACTAGAAGTCAGAATCATCTGGTGGTTGTTCCGGGATATACAATATGTGAAAACTGTTTTTCATTTCATTCCAATTCTTCCTGGCCAATGGGTGTCCATTCAAGTGTATGTCAAGGCCAATAGTCATATTTGTTTTTGGATTCGGTCTAATATTCATATCTGACTAGTAATAGCAGCTTCACTGGGACTTCGCACAAACAAACAAACTCTATGAAGCCTAGATCTACTGAAGCTTTGCCGACCTGGGCGTGGGGAAAACCCTTCTGTAGAGGGGGATTCACACTACCCACTTGCCCCCACATTCAGACATACTCAAATTCTGCCTCCTGGCCTATGACATTTCCTGATGGCCTGGTACAACATCTCACAGCAGCTATCTGATTTAGAGGTGCACTTGCTCCCCCCTTTGTAATTTTTCCCTGCAGGGGAAAAAAATGTGACACTGTGATTTTGCAATGTCCCATCATAAAGGAAAAAAGAAAGAATGATATCTCCCTCCCGCACCTGAAGCATACTTGGGTATTTCATTCCTTGAAAACTGTTCTAGCAGCATAGTGAAAATGAAGACTTTTCTGTGGAAATCAGGACACGTGGCAACCCATGGGCAGATAACAAACTTGGCAAGCTTCACCCTTAATCAGTTGTGTTTAACTAGGCAATCAAACTGAAGGATGACAAAGAGAGAAATTTCATAGCACATATGGGAAAAAGATGGACATTTTTATTGTTTGCACAGCCCCATAGGTGTGCAAACTCAGTGTCACTGAGTAGGTACAGATTATACTGGCCAGTTCCTTTCCCACTTCCAATTTTATTTAATCTCTGTGGTGTCAATAGCAGCAGCACTTTATATATGAAAAGGGCTTAAATTTTCCTCCACTGCATAATCTTAGATGGTTATAATCAGCTTCTGCCCTTACTTCAATAGGAAATTTATAACAATTACACTTATGTACTGCCTTCATCTCAGGATCTCAAAGTGCTTAGTCAGTTTCCCTTCTGCATTAAGCTCTTTGAAGGGAGCTTGATGCCAGAGTGAGCCAACTCGGAAGAAATAGCCTTGGTCAGCTTCCCTTTGAAAGTCAGTTCTATGGCTAAAGAACTTTATGAAGAAAGGAACTGACAAATCTTCATTTTGTTTGGCAACAAAGGTTTTACACAGTGGGAAAGGGAAACTGACTAAGTTTTTTTGCATCCAGCTCCCTTTGAACAGCAATTGAAGGGACACACTGTCAGGCATTCCTGGTAGATGTCGTGATCTAGGAATCCTTTTTGCCTATACCTATGCTGGGTCTACACTGACGGCGGGAAATTTGCCGCCGTCACATCGATTGCTCTGGATCGACTGAGCGGTCTGTATAGACACGCTCAGTCGATCCACGAAGCGATGCAGGAAAACCACCTCTGTAAGTGGAGTAGCCCTGCGTCGAAGGGAGTGCTGGTCCCTTCGACGCACCACAGTATGGACGCCCCGCAGAGGAGACACTGCAAAGTCGACGGGAGTTACACAAGTGATTTACGTCACTTGCATATCACCTGTCGACTGCCGCTGAATTGCAAAGGTAACTGTAGACCGGGCCCTAAAAATAGCCTTGCCAGGAGCAGAAGAGCAAGAGAAGTCAGTTGGACCCATGTATTGTACAAAATGAAAGAAAGGCCATTTCTACTTATAGGGCTATAAATCTACCCTGTGGGTCCTGAGAGCTGGGCTTGTTTCTGTCTCAGGGATTATTTTGTCACCTCAGTGGAGTGATAGCTCCAGGATTCCCTCTATTTGTCATCTATTTTATATCTAATAGATATTAACATATTATGAAGATCCCTGCACTTGTATAGAGCCAAATTTTCAGCCAGCCACAATGTGGTCTTCAACTATGGGTGATAGACTGCAAATGTTAGGCATCCTCCCACTTCATATGCACAAGCCCCCCATTTCCTGTTCACCTGATCTGCATATGCAAATACAGAGTTTACACACCCAAAACAAGTGCACACTACTAGTTACATGCACAAAATGGGTCGTTCAAAATCAAAGCCCAGGTTTGAAAATCTGGTCCACAGTGACCCAGTATTTTAGCATTGGTCACCTCTTGTTCCAAGAAATGGGTAAAGTGATTTCATACCGAAATTTGTCACACAAAGAGATGCCTGTGTGTCCTGGCTGATGTAAGTACCCTGTGCACAAGAATAAAAACAGACCCAGTCAGCAGAAGGGAACCATATTTTCAAAATCAAAAGCTGCCAAAACGTCCTTCTAGAGAGAAACTACATTTGTTCTTTTAAAGGTGAACTGGTGTCATTCCTGTCTGCCTGAATCAAAAGTAGCATGTGCATATTTCCCAGCGTGGAAGATTTTTCCACTTAACTTAGTGTACTGGGTGAGTTTATTATGAAAAGTTGAGCCTGCATGGTTGGCATTCACTTGAAGCAGAAAAGCAGCTCTGATAATATCTATATTCGTTCACTTTTTCTCTTCATGCCAAACATCATTCAGCAGCCTAAAGACTCGTTCCACTGAACTGCTTGTTCCTAGTAAAATAAACATTTGGTTGTGTAGCAGGATGTCTTGAGCTTACATTTCTGTAGATATTAAAAAAAAAAAAAGATTGATGACATGTAAAACCAGGACACTTCAGGTGTCCTGAAAGAAGTTTCTAGGACTTTGTATGAAAAAGAAAACAAAAACCCCAGGACATAATGGTCACTTTAAGTCAGTCAAATATTTTGCTCAAATGTATACAAAGTATAATCTGTATCCCATATAAGGGAATAGGCTGAGAATCCCGAACTCCTGTATTTACTGAATGTTGAAAACAGAGAGGAACCCCTCTAAGAACAGTCTTCCCTCTACAGCTTGCCTAGGTAGTGGGAATAAATAGCACTGACAAAGGAGGATCCAATTTGAATCCTGACTCTAACATCCATGCTGTTGGTGGGCAGGAGCATCATGTATGTGAAAACTTTGTTTTACTTTCCATTTTTGCCCCCTACTAGAGCTGGGAAGCTGTAATTTGAAGAGAGTCTGTTATGTCCAGAGCAACAAATGCTACTCCCATGGCATGAGCCCAATTAAGGGAGGAACTCAACTGTGAGGAACAATGAGGCATTGCTGTGCTCCATCTGAAAGGAATTACCCTTGGGGGCCTTAAAGGATGAGAAAATGCAACGTACTCTAATAATAAGTCTCTTCCCCGCACGTGAATCCTCCCAACACCCCTTTGACGTAGGGAAGTAATTGCTATTTGTGTTCATAGATTCCAAGCTTAGAAGGGACCATTGCGATCATCTGGTCTGATCTCCTGAATAACACGGACCACAGAACTTCCCCCAAAATATCCCTAGAGCAGATCTTGTAGAAAAACATCCAATCTTGATTTAAAAATTGTTAGTGATGGAGAATCCACCACAACCGTTGATAAATTGTTCCAATGGTTTTACAAATGGTGGAACACAGCTTTAAGTGACTTGTCTCAGTTCACAGGGTGAGCCACTGTCAGAACTGGCATTAGAAGACAGGTGTTTCTGGTTTCCAGTGCTGTGCTCAGACCAGCAGGCATCATGGCCACTGTCATACTCCAAGATCAAAGCCTCTTTATCCATCTGCCTAGGCCCAGACACTGTTAACGTGAAGGAACCTGCTTTTGGAACACCATGGGAAGCCAAAGCGTAGATGTCTGAGATGCGGGGAGCTGTGTAGAGAATTGTCCTCTTTGTTAACACAATCAATCCTGTAAACAGGATTTGTAAACTCATACTGAGTGTTAGGACTCCTCAGGCCTTTCAGTTCTTAGTTCACTGACAGAAGCAGAAGCCCAGAGTCCAGCAGCAGGCAATATGACAAGTTTACTGGGATCCTTTCAAGCAAGCGTCCATTAGGAGCCCCTAGTCCTTTACACCAATAAATCTTCCCCCTGCTTCCTGTTTTCCTCAGTTTTTATAATGTATCTTAACCACTAATTTCTTTAACAATATTACAAGACGATTCCTTAACCAAACCTAAGACCATCATATCCTACCACCTTAACTGATCACACTTAGTTATGCAACAGACAGAAACAATCAAAGAACCAGACAGAAATCATCCTTTAAACATTCTAGGATCTTTTCTTTATCTGCAGATGTTAGACTGGATCACCATCTTAACAGCCTGCTATTAGATGTCATGTTGAAATGTGCATATGTGACTAAACGCTTCCCAGCTTATGGCCTCCACTCCTTCATCTGAGCCAAAGAACAAGGCCTCAGACTGTCACAGTGAAAGAAGGCCTGTGGTTTTGATTCTTTGTTTTATACCCCGATAACCAGCTAAATGATAAGGCTATACTTACAAAACATGGGCCTTTACAGGCAGGCCTGAATATTTATATTCTGTATACTAACACTGAGCAGAGGACAAACATGCAGTGGTAATGATAATCGGGGAAAGGAAAGCTCAAATGGAAGTCATCACTGAAAACATCATCGTTAAAGGGTTTGATCCTGGGAGATGCTAAGCGCCTACAAATTCCACCAAAATCAAATTTTACTGACACCTCTAAGGGCTTGTCTATATGGAGAATCAGGGCTTGTCCATGCTTGAAACTCAACAGCAGCAATGTTACAGCTGTGTTCTTGTAGCACTTTAGTGTAGACACTACAGCAATGGAAGGGGTCCTCCTGTCCACAGAAGTAATCCACCTCCCCCAGAGGTGGTAACTAGGCCGACAGAAGAATTCTTCCTTCGACCTAGCATTGTCTACACCACAGCTTAGGTAATTTTAATAAAAATCCACTCTGGAGATGTAGATTTTTAACACCCCTGAGCAACATAGCTGGGTTGATGTAACTTTTGAGTGGTGACCTGGCCTTAGTTCATGGCAAGCTGGGGTGTAGATCTACATCACTCTAGCCTGCTGTGCACTAAGTGCCATGTGGCCCCTGTTACTACATGCTAAAAGCTCTGTAGTGAGCGGTAGCTAGGACTCTTTCAAACAGTAGTAGGGCAAAGCACACTAGGGAACTTTTAGTGTATGGCAGCAGGGTCCACATGGTGACTTGGGGAATGTCTACACTTAAAATACTACAGCTGCTGTACTGCTTCCATGTAGACAATACCTGCACCAACCGGAGGGAGCTCCCATTGGCTCAAGTACTCCACCGCCCTGACAGACTAGCTAGGTTGATGGAAGACTTCTTCTGTTGATACAGTGTTGTCTACACAGGGACTTAGATTGGCTGTATAATGCTGTTCAGGGGTGTGGATTTTCACACCTAATTTTCTAGTGTGGCCCAGGCTTTAGTGTGCAGAAAGTTAAAGGGCTGTAGATTTACAGCCCCTCCCCCCAATTTACTGGGCACTAACGCTCCATCTAGACAAGCTCTTAGTGAGTCTATAGGGGTTTGGCTTTGTTAGAACACACAGCCTGACTTCAAGTGACTGATCCCACCTTGCCTACATGTCAGATTACTTTCTTTTACTAGATGAAAAGTCCAGGACAGAAAAGCAAGAAGTCGTAGTAAATGCAAATATTTGAAGCACAGCAAAGGTCCAGCATGCAAGGCCTTTCTAGCATGTGCCACACTGTGGTATCTGAGTACATATACCATATGATCATAACACTTGATTGAC
The DNA here is from genome assembly GCA_007922155.1 of Mesoclemmys tuberculata. Taxonomy (NCBI): domain Eukaryota; kingdom Metazoa; phylum Chordata; order Testudines; family Chelidae; genus Mesoclemmys; species Mesoclemmys tuberculata. The sequence continues at coordinate 66,673,247 of ML675613.1, read as the reverse complement.
TCTGCATGGATCTAGTGCTGAAAGCATTTACAATTTTTCTTGCCAGAAGCATGGTTCTACCTCTCTCTTTAATCCTACCAGTGTCAATAAGGATCCCTTTTTCAGCCATTAGCCATGAGATGGTGAAGAACCGTGCAATGAAGATGCACGCCGAAAAGTGAGAGCTGGATACACACAGCTGCCTTTGACGTAATCATCAGTGTAAAAAGAGGAAATTACTTTTGAGCTATGCGTCTGCTGCACAAGCTGCATGAAACAACCTGCTAGCCCCTCTTTCTCATATGGCATTGTGTTGTAGCTGGCTGTCTGGCTTCCTCATCTTAGCTTAGCCTTCTGTCCCCTGGCTTTTGGCTGCAAAGTTGTAATTTTGGAGTTAAGCGTGATCCTGTGTAAATCAAGAGGCACTCAGGTGTAGTCAGTGTCTGTACAGCAGCTGAGAGGAGAATCAGGCCTTACATTTCCGTATAATATTTAAAGTATTAGCTCCCACTTAAAGTGCAATGTTATGTGGGTATTTAGTCTCTCCCTGGAAGATTACCTAAGATTCCATGGACATTGATGAAACCTGAGGATCAAACCAACTAGAAGAAGCAGTGACAGAACTGAGCTCCTTGTTTGGTTTTATTAAAGGCACACACACAACAAATCTTTTACTGATAAACAGCAAGTGATTTTAGCTTGGACCTGTAATAATACTAGTTGGTGTGTTCAGAGAGCTGCATAAAATTCTCTCAGTGCTCAAGGTACTGTAAGGACTATTATACTCATATGGGGGAAACTGAGGCAGAGAGGTGACGTGATTTGCCCAAAGCCTCACAGTCAAGCCAGTTGCAGAGTTACAGTGAGACCAAAAAGATCCCTGGTGCCCAGTCCTTGGGCAAGCTGCCACTCTACTGAAGCTAAAACATTCCCCTTTTTGAAAAACAAATTGAACCAAGCAGTTTGAGGAGTATGGATTTAAATCCCTATAAACACCATATAGGGTGGTTTAATTTCACTGAAAGATAGGCTTTCCCCATTCATCTCATGCGCTCAGAGAGAACAAGGAATGGTGACATAAGAGGAATTCCAAGAATCAGGACACCATTTCTCAAGGCAGTAGAGAGAGTTTAAATGATTATTTAAAAAGGCAGCTCCCCACAGAAAAGAAGCAGCATGGTCTACTGGATAGGGCAATGGACTTTACTTAAGCGAGTTCTATTCCCAACTCTGCCATGGATTTGCTGTGTGACCTTGGCAAAGTCTCTTTCTCCTCTCCCACCTGTTGTCTCTTTAAATTGCAAGCTCTCTGGGAGAAGGATTGTCTGTAAATGTATGTTTGCACAGTACCTAGCACAAAGGGGCCTGGATCTCAGTTAGGATCTTTAGGCAGCAGTGTAATATCAATAAAGAATAGTCATAATTGCTAGTTCTCCATCAATGATTTTTTAAAACCTGGAATAACGTAAAGGAGAAGGTGGCTTTGGATTCACGTAAACCACGTCACTCAGAATGTCCCAGTCATTTGGAAATTTGGCAGAATTTCTCATCGAACCAGGGGCCTTGCACATCATTAGGTTTCACCTTTGCTCAGCCCTGCTCAGGCATGCATTGCATGCAGATGGGAGCCTTTAACCTTTTAATACATGTAGCTTTTGAGAGGCTCACTCTCTTAAAAAGCAAAGGATCAGATTTTCCTACAGCCCCTCAAGTCATTTTATTAATCACACAGGACCAGGTTCAACTTTCTTTTGATGATAAGAAATGGCCACTTCATCACCTCCTGCCTCACGCCTACCTGTCTCAGCAGCAGAGGGAGAAAGAAACGCTTTATCAAGGGACTTACGTTAGCTGTGCTAGGGGATGAGATGGGGAATGTCACGTGGCTTTAAAAAGGGAAATGCAGAATAGCAATGCTAGCAGGATGGTAAACTGCATCAAGCACTGGTGAAGCTTCCTTCCCATTGTTTGGGCCCCCCCACTTCCTGCTTTTTCTGACCTCTTAGCTCTGTCAGCTAGACAAAACCGTGGCTATTTAAAGGTACTCCTCAGTGATCTGTTATCCCATGACTGAAGGCAGCACCATTAGTGGTTTTCCAGGATTAGGGAGTTGGTTAAAGTCAATGACATGGTCCAAACAAACCCTGCTCCCCTTCCTCATGTGAGTAGTCCCGTGGGGTCAGTGGGATTGCTCATGTCAGTAAAGGGAGTAGGATGTGGTTGTAAGGGATAAATTCTCTCCCTAGTACCCATCATGAGTAACTCAGCTAGGGGCTGGGGCACTCCATGGTGGGAAGGAGAGAGGAATCAGGTGATGAAGCTGAGAGGAGTTGCTCTGTGGAAGCTACTCTGTCTGTTACTTTATGGCCTCAGTGCACACAGCCCCCTTCGTGAGGAAGTAGGAGGATTTGGAGAGCTACATAGCAAAAGATCTTCCAGCCATTCCCCACTCCTAGCCCATCCTTACATCCCTGATGTCAGCCACCCAGAGACCTCCCACCCCCCACAGATCTGGGATATGCATAACATGGGGCCTATGCAGCCCGCTCCCCTTATACAGCGGAAGGCCTTCCACATACAGAGGAGGGGACTAGATTTACACTGCCCTCATATAAAGATGTGCTTTTCCCACCTCTTACTACAATATTAGGGCCCTTCTCTGTGGTGTCTAGAAAACTGTATTAAAACTATTAACTATGGCTTTAAATGGTCAGGAGGGTTTCCTGGTCCTGCTTGCAGGCTAGGGAGCTCTGTAGGGAAGTGTGTAATCAGTCAACCTGCAGAGAGCCAGGGTAGAGTAAGGACAGATGAGCTGTGCCACTCTGCTTTAGGAAGCAGCCTGCTTTCTCTCTTTCTGTTTTGGGGTTCTTGTGTGTTATTGTTCTGAATTCTTAAAAATAAAACGGTGTTACACTGCAAACTTCCAGCGGGAGTATTTGTGTGTGAATGTAACATTCTAGCTTCTCTGTGTGTGAATGTAACATTCTCTAATAATCAGCATCAGAGGCCCTTTTACTCAAGGTGAAAAAGCATTGCAAAAATAAGCTTGACTGGACTACGTTGGCTCTGTCTACTCTACTAGTGCACTCATAGCCACAATTTTCTACGAGTGAAGTTCCGTTGGGGAGCGGCAGAAGCTATGATGTAAAGAGGACTCTGGTATTTTTACCACCACCACACTTCCTAGACCTGCTCTGAGCAGGGTTAGCTGGTACTGTGGTAAAAAAACTGGTGGAGGGTCTACACCTATGCTCCCATAGGCACCAGCACTATGATGAGAGATTTCAAGAGAATTGCTACTTTAGACCATTCCATCTACAAGTGCTTCCTCCCAGATAGGAAGCTGTGGGTATTGCAGCTGCTCCGCTACAGCCAGTTCTCCCAAATCCCAGTGCAGTGTCCCATATTTGCAAGTCACGCAATAGCCCCTCCTCCTTGTAGTAGGGCTGGGCACTGTGGGATCTGCAGCCCAAGTCACAACATCCACCTTGCCATTTTTAGCGCACTAGCTGCTTCTTTGCAGTTTCCCTCTATTCAGGGAGCAGCAGCCAGCTCCATGGAACAGCTTCCAGCTGCTGAGAATACGAAAAGCTTTGCCAAAATGCAAGCTTGCATACTTAACATGCTGGCTCCCATGTACGAGTATGTAGGAGCCTGGCCAGCCCTTTTGTTTCACGCGGTTAGATTTGGAAGGTTAGGGGATAACCAAACCAGTTTCTACAACCTTTATAGCAGGAGCTGCCAGCCACTTTTCAGTTAAAATGTGGCTCATGGAGTCCCAATGCATTTCCCCCGCCCCCCTCCCTCAAATACTCCACATACCAGATTGGGGTGGAGAGTTCAGGGCTTGTGCCATGCAGTGGGCAGGTGAGGGCTAGAGGTTTCTGCCCAGCAGGGAGGGGGGGTCTCAGGGCTTCAGCCCCAGGGGGCACACCTGTCAGGGCTTCAGCCCCATGGTGCGGTGAGGGGGCTAGAGGCTTTTGCCCCATAGAAGGCAGCCGCTGGGCCTCCAGGCTCCCACCCTGTGGCAGGATGGTGGTGGGGCTCAGGGCTTCTGCCCCATGGGATGTGCTTGCTGTGCCCTGAGCCCCACCCCCACCCCCACAGGGCTTAAGCCCAGAAGCCTGGCAGGTGCACCCTGGCTCTCGAACTCCTGAAAATTGTTGCATGTGGCTCGGAGGGCCAGTAAGTTTGGCCACCCCGTCATAGACTTTACCATCAGAAGAGACCATCGTGATTATGTAGTCTGATCTCCCACACATTGCAAACCACAGAACCTCACCCACCCACTCCTGTAACAGACCCCTAACATCTGGCTGAGTTACAGAAGTCCTAAAATTATGGGTTAAAGCCTTCAAGTTACAGAGATTCCACCAGTTACACTAATTTAAACCTATAAGTGACCTGTGCCCCGGGCTGAAGAGGAAGGCAAAAAACCCCAAAAACCCCAGGCGCTCTGCCAATCTGGCCCAGAGGAAAATTCCTTCCTAATCCCAAATATGGTATTCAGTTAGACTCTGAGCATGTGGGCAAGACCCATGAGCCAGACACCTAGGAAAGCATTCTCTGTAGTAACTCAGAACCCTCCCCATCTCTGGCAGCTGGAGATACATATGGATGTGGGGCCAATATTTATTCATGCAGGGAACTTCCTGTCACTACTATTTGTAACAACCTTTCCAATAATCCAGCACTTTGCGACACAGCTGAATAGGCCACAAGTTTGCTATACAAGTAACAGCAACTTTGACCTCAGAAGGCCCTAGGCAAAGCATGGTTCTCATGTTGAGCAAAGATTCACAGTAATAAAAGCAGCTGCTTGCGGAACTGCTCGGAACACTGAGGATGAATAGAAAAGAGTGACCTTGGAAGCTGCAGTCAAAGATGAGCAAACCAGGGGAAACCCAGTATTGGGAGCCCTTTGAACCACAAAGGGCATCAGTCACATTGGAACTGCTACTCAACTTTACGCCCTACACAAGCCATTTCAAGCAGCTTCAGGATGAATGGGGCTGTTTGGCATTTTGTCACCAATTTCCTTGTGTCATCATTTAATCCATCTGCCTGTCTAATCTCATGGTTTTCTATAGAGCTCAACACTCTGGTACCTAAGTGCTGATTTACCCTGTGTCACTAGAGAATAAAGGCACAGTCCTTTTTTTGAACAATGACAGAATGTCACAGGTATTTCAGTGGCATTTGCAGATTCATCCTACAATACCTACACTAGTGAGGCTCAAATTACAAAGGATGAATCTGCAAATGCCACTGAAATGCCTGTGCCATTCTGTTGTTGCTCAAAAAAAGGGCTGTGCCTTTATTCATTAGTTACACAGGTCAGTCATCGCCAGCACTTAGATACCAGAGTGTTGGGCTCTATAGAAAACCCTGAGATTAGATAGGTAGATGGATCAAGAAGTGACACAAGGAAACTGGTAACCAAGATTTGCTAAACAATCTCTACCATTCATTGAGTAAATTCCATAATGTATTCATACGACATTAGTTGGAATGACTGTGGATTATATGACTCAGAGATTCCTCCTAAAAAAACAGAGATTCAGCATGTCCATTTGAAGCTGACACCAGCCAGAGACTTCTGCAGCAGACACGGGACAAGGTGACTTTGCCATAGCAACATACTGAACAGCGTTTTTCCCCTTTGGACTGAAAGGACATCACTAAGTGTTTTCTAAAGCTTTTCTGTTCAGTTTTAATTCTTTGTACTATTAGGCCTGTAGTTGTGCCAAAATACATAGAAGTATCTAACCTTAAAGTTATTTATTTTGCCTCAGGAGGCAGAAACCACCCCCCAGAGATAGGGCTGCTTAATAAGTCCTAGAAATCTGAATAGTTTACTGCTAGGGTCATCATACCATTTGATTTAGACTCAACCCTCCACAGTGCTCAGGTGTATTTGGATCCAGGGTTTTGTTGTAACTCATCTCTGCTGGCAGCTAGGACTAGATCGTGCAAGCTGTCATTGTACCATAGTAGAAGCCAAGAATGTTGGGGTGAGGATTCTCCAGACCTATCTGGAAGACAGCAGGGGACATCTGAAGGTTTGTCATGTGGGGCAAAAGGAAAAGCCAATAGGACTGACTGCACAATAGCTTGTGAAAACAGAAAAGAGGTTGGGAAGCCTGAAGCTGTCAGAGAGGAAAAAAGGCTTGGGCTGGGATTGGTGCCTGGGGAAGACAGGCAGGCAGACATGAGGAACTGTCAGGTCACAAAACTCAGACGAAAGGCTAAATCACCATGCTGATCTGAGGAAAGGCAACTGGCAATTACAGTTGAAGAAGGATTCATCGGCTTTTGGCATCATCACAGCTGAGGGACATAATGAGTATGTGTTTAATTTAGTTATTCTAGACATAAACCATTGTACATTTTGAAGTACAACCCACAAACACCCTCGCAAGAAATAACCTACCCAGACCTACCCAATGTAAAACTGTTCTGTCCCATGCCATACAGATCTATTTCCTGGTCTTTGTGCTGCCTTCAGTTGTTAATTTGTGATACTGCTGGAGTTTTTGGGTAGTTTTACATGCACTCTGTTAGCTCAGGTAAAATGGCAAACTGGCTTATTTTGAAAAGATGCCCGACATCAGATTAACTGAGCCCCAACCCCCAGGGTTTTTCATCAGTCAGTCAATTAATCAAATAAAAGTAGTCTCTGCTTGTAATCCATGCAAATGCCTTCATAGAATGTGTTCTGAATTCCATCAGTCCCAAGACCAGGAGGTACAGAGACAAAGTGGAAACCAATTAGCTTAGGGAGAAACCATCTGATTAGAGCCATTGCTGTCAATGTTGGAAATTTCCAAGGCTCCTCCTCAAGTTAATTGGCCCCCTTTTCCTTCCCTCTGCAAATTTGTTTTGTAGGCATGCCTATATAAAACTAGTCTATGTAGAGTAAATGCTGGAGCCACAGACAGAATTTCAGCCCACACAGAACCACTAAAGCAGCTTTTTGGAGAGCTCTTTTGCTACCCCTGTGCATGCACATCTATCTACATCCCATCTGTGTGTGTTCAGGAGTTTTAAATGGCTTGATATGTCCCAGCCAATATTAAAAAGTGGGTTGTGATTGCCATTCCAGTGGTCAAAAGGGTAGGTCATTAACTGACTTGATCAGAGTAACTGAAAAGTTTCAACAGCATGGGCCTGCATCTGAAATATCTGCAGTTGGAAGTAATGTTTTATAGAAACTAATAGCACCAAGGGAAAATCAGTCTGTATTCGAAAGAGATTGGTAGATATTTATCAAACCTTAATCTGCTGCTACACTGCACCTTAACAAAATGGCTGGGGGTCTAGGAGAAAGTGATGCATGGCAAGAAACTGACAAAAGCAGCTGTTTTTACTGTGAAACTGGATGTCTTTTCTTAGCAACCTGTCAATGTGGTGCACGTAGCTCTGTGCCTGATGTGATTTTGTTTTCTGTGCATTAAAAGATGCAATACACGGAAAGCAGTTCTCTGCTGGAGGCAGCTGTTATTTTGAATTCCATTTGGCCAGGCTTGCACTCCTGCAACTGGCACTGCGGTGTGATCAAAACATACAGTGCATCTCACTCTAGCGATTGCACTGTAAATGCACACAGTGCGTTGTCCTCACCCAGCACTCCCTGTGAGCAATGCAGGGTCTGTGGATTGTTGCACTTATCCCACAGGTCCAAGCACTGCCTTTAGGAGTAGATCCAGGGTGTGTGATTTTCAAAATTGTTCAACATTTGTTTAACTCTGCTTCCATTAAAATCAATAGGCATCATGGTACAGGGCTAGCTGTGCCCCCCCTCTCAATTGCCCTTGGGTGGATTCCTGGGGCTCTCCCACTCACATACCAGGTCCACTGTGCAGCAACTGTGATTACTCAGTGGGGTCAACAGGGTACAAGACCTGTAAGTCTTCCTTTCTGGAGCTGTGAGTAGTGGTGGATGCAATGATGCAAACAAGTTTTTCTTAAAACCAAGTATTGTTTAATCTCCACAGTAGGAACAAAGCATAACCAGAGAAAAGGGGTTTAACTCAATCAAAGGTCTACACCCATATCTATATTACCCATGGTCCTAGGTTGGCCTGTCATAGCCCAGACACTGCAACCTCTGTAGCCTTGGTACACCGTAGCTCATAACCCTGTCTCCCCCACTTCAGGGATTGTACCTCTTTTTAAAACCAGCCAAAGTTCTTTGTTTTCTCTTGTGTTGCTTGAGCCTGGTTAAACCAGTTTGGGTGGCTCACCAGGGGCTCAGAGTTCAGGTGTTTGTGGTGCAGCTATTGACTTTTTGCCCACTTTCTACCTATGTGCAGTCAGCCTGTGATGAATTGATCCCTTATAGACCTACAGTAAACAACACCATAACAATCAGAATAACAGCACATATAATATTCATAAGTTGTTACAGCCAGTCCCCCACATCCTTCACAGGCATTTTACCATTGACTGCAATGGGAGCATAGTTAGGCTAACGCTCAACATTTTGAAAATCCCACCCATAATGTTCATGGTATCTTTACAACTATTCACATTTTTGGTTTCTTCTGTCCTTTCTTTGAATGGTCCTGTCCTGCACCAGGATCTGCTCATGTGACAAGAGGGACACATACCTTTACGTCTGCAAAAGCTCTGGTGAAGGGTCAGCGTTTCTCCTGGCACCCACTGACAGACACACGACCAGGGGACTTGGCCACCATGACAAGCACTGTCACTGCTCAAGGAGATTGGGAGATCATATTATTTTCTTATTAGTCAGCAATTTGTGGAACTGAACTGCTGTTTTTTTCTCCTCTTGTTGGATGTTTTGTTTTGTAGCTGCATTTTTGTTTCCCTCTCTCTTGCATTTCCCGCTAGGAATCTGAGGCAGACTCCCTCTTATCAGGGTTTGGTGGTAGGGCATTTTCCAGGCCCCTCCATGCAGTCCAGTGAGATTCCCCCACTTGACCCTAAATTCAATACCATTGGATTGTGTCAGGGGAACAAGGAATGTAGAATAAGTGCTGGGGCTCCTTGGTGGGCGGGTTCACTTGGGGCTTGTATGCGAAGGTGAGGAGGTGCAATTATAGCCAGGCTTTGCATCTGCACTAACAATCCTCCTCTGTTTTCTCTTTTACAGCTCTCAGCAGTTTGAGAGATGCTGCTGAGGGAGTGGACACATTGCCATGGCAACTCCCTCTAGAATATGTACATAGCTGGAGATGTCGTCTGAGTGTCTTCCAGCTAGCCATGATTTTGCCCATTATTGTTTTTTAAGTGACTCACCATGGGACAAAGCAAACAAAAAAATGTACATCTGTTAAAGACTTTTATTAAACTGTTCTCCTTGTCCCAGCCCCCCAAGAGCACCCCAGACACTCTCTGTTCTGCCTAGCTCCACCTACCCACTGTTCAGGGCAGGCCTGAGAGCATCTGAGGATAGTCTTGGCCCTGGCCCCTTCCACACAGTCTCCCTGTCCCCCAACAATATGTTGAAAGAACGGGCAACAGAGAGGCTGTGTGGAAAGGGCCAGGGCCAAGACCAGACAAGTGCTGCTTCAGATGCTTTCAGTCCTGCTCTGAACAGTGGGTACGTGGGAGTATGCAGCACTAAGAGTGCCTGGCTTGCTTAGGGATACATAGAGCCAGTAGGGGTGCGGCTCAATAGACAGCAAAACCAGAGCTCGGAGCTGTCAATGCTTTTACTGAAGGGGGATAGGAGGAATGAGGAAGTGCAATAGTTACCTACCCACTTACGAAATACCTAAAGAGGTTGTGGGGTTTGACCTGAAATAACTCCCTATAAAAGCGCTGCAGTCAGTCCTTAGATAAGGTTCTGAAATACAATGAAAGCTTTCAAAATATGAAACTTTGGCCAAACAGATTTACTTTCCTAGTCACCAGGCCAATGGGGGAAGCCTGCCTTAATTTCCAAACCAAACAGAAGAGTGCTTTTTAACTTTGGTAGTTATTTTAAAAGACTAGTTTGCACATATCTTTTGCCAGTTCCTGTTTACTGTCCTTGGCACCATTTTTTTTTTTCTGGTCTGCTGTTATGATTCCTTTCAAGTACAAAACACTGTCGCTGCCTGCTTGCTGATAAATGTCTGCATTAGAGGGTCACGCACATTTGTTAACATCTATAAAGAGCTTTTAATCAAGCGTTCTAGGAGAATAAGCTATTTCCTGAGCAATTAAAAAGGGAAAAGTGGTACTTTCCAGCTAGAACAGACATACAGCCGGACAATACTGCGAACGCTGTGTTCAGAAATATGAGTCAGTCCCTCTCCCCCCAAAATCACATTTTTAAAAATAATAATACATTTAGGGTTCTTTTTATTTACCTTCTGATTTTTAACCCTTTAAAGTGCTTTCAGGGTCACATTCCTCCATAACCATTAGGGCTAACAACTTTTTTTTTTTAACCAAAACCTGAGATTCTTATTCATTCCTGTGATTCTATGCAGGGCTTTGAGTACGCCACCAAATATTGTGATAATTGGCAACAGTTGCTAAACAGCCACTTTAATGCAAAGCTGTTTAGCGTTGCCAATCTAACAGGGGTCGGGGGGTGGAGGGGAGGCTGATTCCTCATTGGCAAGCTGGGCAAAGTCCTTGTGAAAGGGCATTACACCTTGTCTGTGTTTGTGGTGTTATACTGGTCCCTTCCCCACTCAGCACTGATTGTGAAGTACCCGTTTCGTCTGTACGTACAAATGTGCTGCAGTTAATTTTTGAGGAATGAGCCATTGGCATAACTTGCCCCAAAACTGTATAGGTGAAAGACCTAGGGTAGCCTGATTTTATGCAGGCTGTGTCTGCCAGTGTGAATGATGCACACGGATGCACTGGCAAATGACAGCGCACAATGCCCTCAGCCAGCAGACCTCATTAGTACAGCAGCTGCACATGCCTAATGCCCCCAACCGTTGTGCCACTCACACATCGCCCCTGAAGTTCCCCAGGACCTGCGCTGCCATGCAGTTGCTGCTCATCCAGGTGTGACGTGCGAGCTCAGATGACAACGTCTGTGTTTCCCCTCTTACCCCCCAAACCTCAACATTTTGCTCACTCATTCTAGCCATACCCCAGGCTCTGGTAACTGCAGGTCTCCTGATTCATTTTTGTATTTCAAAGAAACTGCCGTTGTGTTTTCAGTCTCCTGCCCGGAGTGATGATGCAGCCAGAAAGCCTGTGCTGGATTTAGGCCCAGCTTGCTGAGCACACAGAGCCTTGTGTGCAAGTGCTAGGCATTATTATTCCATTTATTAAGCAATCATCTTCCTTGACCACAAAGCACCAGGCTCTGGCCCCAAAATGTCAAATGTCACCATGGCTCTCCTGCTTTCCAGTCTGATGTTGTGTCATTTGAACTGATGTAAAAATTATTAGGCATGGGGCATGGACTGTATGTTTGTTCTGTGTTTGTACAGCACCTAGCACAATGGGGTATTGGTCCATAAGTCAGGCTCCCAGGGGCTATAATACTAAAACCAATTAATAATAATGATGTTTGCAAATATAACAAAAATTCATAGGTCACTCGGCCTACAATGTTTCATGTGATTCTTATCTAAAGAACCCTCTACAAAAGATGCCATGTTCTTTAAAGCATGTGCTAAAAAGTTAACAATCTGCAGATTGGAGATGAAAATGTCAAAAGGTTATGCCAGATATTTCTGCTGATTTGTTAGAAACAAAATTAAAGAAAATGTAGCTGAGTTGTAAATCCGGGCTTTCAGCTTCATGCTTTCCAAAATTGGGCATATGCCCCCCAGTTTTCTGGTGGCTTTGCCTCACAACTGAACTTAGCAAAAGGGGGGCTACATTTTTTCTCCCTTTATTTTGCCACTTGGCTGGTGGTTTTTTTTGCTCTGTTTGCTGCAGCAGAGATGGGGTAGGAGCGGAGCAGGACACGCTCTAGCATCAGTATAGGTGGCTCCTTGCAGCTGACTTGGCTCCTGCTGCAGGGGGAATTTAAGAGGAAGACAATCAGCATTGTAACAAAACCCGTCTTCCTTTCTTGCAGTCAGTAGCCAACCTCTGGCCTCTAGGAAAGGAATGAAATAAAATGGTGTCACTGCTATGGCATGCTTGCAAGCCGCTCCATCAGTACCCAATTTAATACCTAGCAGGGCGGTGGGGGGAGGATCTAGCCTATAGTTTGATTTGTTTTTTTCCTAATTTGTCAGTATATTTAGCTGAGCTTGAAGGCAGGACTGGCTGTGGGAATTTGAAGACCTCCAAAAAGATTCTTCTTTGCAGGCAGTTTTTCTCCTGCATCCTTCTTATTGGCCTAAACATAGGAATAGCTCATGAAGAGCCAAACAGTGTGCTCAGCCAGAAGCAGACCCTAGAGTCCCATAGGGAATTTAGGCCTGTCCTGTAAATCAGTTGGAGAGAGGACGCAGAGTGTAGAATTTGCACATCCAAAAAGCCAGCAGTGGCTGGAAGTTTCCACAGCTTGGGCTGATTCTCTTGGCAGGCTGAAGCACCTTAAAATTGACCATACCAAATCTGGTTTCTAGAGTGCACTTTTCCATAAGAACAGCCAGTACTACCTAAAACACCTTAGGGCAAAATCTGACAATGATCTCTCATTTTTTGCACAGAGAACATTTTATAGTTCTGTAATGTCAAAGCCCCAGCATTTCCTCAGACGGCAGAGTTGAAATGAGGAAGGAAGCTGTGTAAGACTGGGATTTCCCAGACTCCAGTAGTGTCTCATCCAAGGGTACTTCTGAAATAGCAGAAAGTTTGGAAATACGGACACCAGGAGGGCTGTTTGTTTCCCCTTTTTCTTAATACTGAATTACTGACGCTCATTGTAGCTTGGATTCCGGTTCTGTGACACATTTCTCCCACAAGATGGGCTTGTGAGACCTATGCTTTGCTCAGAGGACTCATTCAAAGCATTAAAGGGCATGAAGACTTGAAGGGAGACAAATGTGCACAAAGCGCCCTCCACAGGCAAATTAACAGGCTCTTGAAATAATTTTAAGTCCAGCTGCTTCTACAGTAAAGAATGGTGGCTGTCTTATTTGACTTTGGCCCCATTTGCACTATCAAAGTCTACTGGCAGGACTAAGGTCAGAATACAATTCTTTACTATGGATATAACATGGTGGTTCTGCCCACATTGGTCCTACATACTTACAAAATCATCCACACCCTGGTTCCATCTTGCAGTGTAAACAGAACCTAGCCACATTTTAAGTGTTCCCAAATCATACAGTCACCTTGAACAAAATCTAGTGTTTACACATGGTACTTATTGTGGTAGAAACCCAAGAAGTCTTCTAAAATAGTTTGCTCTTAGTTGTTTCCATCAACACTGCAAAATCAACTATGCTTGAGGATGTGCCTATAAATGCCACACTTTAAAACATGATTAGGTTCTATCTGTACTACATGATGGAAATGTATTTTAACCAGGTCACACAACACAGAGGAGGTATGAGGACAGGACTACGCTTTTGGTGCAGGAAGTGTCAGTGTTTATACCTTGCAATTGAAATAAATATTGTGATTGCTTGGATGTCATCCCTAAACTCTGCTGCTGAGTGGTTTCAGATTGGTCCATTTTCAAGAGATTATAACAGGGGTGTCCAATCTTTTAGATTTCCTGGGTCACATTGGAAAAAGACGAGTTGTTTTGGGCCACACATATAGCTAATGAGGAAAAAAAATGTGTGTGTGTGTGTGTGCGCGCGCGTGTGTATAAATTAAAAAAACTTTATTAATTCACAAATTTTTATTATAAATATAAAATACAATATAAAATTGAATATAAAATATAAAATACAATATAAAATCGTTTGTCGTTTACAAAGGTAGGTAGCAAGAAATATAATCAATTATCACTGGTTATATTTACTGCACAAATCGTCAGAAACATATGTCAAATCAACCGCTAAAAATTGCCGAATCAGCGTTCGCACTGTGGCATATTCATGATGCGCATAGACATCTATTTCGTGGTAAGAGTAGCAGAGTAACCAACCGCACGGGCGGCAATTTTAAATAAATAAAATTATTTGAGAATGATTTTATGAATCTCTGATTGCTAAAGAACGTGTTAAATCCAAAAATTCTTCGCTTATAAATCAGAAGCATGTTAAAATTGTATTTGTAGTCGCAATTTTATAAAGTTTGTAAGTTTATGATTTTTTGTTGGGCCGCATTCATAACGGATCTGGGCCGCGGGTTGGACACGCCTGGATTATAAGGTACTTGACTGAAGGAACTCCAAAAGCATGAAGGATATCCAAATGGCTGTGTGCACTAATGTATTTATTTACGTAAAAGCCTTGCTGTAGAACTCAGCATGGCAGAGTTGATGTTGCTACTTGCTGCTGATTATGGGAATTCCCTGTAGGATGTAGTCCTGCTTTTTCAAAGGGCGTGACACTGATAAGTTTAAGCACAGTTCTTTTGCTGATCCCTTTGGGAGTGCGCAGGAGGCAGCATGCGTGGCATCCTCCCTGCTATTAGCATTTGAGTAGCTAGTAGGTGTTAAAATCAGTCAATCCACCTAAAGTCATTTAACTGTTTCTGTTACTTTATAACTTTCTTGCTACTGTTAAAGACAACAGCTAAAATGTTTTTCTGGGCTTATCATAGTTTTTACATCACATGAAGGACTATTTTCCTGATACCCTCTCATCCATAGCAAAGACTCACATCTAGATCGTGATTAATAGATTTTAAACATGGTCACAATCGAAACTGGTTTAGAAAAAAGTTTATTGGCCTGTGTGGACAACAGCCAGCCATGTTTAAAAAAATGTTTGGTGTTGGCCATGTAGCTATTTTGGGTAAATAGTTCCCAAAATCACTAGCACTGGGGCTTACAATAGTGGGAGATGTAGCCAAAGGTTCCTTTGGCAGCCAGTGAACAGAGTAAAATGTCAGTATTAGGCCAGTAGGAGCCTTGTCCAGACTAGCACTATCACCAGCATAGACACAGCTGAAACAAGCTGCACAGGTTTTGCTGCAAACATAGAGTTGCCGATTTTGATTGGCCGTATTCCTGAAGATTTCATCACATGACATAATATTTAATTTTCTTTAATTCTGGAGACTCCAGGACAATTTGGCAACACTAAGCAACCATGTTTAATCTCTCTTTCTAAATGCTGTTTTACAGCCAATGAAAATGGGGCTTGTGGGACCAATTGACAGTGCTGTACTGATGCACAAATGCCATTTCTAGCTTGGATGCTTGCTGATGGATGACTAGTGCAACAACCTTTGACTGCTGTTAAACGAGGACGTGGTTATTTTTCTTTCCAAATTAACAAAAGTAGGTGACCAAAAATGAACACACAATTTTACTCACAGACAGTTATTGCAAATGCAGTCATGACAGCTGCATACATAAAGGACCAGACAGAGATTTGAGCAAGACTGTGGCTTGCCCTACAGGCCTCCACAAGGTAGGCCATTGGCATAAGAGCTGAGGCATGGCCAGAAAGAGGGGAATGGGCAGAACCTTGACTCTGCTCTTCTGCCCAACTTGCCAGCCAGCGCAGCTGAGCTGGCACAGCAGCCAAAATAACGTGCTGTTGGTATAGACCAGTAGCAAATTCTTCCACCCACTGGAGGTTGTCACAATTTTGTACCTGGTGTGTTCCTGAGACAGCTCAGCTATACGAAGTCTCCTCCTGGGGGCTGAGAATCAACTCTCAAATCTCGTCCTCAACAAACCAGTTTTACACACAACTGTAATAGCTACACAGGTACATTCTGTATGTGCCTTTCCCCTCCATATGTGTTTCTGAACATTCGGGCCTAAGTCGTAGAACACTTCCTGCAGCTGCGGTGATGAAACCTGATGTCACTTTTGTTGCTAGGCAGTGCTACCATATTGTAGTGGGGACCTATGGGGGGATGGGGAAGCGGGGAAAGAGGTGGAAAGTGGTTTTTTGTGTGTGTCCCATCTCAGTCTTTCAGCTCAAGTTATTTTTTAAAAAATTACCCTCAAAGCTTAGCAGGCTGCTGTGTGTTACCCTGTTTTGCATGTACAAGTTCAAGGTCATGTTTTCACATTTTGACAGGATTGAACTGCTGAAAATCCAGCCTCCACTAAGTGAGTACACTTCAGGCATTTCCTCTAGAAGCCTGAAGCAGTGACTTTAACTTTGGGAGCTGAAACAATGAGCCCATCTTCATCCTCCACCTTTGTGAGGCTTTTTTTAGAGCATCTTGGCATCGCCAGCACTTTTGCAATCCCCCGACACACCTGTCACACACCATGCAGCCATAAATGCAAATTCCTTCCTGCTTGCCACACATGCTCACCCCCCCACCTCCTTTGCAATGATTACATCTGCTCCCAGCAGCTGCCAAATGGGGAAAAGTCACATGCACAACAATAGTTAAAGCAGCTCAAAGAAGGGTTCTAGCAGTAGTTGCCATGTCATGCTGTAAAGGTTTTCTGTCCAGCTGTGTGGCATTGGCACCAAAGCCCACTGCTTCTTCAGTCTCCAGCCAGTTAAACGTGTTGGGTGGGCTCTGCGAAGGGACTTCGGCTGCAACGCTGAGCCTCACAGCACCTAATGTTTAGGCACCTAGAAACTCACTGGAATAACACTGCTGCAATCTACAGAGCCCCGCGAGGCTTCCTCTATCACGCATGGGGAGGGGCAAGCACCTTAAGAGTGCAAGCTCCACAGCCAGTGCAGGAGGCAGGGAGCCAGCTAAGCTAGCCAATGGGAAATGCCAATAAGAGGGGTTTGCCCTAAGCCCGGCCCTTCTCATGGAGATAGACACCTAAACCCAGGTCGCAGGGAGGTGCCTCTCTCTGCTTAGTGAGCCACCAATGGGAACCTGCTGCCTGGAGTCAGGCCCCTTAGTCACCTAAGGCATTGCTTGCAGGCGTGAGGTAGGTACCTGGCTGGTGCCACACAAAATGGCCAAATGGCCCAATGACTGTTCCACTATGGATAAATATTTAAATAGTTATTGGGCCAGAGACCAAGAGAGACTCTGTGGTCCAATGGTGAAGGCATCCCCCTGAGGTGAGAGACTCCTAGGTCCAGGCCCCCTGCTCCAATCACGCTTTCATTGTTTATCCACAATGGAATGGCTTCAACAGGACACTGAGGAAGGCCCACATCAGAATACCACAGAGCTCAGTGGTTAGAGCGCTCATCTGAGAGCTAGGAAAGCCCCTCTTCCAATTCTTTTGCCCCCTCTGGCAGAGAGGGGGAAACCAAACCTGGGTCTCTGAGATCCCAAGCTCTAACCACTAGGCTAAAAATTATAAGGTGGGTGGGCAGCACCACCACCTCTTCCTCCTCCACCTTCTCCAGCTGTGTTGTGAATGGGATCTGATCTGGCAGGCATGCTCAAAGGCCACCTTCCAGATCAGACCCCCCATGTGGCTGAGGTAGCCAAATGCCTCTCTTAACGGGTTCACGAATCACTCTGGGTGGGGCCTAGTTGGGAGATAGGCAGCTGGGCAGCTAGAAGGAGGCAGCAGTGCATATGCCCCAGAGTCTAAAGCTTAGGTGCCTAGGAAACTTTTATAGCAGAAAGTTAGGTGCTGAGTGTACATCTACAGTGTTAGGCTGCAGCCAGGCGGTGCCAGCACAGAGACTGTGCCGCTTAATTCTAGAGTTTAGGAGCCTAAATTGCTTTGTGGATTGTACCCTTCATTCATGCTTTCATAAATGTTGTCTTTGGTGCCCTTTGTATCATCAGAAAAGATGATCCATTTTACTTCTCTGTCATTTTGTACACGGTTCCTTCTCATTCACATCCTCTTTAAATTAAACCGTCAATCTTTTCCACTCTCTCCTCATACTGAAGACTTTCCATGCCGCTAATAATTTTTGTTACCCATCTCTGGACCCTTGCTAGGTCCTTTTTGAGATGATCAGAACCTTGTGTTCTGGGGCATGCCACGGATTTATAAATATTATTTTCATTTGTTGTTCTCTATCCCATTTTTGTACACTCCAACTGGACAGTCACTGCACATTGAGCAGCTGTGCTCATTCGGCTACCTACTGAGATGCTCAGGTCTGTTTTCTGAGTGGGAGCGAGGAAGTTGTAGGTGTCACTGCAAATAACTCAATGTAAAAAAATTGCCTTCAGTGAGCCTTGTGGTCACCCAGAGGATGTGACTATTTTTAAATTTTGAAGGCTAATTTTACAACAGCTCTATACGATGTTTATTTGAAATGCTGCTCACTAAGATCGCCTGCTAACAAACACCTTGCCATGAGGTGAAAGGACAAGTCTTACTTAATTGCGTCATACACACATTACAGAGGTGTTATTTTTTCTGTCTACAGAAATTTGGTAATTAGCAAAAGAAATAGAGAAAAGCAGATCAAAACGGAAAGCAATTCTTTAGGGGAAAAAATAAAGTACCAAAAAAATTATTCAATCCTTTTCTTCTTTAGACAAATCCAGCCCTGTATGTCTAGTTTCAAATGATGGTGTTCTACCGTTTTACTTCGGCAAATTCACACAGATATGACCAAAGTTCATATTCTTATGAGATGGCTTCTATTGTTTCAAGTGGTATTTGGACTACACCAGCAAACATTCAGTACAAACCAAATCTGTACTTGCAGAATCAGCTGGAACAAACTGTGACACTTTAAGAACATCCTGTCTGGAAAATGACTGAAATGAAAACTAACTCCTCTAAAAAACATACATAACCAGAGCAATTATGCTACAAGAAAAACGGAGACTATTGTAAGTGTCAGGCAGTGACCTGTCATTTGGAGTTTTCAAAACAGTAGCAGCTTGTGTGTGACGTCAGGTAAGAGAAAAATCCAATGCTAATCTTTTGCTTTACACATGTCAGCAAGCTACATAATTTAGTAGCTACTTCTAATAACTCAGTCGGCCAGGTACACTCCCATGTTGAGAACAAGTCTGAAGCATTACAAGAAAGGGGGGGTTTGCTTTTTTAAAACAAAATTTTTGTACCAGAAATTCCTATTGTGTCTATTGCGGATGACAGATATTTCTCTCCCAGCCAAACCTCTCTCATTGTAGGTACTTTGGTTATCAGATTAACAAGGCTTGGGAAGTATGTGTGGGACGGAGGTAAGGGGAATGCAATATCTTTTGTCATGCCATTAACAATGCTGAGTGTATATAAACATGCTACCACCTGTCCCATATGTAAAAAAATCTATAGAGCATGAATTGGAGTCCACAGCCATCTTAAATCTCATCAATGACTTTCCTCCTGGTAGACGTCATTCTCATATCGAGGGATAGCCACAGCCAATAAGCATGAATCAATTTACCAGTTCCCTGTACAAGGAAGTAATTGACTTCACTGAAAGCTTTCCAATAAAACAGTGTGGCCTGGCTTTGTCTACTACAAACCGGGCAAAGATCTGTTCCATTAAGCAGTGCCTGAAATACTGGAAAATCATACTATTCATAACACTACCTGACTTTCCATCTACCAAGGTGAAGACAGAAAAAAATCGCCACCATAAATATTAAAACATTCTCTATAGGACAAAGTGCAGTCAAAAATAGGATTTTCATTACTTCTGCAGTTTCAAGTCAGCCATTTGGTAAAAACAAGAAGTTCAGGCATGATGCTGTTGGTTGATATAATGCATTGGGAATAACTTTTCTCCAACCAGAGCTCAGAGATGTGGTGAAATATGTTCTGATGCAGGGACACAAGCTATAATGCTGTGTGAACACCTACAGCTGTCAAAGGCCACCTGTGAGTTAGACAAGCATAGAAGAACTTTTTGCATCCTGCACTCAAGATGTTCAAAGTGAGTTTTAAAACCGGGGGTTAAACATTGAACAAGCTCAGCCATGAGGCAGTGTGAACAGTTGTTTCTTTCTAGTCTATGTTTTGTGCAGCAAGGGTAATTATTGAAATTTCTAAAGAGCTGAAATTAATGTATTGTTTTAGTATTAGATCAATGGATCGTGTTGTACAATAGAATTAATAATTGCTACGTACAGCCAAGATTCCAGGTATTCTAGGACAGTTGAATTGTGGACTTGCCAAAAGAATTCTGAACAATTGTACTCCAGAAACTCAGTTTTCATTTTAAAATATAAAGTTCCTAGCTCTTGTGTGGGAAAAACCCTTCCATATATAAATAAAGTAAAAACCAATTATCCTTCTGACTAGAAAGATTGAAATAACACCCTTTGATAGGTTTGGCTGACAAAGGTGACTGTGTAGATTTAATAGACTTTTGTAAAGCATTTGAGTGCTGCATGACATTCTAGTTAAAAAATTAGCACTATACACTATCAATAAAGCCCATATTAAATGTATTAAAAACTGGCTAACTGACAGATCTCAAAAAGTAGTGTCAGTAGGGAATTGTCATACAAAGGCATTTCTAGCAGGGTTCTGCAGAGATCGGTCCTATGGCAGATGCTAGTCAACATTTTCATCAATGATCTGAAAGTAAATATAAAATCAATGCTAATAAAATGTGTGGATGACAAAGAGTCGGGGAATGGTAAATAAGGATGAGGGCAGGGCATTCCCATGAAGCAATCTAAGCTGTTTAGTAACCTAGGCCATTCGAACACAATGCATTTGAATACAGCCAAATGCAACGCTATACATCCAGAAACAAGGAATGCATCTTTATTCTTTGATAATACTCAAAAATTCTTGCTTTCACTACAAATATATCTAAGTGTTGTGTGTTAAGCAGAGTGATGATCCTGAGCTGCCGTTAGTAAGTTGGTGTGTACTATTCTTTTGGGAACACGGAATCTGAAAGTTCTGAGAGCATGCAGTGATCACAAGCTGGGCACTCTAGAGGGACACTTGAAGGACTCATAGAATGGTGAATGCCTACTGCTAACATGTAGACAGACAGCAAAACCTGTGGAGACCTGAAAGGCAGTGCTTGTGCTGCCAGAGGCTGCTGATGTTGGGAAACTGACCCACAACAGACACAGACAAGACTTCCTCATGCTAAGGGCAAGTGATACGGGTGTGAGGCACCTCCCTAGGTATCCCCGGGAAGCATCACAATTGCCCAGCATGTTAAAATCAGGAAGTGGAAACAGCCAAATTCTATTTAAAGTCAAATGATTTATGTATTTTTTCCTCAACTGAAAGTTTGAAGTACGGAGAGGCTAAACCTAACATTGTGATGGAGAAAGCTGTCCTGTTATATTCAGCATCTGTTCTGAGGAAAAAGTCTGATCTTGAAGACAGTGTTATCTAATGGTTGAGGAGTGGATTCAGTTTTGTTGCTGTGTCACACTATGAACTTGGGCAATTCTCATATTTTCCATCTATAAAGTAGGGCAGCACATTATTGGTTTACCGAAGAGATGAAAGGCTTGTAGTGAATGGCACTACAGAAATGTATAGAAATATTACAGGATAAAAATCAGGACTACAGTTCAAAGTAAGCATTTTGGTTAATAGTGGCAAAAAATTAGTTATGCCAAACCTAGGGAATCAATTTATTAGCAAATTTTCCTTCATGACCCCATTAAGCAAGAGGCAAATTATTGCAAAGTGTCCCATACTATCAAATATTTTGAATTATGCTTTCACAGCACTGAAAAAAGTAAGCTCTTGTATGACAATTAATGCAAACACCAAACAATTTCAAAAACCATTGTTTTATTTGGACAGAGTAAAATACACCATATAGCATTTTGTTTTCAAACCATAATCCAGGGCCATTAATATGTTGTTTTTTACCAAACATCCTGGCCAGAAGCACAGTCAAGGTGATTAGGGAAACTAGTTAATCTCTCTCTGCTAGAGCTACGAGGTGAGTATCAATCTCTGCTTCTGTAAGGATCCTAAAGGGGGAAAAAAGCATTCTGGAAATAGTTTTGTTTATTCTTCCCCTTAACCCACCATCTTCCATCTTTAATGTCCCCACAAATAAATGTAAATAGTACAGTTACACCTTTTGTCTGTTTAAAATAATTACAACACCAATGAATGAGCCATGCTGATTCTTTTGAAAAACTAGCAGGAAAGTCTAGGGTCCTGGAGAGCAATGGGGACAATAGTGAGACAGAACAGGAATATATGTTATTAGCAATATACTTGCAAAGCTGATGAGGTTAACTACCATGATGTACTGTGGTGCAGAAGAAATAAGAGTGGTCCATAATAATCAGAAGGACGATTACACCAAAGGAGATTGAAATTCTGTGGCCCTCTTTTCTGGGAAGGATGGCTAACCATCAGCTTATGGAAAGCCCTCCTCCCCTAGCCTACACAATACACCCACTGTCAGGGAATGCAAGGGCAGTGCCTTAGCAGAATGGCAGAGACGAAAGGGGAGTATGGGAATATATGTTATGTTAGGGAGGGAATCTTCTGTGCCACTTAACACTGGGCTAACCTGCTTTTAGCTTTCCTAAAAACATGTTAAATGCAAAAAGGCTGCATTATTTCATCTTTAATATTACATTAACAAGCACTGAAGTTAGGAAATCCCAAAAACTGATGTTATACCATGCCTGCACAACCCAAATGTTAAGAAACATACTGAAATTAAACTTAGCCAAGTAAACATGAACAGAAGACATATGCACAACACAGCCAGGTTAGTGCTGTACACAGCAGTACAGTGCTGTGTATTTGGTATTTCACCGTAAGGGTGCATTGATGGCAGTTTATTTTAAAAGGAAGAGAGAGAAAAAAACCCAGAGCTAATTGACCTAGGAAGCTTACGAATTCCATTGGCTTCACAAGTAAAGCCTACGCATTCCTTAAATTTACGTATATCCTAAAGGTTCCCAGCCCCACAGCAACTCTACTCAGCCGTCCTCAAATGAGTTTGTAAGAAACCTGAAATGGAACTATCTGGCCTGTAGCGTTTACAAGCTGTGCAGCCTTTGCCAATGGAATAGGATGTCCTTAACTGGGGTCTCTTTCAAGTAAGCCTGGAAAAAAGTTCCAAACAACACAGGTAGAGCTATTAACAAGTGTTCCTAATCTTTAACTTATTTTTTAAAATATATATTTCAGGTGGGGCTTGGCCATGTTTACAGAAAATTTATAAACCAAGTTCATTATTCTTGATTAGCTTTAGAAATTCATGACTGAAGGACCAAAACTATAACTTGGCTTCCAATGAAATAACAGGAAAGGCTTATATTAAAATTAAAAATATTTACAGCTGTTCAAAATAAAGATTAGCAAACAACTCTGACTAAAGAGCTCTACTTTACATGACAAATTAAGACAGATGGAATGGACATGAGAGAAACAAGGGGTGAGTGTGATTTAAGAGTCTTCGTTTGGGATTGTCAAACATTGGAGGTTTAAAAAAAGAGCTTACAGATAAACCAAAGTCACATCTTAGGTGAAGAAATATCTTTTAGCTCTTGTATGGAATGTTTGGGGTTTTGCAATTGTGAAGGATGTGGGAGCAGCCTGTTATATTTTACATGTTCCATCTGGTAGTTATTTCTGTTGCATACTATTATTACAAAGCATTTATACAAGCAGGGGTTAGAGTGCAGGCAAGAAGAAAGGGTAATAGCCCCAGACAGCCCCATTTGCGGATACTAACGGACAATGCAGAAAACCAACTTTATTGAAGTCTCACCCAGACACCCTTCCCAAAAGCTGGCCAAGCCAGTCTGACTAGGCTGAAGGAACAGGAATGACAAAGGGCTTAGTGGGTTTTATGAAGTGGGTAGATAGCGAATGAGGCACAAACTACTGGGAAGTTGAACCCCACAACCCAAGAGGGGGCGAGTTTGAGGTAAGCTACACCCTACCTAAATTTAGTTCCGATAAATTGTGTGTAGACCTTTTGTATTAAAAATCCTGTTATTTTGCTATGCTTCCTTCCTACTATTGACTTTAAGCAGTATTTGTTTTGAAAAAGCTATCTGCATCACTGTATTCACCAGTGGTCACAGCTCCCAAAGGGAAGACTTGCTGGCACAGAATCCAATTGGGCCTGCTGAATAACATGGTTGGTGCAAAGGGTGCTGTAGCTCAGGGAGTGGGAGAATCACAGTATTCCACCCCAGAACAGGTAAAGGCAAGAGACCCAAAAACTGGAGAGATACACTCAAACACCAAGGGGGGGGGGAAACGGTGCTGCTAACCCTGAATGGTTACAATGATTTTAAATGTTTTTAAACACTAATTTAATTTATATTTTAAGTTGCATGCACCCATAAATCTATTAGCTAGCTGGAGAAGTTATGATCCGCCACTTTTCAAGAATGAGCAAGAGTTATCTCAATGATATTTGCTCCAGAAGATTTACTTGAAGGCCTTCTCTATACTAAGAAAAAGTGTTTTAAAAAAACATGTTTTAATGAATGTGTTCAATATTCAGTATTTTCATTAATTACTTGGATAATGGAGTGGAGAGTAAGTTTATAAAATTTACAGATGACATTAGGCTGGGAGAGGTTGCTAGTACTTTGCTTTGCATTCTAATCCTGCCCTCCAATCTTGACAAATTGGATGAGACTTGGTCTAAACTGACAAGATAAAATTGAATAAAGAGAAGGGGAAAGTACTATGCTTAGGATGGGAAAAAAAAATCAAATGCACAAATACAAAATGGGGAATGACTGGCCAGGCAGTAGAACTGCACAAAAGGAACTGGGGATTATAGTGGATCACAAACTGAATATGAGATAACAATGTGATGCAGTTGTGAAAAAGGCTAAAATCATTCTGGTGTATCAACAGGAATGTCTTACATAAGACACAAAAGGTAAATGTCCTGCTCAATTAGGCACTGGTGACACCGTCGCTGGAGTATTGTGTTCAGTTCTGGGCACCACACTTTAAGAGAGATGTGGACAAATTGAGACAGTCCAGAGGAGAGCAACTAACATGATAAAAGGTTTAGAAAACATGAGCTTTGAGGAAACTTCAAAAGAACCGGGCACGTTTAGCCTTGAGAAAAGATGACTGAAGGGTTCTTGATAACAATCTTCAAATATTGTAAGAGCTGTTATAAAGAGGACTGTGATCAATTGTCCTCCATGTCCACTAAATACAGGCTTAATCTACAGCAAGGGAGATTTAGCTTAGATATTAGGAAACACTTTTTAACTATAACCACTGGACTAGACTTCCAAGGGAGGCTGTAGAATCGCCATCATTGTCCAGTCTGTTCTTAAAAGCCTCCAAACACGTGTCAGAGATGGTCTAGGCATATTTCATCCTGCCTCAGAAATGACAATGAGGGGTGGAGGGAAATGGACTAGATGGCCACTGGAGGTCCTTTCCAGTCCTACTCTTCTAGGATGCTATGTTTCTAAACACCATTTAGCACCTAGCATAAATAGGGTTTAACACATGTTGTTATCATGGTCAACAGTAAGAGAAGAGGATAGTAGACCATGGCTAGTCAGTAGCACTTAAGGACCACTTAATTAAAACATGATATATAATTTAAAAGAAAGTTTTCCTGCTTATTCAAGAGTCTCAAACTAGCACCACACTTTCCAACTGCAAAAAGTGATCTGAAAGGAACAGTCACCAAACTCTCATCCCCCTAAATTTTTAGAAAGTGGAAAAGTGATCTTATTTTCAATTTCCTTTAATTTCTATCTATTTTTTATCTAACCTTATGAATGGAGAGAATTAAAATCATCCATTCATAACCAGGAACACACACCAAGATCTAGCAAAATAATTTAACTTACCTGAATTTAGGTTTTTCCACTGTAACTACTCCAACTTCTAGTTCTGAAGGTTTGAAATCAATGGACAGAACAGTAGACAGGCAGGTTATTGCTGTCTAAAAGTAAAAAAGTCAGGATAAAAGAAATACTGAAGAAAGAGCACTCAAAACATTTATTTTTTCTGAATGATACTTGATGCTGTCAAGACCTATCCATCTTCCAATTTCTAGTTAAATCATTCACCCCCACCCCTCAATGCATTCCCACAGAAAATCATTTTCCAACATAAATTGCTCCTGTAGCAAAATTCAAATCTCTCTCCTCACCCTAGGCAAACAATCTACAAGGACTCCCTTAACAACCAATGTATCTTGCGTTTTCATGAAAACAAAAACACATTTGCCACCAGCGCAGGGGGAGGGGGAAGAAGAGGAAGAGCTAGACATCTTCATTACAAGTCCGTATTAGCCTGGTGGGTATGGGTGTTTTTTTTTGAGGACTTGGAATCGCCATATGCTTTTCATAAAGAGATACACAAGTCACTTATGCAGTTACCATTTTACGTAATTCTTTTTATAACATAGCCTTATTTTGGGGATTTAAAAATACTCTACTTAAACTTGACTATTACCTTTTCTGTTTTTACTAATTATCCAAGGTTTGTGTTAGAAGTTCTTTCTCAACCTCTCTTTCCATACTTAATCCTGCACTGAAGTCAGAATTGTAATGTTGAGGCTATCTTCCCATAATGATATAGGGAAAGAAAAGATATTTTGTAGGTGGCTGAATTGATTTTAATATTACAGATATTTAACTGTATTGATAATGGTGTGTTAGGGTGACTAGAGCCTTGGATTGGCATATTCTTAGTTATTTAGGCCTGGTCTACACTTATCTGGTGATTCGGCAGCAGTCAATGAGAGTTACGCAAGCTACACAGAATAGCTTGCATAACTTTCATCGACTGCTGTGCTTTCCTTCTGCGCGCTGTCTTCACTGCACTACACCGATGACTCAGCACTATGCCACTCGAGGGGTGGTTTTACTGCGTTGATTTCTGGATCAATTGAGCAGGTCTTCACTGACTGCTCAGTCAATCCAGATGGGTCGATCTGATGGTGGTGACTTTGCCCCTGTCAGTGTAGATGTATCCTTAAATTGAAAAAAATAGAAATGCTGATTTTGCAATAATTTATGAAGCACTAAACTGATATATTATAATAGAATTATGCCTTCAGTGCACAGTCGAGTAGAAGCCAGATTATGAATGAATTTCTTTTTAATCACACACACACACATACAGGACGATCATTTAAAGCCTTCCAACCTGCAAGACAATGAAAGGATTCTGGGAAATGCATGAAGATGCCATCAGGTTTCTTGGCTTTGCTCAGCAGAGTCACTTCTTACAGCTGACTCACAAATTTTAAAAGGGACATTTAATAGGGTCAACATACACCCAAAATACAGGTTTATGAAAATATTTTTACAAAACCTAAAGAGTTCAATAGAAATGTTCCTATGAATTGATTAGAACTGGAATTTATTTGCATTTAAACATTCCCTTCAAGCATTTGCTTCCAAAATATTGCAGTGCTGTGCACTAAAAATCAGAATATGAAACTGACTAGGAATAGACTCATTCTACTTCAGTTGCCCAATGTGAGGGAAATACAAGATGCCAGCAAACAATGGCAAAAGAATAAATTTGATTAAGACAATTATTTTTAATGGGCTATTCAAAGGAATCTGAGGGAATTATGTATTCCTCTCACACTGAACTTCAATAAGATTTGAGTGCCTAAGGGCTAGTCTACATTGACAGCTGTGCCACTGTAAGTTTTATCAGTACAGCTGTGCTGCTGTAAAAGCACTTGTTTAGCCGCATTATATCAAAGAGAGCTCTCCCGCCAACATCATAAAACCACCTAAACGAGCAGCAGTACCTATGTCAGCAGGAGAGCCTCTCCTGCTAACACAACACTGTCCACACAAGCCCGTATGCCGGCAAAACTTACGTCACCCAGGGGTGTATTCTTTCACATCTCTGAGTGACAGAAGCTTGGCCAGCCTAAGTGGTAGTGTAGATGAGGCCACACTTTCTTAAGGCTCTTTTGAAAACCCCCATCATCTTCAGCGCTAATTGTTTCGGATGTTAAAATGTTGAATGTTTATCATCCCTTTAAGGCTGTAATTTATATCTGAATATAAGCAACGAATGAACATGTTTAAATGTTAAACAAAGCTTTCTAAAAGGGTGACTTTTCACAGTATTGCAGACTAAGAAAAAACTAAATTTAATTAAAAACCTCTCAATTTCATTTCTAAGGTTACATCTGTATTTAAATAAGACCTCTCCTGTTTAATCCTGTTTTATTTTAAAGTTATGTCGTCATTGCAGCATTCGGTGTATCACAAGAACAGCATTATAACTTAAGAACAAGATCAGGCAGGAGAAATAAATGGGCCATGAAAAGGACTATTTAAACTAAAATCTCCTATGTTTAGCTGAAACAGTATGGAAAATGATGAAATACAAGTTAGAGTGTTGACCTATTTTATAAGTAGGTTGCATTTTAAGACTGTGCCTTGAACAATAATTTCCATAACAGCTGGCGTTATACCTACTGCATGTACACATATGCAATAACTGTCATGCTATTGCTGAATGGAGTATCACAGGAGTCAGAGAGTGCATTTCTATACCCAGCCACTCTCTGCAGTGGTAGTGCCAGGATCATGGTGATTTTCTGGCCCTTCATCATTCAACCAGTGGAAAAGCAGGATAAATAGTATCCACATACTAGAGATCAGAGTGCAGTGGGACTGATGCTCAGTGGGGAAATACTAGCTTCCATAACTTATTTTTAGGAGCTACTTATTTTGTGATCAGTTTCAGAGGGGAAAAAAATTTACAACTGAAAAAACACCCACACCCACCCCTGATTTATAGAATGTCATTTTAAAGTGTGCCCTAAAATGGGGAGTAAACTCACCACTTCCCTCGTGGCAAACGGCACTATAATCTCTGGAAGAACTGCACTTTTAGTACTCTGCCCCTCTAACAGGTCAAATACTGAGAATCAGGAAGTCAGTATCTTCCTATCCAGGCTTCTATTGGTAGCCCTATGGGTGTGCATGTGTTTTAGAGGGGATGCATTCTTGCCCAAGATGATTCTAGTGCTACCACTGCTGCAAAAGGCACATCCACACACCACACCACCAGCTGCCAGCACTGGTGTCACAGTAACCACCAAGAATACAGTAACTTTCCTATTTTAAAGTGCTTTCCGGCATGAAGGTTAGTTTAAAGGCTTTTAAAACCATCTGCAGTGGCTTGCTCCTCAGAGAGCAAATTCAAGACGACAACTACAAACTGAAGTGGCACTATTTTCTGACTTGCACAAGGCAGGGAGAGTCCTGAGCAACTCACACACTTAAAATGGCAATGGTGACTCTGCAGTAACAGGCCAGGGGCCCTGAAACTTCATAACCAAGTAAATCACTTTAGTTCAGTTTATGCCAATGTAAGAGTCCTGTTTTTAAAAGGAACACAGACTGTCTATACTCAGAAGACCTTGAAGGGTGGAACAAAACTAGATTTCATTGCTTTTGTCAGTTTACCAGGCAAGACAATATTACATCCCAAAATCTAAACAATGACAACAGTAAGAAAATCCTTAAGGTGAAGTCCACTACATGTAGATATGGTCCAGCAACTGGTGGCAATCCATCTAATAGAACAGTCTAACGTGGCTTTCGTTTTTTACAAGGAATTTTCAAGACACAGACTAAAGTGTCCCACCAGTGCAATTACCCCACTTGGATAGATGAAAAACCTTACGAAATGTTATGATAAAATGCATAGCACAAGTACAAACAACAGTTTGGTTAGCTCTATTTAAGCACTTTCAAAATTAAGATTTTTTTTCCAGTGGAAATGCCTACTTACTATGGCAGTGACATTGGGCACCAAAACAAAAAAGACTTATTTTCATCATAACCCACTACACAAGTACTGCAGTTAGTGGAGCGCATTTGGCTCAGTTTGATTTTCCCCTATTGGCCTACCTCAACTGTCTGTTCAAATGTCCAGTCGTATTTCTTCTTCACTTTCTTTTCAAGAAAGCTGGTGGACTCTGTCTGTTTGACTCCTGCAGCTGTGGCCTTGAATCCACAGTAGTAACCTGCAGGATCACACTTGTATACCTGAGGGCCATGTTCTTCATCAATACCAATCAGTATCATGCCTTTTTAAAAAAAGGAAGACTTTTAAATATTTATTATTAGTATAATCAAAGTTTCATGCAATTGGGAAGTTTGACTTTCAGAGTGTAGAATGCTAGATACAAGTAATATTAAACATAGATGCTGAGTTGAGATTTACTAATACATATACATTCAGTACGCACTTTTAAAACAGTAAATTAAAACCAGTTTATCAAAAACAAACTCATGATTACATTCATGTCAAGCTGAAAGCTTCCACAACTTTGATGTAGTTCTATTAAAAGAGGTCATTAGATATCTCTACAAAGGGAAAAATGCCTTTTCCCATTCATTCTCCTGCAATTAAAAAAACGGATTTTTAATTAAGTTTTTGTTGAAACTTTTTCAAGACAGATAAAGCATGGAAAATGTCTGAGAAAATTATGAACATGAGAAAAAGTTACAACAGAAACTGTACCGAAACCTTAAATATGTAACTAGTAGGAACCACTGGTGCCTGTTATAATTACGAAAAATAATTAAACATTTCTAAAGTCAATCTTGAAACTATTACAGAAAATTAGGTATGTTGTGTGAAAAGTTGGCAGTGCACTGTTTCAACAAAAAAGTCACAGGACACAAGTCTCATTCTGGCTCTCTAATATTTTAAATGCTGTTACCGATTTGGCAACCTGGGACACACAAACCCTCTAATAAGAAAGGCCAAGTTGCAAAACTATTAAAAAAATATGAAACAAAGAATTCCTGAAGACTTCACGCATCACCTCTTTTCACCTATCATAACTGTGATTGCACAGACTCTTTTGAAGTTATTTTTATGAAGTTGTTATATGTAAGAAGGACGAAATTCTCCATTGTTTAGAAGGTCAGCACAAGCCCCATGCGTTAATAAATTCCATGTAATCCCTCACCATAGACCTTAAGTAGCACTTAACTGGTGTACAGGCCTTCTGGTGGACCTCAGCACAAGTTAATTTTACCCTAAATACATATCCAGCTCACACTGAACAGATCAATGTAATCAAGTATGAGTTTTACAGCATAAATTATACATAAATCAATTAGATAGCATCAAATTACATTTTACTCCCAAATAACTGCACTTTTAATTAGGAACATGTGAAGGAACATTGACATTAATACAAGGTGCCCTACATTTTAATAGTACCTTTCCTCCATGGGCCTTCGAGCTCTCTGAACGGATTAAGCACGCTAAACTAGAGCTGGCTGAAACTCATATTTTCAGTTAGCAAGAAGTTTGGGTTTTTAATTGGGGTTGTTTCACATTGGAATGAAACCAAATTTGCCAAAATTTCTCAGCAAACCGAAAAACTTCTTTCAAAAAACCAAAAGACTGTTTCCACAACAAAATATGCTTCACTGAGCTGCTGCTAGTGCTCCCAGTGTCTGCAGCTCTGGTGCAGCCGAGGAGTGGGCTGTCCCTGGCCCCAGGAAAGTCTGCATTTTGGGGCAACCCCAGAGCTGCAGACTCTTTAAGCCAGTCCTAGGTCCAAGCTCCTATCTCTATGGAAGAGAACTTAGAAGCACTGAGAGCCTCAGCATTAGCTGGGGCTCTCGAGGCTTTCAGGTTCCCTGCTGTGGAGCTGGAAGCTCAACTAGAAGTGAGACTCTCGGAGCTTTCCAGATCTTGGTTCCAAGCAGGCAGACTGGAAGCCCTCGCATGGTGAGGCTACCCTTAGAGCAAGGCTCTCAGGGCTTGTAGGCTCCCCATTCTGGTGCCCTCCCTGCTGCACAGCCAGGAGTCTAGAAGTCCCAGGAGCCCCAGCTAGGCTGGCGCTACTAGGCTCTTTGCTCTATGGAAGATAGTCAGTCAGATACTCCAGGGTCTCCAGCCCCAGGATAATCCTGAAGATGGGGATACTTTGAAGCTATGGACCCCAGAACGTCAGCAGCCCACTAGGACACCAGGCAGGTTTCCCAAAAGTTTAGTCAAACCTATAATGGGCTTGAAAAAACATTTTGCCCCCTTGAAACAGCATTTTCTGACTAAATTAGGTTTCCTCAGAAAGCATCAAACCAGCTCTACTCATAACATCACTTAGATTGGCACAGAGGTTAAATGGTTTGTCTGAGCTCATATGGTGAGTCAATGGCAGACTCAGCAACAAAATCCCACAGTGCTGACTCCAACACCCCCGTTCTAACTATCCGTGACCATTACTCTTAAATTATGCCCATGTCATTTTACATATCTAGAAAAATTATGTAGCATTTGTTTCCATACATTTTAAAAAAATCAGTATCTATTAGATTTATCAATGTTGTACACTTTATTATACTTACAGCAACCAAGAGGCCTCATTTCAGCATTTTGTGTGTAGACCTGAGAAATATCCGCAATCCTTTTACACAGCATGTCTACTGGGATATCATAGCCGTACTTGTATTTCCAGTTAGCAGCCTCGTAGCGGGCTCTCTGAACCTGAGACCTGCTGTCAGCTAATATAAAAGAAAAAATATTTACTTCCACTAAAGCAAGCATTACTTCTACTAAAAAAAAGTTTAGAGAAAGATCCTGAAAACACACCACCCTGTTTTGTTGGATGTGCTATTGATGGCACTAATATGGTCTCCGCCCTTGAAGATCCCGATATACTACATTTAAATAAATTCTTTCAGTTTGTAAATAGCAAGTCTTTTAAAACTCATCTCTACTTTTGGATTACAGGAGTTTGCAAACAAACATCAACATAAGACATAATGAAGCAGCAAAAGAAAAATATTTTAAAATTTTGGATATTAAAACAGGTGAATTAATTACCTGTCATTCCTGTCATTACACATCCAATAGTTTCGGTAATTCTGAATAAATGAGTCACTGTGCTGGAATCCAATAACTTGTCCTAATGGACAAAAATACTGAAATAATTTAAAAGAAACAACAGTCCTTTACCCACATATGAAAGTCCTTTACCCATATATGTTAATATCAGATCACTGAGGACGGGTTTACACTATAGACCTATGTCAGTATAACTGTCGCTCAGGGGTGAAAAACCCATAATCCTGAGCGACAGTTATACCGACCATAATCCCACCGTGCAAATAGTGCTACGTTGACAGGAAAGCTTCTCTTGTCGACATAATTACCACCTCCTGGAAAGGTGTATTAACTACACCAACAGAAGGGCTCTCGTGTCAGAGCATCTTCACTTAAGTGATGCAGCTGTATTGATGCAGTGTTTTAAGTGTAGACCTGCCCTCAGGCCAACAAGAGCCAGAAACCACAACATTACGGTGGAAAGGAGAAAAAAAGTTCCAGTAGCATACTGCATTTGCAAAGAGTTGCTGAACTTCCATAAGTTTCTAGTACATTGTTTCTGCAGAAATGCAGGAAGAATTTCTGCTGCTGTGTTCCAGTGAGCGAAACAGCAAAGGAAGATGACACAGCCCAATGCCCATAAAAGATTAGTCACTGAGGGGCATTGGAGCAAGAGAGAGTCCTCCTCCCCAAGGAGAATTTTGTGACTCTCTATACAAAGATTAAGGCCATGTCTACACTTGCACTTATATCAACAAAACTTTTGTTACTCAGGGGTATGAAAAAAAACACCCTCTCCCACCGACAAAGCTATGGCTGCTTGTTGAGCTGGTTTTATTAAGTTGGCATAATATAGCTATATGAGCACTCTTACAGTGGCACAGCTGTATCACTATAGCTGTGCTGCTATAAGCTTGTAAGTGTAGACATGTTCTTAAGGATCCCATGTATGTTTGCTGCTCTTCAAATTAGGAATTAATTTTTTTTCCATGTTGCTTGCTTCTCTTCCTCAGCAGCACTGCGTCACACCATCCAACATGCTGACAGATATTTACTGAAGTCCTGCTCTCTGTATCATTGATACAGTG
Organism: Mesoclemmys tuberculata; assembly: GCA_007922155.1. Lineage (NCBI taxonomy): Eukaryota > Metazoa > Chordata > Testudines > Chelidae > Mesoclemmys > Mesoclemmys tuberculata. Next base: position 66,639,578 of record ML675613.1, on the reverse strand, counting down.
CTTTACAGGTAAGGTTTCTATTACTAGCAAATGAAGGAGAACAGCAGGACTGGAAAAAATACACTAGTGAACAGTCCCAAACCTCAAAGACATTCTAAGGTGGTCCAACACTTCGCAACAATAAAAGTAAGTAGTGGGGAGTTGGGGTGCTGAGAAGATGATTGAGCAGCCAAGGGGAGACAAGTCAGGGCTGGCACAATGCCAAACAGGTATTGTTTAATTCACAGACACACAGCTAATAATTTCATTAAATCTACTAGTCACATTCCAGAAATGGCTTTTTGTTTGTTCTACTTACAGGTACTTTCTTCTGTGTTACAATTACTGCACAATCTTTCCCACGAACAGCTACTGATGTAAGGCCACCCTGGTTTATAGCCTTAAAAGCATATTCTAGAAAGATACATAAACAAATAATAAGAAATACTTGTACTATTGCCAACAACAACATATTTGGGGGCAGAGCCTACAAGCCCACCACACACACCCCACTGAGGTTTGAGCCTTATCTTTGCAATATCTTGTCCTAAAGAACAAAAATACTGAGTTTTACTCTCCTCTGTTCAATTAGAGTGCTGAACAGTATTAGACATGATTGTTCTCCCTGTTGAAATTTGAAACAAGAAATTCTGTGTCCCTGCCGAGAAAGCAGGCAAGCAACATTAAGGTTTAATTTAAAAGAAAAAGAAAAAAAAAAAAAAAAAAACCCAGGAAATACAGATTTAAGGTTGAAAGTTCAACCTTAACTTTTCCACTAAATGCTTATGCTTTAACATATGGTCTCAGCTTCAAGAAGTTATGTTAAATATAGCATATAAAACAGAATTCCTTATAAATCTTACATATAGCAAGCTACACTACAGTGCAAAGGATTCAGGCTTGGCTTGATTTTTAAGTTTCAACAAGACCTACAAAACAAGCCAATTTGAAGAAAAGCAGTTCAGTGATTGATTGAAATGGACCAATGTTAAAAAATTAGCTTTGAATCTATGTAAAAATTGAACAAAAAGTGTTCAGTTTGCAGAAAGTCATAACTCAAGTTACAATAAAATTAATTTATTCTAAGAATCAATAAGCAATTACATTATATACACCACACTGAATCAACTGAAATAATTTGTGACAAAGAGACCATATAGCAAGAAAATCAAAAGAGGCTCAGAAATAAAGGTTGCACTTTCAGCAGTACCTCAACATTTTCTGGCTTCTGGATCTTGACACTGCATTAATGGCTTTATTTCCCAAAAAGGAATTTTTTATACAAGAAAGAAACTGACAATTTAAGCTGTAAATTCACTTATCTAGAGTTATTTGGCTCCATCTCTTAAACACAGCTGCTGTTGACTATGGCCTCCTAAGCACCACAAGTAAGTTCCCCAAGATCTTTATTTGGTAACTTAAGTATTAAAAGATAAGAGTTTATGAATTCATATTTACATAATACCCTGATTAACAACCACTTAATTATTTGGTACTAGCTAAATTTATAACTAGTAAACAAAATTTATGCTAATGTTTTGATTAATCATTCATTATAAATTGCTCAACCTCATTTTCCAGGGAGACATCCCAAGAAAGTCTCTGTTGCAATTTAACTTGTCCCAATAAAGTAATTATACTGCAATAGGATTTCATGCTTATACAGATTCTTTCATCCATCAGTGGTACTGTGCATATGTATGTAAACTGTTGCCTTCTCCAAGTTCCCATGCATCATTTCAGCAGCAAGTTTCCGAGATTTTGGGAAGCAAAGGAAAGTTCTTTCTGAAGTCAGCTCTTCCATACAGTATATAATCATATACAATGTGTTACCCAGTTGTTTTCAACATCTGATTTAGCAAACTAATGTATCTTTTGAATAATTATATTAAGCAATTTGAATTTATAAAGGATTAAGGAGGTAGAAAAAGCCATACTGTCCAGTTTCTCTCTGTTAAATCTACATTCTAAATTTTAAAATTCTCTTATTTTCAAATCAGATTGTCCCAATTCAGTAACTATACTGCAAAAGTATTTTGTATTTGTTCAGTTATTCTCTAATCCAGCAGGATTCAGCATTTGACTAACTTGGGTACGGCAAGTGAGCAACAGAGCTTTGCCATGCCATGTTCAAATCCCAAGCTTTTGGGCCATTGGATGACATATGGCTAGGAATATTGCAGAAACATCACACACAACAACCACCCTTCAAGCCAGTGAAGGTGCTGTAACAGCTGAATCCTACGAATAGTGCTCCAGTTCTCTAACTGGAGAGATGGTGACTGTGGAAGGCTAAGAAAGTGAGGTGGGGAAGTAAAAACGTAAGAATTGCAGGAAACAATTGTGTACGTGGTATAGTAGAGGAAATCCTCTTGACTTTGAAAGGAATTCTAGAGACTGCCCAATCTCTCCCCAGTACCTAAGAAGTTTGCTAATAAGCATATGCACGTCTGAGAACTCTGTTAGAACAAAACATAACTGGAGAGTTTAGCATGAAACCAATCAGTGGTTTGTGTTTTTTCATTGGTATAGAAGCCAACACAAGTGTTTGTAACTAACAAAGATACATGGGCCATTCAAGTAATTGAAGAATCAACCTGAAAATTAGTGAATTAAAAATATTATTCCTGAGCAGCCAGTCACATTCCATTACTTTGGGACTAATTCCATTCCCTCAAGTACTTCAGGTGATCATCTAGCAAACCTGGAATCCTAAATTCTCACTATATTTTTATTACTTTATGGGAATTACAGACCAATCAGTCTATCTTCAATACCTGGAATGATATCGGAATAAATTATTAAACAATTTATATGCATCTGGAAAATAATAGGGTTTAAAGTAATAGCCAACATGGATTTGCCAAGAACAAATCATACCAAACCAACCTAAATTTCCTTCTTGGACAGGCTTATGAACCAAGTGGAAAAGCCAGAGATGTGGTTTTAGTAAGGTTTTTGACACGATCCCACATGACAGTCTCATAAACAAACTAGGGAAACGTGGTAAAGTTTAAATTATTATAATGTGTGGGTGCACAACTGGTTGAAAAACTGTACTCAAACAATAGTTATCAATGGTTTACTGTGAAACTGGGGGGACATATGTACTGGGATCCCACAGTCATTTGTGCGAGGTCCAGTCCTATTCAATATTTTCATTAATGACTTGGTTAATGGCATAGAGAGGATGCTCATAAAATTAACGGATGACCCCAAACTGGGAGGGATTGAAAGCACTTTGGAGGACAGGATTAGAATTCAAAATGACCTTGTCAATTTTGAGAATTGGTCTGAAATCAACAAGATGAAATCCAGTAAAGACAAGTGCAAATTATTACAGTTAGGAAGGAAAAAATCTAACATACAACTACAAAATGAGGAATAACTGGTTAGGCAGTAGTACTGCTGAAGAGGATCTAGGGTTCATAGCGGATCACAAATTGAGTATGACTCAACAGTATGATCCAGTTTTGAAAAAAGCTAATATTCTGGGCTGTATTAACAGAAGTGCTGCATGCAAGACAGAGAAGGTAATTCTCCTAATTTACTCAGCATCGATGAGGCCTCAGCTGGAATACAGCGTCCAGTTCTGGATGCCACACTTCAGGAAAGATGAAGACAAACTGGATCAAGTCCAGAGGCAAGCAACAAATACGATAAGATTTAGAAAACCTAACCTCTGAAAAAGGTTTAAAAATCTGGGCATGTTCTGTCTTGAGAAAAGACTACTTTGGGAGGACCTGAGAAAAGAGCTATTATAAAAAAGATGATGATCAATTATTCTCCATGTCTACTTCTTGTCCCACCTTCAATGATCAGCTTAATCTGCAGCAAGGTAGATTTAGGTTGGATATTAGGAAAAACTTTAAAACTAGAAGGATAGTTAACCAGTGGAACAGTCTTCCAAGGCAGGCTGTGGAATTCCCATAATTGGGGGTTTTTAAGAACAGGTTAGACAAACACCTGTCAGTGATGGTTTAGGTACATTTGGTCCTGCTCAGTGCAGAGGGGTGGGCTAGATTACCTCCTGAGGTCTTTTCCACCCCCATACAAATGATATGCAGCACAAAAAGTCCCCTCTATGCTAATAGCCAAACATTTAAACAGAAAATAGTTATACGGGTATGGCAGTGGCATTGTCAGGACATCAAAGAGCAAGAGTAAAAAATCAAATTGGAGATAAGACCAATTATTAAGCTACCAAGGGGATGTCCAAGAGACTGGTGAAAGACTGTTCCCTAATTAAGATGTGTTTTTGTACCATTCATAATCAGAGAGTTCATGGCTAAATTTAACATAAGAATGGCCATACTGGGTCAGACCAATGGTCCATCTAGCCCAGTATTCTGTCTTTCAACAGCAGCCAGTGCCAGATGCTTCGGAGAGAGACAGAATAGAACAGAGGAATTTGACCCATCCCATTTCTAACTTTACTTCTGGAGCGTTTAAAAAAATATAATTACTTTAAAAAAAAAATAAAAAAGCACTTGTGACCAAGCCAAAATGCATTCTCTAAAATATTCTTCAATATTAATCAAACTAAATGGATTTGTTCTAACAAATAGTTCCGTATCATGTGATAAAGCTGTGTTTCCTATTATTCTTATCCAGAAGACAGCCTAATTGAGTAATAAATATTTTAAGTGTTTACATACATATTTGTTTGTAAAAATGTATACGCTTACAGCACAAAACAAGTATTACATATAAGAAATAAAGACAAGTTTATCATATACTTGCTTTTAAGCATTAATCGTACCTTCCATATGCAGGAACCCTTATTACTATGTTTACACTCCCTCCATTATATTTGTGCTGTCTATGGCCCGGTCTACACTTACCTTGGTGATTCGGCGGCAGTTGACAGGAGATACGCAAGTGACGTAAATCACTTGCGTATCTCCCGTCGACTTTGCAGCGTCTCCTCCGCGCAGCATCCATACTACGCTGTGCCAAAGGGAACAGCGCTCCCTTCGACACAGCGCTCCTCCACTTATGGGGGTGGTTTTCCTGCGTCGCTTCCTGGATTGACTGAGTGCGTCTATACAGATCGCTTAGTCGATCCAGAGTAATCAATGTGACGGCGGCAAATTTCCCGCCGTCAGTGTAGACCCAGCCTAAATCTGAAATGCTACAGCTGCACCACTGTAATGCTTCAGTGAGGGAGATTTCCAAACCTCAGCCATTCTTTTTAGGTGACAAATCTAAGGAACTGTCCCAGATTGAGGTGTCATTAGAGGAAGTTTTGGAACAAATTGATAAATTAAACAATGAGTCACCAGGACCAGATGGTATTCATCTAAGAGTTCTGAAGGAACTCAAATGTGAAATTGCAGAACCAGCAATTGCGGTATGTAGCCTATCATTTAAATCAGCTTCTGTACCAGATGACTGGCAGATAGCTAATGTGATACCAATTTTTAAAAAAGGCTTCAGAAGCAATCCTGGCAATTATAGGCCAGTAAGCCTAACTTCAGTTCCAGGCAAACTGGTTGAATCTATAGTAAAAAGCAGAATTATCAGACACACAGATGAACACAATTTGTTGGGGAAGAGTCAAAATGACTTTTGTAAAGGGAAATGATGCCTCACCAATATACTAGAATTTATTGAGGGGGGTCAACAAGCATGGACAAGGGGGATCCAGTGGATATAGTATACTTATAGATTTTCAGAAAGCCATTGACAAGGTTCCTCACCAAAAGATCTTAAACAAAGTAAACTGTCATGGGATAAGAGGGAAGGTCCTATCCAGGACCAGTACCTGGTTAAAAGATAGAAAACAAAGGGTAGGAATAAATTACCACTTTTCAGAAGGGGGAGAGGTGAATAGTGGTGATCCCAGGGGTCTGCACTGGGACCAGTACTGTTCAACATATTCATAAATGACCTGGAAAAAGGTGTAAACAGTGAGGTGGCAAAATTTGCCAATGATACAAAACTACTCAAGACAGTTAAGTCCAAAGCAGACTGCAAAGAGTTACAAAAGGATCTCAGAAAACTAGGTGACTGGGCAACAAAATGGCAGATGAAATTCAATGTTGATAAATGCAAAGTAATGCTGTGACAGGGTGTACCCACCCAACACTAGAGATAAGGGAGTTGCCCCTGTCAGAGGAAGTCCCATCCCTTAGACCATGCTGGGCATGCTCCAATTGCTGCCTCAGTATAAAAGGGAGCAGCCCAGCTCATTTGGGGTTGATCACCAGGAAAGAAGGATGCTTGGTGAAGGCTCTAAGCAGGGAGCTGCTACTGCCCCTTGCTGAGGGAAGTGGAGGCCCTGGAGACCAACCACACACAGCGGACTACTCAGAGCCCGACATCCAGAGAGCTACTGGTGCTGGGGAACCTGAAGGGCCTGATGAGACCTGCAACACCAGCAGGCCACAGCACCAGCAGGCTCGGAGATGGAGCTAGTAGCATCTCCGACCCAAGATTGATCAGTGCACTGCGATTGGATCCCTGCTGATCAGGATGGGGACCACCCCTAAACTGGGCCCTGGAGAGGGATGTGGTGGAAAGGGGTGGGCCTGTGTCCCTGAATTCCCTGCAACTCCCCTTGCGGTGACAATAACCCTCTACCTGAGCTTCAGACTGCATAAGTGTGCCAACCCCTGCTATAGACTGCTCACTTGCCCTGACCCAAGGGCAGCCATTGATTCTGGGCGGTGGGCCATACTGTCTCTCACACACAGGCAATTGAACCTTCAAAAGGGTATGGGGGGTGCCTACCACCCGATAAATATGCACTGGAAAACAATCCCAGCTGTACGTATAAAATGATGGGGTCTACATTAGCTGTTACCACTTAAGAAAAAGATCTTGGAATCATTGTGAATAGTTCTCTGAAAACAGCCACTTCATATGCAGCGGCAGTCAAGAAAGCTAACAAATATCGGGAATCATTAGGAAAGAGAGAAGACAGAAAATATCATATTGCCTCTTAAATCCATGGTACACCCACATATAGAACACTGCATGCAGATCTGGTTGCCCAACCTCAAAAAAGATACATGGGAATTGGAAGATAGAGAAAGAGGCAACAAATTATTAGGGGCATGAAACAGCTTTCATATGAGGAGAGATTAATAAAACTGGGACATTTCAGTGGGAAAAGAGACAACTAAGGAGGTGGGGGGATATGATAGAGGTTTATAAAATCATGTATATAAAAACTGGTTTGGAGTGAGTGGTTACTGTGTTTGACTAACGTGTAAAGTTGTATTTTTCAGTTAATGTTTCTACGGCACATTTAACATGTACAGCACTATACAAGAACTAAACAACTGACATTCCTGGCCAAATTTTCAAAGTGACTTCTCTTTGTGCTGCTCAACTTTGTGTATTCAAAGATTTGTATGTGCATTTTCATGCCCTGTTACCTGTTCACACTAATACACATGTAAGTTCTATCATCCATGTAGGCCAAATGACAGCACATATTTGCATATTGAATGGCATGCAAACACAAAAGATAGGCTAAGGCCCCCTTGAAAATCTAGTCCTTTGCACCAAACAGTAGTTTCTTATAACATAGGTGGTACCCCTTAGCCAATTTTAATACATTTTAATTTGAATGCATACTTGTCCAAAGGCATTAAACTCTTGTTATATTAACATATAGAACAATTAGGCCTATTTGTACAAAAATAATTAATCTATAACACGAGTGACTTGTTTTCAAAATGTTTTCTGCAGGTATGCTCATGCTGGTGACTATGGACAGGCCTTCAAAATTTCAAAAAAGCTTTTTTACTATTTGATAATCCCCTTATTACTTGATTTGTACTAGAGCAGTGTTGAGAGGTCCCAAAATGTTTCTACACTGGTTTAACTAAATTTATTTAAAAACATTTCCAATTAAACTGGTGGAGTTCTCTCATGTGCACAACTTCTCTCCTTAACATTTGTCTCCTCAAACAAGGAAACGGTAGGTGCCCTGACACCAAGGTGATGGGCACAGCATGACAACCTGGACCAAGCCTTAGTCTTAATTCAGCCAGAGTTGAAGACAGAAGAGTGCCCCTCCCCCCGCAGATGCTTGAAGCGGGGCGTTTTACAATCCCGCCCCCCCACGGCGTGGAGAGAACTTTGCTGAGGTGGGGGTGGATTTTGCTGAGGGCCTAAGGAGGTTGACGGGGCGATTCAGCGGGGCTGGTTACGCCCCCCCCCGTAAGCCATGGGTCCGGGCCTCTAGCGGCTCCCGCCCCCCATGACGCTGCAGTCAGTGCGGCGCCGGGCGCTGCCCCTATGGCAGCCGCCCGCGAGAAGCAGCAGGGGCGGCGTCACCCCGAGCCGGGCAGCGTCAGACCCGAGCGCCCGAGGGCCGCCGGGCAACTGGCACCCACAGGCGCCCCCGAAGGCGGCGGAGGAGGGGCGGGCCGGGCCGCACCATGACGGGGCAGTTCGGCGGCTGCCGGGCCGGACACTCACCTACTTGGTAGAGGCGGCCCTCGGGGGAGAAGATAGTGATGTGGCGGTCGAAGCCGGCGCTGGAGCCTCGGGACATGATGGCGGCGGCGGCGGCGCAAGGAACCGGCCGGAGACAGAGCGAGCAAGGCCCGCTCCCACACCACCGGTCTGGGTCTAGGCTGGGAGGGGAGGGGTCTCGGAGGAGCCCGCTCAGGGAGTGCTTCCGGGACACGCAGACACGTGCTCCGCCGCGCAGGCGCAAACGGCGCACCGTCGATGCGCTCCCAGGGCTGGAGAGCCGCTAGCTCGCTTATAGTCACGGCCGGCAGCGAGAGCACGCGCCCGCTCCTTGGCGCATGCGCGTAATCCACGGCCTACGTCCTCTCCCACGCGCAGCTGCAAACCACGGCCTACGGCGCCGTCGCAGGAGCGTCAGGGCCTTTTGATATTGAGCATGCGCACGAATCGGGGGGGTCATCTTCAGTGTGCGGGGGTTTCTGCTGTCCCGTCGTCCCGAATTTGCCACCCGTCCGCATGAGGATGCTGGTGCGGAAGTGGCAAGAGTTAGAAGTTTAATTCGCCAGCGAGGTGTGGGCAGGCTGTCTGGGAAACAGGGCTAACAGCTGGGGCCCAAGGGCCCCCGTCAAGAATAGAATCAAGCTCTCCTCAGAGTCAAAAGAAAATCGCACCATTGCAACTTACCCCTGCCACTGTTGCATGTTGAACAAAAAGAGCGGCCACGCCGGTGTGCAGTTCCTATATCGCGGGAGTGCTGCGTGGCAGATCTTAACTTGCAGCTTTCACACCTTGGTTCACCTACTACCTTCCAAAAGGATTTGTGTGAAGCAGCTGGATAGAACATTAAACTCATGTACAACCAGTCATCCATGTAATGCAATTTGGGAAGCCCCAGGCTAAACCAAATTGGGAAGTTGGCTCAGCCCAGGGCAGAGAAGAATTTGGGAAGAGAAAGCTGCGTGACCCTGGATCTATTTCACTTCCACTGTGAACATACTCTTCTGGTTATAGGATTGGGTGGATATTTGCAAACAGACCATTTCTTCTCCCTGGTAGTAGTAGCCACAAATACGGCTACACTTACCTTAAAAATACACCCTTTAAAAAAGGGTGCTTCGCCACATACACCAATCATGTTTGATCTTGAAAGGATTTTTTAGGTGTATGCCCGGAGAATAAATCCATCAATGGTAATTAGGCAGGACGAGCAGGGATGCAAGACCATGTGAGTGTTCTTAGCTTCTGTTTGCCAAAAGCTGGGCGTGGACAATGGGATGGAACACTTAATTGCCTGTTCTCTTCATTTCCCCCTGAAGCACTTGGCATTGGCCACTGCTGGAGGACAGGATACTGGGTGAGATGGACCATTGGTCTGACCTAGTATGGCTATTCTTATGTGTTTTTAAAATATTTCCAGCCTTGGTTTCTGAAGCAGTAATACCTACTACCCCAAGCAATAAAAAATCATTAGACAAGCTCCTAAAAAGTCAGAAGATTGGTTTAGACAATCTTAAATTTTAAAAATAATGTATGCATTCTTTTTATTTGCGTTCTGTTTTTTTATTTGTAAGTTTGAGATTTTAGGGTTCACAGTTTCAAGCTTTACTCTATAATCTTGAGGGCTAGAAACTTTTTCAAAATAAAAGTTGAGATTCTTATATAAACCTGTGACTCCAGGATCTGGGGCTTTAAAAAAAGCCAATATTGCAAGACTCATGACAAAAATCACAAGAGACAAACTCACACTGAATTATCTGAGCACCTCACAAGAGTAAGCAAAAGGTCTTAGCCTGCCACCAGTGATTCTGCACTCGTGACTCTCTGCTCAGACTTTGGATGAAGTGGGCATCAAACTATATCACCTCCAATGGATTTTCTCCCCTCAAAGACAGATCTATTTGTCTGAGTGAGAAAGGGGAGAGGGAAATGGAATCAACATCCAACCAAGTATTTTGGATCAAACAGTCAATATCTCATTCAGACCCAGCATGGATCAAAAAAATAAAGAGCTACCCAACGCTAAAGGGCATTAGAGGGTGGATGACATACCCCATTCAGAGCACCTTTCCATCAGTTGCTTCAGCCCATGTAGCAAGTTACCAAACATTACACCATGCTTTTGTATCAAAAGAGCAGTCAAGAAATAACATTGGATATTTTTAGTCCAGTCCTCATCAGCTCTCTCGAAGTATTACAATCAGATTCTCTGCCACAGGAAATCAGAACTACATAGGAAGGCTATCAGCTCTGATTTTTTTAGTTAATATAGGGCACGCCTACACAGATTTGGGAGATGTAATTCCCATCTTGAGTACATTCACTCAAGCTAGCAACTAACAATAACCGGGTAGCCACAGTGGCACAGGCCAACAGCTCAGGCTAGCATGCCAAGTACAATGTCGCCTAGCCCCACTGGGTACATAGTCAGGGGACTAGCCTAAGCAGCCATCCTTACCCCACACTGCTACTTTTAGGTGCTAGCATGTCTGTCCACTCGTGCTGGGAATTACACTTCCCAGCTGCCATGTACGTAGGCATGCACTTAATGCTAATGAATGATAAGCTGATAGCCCTGAGCCTGAAAATCTATTAAAAGAAAGTAGAATCAGTTCAAGCTTCCTCAGTATTACCCTGCCAGCGTGCCTCAATCTGTTTGCAAGGGATTACCTCCACATATAATATAATGCAAATAAAGGTTATTTGGTGGCTGCAGCGCCATGTTACTGCATTGAAAAAATGATTCCAACCAATTATTATATTCATGTAACAGAATAAAATAAATTTACCTTTAATGATTGTATCAGTTTCACAAAGCTCATAAGAATGGCCACACTGGGTGTGTTTACACTGCAATAAAAGAGCCATGGCTGGTCCATGGCAATTGCTTTGGTTAGTAGGGCTATAAAACTGCAGTATAGAGATTTGGGCTCAGGCTGGAACCCAGGCTTTGGGATCCACTCTCCTTGTGTAACTGGTCCATCTAGCCCAGCTTCCTGTTTTCTGAGTGGCCAGTCCCAGTTACTTTAAAGGGAATGAACAGAAAAGGTCAGTTATTGAGAGATCCATCCCCTGACATCCAGTCCCAGTTTCTTTGCAGTCAGAGGCTTAGGGCACCTAGAGCATGGGGCTGCATCCCTGATTGTCATGGTTAATAGTCACTATTGGACCTATTCTGCATGAATTTATCTTTTTTGAACCCAGTTATACTTTTCATCTTCACAGCATCCCTGGCAACGAGTTCCACAGTTTGACTGTGTGTTGGGTGAAGAAGTACTTCTGTTTGTTTTAAACCTGCTGCCTATTAATTTAATTGTGTGACCGTTGGTTCTTGTGTTATGTGAAGGAGTAAATAACATTTCCTTGTCCACTTTTTCCACATATTCATGATTTCAGCTCTTAAGATGATGAGTCCCAGTCTTCTTATATGGAAGCTGTTCCATACTAGTAATCGTTGTTGCTCTTCTCTATACTTTTTCCAATTCTAATTTATCTTTTTTGAGATGGGATGACCAGAACTGTATGCAGAATTCAAGGTGTGTGCACACCATGGATTTATAGAGAGGTGTTATGATATTTTCTGTCTTATCTAACACTTTTCTAATGGTTCCAGACATTCTGTTAGCTTTTTTGACTGCTGCTGCACACAGAGCAGATGTTTGCTGAGAACTATCCACAATGATTCCACGATCTCTTTCTTGAGTGGTAACAGCTAATTTAGACCCCATCATTTTATATGTAGAGCTGGGATTATGTTTTCTAACGTGAATTATTTTGAACTTACCAACACTGAATTTCACCTGTCATTTTACTGCCCAGTCACCCAGTTTTGTGAGATCCATTTGTAACTCTTCACAGTCAGCTTAACTATCTTGAGTAATTTTTTATCACCTGCAAACTTGGCTAGCTCACTGTTGACCCCTTTTACCATATCATTTATGAACACTGAATAGTACAAACTACCGGGGGGCACTACTCCTCATTCTGAAAATTGACCATTTATTTCTACCCTTTGTTCCCTATATTTTAACCAGTTACTGACACAGGAGACTTTCCCTCTTATCCCATGACATCTTATTTTGCCTGAAAACCTTTAGTGAGGGTTACTACAGGGTAAAATAAACTCCGATCAGCTTAAGGACCAGTGCTAAATTTAACTGGTGGATGGGAAACATATGAAGTGGACCAGATTGCTCAATTTACTGGATCTAGGAGATGTGTCAATGTGCAGTAGAGTCACCATGTCAATTTTCATGCTGCTCTGGAAAGCATGATTTCATAAAGATTGTCATAAATATGTTTCTCAATCTCACTGCTTATGCAAAACATAAATAAAGGGGATAAAAGACACAACTTGAAATTCAAAGATGGAAAAATAAGGTTAATTTCCAAGTCAGCTGGTAAAGATAAGGGAAATATCCTGCAAAGATGCATGTAATGGGCCAAATTTATCCCTGCTGTTACACCACTGACTTTGATGGAGTTACAGCAAGTATGAATTTGGCAAACTGTGTTTACTGAACATTTAGTCAGCTGCAGGACTCTTATATGGCGTATTAATCCCATGACTGTGCATGATCACTGGATTCTGCCCAACAGCACCAGTGGCAAACAATTGTAGTTTCAGTTTGTAAAACTGCATTCTTTATTATTTCCGTTGAAGGCAAAGCCATTTTGTTGGCACTTCATAGGAATATCTTTCCACCAGCTTTTCATCATAGGGAATATGCCATGTGTCTCCTGTAGTCTGTACCACTGTGTCATAACTGGGAATAGGCTGTGGGTAAAGACAAGAAAAAAAATGTTATACTGACTTTGATCAAAGTAAACAAACAAAAAAACAAGGTTGTGATGACTAGCAAACATTTCCTCCTCTTTCTTAACAGTGGAAAGCTGTTAGATGATTCTGCAGAACAGCAAACACAAAAAGCAAGGCATGTCAAAGTATATAGATAGCTGGTCAGGCTGCAAGCAACACTGGTATTTCTGTTCATAAACCTTGCACCTAAACCATCTAGGACATGTATATAATTCACACTTAATATAAATATACAAAATGTTAACAGAATCCTATTATGTTTGTCTAACTACATTCTATTGAACTCAAGAAGCACTATCACAGGAATCCTTTTGTTGACTTCAAGATTTCTACTATTTACTCTATCTTTGTCACTGAACCATGACTCAGCTTCTCAATATTTTTTCTCTGCACAGAATCTTTCTGGTTTGTGTATCTTTAAATATTTGATCTTGATATGAAGACATCACGAGATGGAGAATCCACCTATTTTCTTAGTAGTGTATTCCAATGGTTAATCAACCCTAAATGTTTAAAACTGTGTGCCTTATTTCTCAGTTGAATTCTCCGATTTTAACTTCCAGCCATTGTTTCTTATTATGCTTTTCTCTGCTAGACTAAAAAGCCCTTTAGTATCTGGTATTTTCTCCCTGTGGAAGTACTTATATACTGTAATCAAGTAACCTCTCAATCTTCTTTTGATAAACTAAACAGATTAAGCTTTTTAATTCTCTCAATGTAAGGCATTTTCTCCAGCCCTTAAATTGGTTTTGTTACTCTTTACAGTTTAAAAATAATGTTGAGAAATTGATGAGCATGCAGTCGACACCATGATTGTATTCAGTATTCTAATATCGGCCACACCAAGGAAACAGCAAGTGACTTCCTCCAGCCAAAACTATGCGTACTATGCTCAGAAAGATGTCACTCATTTAGCTGTACACTGATTGCACACCTGACTAATACCATGTATCTGTTTATTGTACCAAACATTTATCTGTGAACCTGCCTGTTTAGAATAACACTACACTGAATACCTCTATTTGCCTGTGAATGCATCTTTAAATTAAATTGGAATTAAAAATACATTCTATTTGGGATTAAAAATATGTATTTGACAACAGAATTGAAGAGGAGAATTATCTATTTTCAGGCTTCTAACAGATGCAAGAAAATGCAGAATTTGGAACCAGGACATAGAGGGCTCTAATTTATGTCTACACTGCAGTCTAAGCCTATGCTTGAGCCCAAACTCATGCCTAAGCCCCTCTGCATCTACATTGCAATTGTGCTAACCTAGGGCTCAAGCCCTATTGCTGTGTAGTGTAAATGCAGCCCTGCTTGATTTGGGTCTCCGAGTTAGTCTCAAGTATCTCACAATTCCATGGGAATCTCCTTAGCCCTCTCTATCCCGATAATCTGCAATCCACGCTATTGAAAATGTAAAACACCCCCCCTTTGCGAATGGCAGCAGCTCATATCAGCATTATCCCATTCTCTTCTGATCACGATCTGCAAGCACACAATCAGAGAGCCACATTTCCAGGGCAAGGGGTGCTAGAGACTCTCAGATCTGGTTTATTTTATTATGGTTGACATGGGTCTGCGCACTGCAGTGTGGGTGCTAGAGCCCTAGGTTTGAGCATGGGCTAGAAAAGTTTTACCATAGGGCTAACACAATGTGACCCTCAAGTCCAGGGTTCCCTAACATGGGTCAGCTGATTCAAGTCCCACTAACCCTGCACTTACATTGCAGTGTAGACATACCATCAGGATAAAATTGTGCACCTATGATACATTGTACCCAAAAGGTCTGTTAAGGCAAACAAATAACAGTGCGTGCAAACAGCTGTTTATGTACTTGAAGAATCACTTTCTTATCTATTCATCAGTCCTCTTGCCTACAATGACAAATCACACATTTTGTGAGCAAAAGTGCTATTTGAGAGCCAAACTGGAGTTTTGAGCACACTGCCTCTTATGTGCTCATCTATACAAATCCTGCCTTAGGCCTCAATAGGATTTTTTTTATAGTTTTTTATTATTTGTGGCTCATATTTTATACATTTAATGAGTATGTTCTGTGTGTTCTCTGAAGAGAGCAGAGATCTTACGTGAAATGTTATTCTCCTTCCTGGCCTGTAGTTGGAAAGTATCATTTGATGTCCACGCTGCCACTTAAAGAACAGTTGTCGAGTAAAACTGTCGGGGAAACAAGCCTTGTGATCTCGCAGAAGGTCTCTAGTAAGAAACTTACAATGACTGCCTGAATGAAGAGTGGCATATAACAGGAAGGGGTCATCTTCTGATCTAAATACACCACAAGGAGAAAAGACAGATGTCACTCATGGGCACTACAAGGTTGCAGGAAATGAATCAAGAATTCAACTGAATTTTATGCATCATCATTAATGAAAATTCCCATCACCACTAAACTGTCTGTTAAAACAAGGAACTTTTCCTGTTTACTACAAAGCATCCAAATGTACTGAAGTGGATTAAAATTTAGCTTCCTACTAGAAAGAGCATTTTCCCCTCCCATTACAACATGACCATTAACAAAATAGCAACTTGCCATGTGACTTAACAATAAGCTGCTACACTGAATAGAAGCACTAAAATTCAAATTTTGTCCTCAGGAGCACCACATTCATGCACAAAACTGTACTGCATCCATCCAGATCAATGATTTCATGTGAGCATTTGACAAAGTGTCTCTAGTTTTATGCATACTACAGTGCAACTCTCTGATTCACAGACTTGTGGGTGGGTTTATTCCCCAGAAGCTCTAAGATTTTTTCATAGAATATACTCAACTTCATCTTTCATTAAATGAGGCAGATTTTGGAGGGGGACATTAATTTTTTTATTGATTTTTTTTCTCCCCCCGGGGAAAAGCCCCATGGTATAATCACAGCACTGCAATTCTACAGTACTTTCCATCCAAGGATCTCAAAATAGGTAAATTAGAAGAACTGTTGCACCTTTATTCTATATGGAGCCAGCAGGTGTGTCTACAGTTAACACTTCACATTACAAGATCCTCTTTTCAGTTGCTTATAACAGTGCCAAACTTTAAGCATTCAAGCTGAAATTTTCCATGCTGGGTTTCTGGGCAGGTTAGATTTTTATTTATTTATTTAATTTTAAATTTCAGAAAAATTGGTTCAGCTGCTTCTGAGAAGATTAAAGAAAAATACGCTGTTTTGCCCATGTCAAAAATTATTACAACCATTTTGCTGAGATGCTCTCTAGTACCTCCAAGCTGGAGCAGGGACTCGAATTTCAGCATGGGGATGGGGGAAGCATATTTGTGCCAAGGATGCACCTTTTGTTGTTCCCATGAAAAAGCACCCCCTTTGGCCAAGTTATGAGCCTTTGAAAAATCTTAGTTCACAAATGCTCAGTAGATACTTGTTAAGAGTTTAGCAGCTAAATTCTCTGTAGATTCCAGTTACACTGGCATGGTCCATCACAGGGCTGCAGAGGCTAAGCATGACTTTCCATGAAATTGCTCCTCCTGACTGCCAAGGGCTGCTGGGCACAGGAACTGGGAGCAGGGATACCATCTATCATATATTTTTAATGCTCCCTCAGCTGGCGCCCAGGTAGCATGCAAGAAGCAGCAGCTTGACGCAAATGCAGAGGAGATAAGAGCCAGACCTGAGGACGGGGTGAAGGGAGTGGCAGAGGCAGTAGATTGGGACATGGAGTCTAGGGAAAGACTGGGTTTGGCTTGGAGTCAGACTGGGGGGAGAGGGGATGAGGACTGAGATTGGATGTAGGGGAAGGGACTGGGACTGGCTAGGCAAGGAGACTGAGACAAGAAGTCAGGAACACAGGCTGAGACTCAGAGCCAGAGAAGGAGACTAGGACTGGGAAATAGGCTGGGACTCAAATGAGGATCCTGGAGGGGAAGATTGGGATTAGGAGCTGGTGACCAAACTGCAGCAGGAGAAAGCGGGTCTGTGACCACTAGAAACCCCTTTCTAGAACCTGGAGTAGAACTCAAGGCTCCCTATTCTCAACAACCCACTGCTGTCAAGAAATATTTGGAAAAGCGTGCATCTCATCCCCTTCTAATGCTGGTCTGCAGAGAGGATAACAATCTACTACTATCAGTTACTCTGTTAGCACAACTGGCAAAGGTCTCTCTATGGATCTAAAGGTTCCTACCTTGCTGATGATCAATATAGGTGCCAATATGGGTACATCTACAGCAATCAAACACCCACGGCTGGCCCAGCTGACTTGGACTTAGACTGAGGAGCTGTAAAATTGCTGTGCAGACCTTCAGGCTCAGGCTGGAATCTGAGCTCTGGGACCCCATGAGAGGTGAGGGCCCCAGAGCCTGGGCTACAACCTGAGCCTGAACATCTACACAGCAATTTTTAGCCTCATAGCCCAAGTCGAAGTCAGCTGACCTGGGCCAGCTGCGGGTCTTTTATTTCAGTGTAGATATATCCTGAAAGACTCCACATTATGAGAGTTCTGCATTTTAGCACAATTTTTAATCTGTTTCGTTTTCTCTGTCCATTCAGACTGCAAACTCCGTGGAACAAGGAATATGCTGGGGGGTTTTCTGCATGTACAGGGCTGAGTACTGTCAGTGCTTAACAATAAATAATAGTAAGTCATGAAGTCAGCTGGTTTAAATCAGTTAAAATAAAAATGAATCTAGTTTTGACCTCCATTAAGTTTAGTTAATCTTCTTCAATACTTACGTATTTTCAGCAAAAAAGAAGTCTGCTTTCTTCTGCACAGCAGCCACAATATGCCTTTTCCAGTTCTGAGATCCAGTCAGCATGTGTTTGCGGCCCAGCACAAGCAACCGCAGATTTTGCTGTGTCAGGTAGAAGACAACATCAAATAGCTGCAAAAAACAAAGCAAATGCACAGACTATTTTAGCTGTAAAAACAAGAATGACAGGAAATACATTTTCTTCTCTATGTCTCTAGTCAAGGGACTCCTATCATTTTCAGTAGTCTCCCACAAATCTTTCCCATGGTCAGCCATACGTAGGAAACTTTCATTTTTAAATATTAAAAAATTAACTAACCTGTTAACATGTGTCAATCAGCAAACATATACACAAAAAGAAAAATGTAGTTATTAACTGTTTTAAACTTTCACAACGTTCTTGTAATTAATACATGAGAATTGATGCAGAGCTCCCTGGACATCTCAACAGATAAAGAAACAAATGGAAGACTTGAAATCACCTTGGGATTCTCACACCGAGGGCTGGCAATGGTGCAAAAGTGAAGCCCTTGGTCTTAGTCAAGGAAATGAGGAAGGACTGACTGTTTAGTCTGTGCTGCTCCAGGAGCACCACCTGCTACCATGGTTGCATAAGTATTATTGATCAGTACTGCTCTATAAAAGGAAAAATAAGAGCTTAGTATGAAGGGGATGATGAAAGACTCATTCAGACAAGCCTCCCCACATGCATGAATCAATATTCTAGGGTGGCGAATGTTGCCACTATGCCAGATTCTCCACAGAGGGAGCTTACACCAGAGGTGTAAGTTAGAAAGGCACCTCTGCTATTTTAACTTGTGCTGAGCCCAGGTCACTGAGGATTGACTCCCTGTCACAACTGGCTCCCTGTGGCCTTCCCTCTCCATTGCACTCAGGCAGAGCTTGGACAGGGTGGAGAACCTGACCCACTAAGTACACTGAACGCATCTATGGGTTGGCTGCAATTAATAGCATTATCATATTGCCCCAAAAGGAGGAAAATTAATTCTTTATTGCTATTGCCTCCATCAACTGTCCATATTTTTTCTCTATCACCACTGACCTTCTATCTCCCACCCCTTTCCCTCCTTACTGCTTGTTTTTTCTCCCACCTTCTCCTCCTCTTTGTGACTATCTTCAAACAGGCTCCTTTGCCATAGGAACAAGACAAAGTTCACTTAGTAGCCACAGGACTGGGAAAGAGAGCCAAAAATATTGTATGGTTTGTCATCTGCTGGCTCTCCTAGCTGCTGCTACAGCACTGGAGCTATTGGGATGAAGGTTCTGTACACTGAGCCCTGGTCTAGACTACAAACTTATGTCGGTATAACTCTGTCAGTGTTCGCACCCCTGAGTGACGTGGTTATACCAACTTATCTCCCAATGTAGACAGCACTATGTCAATGGGAGGGCTTCCCCCATTAACACAGCTCAGGGAGGTACAGTATCACCAGCATAGGTAGCATCTTCACCCAGTGCCACAATAGCACAGCTACACCAGTGTACTACTGTAAGTGTAGACAAGCCCTGAATTTAAAGATGGGCCTAGAAGTTCTTGGTGCTAGAGCAGAGTACTGGAGTTTAATACTGGCAAACAGAGCTGGCTGCCATTTGCAGGAGATCATGGAAGACATCCAGCATTTATTTGTATGTATGGAGTGTCCTTTCCTCTGCTTAAAAGAAATAGCTCATAATATTGCCATGATTTTAGCCTATAAAATGACAAATAAAATAAGTGGTCTCAGAACTGAAGGGTCTAGAAACAAATCAAAATGTTTACAATAAAGGGATACTGTCAAATTAAATAGATTTTTAAATAACAAATTTCCTTATCTATGTTCCTAATAACACAATTAAGAGCTGAAATAATTTTAAAGTTCAATTATATTTTCTATTTATGTTGTTTACTTTTGGCATGTCTCAGCTGTACAAGCCTAATTGATTGGTCAGTTTCACTTTTTTACAATCACTTTCACTTTCAGGTTCTCAAGTGCTGGTCTGGTGCTGCAATGTTTGGGATGCAAAGCCTGAAGGAGAATATGTTTGGTTTTTTAAAATTGTTTCCACAGAAATTAAAATACTTAATGGAAATATTTTTTGTTGGTTTTCTAAAAGTTGATTGTCACAACAGGGAGGGCCAGATCTTAAACTGCTGTAAATCAATGTTACGCCAAGGTACTGATTTATACCACTTGAGACGTTTAAATTTTAGGCCTAAAGTTTAAAGGAAGACAGAACTCTTCTTTTTGCCATTTACATCATTTCCACTCAAATGCCTATTTATCATAATCCCACATAACTAACCAGTTCACACAGCCTTTTAATTATTCACTAAAACCTTTTTTTAAACAAGAATGAATTCTTCAGGGCAAGGTTATATTGCTTTAATAAAACATTGTATTCCAAGTATTCCCACACAGTAGAATTAACTGTACAAAGTGGCTTTCAGGAAACTAAGTCCATCTATGGGTAAAGTCTCACACAGTGGGCTGAGAACAGCAGAGAGATTTTTTGAGTAATCCTAGTCAGCAAATAGTGCTTCCTTTCTGTTTTTGATAGAGCTATGGTAGCAACTCTATAGTTGATGTAACTAGCTTGTTCTTAAAAGCGACCTGAAAAGGAAATGGCCTTGTGCTTTCTTTCTTTTTTTTAATGTACAAGGCAACTGAAAGCCTGGGGAGCTGGGAGGCGGGAAGGGTTGGATTTTTTTCCCCCCTGCGTGTTTTTTGCCTTAAGAATATCAAAGCTTATGGTAGGTCTACACACAAACCCACTACCCAAATAACTAAACTGGTTTTAATTAACATCTTCTGCTATTTTGTTGCAAAAGTGTATGTATGGACATTCTTATTTTAAAATACAAGTGTCTTATTTTGATTTAGCATAAATCAATTCCTTACTCACTCAAATTTAGGCCTGAACTACTGGTTTAAATAACAGTGTGATTTTAAACTGATTTAGTTATATCAGACTCTCTTATAACAGTTTAAACCTAGCTTATGTTGGTTTAGCTTGCATGCATAAATTTACAGAGTATTTAAAAGTAAATTTATTTTTATTCTGAAATCAGTGTCCACACACACAAAACTTGCACCAAAATAACAAAAGGTGCAAATGATAACCACTTTACTTATTTTGGTGCAAGTTTGTTTGTAGACCAACCCTCAGTCAATTAGAAACAGGTTTCAACTAAACTTAGGTAAACCACTGAAATGGAAATAAGAGTGTTTACACAGGTGTTTGCACCACTTTAATTTGTGTAGGCTGAATAAAGCAGTCTGAATAAAAATACCCCTCCTTATCCAGGATTTATGCTGCTTAGTATCAATGGGCTGTCATAATCCTATTTTCTCTACACGTTCAGTGTTCCTGGAAAAACAAGCCCAGACTTTTAATGAAAATACAATATTTAAAATTCTTCTCCATCAAACTCCTCTTACCCCAGTAAGGCTTGAGGTTGTTTCCAGCTAACAAGTTGTAGGTTGAAACTCGTTTAAATGGCTAACGGGCATTCCTGAGCCTCAAGGACAATGGCTAGTGTAAGCATCAGATGGCTCAGGAAGCCAGATGTCCTCTTAGTGATTCTAATTCCAATGAGAACAGCATATTTGCTTTTAGAATTTCTGTCTCACCTGCCACCTATCTGTAAGGACCCGCCCACCCACTTCTTCCTCCACCCTACCCCCGGCCCTGAGTGTAGCCCTAGGATCCTTGATTTAAGCAGAGTGA
This sequence comes from Mesoclemmys tuberculata, assembly GCA_007922155.1. Lineage (NCBI taxonomy): Eukaryota > Metazoa > Chordata > Testudines > Chelidae > Mesoclemmys > Mesoclemmys tuberculata. The sequence goes on along the minus strand of ML675613.1, from coordinate 66,617,901 downwards.
CTAAAGTATCTCTGCATGTACGTAACGACCATTATCACTGTTGTTCTCTCTGATGGGATAATGTCTGTATTTGTAAGTGAATAGATAAAAAATTTAAAACATACTATGTAATTGATAAGAAAGTGTATATAATTGACCACTATAAGTTGAAGCTGATTTATCAGACTTCCCAGTATCGTGAATAAACCTCTTCAGTATTCTCTGTGCTGCCTGATTCTTGGAGAAAGAATCCTTCATGCTTTACACTCCGCACTCTCCAAAATCCAAACACCCAACTTCCAGGCTCTCTTTATATATTATGAGGACCATAAGACCATTTTATAAATCCTTTGCAAATCACATTTAGCTTCTCCTCTTACCTGGAATTTCCCCTTTAAACTGACACATCTTGACTGACTGATGATAATCTATGTTTCTGACCCCAAAATGAAACTACAAAGGTGTTGGCATTTATCTGGTACTGGGGCAGCTATAGTTTTTGTCTCCCTGCTTAATAGTAACAGTAATACTTGGTATACGTTTTTATATCTCTCTGAAAAAAACTAACCAAATCCTGAGGTGTCTCTGTTTCCTCCACCTCTCTACCTCACACAAAGTCCTTACTCTGCCTTCACTGGGATTTTATGAGTAAAGATCAAAATATGACACAATATTTTGGGATTATGGTAAATTAATTTTTGATTCTATGGTCTTGTGTTATTTGTAGATTTGATGCTGTAGCGTCTAGTTGCTGTATAAAGTTTTAAATTATAAACGTGTACTACCTGCAAAGAGTGGAAAATCCCACCCTTCTGATGCTTATTGGATCTTCCTGTCTGAAGCATCAATAATTATGTGAAAGCTATACTGGAAAGGTATGCTGCTTTGCACTGTGCCCATAAAGCCATGTAAATTGGACCCTGACAGGTTAGGAGAGGGTTGACCGAAGAAAGGTGACCAGAAAAATTTCAGTCATAGACTTTTCATTGACAACTTCCAGCCACCAGATCCCCACAAAGTTCAAAACTAGGGGCTGACAGCAAGAGTGCCTCAACTGATTTCAGTAGTCACAATGCAACGCCAAAGAAGAGGCAGTCCTAAGACCAGTCTACATGCAGCCTCAGTGCAGCAGCGATCAGGGTAGCTACTTGGTGCTGCTTCTGTAGATAAAGGTGTTGGCATTTGCGCTGATAGGGTTTGCTCCTGCTCAAAGGGGTAAACCCTGATGAGCTCAATCAGTGCAAACCTTTTTTAAGACCATGTTTACACTTAGGGGTCAGCACAGGCCACAGATTGTTGAATTGGGGCAACACCCGAACACCCGAAGTCTTAAGGAAGCTAGATTCTGGCCACTAAGTCTTTATCTTTAAAAATCATATAAAACGTGACTGGATTGTAAATGCTAGTCATTTGGACTTTCTGCTCCCACAGAACAGAGCTCATATCTTAGTGGCACCAGTGATTCGCTACTTTAAAGTGGAAGTTACTTCCACTGAATAAGGGAAACAAATTTTAAGTGTTTGGGGAAACATTTTGGAGGTACAAATATTAAATTGTTTCAGTTTTGCAACGGAAAAACTAATAGTTGACTAAAATAAGAAAATTAAGTGGAATTACTGTAAGAGTGATTAAAAATCCTTCTTGCATAATAATGCCTCCCTCCACCTTCCATCAAAATTAACCTTTATTCATACCAACTGAACATGTTACCTGAACCTTAGAATAATGCATTTTTCCTTGTAGAATATTTTTTAAAACCATGATTTTTCCTGAACTCTCCTGTTCTTGGTGCTACTTGACTGGGTACTTTGTGTCTAATTTTAAACTTGGACATTTATTGTGGTGGTCTATACATAGTCACAGCACTTGTGCGGGGGGATTTCCTAACTGAGTATACTCCCACGCCTGACTGTTTCTCAAGAAAGGAAGACATGAGACACATCATCAAACAGTGTTTAGTCATAAAGAAAACAGACTAGAGCACAAATAACAAGGAAACAGCAGCAGAAGTCCCTTGGTCTAGAAGGCATTAATAAACCCTTTCTTGATCTGTCAAATAATTCCAAATTATCTAAAAGATGTTGAAGTTACTTAATTACTCTTCCATGTAACTGCATAATGCAAATGTGCTTCAAGTAATGAGACTCAATGCATCAGAATTTGTCTAAAGGCTTCCACACAACTTAAGTATGCAAATATCAGCTATGCAGCTGGATAATCTATTCAGCAGGAAGTCTTTCAAAGACAATTGAAAAAAATGCCACAAACAAACACATGCCACTTGAGAATTCTCAGAATCAACTCCTCTCCATCTACAACATTTCATATTAACTTGAGCCTGACAGCCTTACTGACCCCAGCGTGAACAAGGGCTTTTGACATGTTATTCGATCAACTCTAGGATTCTACCTTTACCAGTAAACAGAAATTGAGGCTTCAGAGAAAGGTGAAAGCACCCTGTAATTCAACCAATTGTGTGTTGCCCTGGAGAAAAAATATTTCCTGACATATACAGACAATTAATTCATTCCCTGAAAGTTGAGGATTGTTTCTCTACATCATTTTAGCCTGCATAATTATAAGTGTTACCCAGTCTTAACAAATCTTCCTAAATTACCTGTCTCAATGTATTTCTGTGTCAGTCCACATGGAGGATATGCTGTGTTAAGAGTTTCCTTATTTTTTAAAAAAATGTGCTGCCCATTAGTTTCATTGAGCATCCTTTGTTCTTTTATTGAAGAACATGGTAAGGAGGAGGAATCAGTTAGTGCTCATTCTACCCTACATTATTTTGAGGAGACCTATGAAATAATGATCATCCTTCCCCTAGTTTAATGGAATCTCTTGTTGGTCTTGAGGTGGCTGGCTTCTGATGGCAAAACAATGATTGCTGGCAATTTGCACCATGCTTCTTAGTCAGATTGCTTGCCTTTTACCGAACATCTGCAATCTCTGTTTATTATTCTTGAAGGGAATTGATTAAAATTAATAAAACAATGATAGTTTACACACATATATTCCACCATTTATCTGAGGATCTCAGAGCCTATTACAAATGTTAAATAATAAAGTCACAACATCCCTGAGAAATAGGTATTATAATCTCCATTTTGCTGATGATGAAAATGAGGCAAGAAGAGGTTAAAGGGACTTGTTCACACATAAAGTCACTGGTAGCGCAAAGAAGAGCTCATCAGTTCTAAATCACTGCTCCCTCATCACAGTCATGCACTGTCACCAGATGAACACAGTTCTTAAGGAACAAGGACACTGCTGTTTTATCAATATTGTAATTAAATTCTTACTTTCTATCTCCTTTTATATATTCAAATGGAACGTTATTCCTTTCCAAGTGCACTGGGAAAACATTTTCACTGAGCTATTTATGAAGATTTCTGGATTTTATCTCTGAGAGCATCCTGCTAATTCAGAGCCTATCATGTTAATAGTTTCTTCTTCATATGCATTCATTTTCATTTATGAAAATTACATTTAAATTTGTCACTGCCCAATCCCTTCATTTAATTAGAGCCTTCTTGAGTTCCTTAACCTTAGAATTTTCTAACAATTTAGAGTTCAAAATATTTTGCTAAATTAGATTCAGGTGAGCCCTGTGCCTGCCTGGAATCTGCCTGCACAGAGGTCACTGTAGAATCTGGGTCCAACAGTTCACTTAGTCTTCCAAAAGGTAAACAAATATATCAAGGCTGCTTCCAATTCTGATCTCTGACCACTATCAAGTTCTTTCTCTAGGAGGAGGATTACACAGATGCATTTATTCAATGTGCACTGTTCCAGGTAACATACCAGGGTACAGAGTTAGAGCTATTGAAAACGAGTGGAAAACAGCACACTGAATTCTGGCTGAGTGCCTGTGGCCACTGCTTCCCTCTAGCGGCTGACTCCCAATGACAACAACAGCATACTATTATCCACAAGTAAAATAGCTCTCCTGTAGTTCAAATGGTAGAAGCCTCTGCTTTTGGTAGAGAGGTCCTAGATTCTGACATCCACAGTACCTGCAGTGATGCAGCCAAAAAAATGCCATGATTTATAAACCCGTATAAAACATTTTTTTCTAAACCAGATTTCTTCAAACTTCTCAAAGGCACTTACCCTCTTTGAGGACAAAGTCCATGAGAAGTTGACAAATAAAAAAAGGGGGCACTGAGTTTTCTGAGCATAAATAATACATCTGAAAAAAGTTGTAACTTGTAATTTAACCTTAAAAAATTATAAAAATTTTATTGCAATATTTTTAAAAGTCACTTTTCAATTGAGAACAAGTATGAACAATTTGAGGCCACAGGGTATTTTTTGTACATTATAAGCGCCTGAAAATAAGGGCTTAGATGAGGAGTGTTTTCACAACTCTGCACACTTTAACAAAGGATCAAATGTAACAGTGAAGTCAATGGGAGCAGAGTGCACTCAGCACATTTAAGGATGAGAGTCTAATTCATTAAACCTCACAACACTCTCATGGAGTAAGTATATAATCACCTTCCCAATTTACAGAGGTCTGTAATGAGACACAGAGAGGCTGGATGACTCACACCATGAGTATTAGCAGAACAGGTGACAGAATCCCTAAATCCTGATTTTCAGTCATCTGCTCTAATTACTACATCACACACTGTACACTATGTCAGATTTTTAAAGGTCAGGCCCTTCATATGAAAACCTGCCTCCTCTGGATCTTACTGGGAACATGTGCCAGGTAGGAATTCCCTAAATACTTCTCCAGGAAAGCATGATGTGTAATGACTCAGCCAAAGGTGACTCAGCTGTTTGATAGGTATAGCTCAAAGAAATTAACCACCATAAAGGGAAGTCAGCTTTGTTGTTAATAATTCATATTAAATGGCTTTTAAACATTCTCCACCCTTTGCAGTTCTTGAAGAACTCCATAGTCACTGCCCCAACACATCATATAGCACCACAGGCCATTCTTACCCCTACTACTCCACCAAAGGGGACAGTGAGGAAAACCACAGTTTTACATACTGACCTGAAAGAACCACAGTTGGTGTATGTGTAGCCACAACATTTGTTTCCTCATGTGGTCAAATATTTACTTCCTTTCTAATTTTATAATTTTCACCCCATTATGTTAAAAATGTGTATAACATTGCCTGTGAGGTTTTGCACGCTGATCTTCCACACTGTTTTCCCAGCCCCCCACAATGAAGTTCAATTTTTGAAGAATCAAATTATCTTTATTAGGTCACAACAAATATTGCAGAATGCATAGCAGTAGTCAAAACAAAATGCATACCAAGCACCACAGAATACACAGCTTTAGGAAAACAACCAGCCCTGTTTATAAATGTACAGGAAGCACATACAGTTTTTAGTGGTACCCAAAGCTCCAACCCCAAGAACCCTCCAGCACAAAATGCTACTGTGGCTGACAGTAAAGTGCTCTTTCAAAAGCCACCCTCAACTGCATAGCTCCACGTAGGGCTCTTGTAACGTCCCTTGTGTCTGGCTGGTCAAACTTAGCAGACAGCCATTCCACCTCCATCCTGGCATCAGCTTTATCCCTTTTGCCTCACAGATGTTATTCAAGACAACTATTATTATACAGCTATACCCACGGAAATATTTTTCCCACTGAGATCCAATCTAGTGAGTAAACCATGCCAGTGTCCCTTCAATTGCTCAAAAACCACATCCAACTTTCATTCTGTACCTGCAGAGCCAGTTGCTCAATTTTTTCTTGGTGCTGTAAAGGTGTACAGCTTCATGAGCCAGGAAGGAAAGAGTAGACAGGCATTTCAATATCACCAATGGTAATTCACTGGTCGTGAAAGAAAATCTCTGCTTTCAGCTTACTTAACAGTCCTGTGTCCTTCAAGATACGAGCATCGTCCACCTTCCCTGATTAGCCCCACTCATATCAGTGAAGCAACCCCAGAGATCCACCAACACTTGCATGACCATAGAATAGTAGCCCTTTCTGTTGATGTACTCTGTGGCAAGGTGGGCTCATGCCAAAATAAAGATATGCATGCTGTCTATCATCTATTGCATTTCTGGAACCCCACTGTGGCAAATAAGACGGTTACTAACCTTCTGTAACTGTTGTTCTTCAAGATGTGTTGCTCATGTCCATTCCATGCTAGGTGTGTGTGCGCATGCACGAGTGTTGGAGAACTTTTCCCCCAGTGGTATCCATAAAGGCCAGCTCTGGCACCCTCTTCAGTGGTGCTCGAATGCGCCAGTATACAGGGTGCCACTGGCCCCCCTCAGGTCCTTCTTACCGCCTGTGTGGATTCAATTCCCACAAGGGATACATTTTCTTCACTTTTTAGCATTATTTGTTTTTGTTTAGTTCATTTACAATGACTAGAGGGGGTTCAATAACACTAATTGTATACCTTGCCTCCATGCTCAAATATAGATACAGCTGGAGGGAAAAAGTATGATGGTGTTCCCCCCATCACAGTCAATTACAGATAAGGAGTTTGGGGCGTTGCTCTCAAGTTTAAACAACATGAGAGAGTCTGGCATGATAGCTACCTGACTCTGCATACATGGTAATTCCATGGTAGCAGATTCAGTTTATGAAAATACTGCAGGTCCAAACATGGTCAGCACGTTTGAATCTTGCAGCACAGATGGGACTACAAACATGACAGAACCTTATTGAAGTTCAAAACAATCATATGATTTAATAACAGAGTTAAAACATGACTTTATTACATCCACACTGCAAGACTGAACAATGTATTAAGTGTGTTGGAGGACCACTTGTGGTACCCAAGCTTTCCAAGTTATGAAATACTTCCATGTAGATGAGACCTCAGATTAAAAAGCAACCAGCAAGATTTGAAATATTTTTTCCATATTCCTCATGAACAGAATGAGGAAAAATGTAATTTGCCTCCACAATTATGAATAAACTAAAGCTGCTCTCAGTTTTAACTGTAACAAATAAAGAAATCAGTTCTCTAATTATTTAAGGAACATTGTTTTGGGGAACTTTTAATCTATACAGAGAGTCATTATGAACAAAACGTTTGTTTAACTTTGAATTTTGTACCAGAATCTTATACATTATGTAAAGGTGTTTAGTTACGATTTCTTTCACCAACTGTTAAGATTAGGTTCTGTTATGTTACCCACCCATTGTCCATCCTTTTTATTTTACTGATTTCACTAGGAATGCCCATGAAAATAACGAATTTACAGACCTCCACATGGACGACTGCTTAAAATTTGTTTGTTGTACAGCCAATAGAAATACAAACCACAGCAGTGCACCCCATTGACATTGTTTGTCCAGGACAACAGAAGAGCATCACCCTGGGAGCTGCAACCGCTAGGTCCCCTGGAGTAATATTAGGGAGAGCTTTCTGTTCATTTGGGACACAAAGATGTCCCATAGCAGTGTATCCCCTTGTGTAAATATTTCACTTAGGACTGCATCATGGACCTTCTACTTGTGGTCTCCAGAGAAGCATCTGCTTAGTCTGTCTACAAGGAAGCTGTGAATGCTGGGAAGGCAAATATCCTGTATCAGGATGTGGTTCCTGATGCACCAGTTGCATTGTCTGACAGCCTCCAGTCAAGGGGGATGAGATCTTGCTCCTCCCTGTTTGTTTATATAGACCACAGTCTTGATATTGTCTGACAATCTGTACACGGAGAGAGGAAATGAGCAGAAGGAAGCCCTTGCATGCAAGGCAGATGGCCCTCAGTTCCAATATGTTTATATGTAACCTGGCCTCTCATGGGCTCCAAGTACCCTGAGTAGTGTGGTTGTTCAGGTGAACACCCCTTCCTCCCCCATCCCAGGATTACAATGGTGGCTCTGGGGATGGGAAAGCTGACACCCACCATGACATTTTCTGGGATCGACCACCAAATGAGGGAGGTGATAACTCTGGTGGGAACAGTCACATTGGAGTTGATGTGGTGTTTGATACAAAACTACTCAAGACAGTTAAGTCCAAAGTGGACTGTGAAGAGCTACAAAGAGATCTCACAAAACTGGGTGACTGGGTAACAAAATGGCAGATGAAATTCAGTGTGGATAAATGCAAAGTAATATACATTGGATAACATAATCCCAACTATATATATAAAATGATGGGGTCTAAATAAGCTATTACCACTCAAGAAAGAAATCTTGGAGTCATTGTGGATAGTTCTCTGAAAAAATCCACTCACTGTGCAGCAGCAGTCAAAAAAGCTAATAATGTTGGGAATCTTTAGGAAAGGGATAAATAATAAGACATAAAAAGGCAATATGATATTTTCTAAATCCATGGTATTCCCACAACTTGAATGCTGCATGCAGATCTGGTCGTCCCATCTCAAAAAAGATATATTGGAATTGGAAAAGGTGCAGAAAAGGGCAACTAAAATAATTAGGGGTAGGGAAAAGCTTCCATATAAGGAAAGATTAAGAAGACTGGGACTTTTCATCTTGAAAAAGGAATGACTCAGGGGAGAAGGGGGATGACTAAGGTATAAGATATAAGAAAAGGGATTACTAAAATATGATAGAAGTCTATAAAATCATGACTGGTATGGAGAACGTAAATAAGGAAGTGTTATTTATTTCCTCTTATAACTCAAAAAGTAGGGGTCACAAAATGAAATTAATAGACAGCAGGTTTAAAACAAACAAAAGGAAATATTTCTTCACATAACGCACAGTCAACCTATGGAACTCTTTGCCAGAGGATGTTGTGAAGACCAAGACTATAATGTGGTTCATAAAAGAACTACATGAGTTCATGGAAGATAGGTCCATCAATGGGTATTAGCCAGGATAGGCTAGGCAAGGATTGCTTTTTGACAGAGGCTGAGAATGGCCAACGGGATGGATCCCTTGATGATTACCTGTTCTATTAATTCTCTCTGAAGCACCTGGCATTGGCCACTGTAGGAGACAGGACATTGGGCTAGATGGACCATTGGTCTGACACAGTATGGCCATTTTTATGTTCTAATGTCAATAGAGTGAGTGGAGCCAAGCTTGAAGGCACTGCAAGTGAAGCACGGTGCACAGTGTCACACTGGTGTACGCAGCCATGTGGCCTAACAATGAAAGATACCTGTGCACTGTGGGCTGCAGGTAATGTGTGGAATCAGGCTGCTTGTTGTATGAAACCTGTCTGCAGGAGGAATGCCCTCGCGAAACCAGGTCCAACATAGTTCTTATAAAATTTATTGTCTTTCTGGGTGACAAAACAGACTTCTCAATTTATGCAAATGTTTAGGACTGCTAAATGTTGTATGAGGAACCCTGTCACTGAGCTGACCTCCTGACATGATCAGCCTTCCAGGAGCCGTTCGTCTAGTTATGGGAATACTGTATAGCTGTGGTGTCTCACCTGAGCTGCTACCACAAAGAAAACTTTTGTAAATAACCTGAATGCTGTCACTAGCCCAACAGGGAGGACTTGAAAATGGATGTATTCCTGTCCTACCATAAAACACAGGAGCTTCCTGTGTGAGGAGTGATTATCCATGTGGAAATAAACATCCTTTATGTCAAAAGTCACAAGCCATATCCCTTCTGGAAGGAAGCAGATCACCAGTCCTAACATAATCATCCAGAATTTCAGCTTTCAAATAAAGATGTTGAGCTGCCAAAGGTCCAGAATTGGCCTCCACCCTTTTGTCTTTTTTTAGGAAAATACAGAAGTAGAACACACTCCCACCATTCTGAAACAGGACATGTTCTACTGCCCCTCAGTGTAAAAAGGATTCTGCTTTCTGTTGAAGAATCACCTCATGAGAGTGGTCCCTGAAGGCAGACCGGTAAGGGGATTTGTGAGGATGAAAGGAGAGAAACTCTATGGGAATAACCATGATGGATAATCTCCAAAACCCAACTGTTCATAGTGATCTTCCTCCAGTTGCAGGTGAAAAGGCTCCCAAAGGTGACAAGAGGAAGAGGTGGGTGGAATCAGTGGTGGTACACAGGTCTTATCCAGTACGTCAAAAATGGCCCTGGGCTGGCAGTTAGAGTGAATAGAGGCATGGCCGCAGAGCGGGCCAAGACGTGAGGTTTCCGAACCCTCTGTAATTAACGTAGAGGCTCATCTGGGTTCTGGTAATAAGGTGCATGAGGAGAAGGTGGTCTTGGTCTATATGATTGTCTCTGGTGTTTCCTCTTGGGGTCTGGAGTATAAATCCTCAGGGAACAAGGAATCAATCTTGAGTCCTTTAATGAATGCAGGGACTCATCCGTTCTTTCATTAAAGTGATCTGACTCATCAAAGAAGAGGTCCTGGATGGTGTTCTGGATCTACCTAGAAAACCCTGACAACTGCAGCAAAACGCCATTCCTCATGACTAAGCCAGTGGCCAGACTTCTGGAAGCTGCATCTGCCACATTCACTGTGGCTTGGAGAGCTACTTTTGACACTAGTGTTTCCTCAATTAAAAAGGACTGAATTTCGGCTATGTCCTTTATGGGAAGCTTGTCTGTGAAGGCCGCAAGCCTCGAATAGTTATTAAAATCGTATTTTGCTAATAGAGCCTGATAACCAGCAACATGAAATTGCAGACCTGTGAAAGAGAAGATCTTCCTCCCCAAGAGGTTCTGTCTCTTGGGACTCTTATCCCTCAGGGTAGTCCTTTGATAGTGTGACTGAGCCCATTTGGTAGCTGCTATCCACTAGGGAGTTGGGAGCAGGGTAGGAGAACAAAAATTCAGCTCTCTTGACAGAAACAAAATATCTTCTCTCAGCTTTTTTTGGTGTAGGGGCACAGGATGCTGAAGTGTGCCATATTGCTCTAACTGGTTCTTATAAGGCTTCATTGATCAGGAGGACTATCTTACTAAATCCCTGAGGTTGCAAAATATCCAGGAGCCAGTGTCAAGGGTCCTGAACTTCCTCTAGTGGAATCTGCAGGTCATTGGCAACTCTTACAGTAGATCCTGGTACTGCCAATGATGGAGATAGTGAGGAAGGAGTGACTGGTTTGTCCAGGGATGATGATGAGACACCTGTCAGAACCATCGGTATCTGCGGATCCAGGTCCACCTCTTCCTCCTCATACACCAACAGATTCAATTGGCGGGAGGGAGAGGAGCAGTATGACTCTTGAGAAGGACCCAGATGCCTGCCATAAGGCTCCCAGAGACCCCAATAAGAGGGATCGATCTGTTGCAGGAGATCACAAGGAAATTGGCACCAGCAGTTCCAAAGGGAGAGGGGGTTATACCCAAAGAAATAGCGAGCATGTCTCCTTGACTGTTGGGGGTTCCACTGTCTCTGTGGCAGTATCAGAATAGCTATTACCTCTGACTCATCTGAATCAGAAAACTGCTCCACCAGTAGCAGCGGGGCAGTCAATACTGGAGCACTCCTACCAGATGATTCCTAGGATAGCAACACAGAACCCTCCACTGGAGTAATAACATCCCTCAAGAGGGCTGACCCAGAGAGAAGTGGAGACGGTGGATACAGGAGGAATATATCCTCTGGTATTATGCAAGTTTCTGTACGCCTTGGTGTCTGAGGGGTTTCAGCAGTCAAAGTCTAATGGACCCTGTGTGTCTATGGCAGCCAGGAAGTCCTTATTCAAATGAGGCAGCACCAATGATGGGTCACAGATGGACCTGGTGAACATCAGTCCTTATGCTTTGGTACCCAGGTGACCGATGGAACCAGTGGATCTTTTTACATTTGCCCTTCAATCTGGGGGTATTTAGAGAAGCCAGTTCTCCTTAGGTTCTGAGCACATCTCACCCAACCTGGACAGGCTCAGGAAAGGAGCATGTCTCTTATGGACACTCTTCAACATGTATCTGTCCTTACTCCCATGAGATTGCCCTCCACTCTCATGGGAAGCCCTGGATGAAGAACCCTTGCGCTTTGGCACTGATGGCTTCGCTTCTAAGCACATGGTTGGAGGGGCGCTGCTAGCTAGTTGAGGCAGATATACAGGGGAAGATCTCCCTGACCCAGATCAGAGAGGGGCCTCACCACTTTCTCTATCAGGCGCTCTCTGAGTGAAGCTCCCAGGATGCTTAAGTTCTCAGTGGGAAAGAGCAACAGATACTTCACTTTGCAGAGATAAGCACCTCATCCAGAAAGTAGAGGCAGCACTGATGTTCAATAGTGATAGAAAAAGAGTAACAGCAAGAGATGCAATCCTTGAATCTTGGAATTGTTGAATCCCAACCAGGAAAAAAGAAAACACTCTATACTAAATATACTATGAACTTTAAGTAATTATTAAGCTAAGAAATATAATTATTTGCCAATGTCTTTACAGACTGTACAACAAACTGAAGGAAGACACAATCCCAACTCAAGAGATACAGTGGTAAGAAGAATTTCCAGACTCAGGCATATGTATATCCATGTGTGGAATACACATAGGGACCATCATTTGAAGAATAAAAATTATAAAAAATTATAAAAATTATACTGAATACCAGCTTCTGATCAACAGGGTGCAAACAGACAGGCAGATACTGGTTCAGCAATCATAAACTAGACACAGAAACTGGAGACAAAGGATGTACCAGACATCCAAGGAAGCAGTTTGACAGAGCAGTTACTGAAACTGAGACACATTAATTTTCACTATCAGGAATACAAGTAGCATGAGATAAACTTATTCTATCAGAAATAGAGACTATTCAATACACAGCAAAATGATGTCTATAATTTCTGTAGAATAATTTCTGTAGACAGGAAACAGAGTGCTGAAATGCATATTTTTGTCACTCTACCATTGAATCAGCCATACCCACTAATTTAAAATGGGTACCTTGGGTCATATTTACCTGAGATGACACAGAGAGATACAAGTTAAACCTATCTGCGCTAGTCTGCGCCCACTATTACCCAGTGAGGATTCTCCCTAAGGGAGGGTAGGTGCTGTTGCCCCATGATTTGCTCCATTCAGGTTTACCACTGATGGAGTAAAGCAACTTTAACATGGGGTCAGGGGTCAACAGGAGCCACGCTGGCAGAGACAGATAAGGGGATGTGATGAATCAGTCCATCACTATAGTTGTTCTGGTTGTGCCCATTCCACACAGCTACTGACATGAACTTTTGAGGCTGGAGAGGCTAATAGCAGCAGCACACCACCACAGCCTTCCCTGTACAATGGGCTTCCTGCCACCAGGTTCTAAAGCAAAGGTCCACGTAGGTGTTTGCTAGCCTAGACACTTGACTATTTTGGGGCCACTGTAAAGAATTCATTTGGTCCATTATCACTATAAAACTACACATATTTTATGTAATAATGTTGGCAACATGTGTATGTGGTATCATGCCAACAAAGCGATTGAAATTAAAAAAAACTCTGAAAAGTAAAGAGTTTTACTAAATAAATTAGGGAAACATACACACAGAGTGCAACAAATCGGGCTCAGCTACCTCCCCTATATCATCATATTGACTTTAAAAGGGCTGCTTGGACCTAGATCAGGGCAGATACTGGGTGAGAAAGAAAATGTGTGTGTCTGTATTCACCACTACCCCCAGATGGGATATAGAAAAAAAAAATACAAATTCCTCTTTTAGTAAAGAAGTAAAAATGGTTCTGAGTAAGATACTCATTTCTACAGCAGAACCCAGATTTCTGAACTCTTAGTACACTATTTGGAAGTACAAGAGGAATTCAGGAACACTGCACAAGGGCCAAATCCTGTTGCCACTGAGGTAAGCCAGAGACAGAACTCTATGAGGCAATATTTATTATAGACAAGAAGTTCTTCTAACAGAAGCAGAACACATTATGTTCCTCAACCAAGTAATTAAAAATAAATAAAATCATGCCTCACACACACTGGTGCTGTAATTACTAACCTGTCATTTCTGTAATACATAATGCCAACTTGAAAGGAGAGCTATAGACATTTGCCAGTACATTGTGTATCTCAAGACAATTAGTTGGCATGTGTTCAAAAAATGTTTTATAAACTAGCAATAAAATGACATAGATATGATTCACAGATCCCCTGAGTTTTAAGCTGATTTTGGGGCCTTTTTGAATTTAAAAACTTGTTTTAATTAAAGAGGGTGACGGTGTAGGAATAAAACTGTAAGCCTGTAGATTCATTCATAGCTTTATTTATGTCAATCTTCATTTACATATCTATATATGGTTAAGATAGTCATTCCTAGAGGTGTTTGTCCATCTCTGCTTTCCATTTGTGGCTTTATTACCAATTAACAATCCACTGCTTTTTGCAACTTTGTTGCTAATTGAGGGAATTCCCCTGTTCTTTGGTTAGGCATTGGGGAGTCTTGGGCTCCAACCACTGTCCTTTTGTCTCTCATGTATGGGTGCAAAGGCTGTGTCTTTTCCTCTGAGCCACTCACGCCCAGCTGGCTTTGCTGTTTAAATTTATACCTATCTGTCCTTAGGTAATAAGTGTGTCTTTTTTTAATTATTATTATTATTATTAAAGTTGTTTTCAACCCGTCTTATACAGAATGTATAATCACCATCTCACAATTCTGTATGTAATATTTGAACTCCTCTCAGCCATGCTCCATATTGTAAATGTAAAACCCCATTTTGACCAAATGTACTCCATCTTGTACAAAACTCTTTCTAAACTTTTAAATGAATAGGTAAACTTATTTGAACAAGGTGTGAATGGAGGGTGTATGTATCTGTGAACCAGACCCAAACTGCCAGCTTGTCCTGTTGAAGTATGAGTCCACCCTAATGGCTGAAGAGTGTGAACACATCCCTAAAAAGCAAAAGAAGAATCCATCCCAGAAAACAAGAGAGCAAACTTAATCAAGACACCAAGAATGAGCTGAAAGTCACATCTGCTATTGTCCACCAAGTAACGGTCACAGAGAAGCGAAGTGACACAGCAAAACTCCTAAGTCTGAACTGAAGCCAAAAACCTATAAAAGACTGGGTGAGATTGCAAGGCTTTGGGGAGACAAACTGTTTTGCAGACCATCAAGGAAGAGCGTCACTGCGCGCCTTACAAAGACCCCGCTCTCTTCGTGCCCAGCTTCCCTGGCCAGGTAGCTGCCACGAGCCACGAACTCCAGCAACAAATCCAAGCTGCGATCTCAAGCTACGATAAGGACTGGTAGCTATACAACTACAGGATGGTTCCTGGTGTGTTTGGGCGTGTGTGTTTGTGTGTGTGTGCATGGGCTTAAGATAGTTACTAATTTAGTTTCTGATAATAAATGCGGCATACTGCCTTTTCCCCTTGAAAGGCTCCCAAGTGCTCTTTTTGCACAACAAGGGGCTCTGAACTGCTATCAGTCTCCTCTGCTGCAGATGAAGCACAGACCAGCTTCTTGGGATAGGGTCCAACAACAAGTTGCCAACTTTTGAATCTTTTTTCAAAGGACAATTTGCTAGTAGGCTTCCAGAGGGAATTTCATGGTGTTCTCTAATCAAAATTAGCCAGCACGTGCCAGGATTGTTATCCAGTCCCTTTCCATCCTTTACATGTAAAGGACATCAGCTAAGGAAATGAAATATAATAAAGGCATAAATATAAATTCACTAAGATTATAGTTGTGTATCTTTTTCTTTCCTCCTGTTTCATTCATTTTCTTTGCTTCTTCTTGCTCATAGGTCTCTGCTCATCTCCATATCAGTTTATTTTTCTCATCTGTACACTATTTCTATTTTATTACTGTCTCTCTTTTTCTTTCTTTGAAAAGCAGTATCTTCTTTCCTCTCATTCTGTGTCTTTTATATTCACTCCCTTGTTCTCTACTGCTCATAGCCATTTGCTCTTTTCTGTGTTAGATCAACTCCTCCTTGTTCTTGACTTTGTGAAACAGTTAACAACACTGACATTTAAGTCATCATCATTTGGATTCAGAGTTATAATCCAACAGATATTTACCCTTCTCATCCCTATTGCTTCTGCCTCCTTGTTTCTAGATTTAGTAAAACAACCACTCAACCGATCAAATTTAGAAGGTTTTTTTCTGCACTGTCATAAATGTTAGAAACTTAATTTTAAAGAAAAACCTTTTGGTTCTGAAGATATTGATTGGTTTTGGTTCAATCCTATCCCCTGCAATTAAAATTGAAAAGCAGATAAGAAGATATTAGAAAACAAATTACAAAAGGAGTTAAAAGTCTGGAGAATTGTGCACGTATAGGAAACACAGACTTTCAGCTGCCAGGCAGCTGAGAGAGCAGATTTTTTGCTCTAAGATTAGTCTTTACTATCAAAAACCACATTCATTTCAGAAAGCAGCAATGAACTAGGAAATCAAACTAAAAGGAAAATTAGGTGATAGACCTGAAATACTCATTTGTTCCAAACTGGATCAGTTTTAGACTGCCATTTTTAAATCTCATGGAGATTATTCATTGTCTGTTACAGTTCCTTGGAAACAAGATTGAAAATCTGTGTCACTGCAGATTCTTCAGGAACAAAAGCATAATTTTATTGAAATGCTGCCTTTTCTCCAACATTGTAAGAGCCAGATTTACTTCTCATACATTTAAAAGTTATTCTAGACATACTAAACATATGCCAAAAAAGTCACCCTTTTAAAATATTCAACTAAATCTTCACTAATAACAGGAAGAAACAGAAAAGCCTGAACCTTTTCCTTGCTGAAAAACTAGCTTTTCCCTAAGAGTTCAATCTATAAGCCAATACCATACATTAAACAACAGGATCTGTGTCTCTTCCCCCCCCACCCCAGCAGAGATAGAGAAGGGTAATTCAAATAATTAAGAAGTTACTAAACCTGAATCACCTTGTTCTCTTTACAAGGAATATAAAACCCATAGTGCCCACTTACCCAAGAACAACTATGTCAGGGGCACAGCAGTCCCTCCAGAGTTAAGACATAGTTCTGTCTTGAAGCACAGATAAACCCAACCATCTTTTAACCTACTCCTTGAGTTATATTACAGTTTCAGACACAGCAGGGCTGTAACTGTTATGGACTGGAATGTAGGTTGTTTGGCCTAGTAGTCAGAGCAGGAGTCATGTCTAGTAGGCAGAGCAGGCATTCAGGTTGGGGAACAAAGCCTAGGGTCAGTACCAGCATCAACTGGCAATTATCAGAGCCAGAGATCAAGCCAGATTCAGAGCCAGGAATTGAAGTTGAGGGTTGGAGCTGGGGTCAGATGCCAAATGCCATAACCCAGGGTGAAGCCAGAGTCAGAAGTTGGAAGCCGGAGTTAGAGCCAAAACTAGTAACTGATGGTTGGAAGTGAGGCGTACAGGCAGGAACTGTAAGAGAGCAAGAACATGGGGGGAACACAAGTGAACACGGAGAGGCAAAAGCCTGGAATGGAGCAGGAATCAGGAATAGGGTTGGAAGCAGACACAAGCCAGGTCCAATGCAGCCACAACAGGAAGCACCTAGTCACTCAGACAATTGTCAGTAGTTGAACCAATTGGTGGAGTCAAGCAATCAGGGCACCCGAGGGTAGTGCTTTGACTGAGGCTGTAAGTCCTACTACCTTCTCAGCCCATGAGGTTTCAGCAGGCATTGGGTCGGGGCCAGGATGCAATGGCTGTCTCACAGGCCTGCGTTCAAGACTTGGCACATCACAGCAATATGACTTG
This sequence comes from Mesoclemmys tuberculata, assembly GCA_007922155.1. Lineage (NCBI taxonomy): Eukaryota > Metazoa > Chordata > Testudines > Chelidae > Mesoclemmys > Mesoclemmys tuberculata. Next base: position 66,600,404 of record ML675613.1, on the reverse strand, counting down.
CAGAGATCAAGAAACATTGTTAACTTTCATCTACACTGCATCACCACACTGGTGAGATCCAAGGTTCATCTGCTCCAGGATCCTGTCTTTGACATTGGCCAGTACAAGATGCTTCAGAGTAAGCTACAAGAACACTGCAGTAGGCAGTAGTGGCATAATCAACCTGATCTCTAATACGGTAGTTAGATTGAAGCATGAGGTTTAATATCCCTGTAAAAAATGTTAATTACTTAATTATAACTAGTCTGGATTTTCTTGTTTTCCATATAAATGTCCAGACTCTTTTTGAATCTTGCTAAATTCTTGGCCTCAATGACTTCCCCAGTCTAATTCATTTTATACGCTTTTATCATGTCCAGTCTTATCTGCCTCCTTCCTAAAGTAAACAATCCCTGTCTTTTCAATGTCTTCATATGAACCATGCTTTAAATGTCAGAGGAACTGTTGTAACCAAGTCCCCAAACATTACTGTTTCCATTGTATACATGGCCTAATTATAGCTCTGATTATACAAGTTGCAAAAAGAACATCAAGTTCTCAAGAATACTTATGGTGTATACTAACAACATTTGGACCTTTCCTTTTTGCAGCTCTCTCATGAGCACTTATGTTTATCCCAATAACTGGATCTGCTATACAGAGGTAACATATCAAACCTCCTTTTCACTGGAGATTCAATACATCTTTTACATCTCTAACATTTGATTCTATATCAATAGGACAGCAAGCAGACAAAGTCCAAAGCACACATGCAGTGTTGAGCAAAAGCTTTAATTTACCAACTCCCTTGTTCTCATTCCCAGATTCTTCAGCATTTCTTGTTTCTTCTGTATGTTCTTACTGTACTCTATGTGATACCTGGCACCGATTAGTAAGCACTTCAAATACTTCACCTTTGTGCTTCCCTTTATAGGATATCATTTCACAGAACATGATCAGTTCCAGGAAGCCAGGTGAACTGAGTTATGTAAAAATGAAAAAGTGTAAGGATTTACAATTACCTTTCCAATAGCACAGGGAAGCTAAGCTGCATTTATCAGAACCACAGATGTAAACTGGAGAATTTCCCAATGAGCACTATCACCATTTTGGTGACGTCAGTCTTTAGGACTGATTTAAATTTTTTAACCATTTCTCTGCCTACTACCTCTCAATTTAGGTCCAGTCTTGTTTGTGTGTCATGCAACCCAGACACTGGTTTTCTCACACTTTTATTATTACTGCAGCAGGTGCATAGTAACACCCATTAGAGTTAAGGTTGCAAGAGAGTTTCCATGATCACTTTCCATTTTGGAAATAACATGAAAGAATAGTTATTATAGGAGAAGATTTGTGAACCAAATGCAACTGTGCCAGTATCACAACTTTTTAATTATAATTTGTGACCCATTAAATAGTGAAGTTCCAAGATGTGGGCTGGATCTTGAGGGGGAGTTATGAAAGCAAAAGCACAAGCATAGTGATCTTTTCCACAGATTGGAAAGAACTTTGTACAGGCCAATAGTTAGATTTGTAAGACTGAAACTGATTGTTTAAAAGATATCCATATTTTAGCTCTCTGAACTGGCCTACACATACATCTGCACCCTCCCTGTCTGATGTAAAGTGGCTTCCCCCCCAAATTTTGTGGTTGAAAAAACTCCCAGACGGTACTTTTATTTTTTATGGAAGGGCGCCATATGAATTAAGAATTTGACCAGTATTGCAGACACTAGCATGATGCAACCCAAAAGCACTTCAAAGTATTTTAATCTTCAACTTCTATTGAGACAGCCTACATTCAAATAAACTTGGAGTTACGCAAAAACTTCACAGCCAAGACATGCCACTTTCATTAAAGCTCCTACAGCTTAAATGTCAATTTAATTCTGATCTAAGTAGTACTATACTGGAATCAAAGTAAACTAATCAGTGAATTAATCATTAACTCACAGTATATAGTCAGATTGCAATATGCAAGACATTTATTCTCTTTGTTATTCACTTTGGCTGTCCATGCATGCACTGTTTAATAAGCAGATACAAAAAGATACCTCCAAAATAAATTCTTCATTGCAACTATTGTTCTTTTTATGGTTTGACTGAAAAATTAAGTAAACAGAACCAACGATTTATCATCTGCTTATAACATCTACCATATCTAGAAACATACAACCATGACTAATAGTTCTTTTTAAAAATGGAGTGCCATTTTATTAAAAAAGGAAAACTAATTATTATAAAAGATAAACTGTTTCAAAGGAACCTTTACATCTCTGGAAAATCTTGATTACGTAGCAAGTATTGTTCTCTCATTTATATGGGAAGCATTTCTTACTCATTTGTGGCTATACTGGTAAGAGTTTTCCAGTCCTTTCCACAAATAAATACATTAACAATGACTACACAAGATCTGTGCAATTCTCCTTATGCTAATTCAGAAAACTGATAAACTTGCTGTATACCATGGACATTCATATTAGGGAACAGACAAAAGGAAATATGCTTCCCTCTGCCTGAAGAGAAACAAATGGATGCAAGTTTTGGTAAAAAGGGCCCAAAAAGATCATATGAAAAGGAAGAATGGCTAAGAAATTTTATATGATATTACTGTGCAATCACAACCAGGTCCCCTCTGTACTCCATGCATATCAAGGGCTAGTAGGAGCTGGGGCTTTCAGCATGGAGAACTGGAGCCAGGATTAAGTAATACCCACTATAAACATGGCTTAAATTTAGATAGAGCTGTCCAGAATAGAACTCTGGTAAATATTTTCAAACCTGTGGAGAGTCCTGGCACCCCCTCTCCCCAACAAGTCAAAAGCCCCAAGCCCTGGAGTGCCACCCCTCCCCCCAGGGCTAAAGCCCAGAGATCCTGCTCCCCGGAGCTGAAGTCCAGAGCCCTGCCGTCCCACAGGGCAGAAGCCCCTAGCCCCACCATCCTACCACAGGGCAAAAGCCCTGAGCTCCTCCCCACACAGCCCAATGGCTGAAGCCCTCAGCCACAAGCTATCCCTCCCCCCTAACCCACTCTGTGCTGGGCCCTGAAGTTTTTATAGAACAGGAGGAAAGAGGGGCTCCAAGAAATAATCCATGAGAATTTAAGCCCTGACTATAAGTAACATATGATCCTTTCAAAACAGTATCAGACCTGACACAAATTCTGTCACAAGTTAACGTTGACTGCATGTCAGCATTGTTCAGCACATGGCAGTCCATCTAATCCCATTCCTGTACTGTGCAATGCTACCAGTTCACACTACTTACTACAGTACTAGTAACACCTACAGCTATTGTCCGTCTATGCCTGGAGATCTGAGACAGCCAAGGACCTGAAAGCCTGAGCACCACTGGCAGAGGAGTCCACTGGTACAGGAGTTTGTTGGATTTTTCTTTTCCTCTATGTCCTTTTCCATGAAAGCAAGATTTTCTATTTTCCCATAACAACATAGCCCAAAATACTGAAAGAGCAACACTCAAGTGAAAGACAAACATAGAAGTACCTATAGTTTGAGGAGTATTTTGCGTTAGCCATTTAAGTCACATGAATGCTAATTCAGCAGCTAGTGAGTAGCATTCAATTTTAGAAAATATATCTGTTTCATTGATTATTTCAGCTAGTTGGGTGCAGGGACAGGGGAAGGGAGGGAGAATGTGGTGAGAAATGCAACTAACTTATTGAAGTGAAAAGTTGGTGGGACGGAAAGCAGAAATCCCTCCCCTATAGCAACCATGCCTCTTGAAAGGCCTTTTGGGGATGCCCAACCAACAGAAAATTATTTTAGTCTATGATGTATGAAAGTCTGAAGTTGAACTAAAAATATAAGTGTCAACCACAAACTAAAATGTCAAAAAAAAAACCAAAAAAAAAAAAACCAAACAAAACCCACCCTCTTTAATTCTTTCTTTTTAAAGCTACAGCTCCTAGACACTTAGTACTCTGAACTACTGCTGCCACACTGAGGCAAAAAACCCTTAGCTCAAAAAAGTTTTGAAACATGGAAAATTTACTAATTTTATAACTCTTGAATTCTGGTCTCCATTCACTTTCCAGTGGACAGATGTCAACATAACAAAAAAATCACTTCCACAACTGGCACCTTGTGGGTTATTTCAGCAAACTGCCTAAAGACTGCACAGGCACAGAGATTGAGGCATTATCTGCAAACAAAAGTTACACCACTTTAATGATACCAATGAAATTAAAGCAGTACAACCCCTTCTAGCTTAGACACTGTTACATTGGTATGAAGGTGTTATAGCAATTCTCATACTGGAAGTGTAATAAGTTATTCCCATATAAGGCACTTCTTTTATACCAGTATAATGTGTCCACATTAGGGGTGGTACTGGCATAGCTATTTTGGTTAAAAAAAATTCATATCCTTGACTGACAATTATATCACTACAAAAATTGTGTGTGTGCCAGGCTTGAGCTACTCATTCCATACTGTTTATTCTATGGACAAGATTGTAGACTTTAGAACTGTCAACGTGGAATCTTTCAGGAATATGAGGTTCCTATTAAAATTATTTTAAAACTTCAAAATGCTGCTGTAAAGGTAACAACAATGAGTGGTTAAGCAAAGAGTTAATCAGGATTATGTGAGGCTATAGACACCAATGAACTGTTTACTTTCAACATAAAAATGTGTTGAAAAGAGTTCAATTAAGAATGCTGTATCAAATATATATTATAATGATCTGGGAGTTTTTCTGAATGGGGGTGAGGGTTTAAAATCAGTAAGAAGATTACATTTTTTTGTTCTGTGTTTGTGTAGTGCCTAGCACAATGAGGTCCTGGTCCATGAGTAGGGTTCCTAGGCACTATGGTACTATAATAATAATAATAATAATAGTCTATACTGTTTTTATTTGCAAGCAGAACGGACAAAAATAAGGTGGATCTGGATTAGGAATGGGGACACCTTCATATCACTGTTCCTTTCCTTCTCTTGATCTGAAGTCTGCTTTGCAGAGGAATGGGCTCTAAGTACCTTGAGGAGATGGGCTATGGGAACAGCCATCCTCTGTGATCTTGCTCTCCCATCAAGCCTGCTGTAGGATTCCAGCAGGTAAATACTGACTCTATCAGTGTTAACTTACCCTTTTTTCTCCTGTACATTGTGAAATCCCTCTGATGAAGGATTTCATGGCCAGTGGCAGGATGGATTCTGGACACAGGAAAAGGGGAGAAGGGTAAGCAGGTGGAGCAACATGTACAAGTTCGTGCTGCTTCCACCAGGAAGTATGTGGGTACATGCTTGTCTGAGATAATGTCTCATGTCACCAGTAACAAAACTTCCTTAGAGTTTCTAAAAATAATAAATGATAATTCCTTAATAAAGAAAGTCCTGCACCTAACACAAAATAACTCATTAGACCTCGTTCTGACAGAGAAAGAAAAGTTAACCACTGACGTAAGAATTAGAAGTTGTCTAGGTACCAGTGATCATGATCTGGTTACATTTACTTTGAGCAAAAAGAAGATGGCATTAACCAGTAACAGATATATATGGAACTTCAAAAAGGCCAATTTTCCAAAGCTTTAAGCAATTGCTAGCATAATTAACTGGGAATATAAATTTAAATTAGGAAGTGTTAACAAAAATTGGGAATTGTTCAAGGACACCCTACAGGGGGCACAAAAAGCCACAATTCCAGAGACATGAAAAAAATGCTTGGCAAGAAGAAACTCTGGTTAAAAAGAAGTGGCATTAAAAAATCAATATATAAAGATGAAAAAAACAGAAGTAAATGGTAATGAATACAAGATACAAGTTAAAAAATGTAGGTCACTGATGAGGAAAACTAAAGGAATCAGTGAAATATTAATGGTTAATATGGCTAAAGACAGTACAAAGGCATTTTTAAACACATTAAGAACAACAAAAAAAATAATCCTAGGTCAGGTATAGGTTCATTGCTAGATGTGGATGGTAAAATTGTAAATAGGTATATAGAAAAAGCAAAAATGTTCAATAGATGTTTCTGTTCTGCATTTGGAATGCAGCACAAGGATGTACCCAACCCGTAAGATGATGTGGATGGAATAGAAAATTTACCATTTGTAACAAAGGAGGACGTGAGGCACCAGCTACTAAAATTAAACATTTTCAAATCTACAGGCCTGGATATCTTACATTCAAGAGTCTGAAAGGAACTAAGGAGTTCTCTGAACCACTAATGTTAATTTGTAATAAACCTTGGAAAACCAGGGAAATTCCAAAGAATTGGAGGACTGCTAATATATTTCCAATATTTTAAAAAGGTAAAAGAGATGATCCAGTGAACTATAGACAAGTTTGCCTAACATCAGTCCCAGGTAAAATAATGAACTGGTCAATTTGGGACTATCAACAAAGAATTAAAAGCTAAAAAATAATTAATTCCAATCAACATGATTCCATGGGATGTATGCAAAGGGAAACATTGAGTAGGAATAGGGAAGTGAACAGCATTAGTAAGATCAATACAAGAATACTGTGTCCAGTTCTTGTGTGCACACTTCAAGAAGGATGTGGGAGAGAGTTCAATGGAAGGCCACAAAAATGATTCAGGGACTAGAAAACAAACCTTATGATGAGAGGAAACTGGAGATCAATTTACTCATCTTATCAAAGAGAAGGTTGAGAGGTGACTTGATCACAGTGTATAAGCACTTACACATGGAAGAGAGATCTGATAGCAAGTGGGTTTTCAACCTTGTAGACAAAGGCATAACAAGATCCAGTGGTTGGAAGTTCAAGTTAGACAAATTTGATCTTGAAATAATACGCAATTTCCAAGCGATAAAGGTAATGGAACATTGGAAAGGCTTACCAGGGAAGTGGCAGACTCGACCATGAATTGGAGTCTTTACAACAAGATTAGATGTCTTATAAAAGTTATGCTTTCTGAGAAAAAAAACAAACAAAAAACTACATTCTGTGTGTGTGACTGGATGGTCATTGCGGTGCTTTCAGGCCTTGGAATCTATGAGGACCTCTGATCACCCCTTCCTCCATGTATGATGGGGAGAACAGGACTGGTGACATTGCCCTCAGCATGCTCAATACACTTGCAGTTCTGTATTAAGACAATGAATATAGTCAAATCTCATGCTTCCAGGCTTCAGCTGGTCACGTGCAGGGTTCAGGACATTTTTCCCCCCAATGCACAATTGGCCAAATGTATTCTGGGTTGTTTTTGTGGTTTTTTGTTTGTTTGGTTTTTTGTAACCTTTCTCTGAAGCATCAGAGATTGGCCACAATCTGGAAATGGGACACCAGATAGGGTAGACCAATACTCAGAGGTGGTACAGAGAATCCTCTTTCTAGATGCCTGGCTCAGATGATCACCGGATTAGGGGCCAGGAAGGTCCCCAGGTCACATTGGTAGGAACTTGAGGGATGATCTGACTTCTTCTGTAGCATGAGGCATGGATTACTGCTCAATTCTCTGCCATTGCAGGGGCCTCAGGTATTGGTGAAACCACGATCTCACTTGTTCTCTGCCTGTGGCAAACAACAGTTTAGTTTCCTGAGGAAGGAAATGTTTTAATCTAACTGAAGTCACTAGGCTCAATATAGAGGTATCCAGGTGAAATCAATGGCCTGTGATATAGAGGATGTCAGCCTAGATGATCTGAAGGAAGGTGTGGGCCTGGCTGAAAGTAAACAAAATAGGCCTTGTTAGAATAATCGCACTTTAACGAAGTAAGCACATTTCTGACCTGAGTGGATGGTGCAGGAATACAAAGCTTTCTCAAGTAACTACGCAAAAAAATTCCTGAGAGATAATACAGAGACATACAGACCTTCAAAAGATAAGGATAGAATGACAGGATAATGGTCAAGAATGTGTTGTTCAAACTAGCAGGTACAGGGAGGGTTGTTAACATCTGGAATGTAATACATTAGTTGTTTGTACTAGTGTATAAAAGGAAGATGGATGGAGTGGCTTCTTTGTGCTGGTCTACAAGACAGCATTATGTTATGTCTATTGAGCCGTTGTGGGCATACATGTGTTAATGTTCCTATAACCACTGAGCCATGGCACTAGTACTGTGCTTTATGGACAATAAACCTGGCCGAATGCCTTCGCCACCAAACCCAGACTGTAGTCTTTCTTTATGAATAACATCAACGTCTGCTGAATCAGCAAGCTGCACTCTATGCTGGTGCTGAATACACAGGCTCTCCAGAAACCAGCAGCACCAGCAGGAATAACACTGCAGCACTTACAACAGGATGCTGATGTGCGGCTGAGCTGAGAGCTTCAGTACATCCGTAAACCAGAAATGTCTCGACCAGTTGGTCACAATAACAATGACTCGAGCTCTGTCTTGATGGATTTTTCATAAAAGCTCTGGCATTAAAGGAATGGGAAGGAAGGCATATCTCAGTGATCCCACAATGATATCAGGAGGCAGTCTCTCATTGAGACCTTGCCTAGGGCTGCTTTGGAGCAGTACAGAGGACATTTCTCGTTTACCTGTGAGGCAAAAAGTTCCCAGGATGGCAATCCTTATTGGGTAAAGACCTTGCCAAGAACCAAATCATGGATCTCCCATTCGTGGTTCACAGAAAAATGTTTGTTGAGACTGTCTGCTAGGGAGCGTTAGGCCTCTGATAAGTATGCTGCCAAAAGCGTTACGTGATGGCTGATGCACCAATTCCAGAGGTTGCCTATCTCTGTACAAGGAGCGAGGGATCTCGTTTCCCCCTGCTTCTTTATATGGAATATGTTGCCTGATATTACTTAAATGCTTTGGGACCAGATGAGCGGGATAGGGTAGTCTGTTGAACTTGCAGTGCCTTTGAGTTCTAGTAAATTGATAGGCATCCTGGACTCCTGAGTGGTCCAGATGCACTGTGCTGTATGATTGCCCATATAAGCATCCCAACCTAAGAGAGAGGCATCAAAACAATGGCTGCCTCCGGAGTCAATGTACAGAAAAGGATCACCACGTTCTCCACCTTTGTACACCAGACAAGAGTCCAAAACTTTGTCTGGAACTGTCACCATGTCTCTGATGTTGCCTCTCTCTGGTGAGTACACAGAGAGAAGCCAGGCTTGCAGAAACAAAGGGAAAGCCTGGCAAATGGTATCACATGTGTGCATGAGTCCATATGGCCAAGGAGGGAAAGGCAAGTTCTGACTGAAGTCCAGGGTCTGACAATGACTTGATATGAGTGTGTTCATAGTCTGAAATCTCTCGAGACCTTACTGTGAACGAGTCCAACATATAGACCTTGTGGGAGTCAATGGGGATTTCTCATGGTTGACACAAACATGTGGGGAAGGCAGTAGACTGAGCAGAAAATTTGGGTTACCAGTTTGACTTCTTTGAAGGAGCTGCCTGTCAGAAATCAATCATCGAGGTATGGGAAGATGATAAATCCCTGCCTTCTCATACAAGCTGCCACCATTGAAAAAACCTTTGTGAAGACCTGGTGTCAGTCCAAAGAGGATTCTAAATTGGTAATGGTCTTGATCAAAGCAGAATCTGAGGAACCTCAGATGGGATTGGTGAATGTCTATGTGAAAGTATGCGTCTTTCGTGTCAAAAGCTCATGTCAGAGCTCATGCCCTCCTCTAGAGATGGAATTATTGATGCCCACAAGATCATGTGAAATTTCAGCTTTCGGATGAATATGGTCAGTTATAGGTCGAGAATCAGCCTTCATCCTTCATTTTTGGAGGGGATCAAGAAATAAAAGGAGTAGAACCCATTCTCTTGATGTTGAGATTTTTCTATGGCATATTGAAGGAGAAATGAGTCCACTACCTGGTCAGAGAATCTCCTCATGAGAATAGTTCCTGAAAAGGAACTGTGAAGCAGATTTGTGGACAGGAGTTGCCAGAAAACTCAGTAAGATAGCCACCATTAATACTTTTCAGTACCCCTTTGTTGGTAGTTAGGGCCCTCCTATTGTTGCAAATCAAGTAAGGCAGTCTCCAAAAATCATGTGGCATTAATAAAGGGATGCAGGTCTCCAGTCCTGTAAAACGAAACACAAATCTCTTTGAGGGTTAGAGTAAGATGTGGTGGTGAATGTTGCAGAAGTTGGGATCCTATGCTTATAAACCTTCTCTCTTTTACGTGATGGATCCTGAATATGTTCAAGATAAAAGGGCTGAGGTGGCTGTCGCACCCTATACCACATCTGTGATGTTTGCTTTTGGGGGCAGGGGTATAGATATCCAGCAAGTGAAGAGTTGTCCTCAAGAATGCACACAGATCCATCTGTCTTCTCATGGAACAGATTGATCATATCAAAGGGCAGATTCTGGATGTTACCTCTCCAGGGAAATCTAAGGATTGTAATCACAAGACTCTCCTTATAACAATGGCTGTAGACATTCCTCCAGATGATGTATCTGGTGACAGATGATGCGTCTGCTGTGTTCACCACAGCCTGGAAGGAACTTCTGGCTACCAATTTGCCTTCATAAATTAAGGCCTGGTCTCTATCTTCCTCTGACAGCTTTCCTTTAAATTCTAGAAACTTAGCATAATTAATACAATCATATTTTGCCAGGAGGGCCTGAGAATTTGAGATCCTGAACTGGATCGAGGTGCACAAGACTTTCCCTCCCATGAGGTCAAGTCAGTTGTGTCCCTTGACAGAGGAAGTAGTCTTGGGGTACTGCTGCCTTGATCTCTCTGTAGCTACCTAGACCATGAAGGAGATAGGCGGTGGGGATAAGAATAAAAATTCTCCCTCTTTGGACAGAACAAAATAAAGTTTCTCAGCCCTCTTGGGGTGGGTGTACAAGAGGCAAGAGTATGCCACACAGTCTTTGATGGTTCCATGATAGCCTCATTGATTGGGAGGGCCACTCAACTGGGACTGGAAGGCTGCAAGATATCCATTAATCTATGTTCAAGCATCTGGACTGAATTTGCAGCTCAGACACCACCCTGAACTCCTGATATGTCTGAAGTCATCAGGTGGAGATGGAGAAGATGGAGTAACCACTTCATCCAGTAATGAGGATGAAATTACTCTCAGAACTGGTGGAACCAGCTTGCCTTTTTCCTCCAAATACTCTGATGGAGTCAGTTGGGGTTGGCTTGGTTATGGTAAACAGGGTTCATATTCTATTCTTAGGTGTCTACAGTAGGGCTCCCACGGCCCCCAATAATCCAAGTAGAATGGATCAACCAGCTTGGAAGGACCCACTGGCATACAGTACCATCTGTCCATTGGCCAAACATGTCTGGTTGAAAGTTGGAACCTTAACCTTCTGCGGCTTCTGTCTGGGGCCACCTCTACCTGGGGCCACAGAGATTCATGCAGAGTTTCTGACTCATTGGGAGAGTGAGCTGAATCCTGGACTTCCGACAGAATTGACGGTACCAATTTCTGTGCACCGAGGCTGGCACGTAGGATGGAAGAATGACTCTGCATCTTTGGGATATTCTCCTCCTTAGGAGTAGCAATGTCCTGGAATAGAAATGATCCTAATAGTATGGGTGAATGATAACAGGGGAGAGCAAAGATGTCTTCCAGGGAGACATAGGTCTCCGACAGCCCTGGAGTGTGGGGAAAGTCCATTGGTTGAGCCACTGGAACCAGAACTTCCCTGGTCACAGTGGAAGTTGGATACATCTGGGGCCATATTTCTACAGGTGTGGACAGGAATGCCGCAGCCTGTTTGTCTTGAGCCTTAACCACTGGAACTGATGCTGGAACTCACAGATCTGAATATTTGCATACCACTTTCTCCTGCCAAGATCTACTCAGACCTACGTCCTTATTGCTTGTGCACACAGGCTCTCTCAACTTTTACGGGGTCGGGGAGCTCTCCTTTCTCTTTCAAGGTAGTCTTTGAAGAGGATCACTTGTCCCTATGCCTATAAGAGTGCCCCTTACTCTCATGGGAATCCTTTTTAGGCTTAGAAGTCTTAGTTTCTATTTGAGAAACTGTGACTGAGAGGAACAGCATGCTTGATGAGACTAATGTATAGAGGGGGTTTCTCAGCCCAGATCTGATTAGGGTCTCACTGTCTTCTCTATCAGATATTTCCTAAGGGTAGGTCTACAGTGCTGGCGGTATTGTCAGCAGTGGAGATCTGCTCAATCAATCCCAGAAGTCGATGCCATTAATCCACCCCCACAAGACAAGTAACGCTGCATCAACTAGATGGCATTTCCCGTCGGCGCAGTGCAGTGGGGAAGCTACATTAAGTAGAAGTTAATAGGTCAACAGGAAATACGCAAGCTACTGCCAGCGGTGTAGACCAGGTCTAAGACTCAGTTTCTGACCCCCACGAGTTCTGGAAGGGGAGGGGAAGGAGAGGAGCGGCAGATGCTACACTTGACTGAGATGTGAGCCTCACCCAGACAACAGAGGCAGCATTGATGTTTGTCATTCACAGAAAAGGAGTGGGGCAGGAAACACTGCTTTTGAACCCCAGAACTCTGGGCAGAATCCCCATCTTCTTGGGGCAGAGGGGAACCAACCATATTATATTATATTAGATAAAAGAAGTAGTGCAGCTTCAGAGCTGAAAGGTCTACTATCAACATGATCTTCTTGCTGAGACAACTACAAGAGAAATGCAGAGAAAAGACTGTTACTCACCTTGTAACTGTTGTTCTTTGAGTTGTGTTGCTCATGTCCATTCCACTGTAGGTGCATGTGTGCCCCCATAAATGGTTACCATAATTTTTTTCCCCTTAGCAGTACCCATAGGGCCGGCTTTGGTGCCCCCTGGAGCCCCGTGCACATGCCGCGGTACATAAGGTGCTGCCAGCCCTACTTTCTCAGTTTCTTCTTTCTGCCACTGATGGTTACTGGAACTACATACATGCATGCATCCATTCATTGCTTGCTCAATCCACAAGTGTCTCAGCGTTTAGTTTTAAGTGTTCTTAAGTAGATATAGTTAATGTATTTTAGATAAGTAGTTGTAAATAGTTAGTAGTTAAGGTATAATCCCATTAGGGACCTCTGCCTGACAGCAGAGCATGCCCTGATCTCTGGGCTTCAAGCCCTGTAAGTCTTGCGGCAAGCTCTTCCCGCTTAGTGACCCCCATGATGGTTGTCTGAAGTGCCTGGGGGAATCAGACAGGAAAGACAAGTATCGTATCTGCAAGGCATTCAGGCCAAGAACGCAGAAGGAGCAGGAAATTTGTCTGAAGGCCATACTGATGGAGGCTGCCTTAAGACCAGCCTTGGAGCCATCCTGCTCCCTCTCGGTGCCGAGCACCGCATTGGTGCAGAGTGTCCCTCCGGCACTGGAACTTCCATGGCACCGATCTTCTACTTCACCGTCAAAGAGAAAGCAGAAGAAACAGCACTCGGAGAGTGGTTGATTTCCCGTGCCTTAGAAGACTAAGGAAGCGGGGTCAAACGCAGGGCCTTCACACCATCAGGCCAAGCAGATGCCGCATAAGCAGAGCTCACCGCCTAGAACCCTCAGTCCTCTGAGGGAGCCTCCTCCAACTCCAGGGAGTGGAAGAGGCCCTCCGCATCCCGTGGTGCTGTCGACACTGGAGGCATTTCAAGTAGTGAGATATAAGCAAGCATGCAAAGAACCAAAAAAGCCCCTTTACATAGCCTTTATTGATCTCACAAAGCTTTTGACCTTGTCAGTAGAAGCGGACTATTTATGCTTCTAGAAAAGATTGGGTGTCCCCCCCCAGCAATTAAGCATGATTTGTTCCTTCCATGAAAACATGTACAGCACAGTCCAATATGACAGCTTAGTCTCTGAGGCTTTCCAGATTCATAGCAGTAAAGCTGTGTACTTCCCCCAACTGTTCAGGATCATCTTCTCCTTGCTACTGAAACAAACTTTGGTTCTTCAACTGAAGGAATCTACTTGCACACAAGATCTGTTGGAAAACTGTTCAATCTTGCAAAACTTAGATCTAAAACCAAGACTTGGGAGGTCCTTATCCAACACTTCCTCTTTGCTGATGATGCAGCAGTGACAACCCACAAAGAAGCCCATCTCCAAAATCCCATGAACAATTTTTCCAAAGCCTGCCAAGACTTCAGGCTTACTATAAAACACAAACAATTTGCCAAGGAGTTGAAGAAGCACCCTCCACCAACAATTATGAACCTGAAATGGTGAACAAGTTCACATACTTGGGGTCCACTATTGCAGACAACTTTTCACTTGAAATGGAACTCAATATCCGCATAAGAAAAGCTGCCACAACAATAACTAGACTGCACAAGAGGGTACGGAAAAACAATAAACTGAACACACAAAGATCTGTGTGTATCGTGCATGTGTTATCAGTATACGTTTGTACTGGAGTGATATGGACCTTATACTCTCATTAGGAAAAAAGGCTCAACAGCTTTCAAATGCATTGTCTTCATTGAAGTTTTGGAATCTCCTGGAGGGACAGAATCACCAACACTGAGGTGCTCAAACAAGCCAGCATACCCAGCATGCAAACACTCCTTAAACAGAGATGCTTCCTCTGGCTTGGGCATGTGTGAAAAATGAATGATGGGTGCATCCCAAAGGACATCCTATATGGTGAATTGGCATCTGGAAAAAGACCTAAAGGACACCCAAAATTGCGTTTCAAAGATGTGTGCAAGCAAGACATCAAAGAACTGGACATGGATATGGATAACCGGAAAGATCACATTCAGGACCGCAGTCTTTGGAAACAAGCTCAACGAAGGTCTTCACACCTACAAGAAGATGCAGTCCAGCTTAGCAGAGAAGAAAGGAGCTCACAGAAGGCAGAGTCAAAAAGGTCGAAACCACCTTTAAATGTGACAGATGCAGCACAGATTGTCTCTCTAGAGTTGGTCTCTTCAGTCACAGCTGTGGCTGCCATAAAATCAACTGAGCAAATTTTTTACCTCTCAGGGATGCATACTCATGGTCTTTCGAGACTAAAAGATGACTACTATTACTAAATACTAATACAATATAATTACCAAAATGATGCAATAAGGAAGGAGCTGAGGACACTGAAGATTAAGCTCACACTGTGCAGTGGTAAGAAGAAACTGGAGATGAGCTGGCGAGCACCACCCTTTATGCTTTTGGTTTGGAGCATAAGAAGAGCTATGTCACACATGTGGGCTAACAGACATAGCTTGCAAAAAATTCCGGACTCAGGCACATGCATACTCATGTGCGGAATACACATGAAGATGATTATTCGAAGAACCACAGTTTTTACCATCACTTTTCTGAGTAGATCTGCACTGTAGGCCCAGTCCAACTCCTAATGAGCCACTGGGAGTTTTTCCATTGATTTCACTGGAGAAAGTATCATACAAATAGACAGGCCCATTGACAGCAATTCCAGCCCAGGCAAAACAGTCAATGGCACACCTAGAAAGGGATGACTGAGGTCTGAGTGGGCTTCTGCTGTAAGTTTTTATTTATTTATTATATGCCATGCAGGTTCCCACACAGCTGAGGAGATGGTATCTGCTACTCAGCTTCCAGGGTCCCTTGGATTCCCAAGGGAGCTTATTGATGAACTTAGAAAGCTAAGCAGTGTGTGGAGGAGAGGATATGTATCTATCCTCCCATTCACATGGGCCCTTTTAAAATCACCAGACGCCTGGGCAACTGCCCCCCTTGCACTGCCCTGTTGGCAGGCCTGCACATAGAGTGGAAATTCCTTTGAAGTTTTTTTCCTAATGCTAAAAGCAAATCATTCCCTGGATTGATTTTGCCCATTTACTTTAAAAGATTTGATGTAGAAATTAATCTGTAGTATGCAATAAAGCTGTAGGTACTAGTACAAGTTATAGGATTGTGTGTGCCACTCAAAGGAGGATTGAGTCTGAAGCATGCTTTTTGTATTCTAGTACATTTATTCAAATGATCCCAATGTGGGACCAGTTTATACAGATATTTTTATAACAAGCATGGGAAAAAAATCTTACAACAGGACAAACTAAGCTATTGGAAATGGAGCTCATGGAATACGTGTTCTCCGACACATTGCATAGTCTCACCCTTTCATTTACATATTATACTAAAGTTAAATCACAAGTTCTAGTCATAATAAATAGCAATTATAATGATGAGCACTTAGGGCAGCACTTTTCATCTTCAGAGCACATTATAAAGAATAACTAATTAAACCTCACACCACACTACTTGGTAGTAAAAAAGGGTACTATTATCACCATTTTATACACAGAGAAGCAGACTAAGGGCCCAATTCTTCTGTCACTTACACCACATAAATCAGGAGCAGTTCCACTGAAGTCAATGGAATTCAACTGGCATTTGTTCTCTTTTTATCAGATGCAGGAAATTTAAATAACTTCCCCAAGGCCAGACAGAGCTAGGATTAAAACTGGAAAGGGAAATGAATTCAAAATTATACTAGAAATAAGAGAGACAGGCTGTTGCCAGTCCAATATTGTTCCTTAGAATGTAATAGAAATGAGCACCTGACACCATAATGAGGACAGTCACAGAGGATGACTAATGTGTTTTCCTGATTTAGGACACAGGCAAGTCAGCATCATTATAAACAACTACAGACATGCAAGTCTAGTTTTTAGGAAATATTGATTAAGAACAGGATGAGACAACATTTGGAAATACTATACATGATTTGGTAAAATTAATAAACAGCCAATAAACTTCAGTAATTACATCACAGAAATTGGCTCAAAAACATGCAGTATATTGTGTTCATATAACCTCACTACTTTATGTACTCAACCACCCTCTAATATCAATGTGTGTGTCCAAATGAAATAGTCAGAACTATTGAAATTAATAAAGAATTGACTGATGAACAGTAAACCAGAAGGGAGTGGCAGTTGGAGTGAATGATTCTGGGTAAAAGAGGGAAAGCAAGTAGAGCCTTGCTAGGGTTAGCGTCAAATTAATCTTATATATAAATGACCTAGAACAGGGAATTCTTCACAAATAGGTAGGTTTGATGATAACGTAGTGCAGGGTCACCATATACAAAGCCAAAGATTAAACAAATTCAAAATGATTTGAAAATGTGGTTTTTCAGAAACACATTTACAGAAGAATATTTATCCAAATGGAACAGAGGACAAGGAATTTTTTCAGATGCACAAGGATTCAGAGAAAAGGGAGCTCACCCCCACTCACCTTTGTAAGTGATGCACCACAGGCATAATCTAATTTCACACAATAGGGGATTTTGGATAAGAGGACGTTTACTCAGATTGTAAACTCTTTGTAGCAAGGACTATCTTTTTGTTCTGTGTTTTTACAGCACCTAGCACAATAGGGTCCTGGTCCACAACTAGGTGTCAGAGCCCATAATGAGGGCAATCTATCATAGCCGTTGGAGCTGGGAATGGAGTTGGGGTAGTGGTCAGAAGTTACATCAAGGGTCAAGATGGAGTCATAAATCACAACAAGGGACAAGACCAACATCAGGGTCCGAAGTTACACCAAGAATTAAACTAGAGCCAGAGTGAGAAGTTGTGCCACGTGTCAAGCTGGAGCCACCAACCTGGGCCAGGGCAAGGAAGCAGGAACAAGGTGTGGTAACAGGAGCAAGAATGAGGTATGGCAGCAGGAACAGGGAGCAAGGAGTAGCAGCAGGATCCAAGGACAAGGAGTAGGAACCAGGAGAGGAGGCAGGGACTTGGTTTCAGGGGTCTGGGCAACAATAGACTTAGTTGAGACAAGGTGTGAGCCAGGAATAGAAAGTGTTATACCTGTTGGAGTACAATCAGAAGTTTGCTGCTAGTCTCCTGATCCTGCTGACAGGTATAGCCTCTGTAGTGGGTTTATAGCTGCAGTTCCTGCACTTGATCTTGCAGCATGGTGATATAGAGCTTAAGGCTCTTGTTTGACAACCATGAGGGCCTATGTTCAAGACCTATAGCACCTGGCAGTAGAGCTCCAAGGGACAGTGATACAAACAACAATAAATCTATTGGCGTTCATGATCTACAGTGTAGCAAGATGCAAGTCAAGGGTGTAATATAATGGCTCCAAAATAAAACAAAACTAGAAGGACATAAAAGTATAGTAATGCACTAAGATCATTCAAACCAGGCCAGACCATCAGGCCTCCTGACCGAACAAACGACCCACTACAGGTACTAAGAAAATCTACTGCAAAGACCTCGCAGAAATTATCTTGCTTTAAGCCTGGAACTAGGTGTGACCCCATCAAGAGGTTTGTAGCCGCACAACAGTGGCCATTCCAGTCCAGGAATACAAACATATGGATATGAGGGGAACCACCAGAGGCCAAAATCCATCTGCAAGAATGAGGTATTTTGGGGCTGCCCTCTCAGCTTCTCTTCTTCTGTTTAAGCCATGTTTCTCAGATCTTACCTGCTGCATGCTCAGCCATGAAATGCCCCTCCTCCCTTTTCAGGGAGTGTGTTCTGTATTATGGAGGGGAAATCCATACAAATTAATGCTGAGTGAGCCAGAATTAATTTGTAATGGATTTTCCTGCAAGTCTAAGGAAGCAGAACATTGACATGAGTAGCTATATCCTTTTTATTATGTTGCTAATATTGGTATTATTGTTTCAGCACTCCTGTTCCTTGCCTGATAACTAGCAATGAAACCATCTCAAATTCCCTAGAACGTATTTTAAGAATTTTACTATGATTTGTAACTATTAAATTTAGGCTCATTTTAAATTTGTATATAATGCTCAATCCTGTATTTCCAAATCACCTAGTGATTTCATGTTTTGTATCATTTCAGACTGTATTTAAATTGGATTAAAGAAAAAACAAAACCAAACCCATAGCTCCCTCTGGGTGAGAGCTCTATTTCCATGATTTAACAGGTCCTACTGCAAAGTCACAATACATCACCCTCTGAAGAAGGCTTTTGTTTCTTTCTAAATACACTGATACTGAATTACTACTGCAAAACATACAGTAGGACCTCAGAATTATGAGCACCAGAGTTACGAACTGACTGGTCAACCACACACCTCATTTGGAACCAGAAGTACACAATCTCTGCAGCACAGACAAAAAAATATACAGTACAGTACTGTGTTAAACATAAACTAAGTTCAAAAAAAGATTTGACAAGGCAAAGAAACTGTGCTTGTTTCATGTAAATTAAAATGGTTAAAAGCAGCGTTTTTCTTCTACATAGTAAAGTTTGAAAACTGTATTAAATCAAAGTTCAGTTGTAAACTTTTGAAAGAACAACCATAATGTTTTGTTCAGAGTTGCAAATAACTTCCATTCCCGAGGTATTCGTAACTCTGAGCTTCTGCTGTACCAGAACTTACACTACCTTCTTGTGGCCATATTAAGGTACTACTAATTCAATTTCAATGTCAATTAAAACCCACTATTGTAACTGCTTCCTTATATTTAACTAAAGGGAAAAGATAACTCCATTACAATTTTTATTCTGTAAAAAACTAACTTAATTAAAATAAAAACATGTAAAATGTGCTAGATGCTTTTGCTAATTACATTAGCCACAAGCAAGAGAAAGATACTTTAAAAGCATTTCAGCATGGTTTTCAGGAGCCAGCTGCAAGAGCTAATGGGAAGAGAAAGTTCCATTTCTATGTTGTCATTTTAGTGCCTCAGAGGGTAAAAAACTAGCAATGATTTATTTTGACCATTTAGGAGAACACGTATCATGTGCATAACATTAAAACCAATGTTAAAGAATCAGTTATTTCCCTCAGCTCCCTGTCCCATATCTGAAATACTGAATTTACTACAAAAATTAAATCTCTATGCCAAGTGTGTATAGTGGCATAATCAATATCCCCTTCTCCCTCACTCTTTTCACAAGTTTGGACCTGCTCAATTTTGATTTTGTTGTAAAATGTATTTAAGTGGGTTTAAGGGAATTTGCTGAAAGTACAGGAGTGGTCTGACTTAAATCATCTTACATATCACTTGTGAATCTGGGACAAATGTATGAAACTGATGTTGGAAAGAATAATCGTTTTTCATAATCAATATACTGAGTAGGAATTCATTTGGAATGGTCTATTAATGGTGATTAATTGGTTTTTACAATTTTCATTTTTCAGAATCTACATCCAAGACATGTTTTTTTGTGTGGTTTTATATTATTATTGTATGGTCTTGGGCTAATACATTATCAGTAGGACCATATTCATGGTAAATAGATCTGTTTGGTTGGATCAGTGTTTTTCCTTCTAGGTCCATATGGGAGCTGGGTAAATAATTTTCTCATTCCAGCCAATATATAATATTTAGTTTCTGAACAGACTTGGATTAACAGCAGTGGAGGGTTTTACTTGATTTTAATGGGAGTTTTTAAATAAACTGTCTGCACATTATATAACCCCAATTTAGATTAATTCCATTATCTATATATAAGTGTCACTTCTCCACATTAACATCCCAAGCAGAGAACAGGCTAGAGTGAAAGAACAAATGTAGTCAAACTGGGGTACTTGATGGATTAACCATAAATCATTCGGCAGAGCCTTTTGTGAATGATCTCTGTGTAAAAATTCTTATTTCATTATTTGACTAACAAATCCAAATATAATTTGGACTCCGAGGCCCATGTCATCTTAAATTCTGCCCTACAGTTTCGTCTTGAAATGTTGCAAGAAAATAATTGGTTTGCTTTCAAATCTTTTGTTTATTTTTCCATTCATACCACCTAACAACCAAATCACTGTAGACAAGTCATAGAAGTGCAAACCTATATGTTGACTGTTCTTCAGATAATTGAAGAAATCTTGCCTCAGAAGAGTGAATGTATTAATGATTGTTCATAGGATTCTATATATATTTTATCTCCATGCTGGCTCCAAGAAAAGTATTCCCATTTGAATCAAGTAAACGTCTTATTAGACAGAATAATCTTGCATCATATACAACGTGAAACAGGGAGGAATAGACTAGTGATACTTCAGCCTTATCATGCTGCAGACCATTTTGTGAAAGGGATATGCTCTTGTGGATTGCCTGCTAGCATTTTAATAATATTGCTCAATAGTGAGGGTTGCCACTTACAAACCACTTCTGAAGATGAAACACAGCTCACTAAAAACAAGGCTTTGTATCTTGAGATCCAACACACTTGTTCTCACTGGAGAAGTACTATGCTCCTACATACCTGAATGAAGTTAGCTGCCCAAGGAAAGTTAAAAAAAAAAAAAAAAATTCCTTCAGTTTCTGACTAATCAAAAGAGAACTGAAATAGCAAGAGTGATATTATCCAGTTCAGCTGATCCTTTATTTGATATCTGATTTTACGGACCAGATTTGGAAGATCTCTTTGTAACATACAGCAAATAACATGAAACGTTGCTATAGTAACAGAGATTATTTGGCAATGATTCATCAGCTCAACTCCACTCTGCTTTACTCAACTCCAATCTGACGTTTTCAGTGACATAAAAGAACTGCTGGTACAAAAGATACAATGCAATATAACTTTTGCCCCAAGAGGCTGCCTGGGAGTTCCTGTTCTTATCTTACAGTTTGGTATCTTACTATTGTCATATGCAAAGGCTGAGGGCAATGAATAGCAGAGAGATTGATACATACATCAGCAACTTAATCATCTGGTAGCTGAACTTTGTGACTTTGTCCTGACCCACAACTACTTCAGATTTGGAGGCAATCTATACCTTCAAGTCAGTGGCACAGCTATGGGGCACCCACATGGCCCCCCAGTATGCCAACATTTTTATGGCTGACCTAGAACACCGCTTTCTCAAAACTCGTCCCCACTTCTTTACCTACGTTACATTAATGACATTTTCAACATCTGGACCCACAGGAAAGAGTCCTTCGAAGAATTCCACCAGGATTTCAATAATTTATACCTCACCATCAACCTCAGCCTGGACCAGTCCACACAAGAAATCCACTTCCTGAACACTACAATACAAATAAAGGATGTCACATTAATACCACCCTATACCAAAAACCAACTGACCGCAATACATATCTTCATGCCACCAGCTTCCATCCTGGACACATTACATGATCCACTTCTACAGCCAAGCCCTAAGATACAACTGGATTTGCTCCGATCCCTCAGACAGAGACAAACACCTACAGGATCTCCATAAAACATTCTTAAAACTACAATACCCATCTGGAGAGGTGAAGAAACCAATTGACGGAGCCAGACAGGTACCCAGAAGTCACCTATTACCAGACAGACACAACAAAGAAAACAACAGAACACCACTGGCCATCACGTACAGCCCCCAGCTAAAATCTCTCCAACACATCATTAAGGATCTACAACCTATCCTAGCAGATGATCCCTCACTCGCTCAAGCTGTGGGAGGCAAACCTATCCTTGCTTTCAGACAGCCCCCCAGCCTGAAGCAAATACTCACCAGCAACCATACACCATACAACTAGAACACTAACCCAGGAACCTATCCTGCAAACTAACCCCATTGCCAACTGTGCCCAAACATCGACTCTAGTGACACCATCACAGGTCCTAACCACATCAGCCACACCATAAGGAGCTCATTCACCTGCACGTCTACTAATGTAATATATGCAATCATGTGCCAACAATACCCTTCTGCCATGTACATTGGCCAAAGTGGACTGTCACTACCCAAAAGAATACATAGACACAAATCTGACATAAAAAATGGTAACATCCATAAACCAGTAGGAGAGCACTTCAATCTCCCAGGACACTCTATAGCTGACTTGAAAGTTGCCATACTTCTATAAAAAAACTTCAAAAAGAGACTTCAGCGATAAAATGCAGAGCTGGAACTCATATGCAAATTTGACACAATCAAACTGGGTCTGAATACAGACTTGGAATGGTTCTCTCATTACAAGAACTAATTGTCACTTTTCACACATTCTCACCTTCTAATGAATGGTTGTGAATAGGCTTCATCTACTCTAACTGAATGGCCTTTGTTAACACCTACCCTCCCCATTGTTTTTTACCCTTGGATGTGTATATATACCCCATATCTGATTTCTATTTCAAGCATCTGAGGATGTGGATTGCAGCCCACAAAAGCTTATGCCTGCAGAAATTCGTTAGTCTTTAAGGTGCTACAGGACTTTCGTTGTTTAAACTTAATCACAGTGGTTTTTAGCCAGAAATATAGGTTGACTATAAAACTGTAGACACTAATTAAACATCTACACTGAGTTTTAAAACCCATAGCACTGAGTCTCAGAGCATGAGTTTACCAATTTGGGTTCCCACTGAGGCATTAAGACCAGCTGTGTAAATGTTTAGGCTCAGGCTGGAGCTTGGGCTCTAAAGCCCAAATATCAGGGTGGGATTCAAAGCCCGAGCTGCAACATCTACTCTGCTGTTTTTAGCACTGTACCACAAGCCCCATGAGCCAGAGTCCCTAGACTCAGGCTCTGAGACTTACTGCCGTCCGTTTCTAAGGTATATCTACACTGCACACTAAGCCAGGGCTATAAGTCAGGTTTGAGCCCAAGCCTCTCTTCTGCCATTCAGGTCAGCAAGCACTAAGGACCCAAGTCCTAGGACCTTGGTATGGAGATGGGTGAGAGATCAAGTCTTGCTGTGAGTTGGGTCCAAGCAGTTTCATTTTCCGGATGCAGCTAAAGCCACAGACCTGAGTCAGAAGGTCTGTGTAATGCAGTAATGCGTTAGAATGACTGCAAGACATGGGTCCAGCAATTGTAAACCCAGGTTCACAATGAAGTGTGGACGCTGAAGCATGGGTTTGGATACATCAAGTCCACGAGCCTTGATTAATAGAAAGATGAGAATGGGATCGTTAGAGCTGACTAAGCTGTGTGATTCAGATCTGTTTGGAGGAGACAATACATTTTAATTTTATTTTCCAACCTTCCACTCCCCTTCCCCAAAAAAATCGGAATATTGATCCAGATTCTCAGCATCTGCTTAGTGCAGCTAAGAGGGCGAACTGGCTGCATACCAGATGCAAAGGTAAATTCTACACCAGCCCTGGCATGTATTAGAGTGATTTAAAGGGCTTTTCAATCGATGCTAGCTGACTATAGCCCTCATATGCCCACATGCAAACTGGGGCTAACTGAAGCATAGCATGTTCTAGTTCCACCGCTCTGCAACACACTCCCTTGAGCCCAGCACAGGAAAGAAGAGGGCTGCAAGGGGGTGGCATGGTAACTGGCTGTCCTCTCTTGACCCCCTGACACTTCCTCATGCCAGGGGAGTACTCAACTGGGCAGATCCAGCTGCTTTCCAGTCCCTATGCACTGCATGACTGACTGCACCTGGGGGCTGGACCGCAGCAGAGTATTCTAGTCCATAATTTCTATGTCCAATCAGTAGACATATCATTTTTGGCATTCCATTCTGTTTATACTTTTCCCTGTACACACATTACTAAAAAATGTTTTAGCTTCTGAAAGGTACTACGTAAACTAGTGTAGCTCTCCTACAGAAGAAATATCCCTACGCTAATAAACACACTAACAAAACTGAAGTAATGAGATGAAGTAACAGGAATGCATAAATACTCTTGGGGCTTGTAGTTTTCTTAGGGTTTATCTACATGAACACGTAGTTTGTAGCAAGCTGAGGTAAAAATCTACCCTACACTGGGCTGCCACACTGAATTTCCATGTGGATCCTGCTGCTGTACGTTAAAGTGCCTTCATGCACTTTGATCTTCTCCTGTTTCAAAGTGGGACAGATCAAAGTGCAGTACGGAGCTTTAGTGGGTGGCGGGAAGGTCCACACAGACTCTTAGTGCACAGCAGGGCTAGTGCAGGCTAGATTTGCATCCTGGCTTGCTGAAAACTATTAGTTTATACAAGCCCTCAGTAACTCTATATAGCTTCATCCACAAAGCCAGGGACTATCTGAAAGGGATAACACAGTCTGCTTCTTACCGTGTAGACCTCAGAGAATTTTATTTATTTATTCATTTTTGCTTTCCCCAGATCCTCCAAAGGCATGATCCCAGTGCCCTCAGCTTCCATCAACTTAAACAGGAGTTGAGGGTGATCAGTACCACACAGGATTTATTCCCAATTTTTTAAACATAATTTCCTCTAATTCTTAGGACCAGTGCCAAGTGACATAAGCGGGTAAACTCAGAATACTGCAGAGAAACTTCCAGTTGGCCACCCCACTGCAAGGAACATTTACAAAAGAAAGTGCACAGTGTTAGCATACAGGAACACATTTCTAAAACTTATGTAACTAGTTTCTGTTCTGCTAAAAAACCCCAAACTAGCCTCTTAACATTAATCTTTACTAGGTGAAAGGTAGAGGCACTGTTAGAAGGTATGACAATGTCAGGTTGGGAGTGCCAAAATTCTATTGATTAAGGATTAATGTTATTAGGCAGAAATGGAGACAAGGATTATTTGAAATAAATCCGTGATGCAGCATGAATCACTTCTTCGTAGGGTTCTCCTAATCAAACCAGGAAGATAGCCATGTTTGTACAGCTACAAGAAACAAGTGTCCCTAACAGTGGCTTATAAACACTGAGTCATCAAGGCTTTATGCAAAGCATTAAACTAAAGTGCTTGGCAATTCATACAAAATTGCAAAAGATCTAGCAGGAACATATTTTTTAAGAGAGGTCACAGAGTTGGTTTTGGGGGTTTTTTTGAATCCACAAATTAGTCATGTCATATAATCCAAAAGCAAGAAACATTCTCTGACATTCTTCTATAAGGAACTGATTGTAAAGTCTGCAAGTATAGTGTTTAACGTCCAACGCTAACAGTCTGAGAACGTTCTGTTTCTGGTCAAATAAAGCTTTTTATAAGAGAGACTTTTATACACTGGGGCTTTTGTCAGCATAGCTCTGTTGATCGGGGTGCATTTTTTCACACTCCTAACCCATGCCAATATATGTGATAAGTGTAAGTTTTAAGCCTGAGACAGTGAGATTTTTCAGGAAGTGATGTTCTTGTACAGGATATGGCTTTAAACTGCCACCAGTAAGAGTCTACTCAGGGAAATTGACCAGCAGGAAGTCTCCTATCTAGTAAAATACATTACAATAACTATCTGCCTCCTGACTGATTTGCATGAACTTATACGGTATTCAAATTCACAAGATTTCTCTAACATGTGCTACAGAAATGCTTCTGATCACATGCAAAAGAAAGTTAAAAATAAAACGAGGCATTGATTGCTCTATGCTCAGCTTAAGTATACTGAAAAGTGAAACTCCATATGAATAATTAACCAGCACTTACAGTTTCAGACAGGTCCCTTTTTTTAGCAATGCCGATAATATTGAGTCCATCTATCACAATATCATATGGATGACGTTTTTCCACAAAGTTTTTAAATTTTTCAAGTTCCTAAAAGGAGGAGGAAAAAAAGGTTGAATTAACATCTTTTTTCTTTTAACTTTTTAAAAAGACAAAAAACCCTAAACCTCTCACTTCACTATCTTCTGCTGCCTTTGATATCGTTAATTAAATATTTGCTGTAACAACTTCCACGGATGGTAATATTGTACTAGATGCTTTCAGTTGCATAGTTCTTTCCTTACAACTGAATAAACTCCACAATCTACCCTCCTTACAATTTGACAGAGGCTTCAAAGATGAGTACAGCTTTTTTATTTCATTTAAGAAGAAAATAAATGACTGGATGTCAGGAGACTTGGATTCCATCCCCTGCTGTGCCACTGGCCAGCTGTGTAGCCATGGGCAAGCCTCTCCATGCTTTGGTTTCTTCATCAATAAATGGGGATAATGGTATTTGGCTTCTTTAATAAACAGGTTTGAGACCTCTTAATGCAAAGCACTAAATAAGAGATTATTATTAACATACTGGCTTACTACTCTGTTTGTGAGACATATACAAAGCTTTTAAAGCTGGTAAAATAGAGCAGTGGTTCTCAACCTGAAGGTCCATGGACTATGTCTAAGGGGTCTACAAAAGATTTAGACTGAAAACTGACTGAACACAATTTCCAAAGGGGTCCACACCTCCATTCAAAATTTCTAAAGGGGTCTGCAAATGAAACAATGTTGAGCATTGCTGAAATAGAGAATTTTGCAATGGCAGAAATGTCACCCAATGGTTGATCAAAGAGCATCTCTCCAACTCTCCTAGCCAGAGGGAAATCATAGTTGCATTATACTTGTCTAGAAGAGCTCTAAGTAAGCTCAGAAGATTGTCTCTCCCACCAACAGAAGTTGGTCCAATAAAAGATATTACCTCACCTCTCACTAGTATCCTGGGACCAACACAGCTACAACACTGTATACAGGGCTGGGTAGCATTTAACAGAAGAGGAATTTATCATGAATAACTATAGAGTACTAAAGCCTTCAGACATCTCTCCCATCACAAGTACTGGAATTTGCATTCCTGCACAGGTTAGCAAACCATAGGACATGGCAGTTACACAGATCAGAGGAAGCCTTGTTCTAGATGGGGCTATCTGAAATTGTGGGAATGGCAAAGCATTATCTTTGTGGAATGCTTTGGAGTTTTACCACACACTCATGCTAGATCACATGCAACACCTGCAAGACTGTTTACCACCCTAAGTTGCCTAGAAAACTCCACTCCATCCTGATGGACAATGCCCTGCCTTTGGTTTTACATGCCTCCATCATCTCCCATTTGAACTACAGCTATGCCTGGACATGAAGCCATCAGTCTTTCAGAAACTCCAACACGTAGAAAATGCTCAGTGCATCACTCAGCAATACAGGCTTCTGCAAGCACATCAGATATGTCCTCTACGCTCTACACTGGCTTCCCACAGAGTACAGAGTCAAGTTCAAATTCTTGGCCCTTATCTTCAAGGTGCTCAATGACCTGGGCCCAGCGTATCTAAAAGATCACCTAGGGTTCCCAGATGAAGAATACAGTAGACAACTCAGTTCCTCAGGTACAATGGAACTTTCTACCACAAGGGTAAAGCTCACCCGTGCAGGAGACAGTGCTTTCTTGGGGGGCTGGTTCAAGACTGTGGAATGAACTTCTACAGGAATTAAGGAGCATCCCAAACCTCTTCACCTTCCTCTCCAAATGCAAAGTGTACTTCTTCAATCTTGCCTTCTCTAATAAACACATAATACTGTGCACATTTAAAAAAAAAATCCTACAAACAAAATCCTCCACTGTACACATAATTCTCCCCGAGGAGAGGATGAGAGAAAGAATGAACTACACATGACAGAGGTTAGTCACATTGCTCAATGCACTACAGGAAGGCACTCAAATACCCCAGTGATGAGGGAGGTATAGGACATGAAATCTAATCATTTTTAAAAAGCAGCTTCAGATTACATATGCCCTTGAGTCCTCAATGTCTTGGTTTTTTGTTTTTTTTAAAAAGTTTTTCTCTCTCCTGTTTTGCTTTATGAAGAATCTACACAAATAACTGAGGAAACTCACTGATTAGACAGGAAAACGACTACACTCAAAAAGTTGTCAAATATACAAGTAAACTACGAAAATAATGGAAAAAATATTCTTCCTCTAATTGCTTTGTTACAATAACGTCAACTGTTACCTACAATAGCAAGTAAAACAATTTCAGAAAAAATGTGGCTTGTAAGATGACAATGTCCCTTTCACCAACAAACACAACATGCTAGATTCTGCTTTCTTTTCTGCTGATGTGAGAAAAGAGAACTCCTCAATTGAAGTCAGTGGATTTACACATACTTTAAGGCCAGTTTTTGAATTACTGTTTAATGGCAAGCATTTTTAACGTAATATGTTCAGTTCCTGGTATGCCGTGTTATTGTGAAATATATTCCAAGTTAGTCAATGGTAAACCTGAACAATACTCTGAAAACATTGGCATCAGAGTATATTTTAAACTTTCTGAAGAGAAGGCTGTTTATTCAAATTACCCGACAGCAAACATGCAGGGAAATCCCTTGGATTATGGAACATGAAAATATGTACAGTAGGTTATTGCAGTTTAAGATGTCCTAAGGTGAACCCAACCAACTTGTGCGTCATCAAACTTTTCTAATGATCTCCTGCATATCTCTAATGCAAAAGGAAAGCAGAACTAGCCACATAAATATACTTTGTTTCTTAGGAAACAGCTATGTGATCTGTTACTAAGTACACACGTTTGCAGCTAGTATGTATTGTATCACCTGCAGTACACCCAAAAAGTATTATGCAATTCATAGTATTACTAATAATTTTTCTTGGGAGAAGTTATTTAGACATTTTATAAGGTGCCAATCCTGTTTCCACTTAAGTCAAAGGGAATTTTGCCACTGACTTCAAACTGAACTAAAATATCCATTTTTAAATGCAGCTTAATGCATTCACTGCAGTGGTGTGTTACAGGATGGCCATTCAATACGTTTTGACAATTAAAAAAGGAAGGAATATTTGGACCAATAGTACCAAGATTGAGAGAAAGTTAGAGAAGAACAGTAGTGGATAAGCAAAGAGTGCAAGCAGTGAAGGGAAGACCAAGGAATAAAGACAGAGAAGAGGTGAATAAGGCAGATTGGAGTAACTCCACAGTGTATTTTATTAGCAGGGGCTATTTTTACTATATCAGCACTTGTACTCAATATTTATTATAACCAAGTAGACTATTTTTAAACTGAGATTATAGCCTATAATTCTTTCTCCACAATGCACTGTCCCTAAAGACTCAATTCAATATGGTATATACGCTTTGTTAGTAGTTCTAAAATGGCAAGTTACTTGGGGGTGGGGGGGTAGGGCAGGGGAAGCTATAGAAGATCATTATAACTGCAGGGAAGATGACAAATGCATTAACAGCGTCACTTCAAATTGAAGACAGTATGAAGTAAGAAGCGTCCCACTTTAAGCAAGAATAAGCCATGCCAACAAAGGCAGAGGAAACTAGTGCAAAACAAATAGACTATAAACCCAAAAATCTTTTCATTTCCTCCCCTTCCTCTCAATCCTCGCACGCACCACTGGCAACTAGGGACACACAGGGCTGTTCCGGTTTCATGAGGGGTGGTAGTTGCAAAGAACCAAATACAGGGACCACGTGGCTCAAATCTCCCTCAAACAGAAGAAAATTCTGGAAATTCTGCTTGGCCTGATCTCCCCTTCTCTCCACAAAGAAGGAAGCAGATGGGACAGCTGTGTAGCCTAAACTGCCAAATGAGAGATGATAGTAGACCAGACTACGCAAGAGTGGCCACAAAAAGTTGTGCAAGTGCACACACAAACATGTATGACATGAATGTAGTATCTGATATTGATGCCTGGGATTTCGACACATCAAGATTTAAATGTCAGGATTTTGACCAGGGCCTACTTAGACTACAGTAATGAAAAGATGATCAGCCTTCAGTTCTCTGTGGTATTCCCTCCATTAGCCAATTGTAAAAACACCTGGTAGCCCTGCACCACAACAGAAAATTCAGTGGAACAGATTTTCGACTAGCAGTTAACAGATGAAAGGAATACAGACACAATGGTCCTCAATGCAGATTATAATACCGATATCAGTGCTAATTCAAGCAAATCCACAACCTAGAATACTATTCAATTAGGTCCCCCACTGCAAGGTGGGAGTTCATTGCATAGACCTGCTCTCCCTTTCCTACATACTCCAAACGGTTCTGCCAGCCAGCTGGGTAGGTAATGCAGGTAGGTAATAGGGAATATGACTCTAACTGGTGTGTGTTCATGGAGAACAAGTGGAAAAAGGTTTCCTACTAAACCAAACTATAGGACGAACTGTGATGTATCCTGATTAAGGGAATACGACAGACCCTGAATCCTCAGAGGACTCAAACAGTTTTTCCATGGAGCAGACAGTCAAGAATGAAGCAGCTTTTAGTTCACATCAAACGACACTAGAGCACAAGCAGTAAACAACATGCTAACATTTCAACTTGTCCCTAGTGGGCTGGGCCTCCAAAGCCTGTGAGAAAGGGACTATGGGTGCAAGTTTGGCAGCACTGCCTAAAACCAGCTCTGACTGGCATAAGCATAGAAATTAAAGAGAGAGAACTTCTTGAGCACATTTCTAATACTGTTTATTTATGTGATGCTCTATGCAGAATGGAATTGCAGAGAAATACTGCAATTAACTATACAACAACTCAAATTATACTCATTACAAGACTTTACAGTAACATGTGCACTGAATTAATAATGTTTCATTATGGGAAAGAAAGGAAGAACAAAACAAACAAACAAAAAAAAAGAACCCATAGGTGAGATTAGTGATAGCCTATTTACATCAGCAGATGAATATTTTATGAAGAGTACAAAAAAAAAAAAGAAACTGAAACAGCACCAGACTTAGTACACAGCTGAAGTGGGAAGAATGGGGAATGTCAGCTCTGTGAGTTTTAGAAATAATTCATTGTGACTTCCAAAGAGAGAACTCACCTCTATATCTGAACACCACACAAATTAAATCCATTTGGTTATCAGATACAAACAAGTCACAGCAAATCCCTTATGGAATTTATACTGACTAGCAAAGAGGAGATAATGTTATTTTTAAAAACTTAATTTAAAATATGTGTGTAGGTCATATCTATTCACATCTTAATTAAAAAGACTACACCACAATCTTACATGCTTTGAGTACCCAAAACTGGATACCTAAACGGGAATTTTGAGCACACAAAGAATGCAAGACTAGTGTTTTTGCGAGATTTTTAAGGTAGAGTTAGTTTTTGTTGTTGTTTTAAGTATATGAATTGTTTAAAAGGAGGAGGCAGTTTTGCGGACTTGAACAATTTAATTTTAAAAATAATCATATTTTCACTGACCTCACACTTGCAAAGTATGCAACTTTTACACCAATGAGACTGAAACAGAGGAGATATTGGATCTGAAAATGGAGACCTTAAAGAAAATTAACTAACGCATTTACAACTAGTACACTTATAAACAAAAAATATATTTTGAAGGGTATTTTAAATACACACATGCATAGAATAAAAGCCTAGTTTGTGAGCTCTTTTTCCAGGAGGATGGTTTATTATTAATATCTGAATATTTAATACATTAAACATGGTACAATGGAAGGAAACAAAATGTTACCACTAATGGGTATTACTTCAAGTCACATATCAAGGCAGAAGTTTGATTTCACTGGACAACAAATTTTTTCAAAAGTGTTGCTTCCTCAGAAATTTTTTTTGATTATGCTAGACCGCTTGAAGCTGAACACAAATATAATTTCAGACTACCTGTATCACGTAGGAATTTGGAGAAACAAGAAATTGACTTTTATTGAATGTAATGCATTTAATCGCATAACAGTGCTGATGCTTTGCAATAGTTTAGCTGAGCTAAAAATGTTTTGTTGATGATTTTCGTTTGTACTCAGTGTCTGAGGCTTCTCATTTACCTCTAAATCTCTTAGGAACATAAGCCGAAATCATTGGTGACACAATGCAGCTAATTTAAGGTTTCCAATAAGGTGCCCAGCAGGATGGTAAATAAGAATTTATATGGCTAAATTTCAGCTACAACACAAAAATCAGCAATCTTCAATGTATAAAGTTTAGAGGCATCAAAATTTAAAACATAATCTCTCTCATCTCAGTAGGCTACCATTTCTGATCAACACAGGTGCCTTTGTAGCAAAGCTAGTCCGTAACATGGCTGCAGCACTTCCAGCTCAGCATGAGTGTCCAGTTACCAAAAATTCCTTCCACTGGATTTCCCCTTCTAAATCTTCCCCCTTCCTACTGGTAATGCTGACCCAAAACTAAGTTACTTGACAAAGCAGAAATTTTCCAACCAGCAGTCACTACTTGGGGTATGAGTTCTATACTAGAGCTGAAAGTTGTAATTTCCAGCTTAACAGACATACCTGTGCTAGTTCTGATTGAGCTAGTGTGCTAAAAATAGAAGTGTAGCCATTGCACTGTGAGCAATGGGATGGGCTCGCTCCCTGAGGATATACCTCTGGTCTTGGATGGGAACATACTCAGGACACCCAGCCCATTACTCTGATGCAGCTATACTCCTGGTTTTAGCACATTAGCTGGATCAGGAGTAGCTGGAGATGTCTACACACGCTGATAATTGTACCTCAGCTCCAACTTAGACATACCCAAACAAACTTCATAAATTAGCTTACCTAGTTAAGGAATTAAAGAAATATAAATTCATTACTTTTACCAAGATTTCTATGATGAACGCTAGAAAATCGGTATTATTACTCATGTTATTATGCAACAATTCTTACCAATTCTTGTTTAATACTATTTAGGGGCAATAGCCATTTGACAATATTAAGATTGCTGCTTTTTTTGGTAAAGCTAATTCTGCAGCCGCTGTAAAATTCACAAAAGAAGTCAGATCTGCTTGAAAATTGGGAGGGTAAATCTGAAGCCAGGACAAATTTTATGAGGAAAATCTGAAGATATTGGAACAATGGGGGTCAGAGAAAACAGGTACTCTAAAATTAGTTGTTTTCAAAGTTGCAAAAGTCTAATGCTTTTTTTGTAAACAAATAGTGAAGAAACAGTGAGTAAGACAACCATGAAACTTATATAGCTAGACTATTCTTATTGAAAAGTAGTGCATGGTACCATAAGAGATCTAAAATTTGAAATATGAGAAGTTATCAGACCTTCTTTTTTGTCATTATGGAGTGGAACTACAGAAAGCTGGCAATCTATTTATACATTCCTGGCACAGAGCACAGGCTTCCTAACTGAACTGTTAACTGTACTTCCAGCTTCCCCCCAGCCTGTCCAACAAGAAGCCTGGAGAGCACAGGAAGAAAAGAGGGAGATAACTGAGAGCTGAAGCAGTGTCAGGTGTGCAGACAACAGGACAGTTCCTCTTCCAGTAGCTCTTTCCAGTACACAGGTTTTAGGGACAAGTTCTACTCCCTCCATCCTCTTGGGGGCAGGAAGAGAGGGGCCCATTACAGAAGATGAAGTATCAGCCCAGCTCTTTATATAGTTTCTCCATTCAATAAACCATCTGTGGAACACCAGAACGGGAAATGCCAATTTGTCAAGTGTATTGTGCAGAATCAGGATGCCTCCCCTAACCTTTGATGTTGTGAGCATACATGGTGTGGCCCAAGGTTTTGGGATAGTTCCAGGAAAGACAGCAGGAATGAAGCAGGAAGTGGAGACATGGATACCCCTCCAGTGATGGGCCTCCTAGATACCCCACTCTCCTGGGTTTGGTGGGGCTTCTTCACCTGCAGGAGTCCTAGGGAGCTGGAGCTGCTGTATGCCCTAAAGATCATCAGAGTTGTCTGCCACAGAGGTTGGAGCTGAACTCTGGCACCAGCTGCAGCAAAGCCAAGCATTCTCAAAATGGTTTGATCTTGTTTCCATTAAATGGCCGTAAACATTTCTGAGATGTGACACTGGCGCCATCTAGTGGACTTTTATCTTTCAACTCCATTAAGTAGCCAGGCTGCTCATTTGTCAAAGTCAACACATAATAAGTAAGGAGCAGAACAAAGCAAAAAAGAGAACATAAGAGCATTTGACCATGATTTTGTACATACTGTACGATTTTTAGCTCTCAAATGTGTATGCAATGATCCCTATAAAACGCTAGATGTTCCCACTGCAGATATCCAGATTACCATCGCATGTTTTTATTATTTGTGAATTCTGATAATACTGACATTTCCAAAGATCTTTTCTAGTTTTGACTTAAACTATTGCACTATTGAAAAATCCAGCAGTCAAGATTTAATAAATACAAGCGTCAGAAATAAAACAATATTTAATGAGACAGCAGAAACTTCCAGTTTTTTGTGAAGGCAACCTATGTATTTTATTTATTTATTTAGTTATTTTTAACTTTTCCTTTGCAAAAATTTTAGTTATGAATCATGGAATGTTTTCCATTGGTTTTTGGATGGGGGAAGAAATTGACATCTATGCACATTTACTACTTAAAATGTTATCCTTCCAGTCCACCTACCCTCTGCTTGCAACTAGAAAGCTGTGAAAAATTATGAGGGTGAAGGGAGGAATGGAGAGTTCAGGACTTGGATTCATTTTATTAATTGAATTGCGGAGAAAATGTCAGCAGATTATTAAAATATTTGTGCGTTTCTTAATGATTAAGACAAAAATTCAAGAGAGACTGAAGAATAACGCTATGATAAATGAGGCTAAGAATAAGTTGCTATGATTATAAGTAGAATGTCAACATGAATTCTCTAATATATTTTACTGTCAGTGAAAATTTAGTGTTAGCGTGACGCAGCTTTTAAAATTCCTTAATTTAAAATTAAGTGTTGAAAAAATTATTAGGGATCTTAGATCTATTAAACATTAGCCATTTATGACCCTCCAGTCAATAAACCTGAAAGTCCTTGAGACCTACTTGAGGAGTCGTCTTCCTGAATATATCATTTCCCTGGATCACATCTTTTATTATTTTTTCCTTGAGTATATTGTACTCTTCTTTGCTCAGATGAATAGTTTCCAGATTTTGGTTACAAACTGAACATTTTCCTCTGTAACAGAAAGAAAACCACAAAGAAAGAAAGAACGCATGTTTGTGAATAAATATAGTAAAAGAACCATATGCTAAAATTCACTTCCATTTATTAAATGACTATGCATGCATCTTTCTGTGCAAACAAAAATAAATAAGTAATCAGAAAATGACTTGTGCCCAATTTGGGCCAGATCCAAAACCTTAAGGAAATCAATGGAAATGCTCTAACTGACTTCAATGGGTTCTGGATCAGATCCTTGAGGCATTTAGGGGTCAACTTCTGCACCAGAGCTCCTGGTAGTGGAGAGGGGAAGGATGGTCCAGTGATTACAGCCCTAGTCTGTGGCCTGGAAGACCAATGTTCAATGACAACCACTACCACAAACTTCCTGCATGACCTTGGAAAATACATTTAGTCTCTCTGTATCTCAGATGTCCCCATCTGTAAAATAGAGGATAATAATACTTCCCTGCCTCATACATGTGTTGCAAAGATAAAATACAATAAAAACTGAGATGATCAGATACCACAGTAGATGAGTGTGATGTTCCCCTCTGCAATCTGGACTGGTGAATCATTGTGTCACCCCAATCCCTCACTCTTGGAGCCTGTCTTACCCTGCTTTGCTGTGAGAACCCTCACTCCTTGGCAGTCATGCACAGTCTATAGCATGTATTGCTCTCAACTCAGTGAGTGAGTGCCTCTCTAGCCAACCACTCATGGGATTATGCAATAGCATGACCCCAACCAATATTTCCAGTCACAGATGCAACTCTAGGAACTTCCATCTTACAATGTTCAGTGTTGCCCACTGAACACTGCAAGCTCATATGTTTGTCAATTTATCAAAGAAATTGATATGCACCAGCCTTGTCACTTCAAATGGAGTTTCTAACACACCATAAATGAAATTCACTGCTTTAGATAAAACAAATAAACAAATCTATTAAGTACAGAAAGATTACAAGTCAGAGGAAAACAGGTCAGATTTGATCAAGAGAAAACAAAAGGCAAATCACATTCTAAACTAAGCTTAACACTTTCAGCAACTTTACAAACTCAGATGATTCTCACCACAGGCTGGCTGGTCTGCCTTTAACCAGGCCCACTCCTTATGATCAGCACTTCAGTTGCCTGACAGTGTTTGCAGGTGGAGGTGGAAGAAAGAGAGATTGCAAAATATCTCTCCTTTTAAAAATGTTCCTTCTCCCCTCTGGGGCTTCACCCCTCCCTGCCCCTCCTTCAGCATCAGGTGACAATGCTCTTGTATGGCTTCATCCATGTCCTGAGTCAGTGAGCATTCCCTTATCTTGATTCCTTTGTCGATGCTCAGGTTTATCCTTTTTTTCTGTGCATGCCTTAGTGAGGTGCAAACTGCTCCTCAGCTCTGCAGAGTTTTGCTTAGTTCGGTCTCAAGCCGTGAGACACATTTGGGCACATTACATAGTGAAGCTTCGTAACCATACACATGACATTACAACAAACATATTACTATAACAATAACGTTCAGTCTGCCATGAGCATTCCAAAAACATCATACATGACATACTTTACATTAAACACTACACAGTTACACTATAAAGGTAAACATGAATGTACACAATTACACCATAATGGTGTACATGGGGGTGCTGTGTATCACAATGAGACCACAAAAATAGCCTAAAATTGACTAACACAACTATTGAGTAAATTGATATTTGACCCTTCCCAGCCTCTACTACTTCTGAAGTCTGCATTTATCTAAGTATACAGTTTATTTTTACTGGGCCTAATTCTCTCAAATATACTGGTGAAAATCCAGTTACTCCATGGTTTTGAATACAGTTACTCTAGATTTACACTTGTATAAACTAGAGAAGCATTTAGCTCAATTTCTGGGGGGCCGGTGAGTTGGTACAGATATTGTATTTCTATGCATTTACCTGACAATGATCAGACTACTAAACCTTCTGAGCTGTCAGTAAGTGTACTATATTACAATAACTCATATTTTAAAAGGGCTAAGACTTCTTTCCCCAATCTCCCAATCATTTTCCCATTTCATCCTCAGAGGGTATGTGCACACTTATGGTGGAGTGTACAGTACAGGCACTATACGTGTAGCTACATGCCACAGTGAAAGGCTCCGACAGTGGGAAAGCAGGAGGGAAAAGTTCCCCACTGCCTTTCCATGCTGCCTCCTCCTCTGACAGTCTTTCCCCACTGCTGGAGCTTCTAATTGTGGAGGGGAAAGGCTCCGGCAGGGGGGAGGCAGCGGGAAAAGGCTCTGGCAGTTCCCCACAGCAGGAGCCTTTCACTGCAATGAGGAAAGATTCTGGCATTAGGGAGATAGCGGGGAAAAGCTGTACCGGGGGGGATGCAGTGAGACACTACACTGCTCAATGTACCAATGTAGATGTGGGAGGCACTTCTTGCGCTGTAGAGATGCTATTTTGCCAGCTAGCGCCCTATTAAACTAAATCAATATATTCAGACAGTAAACATCCCAATAACCAGGTCAACATACACTGTTCATAAATTATTACCATCAGACACATACCATGCAAAGCATGTTCCAGCCATAGAATCATAGAGCTAAAAGGGACCACAAGGGTCATGTACTTTAACCCAGAGCCAAGATGCAGGATTTGTTGTGTCTAAACCAGTGGTTCCCAAACTTTTTACCCTCCATCCCGCCTTACCCCGTCTGCACCCTCTCCAATTCCCCCAACCAGGACTGAGTGGGGCCACAACCAGGGCCAGGGGCTGAGGCTGGGAGGCGGGCCATGGTTGGGGGGCTGCAGTCAGGGATGGGGGCCAAGGCTGGGGGTAGGGCCACAGTGGCCAAGGGTGAGGTTGCGATGGCCAGGAGCCCTGAGGGCCATGGTAGACCACAGAAGCCGAGGCCATGGCTGGGGGCCAGAGTTGAGCCAAGAACCATGGCTGGGGGGCAGAGCTTGGGTCAAAGCAGGGCTGGGTGACACTCCCTCCCTACCCCTCATGTGGGACTGGCCCAGGCCCTGCTGTGCCCACTGAACATTCTTCCACACCCCCACAGGGAGCCATGCCCCAGAGTTTGGAGATCTCTGATCTAAACCATCCACGACAGATGGCTATTCAGCCTCCTTTTGAAAACTTCCAGTGAAGGAGCTTCCTGAGCAGTCTGTTCCACTGTCCTACTGTTCTTACAGTTAGGAAGTTTCTCCTGAGTTATAATCTAAATCTGCTATGCTGTAATTTGAACCCATTGCCTCTTGTCCTGCCCTCTGTGTCAAGAGAGAACAACATTACTCCATCATTTTTATGGCAGTCTTTCAAGTATTTGAAGACTACTATAATGTCCACATTTAATCTCCTCTCTTCCAAAGTAAACATATCTAGTTCCTTCAGTCTTTGCTCACATGGTTTGCATTCCATACCTTTGATCATCTTTGTCATTCACCTCTGTATTCTTTCCAGATTCTCCACCTCTTTTCTATACATACCATACTTGGAAAAAAATCGCCAAAGCCCATATACAAGGACATCCCAGATCTCAAGTTCATTTGCCCAACTAAGATGTGGTTGTCCCAATTTCTTTGAGGTCAGAATGAGTTGTTGGTGGTGATTTTTTAATTAAATTGTGTTGCATATCCCTGCCTCAAAGACAAGCTAATGATTTAACATTTAAAAATACTGGGTGCACTGCCTAACCTATATGTCTGATTGCAGATGAAAAGTACAACCAACTCCAACCTTAGCTTTTTTTGTAACAAGTGACAGAGGAAAAAGAAACAAAGGATCAGCTATTTTGCTTAATTCCCCTTTTGCTTGGCCAGATGGGCACATTAGTACACTTTGGGAAAAAGGAACTCAGCTAATCATGTCTGAGCTCTCCCTGAAAACTTTGATGGCTTTTACAAAAAATCTGAGGTAGCAGACCTGTTTCCATCCTCATCCTCAGACTCCTCATGCCAACCAGTGTATCTAGGATATTTAAGTGCAAGTGAGCAGCTTGTCCAGTAGACAGTACTTAAATAAAAAAATCACTTATCCTGAAGAGTTCTTTGGTTGTTCCAGGCTACCAGACCACAGGATTTTTCCTTGCCTCCTCCTACTTAAGTCTTTTCATAGACACAAAGTATAATGTTGATGTTTCACATTTTCCCCTCTGTGATGCTCTGTTCGGAGGCCTACATTCATCCTGCTGTGCTTTGATTCCTGAGGGAGGAATCATTCTTTTTTACGGCAATCAAATTGTCAAGCTCTGATATGCACAATCCTAGGAACACTGCCATAGTGTTTTTAAATGTTAAAAACACTTTTAAATGTTTTAAATGTTTTTAAATGTTAAAAAGCAGCAAGTCATTCTCCCCTGATTTTTGCACCGAGAAAATCTAAGAATGAGTTGACATATATTTCTTACCCAAGACCTAATCGTCACAACAACCTGATTTCTAGTCTATCTCAAAGCACAGACCACAAGGAAAAATATGCCAAGATTGCATAAATTATTGTGCAGACAATGTATTTGCTGACATAACACACTAACAGTGTGCCATTTTTAGTATACATTCCCGATGTTCAACAGGCAGAATTAGAATTCCACAATTTAAAAGCCTACAAGACCCCAAAAAATGATAGAGACTGCATCAAAATTATTAAGCTTAACATCTACAAACCTTATGTTACAGATGAAATATTTAAACCTTGGTTCTTTTGCCAGTATCATTTTACAGTAGAATCTGAGGCCTGGTCTACACTGTGAAGGTAGGTCAACGGAGTGCAGCTTCCATTGACCACATAATGTATGCATCTTCACTTGCTAGTCAGATCTGTCAACTTAAAATCACAGGAAAATTTGATGTAATAAAACCACCTCCACAAGTGACATAGCACTGCAATCAAATTGTTTGGGTCGAATGAGTGACAGTGTAGTCAAAGCGCAGCATAATTTGATCTAATTGGCCTCCGTGAGCTATCCCACAATGCTCTGCATGATTGCACTCTGCTGCACTGCAGTCACATACACAGGAAACAGCTCCTATCCTCAAGCCCTGGGAAATTTTGAATTCCCATTTCCTGTTTTGTCAGCGTGGAGAGAGCTTGCCAGCAGAACTGATCATGGCCACTGCATGCCCCAAATGTGCTCCAGCCTGGAGTTGACCAGAGGTCTTGGATCTCATTGGTCTGTGGGGTGAAGAGTCTGTTCTTACTCACCTCTGAGCCAGCAAAAGGAATTTAAATATTTACAAGAAGATATCGCGTGGCATGTTGGAAAAGGGGCACAGGAGGGACGCATAGCAGTGCCACATTAAAATCAAAGAGCTGAGGCAGGTGTATCACAAAAATTGGGAGGTGAACTGTCATTCTAGCTCATCACCAAAGACATGCTGCTTTTATGAGATGCTGCATGCGATTCTCGGTGGTGATCCCACAACTGTACCACCATGCAGCAGATACCTCAGGGGAACCCAGGGTGAATGAGGAGTTCTGTGGATGATGAGAACAGGGGCCAGGTGACTCGTGAATCCATTTTCCCTGAAAGCCAGGAGTTGTTTTTAAACCCAGAACAGCCCAGACAGACGCAGGATGCTGTGAGCAACCGAGATGCCGGGGAAGGCACATCTGGTGAGCACATACTGCAAATCTCATTTCTGTGGTTATCTCCTCAGTCTGGCTTCTTGTCATAGCACCAAAAAAAAAAAAAAAAAAGTGTGGTGGTAGGATGGGCTTCCTCATTGTTACTTCACCTAAGCAAGGGGTTCCCCCCAGAAAAAAGTGTGTTTAT
The DNA here is from genome assembly GCA_007922155.1 of Mesoclemmys tuberculata. Lineage (NCBI taxonomy): Eukaryota > Metazoa > Chordata > Testudines > Chelidae > Mesoclemmys > Mesoclemmys tuberculata. The sequence continues at coordinate 66,559,385 of ML675613.1, read as the reverse complement.
GTGCACAGGAATGCTCCAAAAATCCTCCATGGATATCTCCAGGAAACTTTCATTTAGGTATTCTATGATCCTCTGTAGGTTTCTGGGGATAGGTGCCTTATTTCTTCCACCGTGATAGGACACTTTCCCCTGCCACTCTCTGAGATAATGAACCCCTCCACAGCTGCTGACACACAGCTGGCAGCCTGGAGGATTTCATTACCGGAGAAAACGAACATGAACTTGGAGAACAGGAGGCAACCCAAGAACATGAGCATGCAATGCAGTATGAGCTGCTGTGCATAATGAGAGATCAGTCAGACATGTTGAGGCATTTGGTTGAACTTCAAGAAGAGCAATGGCAGGATAGACTCCCACTGCAGCCTCTGCAAAATTCTCAACTCACACACTCTTTCCTAGCCCCCACTCCCAAGTGATCTAAGAGGAGGTTGAGCAGGGTGCTGTACGTGCTCCACTCCACGATGAGTGAGGGGAGCAGAAAGAGGTGCTGACCTCTTTAAGCAATGGGACTGTGTTATTTGCTGTTTGCACCGTGAAACTTTGCTCTGTGTCCCCTCACAGCCCCATTACAATGCATGCACAGTGTTGAAATAAATTCCTTTCCCTCCACTGTAAACAACCAACAATAAAAATGGAATGCTTTAAAAATCATTACTCTTTCTTTATCGAGACCGCAAGGATTAGCGCTGGGGGGGAGAGGGTAGCACAGTGTTGTAGTGCGGAAGAACAGGTGGAAGACGGGAAGACAGAACACAGATTTTTCAGCAACATTGTATCTCACTGCAAAACCGATTTTTCAAGGCTTCCCTGAGGTGTAGCGCTCAGTGTTGCACTGCTGTCTGGCTAGTCAAAACGGCAGCCAGCCTATCTACCTCCATGACCCAACCCAACGGGAACCTTTCCCCCTTTGTCTCAGACATTTTGGAGCACAAAGCATGCAGAGATAATCACTGGGATATTTTTTTCACTGAGGTCTAGCCTAGTGAGTAAACTGCACCAGCGCACCTTTAAACATGCAAATACACATTCTACAACCATTCTGCACTTGCTGAGCCTATTATTGAACCTCTCCTCCTTGCTGTCCAGATGCCCAGTGTATGGTTTCATCAGCCAGGGGAGCAATGGTTCTCCAAGGATCACTACTAGCATTTCAACATCACCAATGTTTATTTTTTAGTCAGAGAAGAAAGTCCCTGCTTGCATCTTTTGGAACAGACCAGAGTTCCTAAAGATGTGTGCATCATGCACCTGTCCAGACCACCCCACCCCACACAGATGTCAGTGAAGTGTCCCCTTTGATCTACAAGGGCCTGCAACACCACCGAGAAGTATCTCTTTCGATTAATGTAGTCTGTGGCTAGGTGGTCCGGTGTTAAGATAGGGATATGCGTGCCATCTATTGCTGCCCCCCCCTCAGTTTGAGAACCCCATTGCAGAAAACCCATCCACTATGTCCTGCACGTTTCCCAAAGTCAAAGTCTGTTAATACAAGTTTGCCTGGTCATTACAGCAGCTTCCATGGTGGATTTACCAACTCCAAATTGATTCGCAACTGACTGGTAGCAGTCTGGCATTGCTAGCTTCCACAGAGTGATGGCCACCCACTTCTCCACTGACACTGGTCTCAAGTGAGTGTTCATGCATTCCAGGGTTGGGGACAGCTCTGCGCAGAGTTCTAAGAAAGTGGCCTTTCGTATACAAAAGTTTTGCAGCCACTGCTCATCATCCCACACCTTTGTAACAATGCGATTCCACAAGTCACTGCTTGTTTCCTGGGACCAGAAGCAGCGCTCCCCCAACTGCAGATGCTGAATGACAGCAAGCAGCAAACGGGAATTGTTTCATTCTATGGCTTATAGCAAGGGGTCTTGAGTAACATCACAATTTTCAGCACTGCAGCCCATCTTGCCCTTGAAAATACTGCAGGATAAGATGTCAAGTGTTTGTGACGCTCAAAATGATAGTGCAGAGCAGAGCGGGCTCCATGCCTCTCCAGCAATAGCATGCGCGGAGCAGAGACTGGGTTTACAAAAATGGTGCAAAAAAGCATGAATCTGTTTGGGACAAGAAGGGAGAGGGAGGGAGGATGACGCATTATGGGAGGAAGACAACCTTCTCAAAAGCCTCTGTGGCTAGCTGCACTGTGGGATAGCTACCCACGGTGCACTGCTTTGATTGTCAACCCAAGTGCAGCTAGTGGGGACACAATACTCCAACGCAACAAGCGTGGTATGAGCACGCTCTTGCAACTTCTGAAATTCGGTGCGTGAAAGTAATTTAAAATAAATACCCTCAACATTACGAACACTTTGGGAATGGAAGTTGTTCATAACTCTGTGTAAGGCTTGAGGTTGTTTTCAGCTAACAAGTTGTAGATCAAAACTCATTTAAATGGCTAACAAGTATATCTGAGCCCCAAGGACAATGGTTAGTGTAAGCATTCGATGGCTCAGGAAGCCAGATTTCCTCTTCGTGATTCTAATTCCAATAAGAACAGCACATTTGCTTTTAAAATTTCTGTCTCACCTGCCACCTATCTGTAAGGACCTTCCCCCCCACTTCTTCCTCCACCCTACCCCCAACCCCAGTGCAGCCCTAGGATCCTTGATGTAAGTAGAGCGATTAAAGTGTCTCTGCATGTATGTAATGACCATTATTACTGTTGTTATCTCCAGATGGAACAATGTCTGTATTTGTAAGTGAACAGATTTTAAAACATACTATGTAATCGATAAGAAAGCGTATATAATTGACCACTGTAACATCATGAAGTTGAAGCTGATTTATCAGACTTCCCAGTATCGTGAATAAACCTCTTCAGTATTGTCTGTGCCGCCTGATTCCTGGAGAAAGAATCCTTCGTGCTTTATATCTGAAATGTTTGTAACTCTGAACAAAATGTTATGGTGGTTTTTTCAAAAGTTTACAACTGAACATTGACTTAATACATCTTTAAACTTTACTATGCAAAAGAAAAATGCTATTTATTTTTTGTAGTTTATGTTTAACATAGTACAGTACTGTATTTGCTGGGATTTTTTCTCTCTGTTGCTGCCTGATTGTGTACTTCCAGTTCCAAATGAAGTGTGTGGTTGACCGGTCAGTTCATAACTCCGGTGTTCATAAATTTGAGGTTCTAGTGTATATTTGTTAGAAAGATCTAATCATAGATTAAAATAAATTCACTTGTTATGCTTTGTTTAACAAATACATAACATTGTTTCCCATAAGCCAAAGCCTGCTGACCACACAAATTCCATTTGAAATCAATTAGATTTAAAGGCACTCAGCACCTCGCACGATTGTGTCCTTCTTTGAACTTCTGAATTTCTCGTCAAAAAAGCTACTTTGAAATTTCAGTTCAAGTTTTGTAAACTGATAGTTCTTATTATGCATACATGCTGCAAAATTCTCAGCAACCACCCAAGGGCCACAGTAAAGTGCGGGCGGGGGGAGGAAACGACAGAAAGGGGCTTTCTTAAATGGTCAGAAAAGCAGCCAGCAATACTGTCAAATGTATTACAAAGACAGAAGTTGTGATCATCTCAGAGTGGGTATTCTAATAGCAGCATAACCAATCAAACCACCTCCTATGAAGTAAATTTCAATGACTATTCTGGGTAGCATTGTTTTTAGCATACAGTTAGATGAAGGTTCATGCAGAATAAAAAAATAGCGTACATTCCTCTCGTGAGTGAAAGCTGATCACACCACTGCATGTTTTAGGAAAGAATGTTTTTTCTCTCCCACACGCAATGTTTCTCTGACAGCTAGGTGTATTATTTAATTATTTTCTGGAGTGGTGGGGATAACTTAACAGACTTAACAAGCTGATGTTTGGATCAGCATAGCAATTCCCATGTGGAATCCCTAAATGGAAGAGAATCAGAGGTTTCCATAACTGACCTTGGGAAGTCAAACAGCCTTTATAATTCTCAAAGAAAAAATTAATAGTCTAAGTCTGAAGCTCCTGATTACCAGGACTAGAAGAAGCTGCAAGCTCCAGGAAGCTGGAGGAGGAAGAAAACAAGAAGTCTGTATGCTGCTAATCAGATTTTACAAAAGCCCACTCCTGCTCCCTCTACGTTTCCTCCCCACTAACTTCAATAGCAGCAGATGCAAAGCATGCTCACACGTCAAAAAAAAAACATGTTCACACTTCAGAAAATGTGCAAAGAGAAATTTTAAAATGTCAACACCTGTACACTGTTTTTATTACAAACTCTAAAGGGCACGTAACTCAAAGATGTTATTATCTTTGACATGTTTTCCATTGCCAATACCCAGGAAAGATAAATCTGGTCTTCAAATTAAACTGACAATATTTAAGACAAGTTTAGAAAGTTACAGATATTTGTATGTTATATTTTGTAGAAATATGTATCTAAATTATCCATGAAGAAAAATACTTTGCAATTCCTTGATTTTGTCCACACTGCAAATAAACATTTTTTTGGTGCAAATCACTGTGGCAGAGCCAAGTTCTGAGCAATTACAGAGGGACAGTTTAATTTAACAAAAACAACAAACTTGGCATCTCTGGCTCCTGATCACCTCCTATACAGGTTTCCAGTCAGTAAGTAAACAAACAGACCAACAACAGAGCAGCTCGTTTCCCTCCCACTGTGGCCAGCAAAACACTTTTCTCCTCTAGCTACAAGTGTATCTGAGCCCATCTTTAAGATGCAGGACCTAATTAGCTCCCAGCTGGGAGTGACCCCAGACCTGTCCTCAAACCCTGCATGAAAGTTAATTCAAAATAAATAAACCCACCACACCCACACCCACACCCAGAGGGCACTGTTGGGGCAGGATTGCAGATCCCTGGCACCACCAGGTTTGAGAAGTCCTGTACACCCACCAAAAAGAGGGTGTTAGAAAATTTTAATGATCAAAGAATTTATTTCAATAAGAAATTTGAAACAACATAATAGAAAGTCCTTTTACTTGTTTTATCAAGGTAAAGTTCATGGCAAAAAAAAATCAATTATTTACCAAGTTTTTATATAAAAATATTGTATTTACCTATTTGTAATGGTGGTTAAGTGTCCTTCCCATTTCTCTCCTGGAATACTAAAAATAAAAATATATATAAATGTTAGACTTCTGTGTCAACATTTTCTAAGCACAGCCAGAAGACATTTTTTCTGGTCTGTATCTAGAAATAAAATAACTGTTTACACTAAGGAGAAATTATATGAAGGCTCATTTGTTATACCAGTTTATGTGCAACGTATGACTACTTAAGTATTTATCCTCAGTGGAATAGTCCCTGGGCCAGACAGCGAGAGAACAACTCTGTAGTTGGGCATTCTGCTCCAGGAGGTGGAAGACAGTGGTCCAGTCCCCCTGCTCCAATCATGTATTCATTATCGATCCACAGGGGAACAGCTTCAACACGAGAGTTTTAGTTAGCACATCAGAATACCCCATAGCTCAGCACTCTCCTGAGAGATAGGATATCTGCCATTCAAATCCTTTTTTCACCCTTTGGCAGAGAGGGGGAAATTGAACCTGGGTCTCCCACATCCCAGACAAGTGCTCTAATCATTTAATTAAAAATTACAGTATAAAAGTGGGCATGGGACCCACCACTATCTCCTCTGGCCGTTTTGTATGGAGCAAGGCAGATGCCTAGCTCATTCCAGCAAGAAATGACCTATGCTGGGTCTACCCTGATGGCGGCAAATTCACTGCCGTCAGATCAATTGCTCTGGATCGACTGAGCGGTCTGTGTAGACCTGCTCAGTCGATCCAGCAACCGACGCAGGAAAACCACCCCGGTAAGTGGCACAGCGCTGCATCGAAGGGAATGCCGTTCCCTTTGGCACAGCGCAGTGTGGACAGCGAGCGGAGCAGACACAGCGAAGTCAATAGGAGATACGCAAGTGATTTATATCACTTGCGTATCTCCTGTGAACTGCCGCCGAATCTAGAAGGTAAGTGCTGTTAGTCTGTATACAGCAAAAACAATGAGAGTCATGTAGCACTTTAAAGACTAGCAAATTTCTGCAGGCATAAGCTTTCCTGGGCTGCAACTCACTTCCTCAGATGCATGAAACAGAATTCAGACTGAGTGTGAATAGGAACTTGGAATGGTTATCTCATTACAAGAAATAATTGTTACTGTTCACAAATTCTCACCTTCTAATCAATGGTTGTGAATAGGCCTCATCTACTCTAACTGAATGGACTTTGTTAACACTTAACCTCCCCATTGTTGTTTCTTACCCTTGAATGTATATATACAGGCCTCCTATCTGTGATTTCTATTTCATGCATCTGAGGAAGTGGGTTGCAACCCACGAAAGCTTAAGCCTAAAGAAATATTAGTCTTTAAAGTGCTACAGGACTCTCATTTTTTCTGATTACCCTGTGACCAACACAGATTAGGAGTGAGCTGAATTTTATTCTGTTGTGTACACTATAAATAAAACTGCCTACTTGCTTCTAATCAGTTACATCCGTATTACCTCCGCCATGAAAATGGGGATTGTATGGGTAAAACTGAGGGCCCAATCTGACCTGCAAAGTCTTTATTGCTGGTGATTGTACACAAAATGTTAAGATACCAATCTGATTCTCAGATTCTAGGCTGTACTTTGCATGGCTCATTTAGGGAAAAAAAGCTGGTTATAAATTTAATGCATTTGATATCAAACTCGTTACAAAACAACATACATGAAACCTCACTTAGGATGTTAACGCACTGTCAGAATTTGTTTTCTCATGGCATTTGCTATTTTCTTGCACCACAGAGGGAAACTGTCCCAATTTTGTACAACTTACCAGTTCCTTCCCCTAGTACATCAGAGAGGAAATTCTGACACTCATCAACAAGCAATATTTGCTATCAAACATACCAAGCCAAAGATGAGAACAGGTGAAGGCAAAAATTCTGACATGTGAGACTTATCAGAATTTATTACATCCTGTACCAAAAATGCAAAATGAAAAGGTAAAAATTGTGATAGGAAATTCAGACCCGGCCAAACTTTCTACTAACAGCAAAAATAAAGAAATGACGTGGCTTTTTAAAAAAAACAACAACAACAAAAATGATAAAAGGCTTCAGGGATTTACACTTGCCTTTGGACTATGGTCTTAATGGACCACAGAGTAAATTCCCATGAACCAATAACTGCTTTTGAAATAATAAGAACATAAAAACATAAGAATGGCCACACTCGGTCAGATCAATGGTCCATCTGGCCCAATATCCTGTCTTCCGACAGTGACCAATGCCAGGTGCTTTGGAGGAATAAATAGAATAGGTAATCATCAAGTGATCCATCCCATCAGTCATTCCCAGCCTCATATTTACCTTTCAAACCATAGCTTTATACTCTGCATAAGAGCTTCTCCAGGATATCGCTGATTTTCTCTCAGATATAAGAGGATTCCTAAGAGTTCATTTTTTAACTGATCATCCTTCAGGCACTTGCCGATATCAAAAAAGATCTGCAACGTATCCAACTTCGGTATCAAATCCTTAGCTAACATTTCATGATACAGTTCAATAGCCAAGTTTATTTCTTGGTTATTGAGGGCCCCTTTGATACAATCTCCATAATTCCCACTTGACGGGGTTATGACTTTTTTTATCTCTTCCAGTAGCAACAAGGCCTCTCTCCATCGACTGGAACCACTCAGCCCCTTGATCAGAAGTCTGTAAGCCCCAGTTTCTAAAGTATTAAATCTGACTTTCATTATATCATAGACATCATGAACTTCTGCCATCTGCTCCTGCCGGACACACAGAGCCAGGTACTTGACCAATGAACTATAACTGATGTCACCTTTTCTCATTGCCACCACAGACAGCAAGGACTTCGCAACATCTATGGAGCTGTTGCACATGATCATTTGCTCTAGCATTACCTCTTCAAAACTTCTAATTCCCTTAAATTCTTCCTTCAGCTTCTCCCATTCCTCCGCACTTAAAGGTTTTTCTGGTGGCCTGATATTACTCTTTCTAGATGTCACGAGCAGTTTCTCTTGGTTCTTTGATCTACTCTTAGCAGCTCCAGCAGAAAATGGGGAAAAAGGATGAGAAGAGGGATCTCCTCTGGCCCTGCCTTTCCCTTTCTCTTCATCTTTACCATCAGATCTGGTCTTGGTAGACTGCATATGTATTGCTTTGGGATCCACTGGTATTGCAGATTGAGAAGTAGTAGTAAATGGGAAACATTTAACATGTTCTCTTTTAGGAAGATGGAAGACTATAGCAAACAGCTGTTGGCACTTTGAAACAGGCCAAAACATATGATATTTCCCCAATGTCTGCAAACCCCAGAAGCTAGTTGGATGGAAGAAAGCCATGATGAAGAGAAAGCATATACTGATAATACTCTGCAGAAGAGATCTAGTGGGAAATTATGTTTATGTGAGGAAGTTTATAGTAAAAGTCTTAAGGGGTGTCAAACTGCATAAGTTTTTGAATCACAGTCAGAATAGAGTTTTTAAGACACTCATTAAAATAAAAATGGCAAAATCCTTTATCAGCAAAGGAAGAAATATTTTAAACTACCAAACTATTAATATAGTGGGGGGGACAGCTTTCTTCCCAGGAAAGAGGCTTTGTGGTTCTGTACTTTATTGTGTCTGCTCTACCGTTGATGCTGTTTAAGGCTTATTATAAATGCATGCTATAAAAATGGGGGCAGTGACATGAACTTCTTAAGAAGAGCTGTTCTGCTGCTTCCATCCAAATCAGGTCAGGAAATTACCTACAGAAAACAGATCACAAATAACACATAATTAGTACTTACATCTCCAGAGTAGTAACTTCCAACATTACAATTCAGTTTACATTTTTACAACACAAAAGGCGACCTACATACCCCATCTTAGATCTGGGACCCAACTTTGATCACCTAAAAGCCATTGATAAACAACCAATATTTTAAGAGGGGGCTTCTACCAAAGCTCGCTCATGATTATAGTTTGTGATAAACATTAGGAAGGCAGGTGTTCGCATGCTGCAAATATAAAGGACTATTAATTTTTCTCCCCATTTAAACAAACTCCGACTTCCCAGTGATAACCGTAACTTAGGAGGGAGACACCATCATTCCGCAGGCAAGTTTTTATTAAGGATACCTCCCAGTAAGCTGTTAGCCATTATTTCCAAAAAGTATACAAAGGGTATTTATAGCTAGGTATCCAATTCCACACCATAAGAGTTGTTTTTAAAAGAGGCAGAAAGATGCCTTATGAGAGTTTTGTTGCAAACTCTCATGACTTTTATCACAAGTTTCACACTATTTGATGCATTTCTTAAAGCCCCAGCTCCTGGAGAGGTATAATTAGGTAAAAAATTCACTTTTTAGGCCACTTTCACTTTTTAAGTAAAGCTTCTAGCCATCATGGTTGTGGAGACAAGCTGGAAAACAGGAAACTTGGACATCCTACAAAGCTGGGAAGCAGAGGACAAATAAAAATAGCTGTAACTTTGTAACTGCAGCAGTTCTGCACAGGTCTAAACTCCTGATTTTAAGCCAGTCTCATATCTGGGCCTGACATTGCCTAGTGGCATCTGACTGCTCAGGCCCGTGGCAACAGTGCAACCTGCATGACATAGTCTCTCCATAGCCCTAGGAGACCATTGCTGCCAGTCAGGATGGGCACCTCCGGGCTGAGCAGCAGGACTAGCGTCAATGCCCAATTTTGTAGAGACAGTCCCAATATTCCGGGCCTTGTCTTACACAGGCACCTACTGCCCCCCCTAATTTTTCACACTTGCTATCTGATCACCCTGCCTGTGGGACCAACCCAAGCCAGGCCACCTCAGCCTCCTCCAGCGCCCACAGCAGGCAGGGGCCTCCTGTGGACCCAGCCTATCGGGGGAGCGCCCCTCCCCCCGCCTGGCAGTGGCTACGGGATTCGCTCGAGAGGGTCAACGGCTGCAGGCAGCGATCACGCCGAAGACTCCGCTCTGGTCTCGCGCGCCGCCCGTCCCCTGAAAACTACAGCTCCCAGGCCCCCAGCATGCACCGCAACCCGGCGGCGGCTTACCTAGGGCGCGCAGCACCCGCTGGGAGTTGTAGTCTCGGCGGTCCACCCGGGCTACGCGGCCGGCGGACCGGTCGCCTCCCCTCCGGCCACCGCCGCGGAGGTGTCAGTATCGCACAGCTGGGCGAAGCTGCCCGACCGGCTGCGGTTGCTGCTGCCGCTCAGAGCCGCCCGAAGGGGGCAGGTCACGCACGTGATTGCGGAGCCGTCGGGCACATGCAGTGTCTCTCGGTAGGGAAGAACCTTGCCTCGGAACTTGCTCTGTCACGCGCCGAACAAGCTCTCCGCCAATCAGAGCTCTGGGTCCAGGCTCGCCACAGACCCTTCCCCTGGGATTGTGATGCTCACGTGATCTCAGGGATCCAATGAAAGCAGAGTAGTTGACCGTGGCCGCCATGTTGGTTACGGGCAGTGTCAGGTGTCCGCGCTAGTGGGCGCCCGCTGAGGACGTACGTCTATGGGAGACCGCGGAAGGAATTGCTAGGGTCCTTCTTAGTAGCTTCGTACCCGCACCTAACATGGTGGTTCCGTGATGGCGGAACAAGTAACCCGGATGTGCAGTGTGCTGCCTTTGGGGCGGCGTTTGCGGGGCTGCCTATGATGGAGTGGAAGCAGGTGCTGCGGGGCCGCCTGGCCTCCCGCCCCGGCCGTGAGTGCGCGGGGACCGTGGCGTGAGCGGGAAGGGGGGTGCAAAGGCTGCGGGGTCCTGCCGAGAGAGCCGGCGCCTCCCTGGCTGCGCCCTAGGCTCGATCCCGCGTGGGGCCGGGGGCTGTGCGGACAGCCGGGTCCGGCGGTGCAGCGGGAGCCGCTGGGGCCGGCCCCGTGCAGAGCCAGACGGGCGCCGCTGTCGCAAACCGCTGCCACCGCAGTTGGGGCCAGTTGGCCTCCCCTCCCCCCGCTGGGCAGCCTCGGCAGGGACCACTCCCGAGCGGGCCATGGAGCCCGATCCCTGCAGATCGAGGGGAGGTCACACCGGCCTCGAGCGAGAGGCGTTAGCTAACGGGTGCTACCTAGGACCTACCGTATCTCCAGGGTGCCTCCAGCGACGAAGAGGTCCCTCAGGTGCCTCTAGGACTGCCAGGCCCACACCCGGAGCTAGGGCTAAGGTCTTACACAAACCACATTTCAGCTCTTGGCGTTTAAAAAAGCCCCCTTTTCTCTGCCCCACAAAAATATGTCTGCTGAAAGCGATGTGACCCACGGGATGTTTTATGCTACCCGTCAGTGACAGAGTGTGTCAGTATGGGAAGGCAGATTCCAGCAGGTCCCAGTACTTGTGGTGCTGTACTGTATGCTGATAATATTTTCTTTCCCTCCCACCACAACATATTCTTAAAGTGCACAGTGAAATTGATACCATGTCATTGCCGGATGCAAGCTAAAGAAATTACTCTACAAAAACACCAATCTCCCCCCCCCCCGTTAGAAAATAGCTTAAACTATTGTATGAATCCTAAGAACAACTTGCAGGCTTGTGCTGCCATGGAATTGATTTCAGAACAATAGTGACAAACCTTTGTTTACATCAAGGACCTCAGCTTGACTGGCAGATTGATAGACAAGGAGATGTCTCTAATGTATAGTGACCCCCTTGCTTGTGGTATCTTAGTGCCTAATTAGTGTATTTGCATAACTTTTGTATGAAGAATAAATGCAAATAAACATGTAGTAATTTGTACTTTCATTCAACTGAAACTAAATAAAACATAGTGCTTTTTATTTCTCATTCACATTTCTGAAGACATTGGTATTCTTACAGTTTTCTTCAAAGATCAGATTTTACCACTTTATTTGTAAAATTACTTAGATTTCCAGAGAGTCTGTTACACGCTGAATTTTGCATACAATAACACATGGAAATGGAACAGAGCTGCCTTAGTTCTACCCAAACTCTTTAATTAAACAAAATACAGGTGTAATGAACAGCAGTACTTTCTCTTCAGCGAATAATCTGAAGAGAGAGGGGGAAATAGTCCTAGTCCAAAAGGCAAGTGTGAGTTGAAGCCAAGTTTTTCATGATAGTTAATCTATAATTCCTACAATAGTAAATGCAAAAATTATAGATTAAATTAAGTATCTGTAAGCAAATGCTAAGCTTTGTTTAGTCTTTAGTTAAGAATGTGAAGAAAGTTACGCTAAATACAAATGTAGATTCTGCACTCTTTCTGAGGAAAAAAACGCAAGAACCTTGACTTTCCTGTTATGGGGAAACAAACATGATCTTTCTTCCAAGGGTTTGTGGAAGTGTGCAAGGATTGTACCCCTGAAACTGTAAGAAACTTGTAGGGAAATTGGGGTCCAACCATACTGATTCTGGGTCATCTTCAATGGTAGCCTGCACCTACTTAGCCTCATCAAATAGTACTACTTCTGTAGAAGCCATGTTGCCACAGAGACCTCCCTTGTGACCGCATATTAAGACTGAGGTGACTTGGTGCTCTTGTAACAGAATTACATTTAAAAAAATTAGGATAGGACAGCTTTCTGCTCCCTGCTTTTGCCAGCCACAGCCCTGCTCCCTACACTCATAGCATGCCGACCACATGGTGTTAGCAGAAAGGGTCTTCTGAAAGCCGTTGGAGAGCAAGACGAACGTGATGTACAGCTGCTATTTTCCAGGCATTTATGCCTTTTACTTTATACCCTCTGTGGATGCTAAAGAGCAGAGTGACACTGATTATTAAAAATGCAATTGTATAAAAGCAAAATGGATTTTCTTTAACTTAACACTTTGTTAAAATCAATTTGTCTACTTGGGGTAAAATGTAAGATATTCTGTTCTGTGTTAACCAGCTAAAAAAAGTGAACAAGAGCTAAAGGATGAAGAAATGGAGTTGTTTACAAAATACTACATGGAATGGAAAGGAGGAAGAAAAAGCATTAATACATCCTACACGAATATACCACGCTTTTATTACAGGGTAAGTGGTATATCCAAGGCTACTTAAACCTAAGAATATACCACTCAAAATAGAAAACCTTTACCTGTTTAATACTGGCAAAAGCTTCATTGGCTCAGAATTTGAGAGAGCTGTGTTGTTTGTGTTTTTCCCCTCTTAACTGTGGAGTTCATGAATCTCATACAGCTGCTGAGGAGGATCTGATTAAGCCATGAAATAGTTTCCTAATACTGTAGCTAATTGGTTAATTGACTTGGTCATAGAGCAACACACAATATCTATTTTCTCTCTTTTCAAAACTTGAGAGTCCACTTCCCATCTTTTCCGACCTTTACATGCAGTCCTAGGATGCCAGGTATCGTGAAGTCCCTGCTCTGTTTCCTGAGTATTTGCAGAAAGTGGCACACAATTAGTTTGACAGTAGTTATACGTTTATGACTGCCTATTGTGTGATTTTTTTTTCCTCTCCACTTCCCAATCCTTTTTGGATGAATGAGTGAGAGCTTTCTCTCTATGACAATGTCACAGCAAGCTCTATGATCTGGAAAACACTTTTTTCTATTTTATTTTCTGCATACCTATCTCTCACAAGCCACCCATAAATAAGATACTCTTTTAGCCAAAAGGATGGGTCACTGGTCTTGCAGACTATGGGTAGAGTTGTTGCTTAGATCATCCAATAGAAGGAGTTGGTAAAGCACTTCACCTCTGTAATAAGAACAATTAGTCCTGAGCCATTGTTTTTGACAGTAGCTCTTCTTATTGTAGCATAAAATGCCCATGTCAGCCTTACATTTGTGTTAGTTTTCTTGAAGTTCTTCATTCTTTGGGAAAAAATCCAACTCTTCAATGCAAAGGAGTAATTTAATATTGTTTCCTTCCAAAGGTAATAAACTTGAAAGCAGGGGGAGAGATGAGAGTTACCAGAAAATGAAACAAGAATTATTAACCTTACAATAAAAATAGAATTATCTGTCCTAGACCTTTAAGTAATTAGTAAAAATATTTAGTCTACTTTTTCACATATGTATCCATAATGTAAAATAGTATCTTAATATATTATTACAGCATTCTGGGGATTGAAGATCTACTGAAATATAGATTGCACTAACATCCCATACATCCTCAAGTTCTAGTAACATCCATGGCACACATCTGAGTGTACTGTGTGGCATATTATGTTTGGCAAAAGTACTTAATGAAGCAGTAATATGAAACTTAAATATTGAAAATGCTTTTACATTCACAGGAACTGTATTAAGGATTTTATATTATATGAACCAGGATTTGTTCAGTGTTAGATGTTTGGCAGTAGTTGTACAATGCAAAAGGATATGAAAAGGTGTTTTTGTGCATCAACTAAAGCTGGGCTATAAACCGAGAAGTAATAGGAGAGAGTGACTTGAAACATTTTGCAGTTTTGTCTTTCATGAGATCAGAAACTAAGATCTTGCAGTGGTTTTGGATCCATAGTAAACCTAATTCCAGTTCATATTACAATGTTTATAATATCACTATGGAAATATTTAGGCCATATATAATATGCAATAAAAACATACTCCTGCCATCCATCCTATTTTGTTTTTGTTACTTTGCATATTGTTACAGATTAGAATTAGACTGCAAGCTCTTTGTAAGGCAGAGACCTGTATTCTGATGTGCTTGTAGGACATGTAGCAAAACAGCAGCACCCCAATCCTGATTGAGGCTTGAGTACTGCAAAACAAATAATAACATTGTAATATTTTTAGCTGCCAGCTGAGGATGAAGTCTTACTGCAGAAATTAAGAGAAGAATCTAGAGCAGTCTTTCTGCAGAGAAAAAGTAGAGAGCTGTTAGATAATGAAGAGCTGCAGGTAAGAAGGCATTAAGAATGTATCATTTCTTAATCTAACCATCAGAGGAATGAAGTTCTGGAACAGCCTTCCGAGGGAAGCAGTGAGGGCAAAAAACAACTGGCTTCAAGACTGAGCTTAATAAGTTTATGGGAGGGGATGATCTGATGGCCCTCCTACAATGGCATGTACCTGATCTGACAGCTAGCAGCAAATATCTCCAACGGCCAGTGCTGGGACATTGAGTTACTACAGAGAATTCTTTCCCACTTGTCTGGCTGCTGGGTCTTGCCCACATGCTCAGGGTCTAATTGATTGCCATATTTGGGGTCAGGAAGGAATTTTCCCCTAGATCAAATTGGCAAAGACCCTGGGGTTTTTTGCCCTCCTCTGCAACATGAGGCAAGGTTCACCTGTAGGTTTAAACTAGTGTAAATGGTGGATTCTCTGTGACTTGAAGTCTTTAAACCATGATTTGCCAACTTGAGTAACTCAGCCAGATGTTAGGGGTGTGTTACAGGAATGGGTGGGTGAGGTTCTCTGGTCTACAATGTGCAGAAGGGAACATCATGATCATCTAAAGCCTATGAATCTCTTGTAGGTTTGCTTTACTGCAGCGTTAACTTGGGTTCTTGCCTCAAGTGTTGCCTCTTCTATGGCTCCTGCCACTCACAAAATCATCTCACCTGAGTGTGGTGGTGCTTTACACCCAAACTAGTTGACCCATTTGGGCTATAAGATAAAGCTCAAGTGCTGCTAATCTGTTGTTTTGTACTGTGAATGCAAGTTAAACCATTCAAATGCATATAGTCCTCCAATGCTTTCCCACAATTCCCCCTGCATACACAAGACAGACAAGATTTCTCACAATTCACTGAGAAAGAATTAACGAACAGCTTAACTTACTGACTATAAAGAACCATAGGTAATGCCCCCCCCGACTCTTAACAATACATACAGATGACTGAAGTACCAATATGAATGCTGTTTGAATGGACACATTCAAGTATAGTTTTGCAATGTGGCTGCTTGCACCTGAGCTAGGCCAACCTGGGTGTTCAGAGCTGAGTGCCAATTACCCAAGTTAGCTCTTGTGTGTGTTAACACTTATGTGAAGACATGCTCTTTGATGTGAGCACATTTGAGTACGTTGACATTTGTTGTGTGATATTTCCTTAACCAAATCTAAATCCCTTTTAAGAATTTATGGTTTCTACTGGACAAACATCAGACACCACCTGTTATTGGGGAGGAAGCAATGATCAATTATGAGAGTTTCTTGAAAGTTGGTGAGAAAGCTGGACCTAAGTGCAAGTAAGAGACCTTCACCGAGTGCATGCTTAGTAAAGCTAAATAGCGATTTCAGGTTATAATACTATATACTTCTACAACTATTTAAAGTTATAATAGGAAGTTTAATTGAGGGTGAACAAATGGAGGTACATAAGAACATTATTAATGTCAGATA
This sequence comes from Mesoclemmys tuberculata, assembly GCA_007922155.1. Taxonomy (NCBI): domain Eukaryota; kingdom Metazoa; phylum Chordata; order Testudines; family Chelidae; genus Mesoclemmys; species Mesoclemmys tuberculata. The sequence continues at coordinate 66,543,168 of ML675613.1, read as the reverse complement.
TGATAGGATCCTTTTGATTGAGATGCCCTCGGTAGATCCTGTTTCATTTTAATTAAGAGGAAGTTCTTATGAACAGAAATGACATTCTACTAGTAATGCTACTGTTCAGAGTTCATGTGGTTGGGAAGAGGCACTATCTACAATAGCAGAAATTCTAATCCTGATGCCTCCCCACCAGTGTCAGAGGCTTCTTTTATACATGCAGCATAGCAGCCCAGTTTGTTTGGTTTGATAGGAGCAAACGAATAATCAAGAACAGGCAGCAGTCAGGCAGTTTATATAGTTTCTCCATATATCATCATAATAAGTGAGACTTGGAAGCTGCTAAAAGGGCAAATAGATTGAACCAAAATTGAAATACAGAAAAGACCATTAAATCATCAGAAGGCATCTCCATTAAGTAGCAATCAATGCTGTTCAATATATTGCGCTTAAATCTGAGCTGTCCTTATTAAATGGTGCATTACTTACGTTCTGTAAATAGACATAAAGGGTTTGATATTATAAAGTAAGAACTTACTCTTGAAACCAATGAGGAAAATTGGACAGTGAGTGACTGCAGTATCAGGACATTAAATTTTTATATTTTGTTTTTGTTGTAGAAAACCAGACAGCCCTGTATATGAAATTCTGGTCTGTTTTCTGATCTCTTATGTCCATTCTGTGTCACTGCACATATCTCTTAAAATCTCTTACTTTCCTTGTGCAATTCATTCATGTTACAAATTTTCTGAGGCACATGGATAGTATGACAGATTAATATCTGACCTAGTGTCTCCTATTTTTTTAATCCACATCCAGAAAAATAACATATCCCATCCTGTCATGAAATAATATTCAGAATAATGGTAGTAGTTTTGTATATTGTAGTTGGATCAACCAGTCAGCTTGGTGTAATCATATTAGGTCACAGTCTGAGTTTACAGTAAAAAAGTTAGATTGACCCAGCTGCATCACTCAGGGTGAGTGACGTAGGTAAGCCGACCTAACCCCTGATGTAGACAATACTAGGTCAATGGAAAAATTCTTCTGTTGACCTAAGTACTGCCTCCCAGGAAGGTGGATTATCTATGCCAAGAAGATAACCTATCAGTATATGTAGTGTCTACACTGAAGCTGTAGCATTTTAAGTGTAGTCAAGCCCTTAATGTTGTCATTGTGTTTCATAGGCAGTTCTTCACAGCAAAAGTCTTTGCTAAATTACTGCACAATGATCCCTATGGAAGGATATCTATCATGCAATTCTTTAATTATGTGATGAGAAAAGGTGGGTTGACATTTATTCTGTGATATTTAAGAATATTTTCAAGACTATTTTAAGTTGTATTATATTCCTGTGTATGGTCCTGTACCTGTTGAAGTCCAACAGGACGCTTACAGTTCTCTTCAACAGGAACAACATCCGGCCCTTAGATTACAAATCCTGTTTTCCTGTTCCACCTATTTTCCCTCGGTATTGTTTTATAGGAAAAAAGATTCAAACTCATGAATATCAATGTCAGATTCCTTATGATTTTGAAATAAAGCTTTTGAAAATCATCTGCCTTCCTGTTCACTCACACATTGACTTCCTGCTAAGACTGCTCCAAGCACTGACAAGGAAAAGTAGTGAATGGGTTTGAGTAGCTATTTAAGAAGCTTTATGCTCTTCTTTAAGCAACTGAGTTCAGCAACAAGTTTTTTTTTTTTTTGTTATAAGCAGGTTGTCTGGGTTGCACTCTCTTGTGAATAGATCAGTTCACACTTCTCAGAGCTATTGTGTCAGGCTATGTTCTTCTTCAGGGAATGTTTGGATTAATCTGAAAACATCTGATAAACAAAAGTGAACCCTTCACACCTCTGCACTCCTCCTATGCTGCAGAAGGTGGTGCAAAGCCCCTTCATTAGCCTCTAAAGTGGAGTCTGGAGCTCCCTTCCACTCTGCCTTACTGCTTCTAGCTGGTAGATGTGCTTCTCACAGCCCATCAGTTACAACATCCTTCCTTCCCATACCCTCCCATCCCTACTGGGAGCATGGAGAAGCCAGGAAGAGGGCAGAGTTGTTATCTGAATAGTAGTGAGGTATTCCCAGGAAACCTTCTTGTTGAATCGTGCCTACTTCACTAACACCACTTCTTCAAAAACCAAGAGAAATTCCCTGCCCAGAAACTGATATTACACAGGGATAAGATTGATTGCAGAAGCTTGTATCCTTCCAGAACATCAAATACAGCTATACTTTCACCACTCTGCAAATCAGGTAACACAGAATTAAGGCACACACCAGCTCCATCCTGCAATTGTAACTCTGCCCACTCTGAGTGATGTCCCAGCCTGCCCCTGACAGGTGACATAGCACTCTTATCCTTCCAGATGATACGGACTACTGTGGAGACAAAGCACATGGGTACTGTAGGAGAAACTGCCAAAGCATGTCTTCACTAAGGCAAAAGTTGTGTTTAAGTTGGGCTAGTGAACACCAGTTGCCCAAGCCTGGCCTATACTCAGATGATAGCTTCCCATGACCCTTGTCCTAAAGATTCCTGTTGGAATATGTCCTACACTTATCCCTGTCCTGTCATGTGCTATCAGGGATACTATCGTACTACTACAAATCCCTCCCCCTTCGAAGTTGAACTGTAGTGCTCCACTCTTTGTACAGCCCACATAACTCAGCACAAAAACAAGGGCTACACATGGGGGTAGATGCAATAGCCCACATCACAATATGTGGAGAGGTGCAACTTGCTACAAGTAATCCCTGCGCCAGTCTCTAAAGGGGACGTTTATACTGCATCTGGGAAGTGTGATTTCCAGCTTGGGTACGCATATGCATCCTAGCTTGCTCTAGCAAGCTAAAAGAAGCAGTGTGGCTTCAGTAGCCAGCTAGCCATGAATTAAGTACCTTGGACCTTGGATGGGATTGTACTCAGGTAGCTAGCTCAAGCCACCACCTGTGCCGCAACAGCTACACAGCTAGATTTAGGCACTGGCTCGAGCAGAACGCATGCATGTCTGCTCAAGATGAGAGTTAAAACCCCAGCTGCTGTGTAGATGTATTCTAACAGTAAAGGGCCATTGGAGTACTTGCAGGTAAATGAGAGAATGCAGTTCTGTGGGACATAATACACCACATAAAATGGTGCATTTACTTACTTATTCCTGATAATCTGCATGTGAGGCAGCCTTGGCTGAAACATACTTACAGTATATCCCCATGACTCCTGAGGGTAGATGAAAGGTTTTGGTGTGTATCTTAAATCTGTAATTCTTGATTTTTCAGAGAATTAAGTATAGGTACATTTGACATTCTGAAAGGGTACAATGCACTTACCTGTCAGCTTTAACTGTGTGGTAACTATTTATTCTTTGCCTCAAAAAAGGATTCTGCATCATGATTCTAAATCCTTTTTTACAGTATGGCTTCACCAGACAAGAATAGGCCTCAGTTTATATGATGTGGCAGGACAGGGTTACCTCAGAGAATCAGTAAGTACTGCACACTCAGTAAGTTTAATATGCTTTATCTGGGGTAACTTAAATCAACAGAGGGAATAAGGTGACTTGTACTTGGATGTTTCTCCATTAGATTAAGATCGCAATAATCCAGATATCTTGGGTGACACCAAATTTGTTTGGATAAACAGGAGCCTATATAGAGTAATAGAGATTCAGTGGCAATGGAATTGCTAATTTGGGTATCATACTGGTAATTCCTTATAGAGGTTAGGATACTAAGATTTCAGATAATTGATATTCTATTGTATTTATTGATAGAGAAATGATGTAAAAGACTGGTGCTAAAGGTGATCTTCAGGTTTTTTTAATCTTTACACTTGTAGCATTCTTAAAAAATAAAATCTATGGTCGAATATTAAGCAAAAAGAACATCCAGACTCCACAATTGTGCATGGCATTTGGCAAAGATTTGGCTTACCACAGATTCACATGTATATTTCAAATACAAGCATGTATGGCTTTTTCCTCTTCTGTTTTACTAATGGAACAATGCCAGTCACAATGTCAGGTGCATTTTACATGATGCTCATCTAGAAGAAACCACTTGAGTTGTACAGAAATGTTTGTTTCCTTACATGAGGGAGCACTGCCTCAGCACCCTCTATGCTTACTGATGTTCCTAGTATCTTTTAATTTTCACACCAAAAAAGCTGCTGCTGTAATAGGCTCTTCTTCCCCTGTCACTTTTACTGGCAATGGTATAAGCTATCTGAATAGAGGTTTTAATTAGTCTCTAATTATTCAAAATCTCATCTGATTTACTAGGTGCAGTAAGTTTCTGAAATGTATAGAGGGAAAGACAATCACAGATCAAACTCAGGTTTAAAAATAGAAGAAAAAGAGGTTTTAGGTAATTCGATAACTCAAGCATTACAGTGAATATTGCTGCAGTATAATATTGTCAACAAATAAAACTTGTAAAGCAAAAGAATAATTTAAACAATTTAAATTGACCAGTGGCAATGGTTATAATCTCAATGCATATTTTCTGTCCTTTTTTTAATTTTGCAGGATTTAGAAAATTATATTTTGGAACTTATCCCTACTTTGCCACAATTGGATGGTTTAGAAAAATCATTTTACTCATTCTATGTCTGCACTGCGGTTAGAAAGTTCTTCTTCTTTTTAGACCCTCTCAGAACAGGTAAACTCATGGTTTCAAGCTCTCAAACATATGTGGAAATGTTTTTACTTTTAAAATATGAATACTGAAGTTGTTTCTATCTTCATAATATTGTACCAATATTTTCACAGGCCCCAATCCTGCAATCTCATCTCTGAAGACTGTGGGGTTCTGCATGGTTTAATGGTGTGTCTGTGCAGTCAGATTGCAGGATCAGAAACTGCAGTTTCTCAGTGTTGGGCCATATTGCTGCAAAAGTAATGAACTAGGATTAGCTTTATATTAATTCCTACTAGCAATGAAGTGCAGTAAAACTACCTCAGTTCTGCTGGTTTTCTACTAAGTAATTCTCATAAAACACAAGCCAGAGATCTTTCTGTCAGTCTGATGTACTTCTTTTTCATTGGATTCTTGAGTATGTCTGGCCTAGTCTACACTAGATAAGATTTATGGTATAGCTATACCAGCCAATCCTTCTAGTGTAGACAGAGCTTATACCATCAAAAGAGTGCTTTTGCTGGTATAGCTTATACCAGAATGAAATAAGCTGTTTTGGCCAAATAGCTGTTTTGCCACTAAAATTATATCTATATTAGGGCTTTTGCCAATATCAGAAATATTGTATTAAAGAAAAAAATCACACTCAACCAACATTACTATCCTGTTAAAAGTTTTTGGGATAGCCCTGGCCTGTGACATTCATAAATGCACCGAACACAAGTTGTTTTATATTTCACTTGTGGCTCTGTAATAAACACTCGTAGTTTCTATCCTAACTTTCTGGAAATTGTGTAATTCCATAATGATTCCTTTTTGAACTGAGACGGTTTGCAAATGTCAGGCTTTGTTTTATGCTGTCATTGTAACAGCTCATTTGTATTTTTTTAAAATAATTTATATTTGATCCTTAAATTTAAACTTTTAATTTCTGTCTGTGTGATTATGCTTTTTTGTTAATTCTTTTTGAGGGGTTAGGAAGCATAATTCATAGAAAGTTTGCATTGTTTTTACTAGTAATTTCTTAAGACCCAATCCTGCTAGCCTTATTCGTTCAAAGAGTACCACTGAAGTAAATAGAACCACACAAGAGAGTAAGGCCAGGCTGATGGGTAACTAGGTGATTGTGTTATAGATTTTTTTTTCTCTTTTCCTGCAGGAAAGATAAAGATACAGGATATTTTAGCTTGCAGCTTTCTAGATGACTTATTGGAGGTAAAAATCTCTTGACGTGTTTTGTTATTTCACTTTGCGCTACCTGAATTCTAACTGTGTGCTTCCTTTTCACTTAGTTAAGGGATGAAGAACTTTCTAAAGAAAGTCAAGAAACAAACTGGTTTTCTGCTCCATCTGCATTGAGAGTTTATGGTATGTTCCTCTATACACGCTAATTTGTATTCACTAGCTTGCATTACTTGGTCAGAGATTGAGTATTACCTTTTCTCTGTGGCCCCATACTTATGTAAAACCCCACTGATTAGATAATCTTCTTCTCCTGCTCCTCCAGCTGCCCCCACTCTTCTCTACATCCCTCTCACCTTCTGCATCATGTTAATGCTTTTGGTCCTCAAATTCACTGTCCCTTACGTCTCTTCTCATGCTCCTTAGGCCCGGTCTACACTTACCTTTGCGATTCAGCGGCAGTCGACAGTGTTGTAACATTGTTTCATTTTTATAATTAAAGTGACCCAACTCCATTTTAAATTAATAGAAAAACAAACTCATTGGGCCTGGATGTAAAACGTTAACTGCTTTGTAGCAGCATCTAGCCTTGCCTTGTCAGGAATCCCTGTAATAAGCACCGGGAGAATCCCAGCAGGTGTTAAGTATTGGAAACAATCAAGATGCAATCAGTATGTGGCCTGTAGGCTTTGGTAAACCTGTATGGGCCCTCTGTGACTTGAAACTCAGTAAACTCCATTTAAAATAATATTCAGAAATGCATTGCAATAAGTAATCCTTTGTCAACAGCAGACAACAGCTGGAGTAAATCCACAAAAAGAGTACGACTGCCCTAGCAGGAGGCCTGAAGTCTGTCTAGCACATAGCTGAACAATCAGGAAAGATAAAATCACGTTTGGCTGTGTCGGGGTGCAGCCCCCGATCACCTCATCGCTCTTAGGAACTTCATAATTGGCTAAAAGTGGACATATGGCTGTGAGGAAGAGAATATAAGGTGATCATAAACAGGAAGTAAACTGGAGATGTCCTGTATCTTTGGAAGAGCACCAGAATAGCTCTATGTGGAGGCCTGATCTACCTACCATCTCTCCCCAGTTTGCCGCTCAAACCTAAGTATAGAGCGTGTGGCTGTGAAACCTGAGTGTGACAGTCTATTCCACTCAGATGCAAACCCGGGAATCGTGCTAGTAGTATTGGAGTGTTGCTTTGCTGCTGACAAACCTCACTGTTGCAGTGTAAGTATAATGGTATAAGTATAACCCTATAGTGTGAGCTAGTTTTATAAGTATCATTGTATAGTTGTAATTGTGATTGTGTTTTAAGTAGTTAAATTGTTGTATTAGATAAGAATTAATGGTGATTTTCAAATTGTAATTGTTGATTTATAGATTGTTGCAAGTAAAACAAAGTTGTATGCAAAGCAACCCTTGTCGCTCCTTATTTGAGGGATCCATATAAATTGAACCTGACAGCAAGCTGGTTCTTGTTGTCACCTCAGACAGGAGATACGCAAGTGACGTAAATCACTTGCGTATCTCCCGTCGACTTTGCAGCATCTCCTCTGCGCGGTGTCCATACTGCTACTCCTCTTACTGAGGTGGTTTTCGTGCATCGCTTCCTGGATCGACTGAGCGTGTCTATACAGACCACTCAGTTGATCCAGAGCAATCGATGTGACGATGGCAAATTTGTAGACCCAGCCTTAGATTCTTCCCCACCTTCTGTCCTAACTGCTCCCTATGTCTCTTCCCACTCTCATCTTTGCATCTCTTCTTTACACCTGAAATAGCCTTTGTGTGCCAATCACCTTCCATTCCTTCTTTAAAACCATTTTTGCCACTAAACTTACTTACATTGTTGCTCTTCATTTCTGTACTGAGGCTTTTTCTATTCAATGTACCATCTTTGTGTGACTTAAGCTGTTAGTGTTTTGGGACTGGGACCTAGTCTTTCTACATTCTGAGTATGCTTATGGTGTTCTATAGATATTATTACGGACCTAGAACATACCAGTTTAACAACTTTACTCGTACATTTAATCCAAAAGAATGTGAAATATGTAGAGGCCTGCAAATCCATGGATATCCACAGACCATTTTTGTGGATTGCAGATTAGATGTGGATACAAATTGTGTATGCATGCAGGGCTCTAAAAATATGTTAACTACACTTGACACTCCTGTGTGTTGTCACATTAAAATTTAGTTCTTCTATGACATGGGGGATTTTATTATATTTTCAGTCTATTTTTATTTCCTAGGCCAGTATTTAAATCTTGACAAAGATCACAATGGTATGCTCAGCAAAGAGGAACTATCCCGCTATGGAACAGGGACTCTGACCAACATATTTTTAGATCGTGTCTTCCAGGAGTGTCTGACTTATGATGGAGAAATGGTAATCATGTATTTGTAGCTTGCCCTCTCATTTATAAGTTGTTCTGTACTAAAATTATGATAGATATATTTGCGTAAGCATTATATTTAAAACAAAGAACAGATTGAAGTAATATAACAATTTTATTTAGTACCTGTTTTTGCAAATAGAACAGAGCAGAAGCTTAGAAAATGTAATTATTTGATTATCAAAAAGCATAACGTGTTATACCAGTTATTTTGGAGCAAGGATATAATATACCAATGTTTAAGAACAGAAATACGGTAACAAAGATAATCCAGTATAAATCTTCCTCTCCAATAGCTGAAGGCAGTAATGTTAACTAAATGTGGAGAAGTAGGAATGTTTTGGGAATGATTTTTCCTTCTTTCTCTGAGGGAAATCCAAATGGCAAGTAACTGAACAATGTTCATTTGACAGCTGACCCACCAGCAAATTAAATAACAAAACCTCATTGTGAAGTTAATGTGAGATGGAAGACAGTGGTGGTTTTGCTGTGCGTCTCCTACAGCTATGAAAGTGAACAGTGAAGAGTCTATAAACCAAAACTAAATACTTAGGATGGACAAAGACAATCAGTGAAAACATATATGTATATTGTTTATCTTGAAACACTTCATTTTATCACGTTTCTTAGTGTTTATGTTGAGATGGTTTATAACATACAAACATAGTAAATTGTGAATTCACCCTAATGGTCTGTGTTCAGGGGCTCCAATTTTAAGTTAAAGTGGATAGGGTTGTGATGAATGCTTAGAAATCCAGTGTACATGTAACCTATGTAGGTAGCTATAGTTAATTGCTCTATTGTGATTTAAAAAAACCAAGGCAGCAGCACTTTCAGAAAAAAGAGAAAATATATGGTCCAAATTCTACTATATTTAATGTCTCAGTCCAGGGTCTGTTTCTCCTGTAGGTCTTATAGCATTAGTTATCCTGCTTTGAGACTCCTGAGTTTTAGGTCAGTTGGTCATGTGACCCACTCTCACCAATGGCTAGTCTCTGAATATTTTAGTGCTATAAATAGAGCTCAGCAAATCCACAGATGCGGATGCAGATATCTACAGACCCATTTTTGTGGATTCTAGCTCAGATGTGGATACTAATTTTATCTGCCCAGGGCTCCATAGTTGGAATGTCACAGCATGGTGTAATTGCTGCTGCCGCAGGTGCGGAGAGCACCATTGCAAATTCTAGACTGTAGCGTGGTTAGACTGAAATTGCAATTTCCTGAATTCTTGTTTGTGTTCAGCTCCCATTCAGACCGGCATGCTGAGTGCTGCTGCAATGAATGTTCTCTTGCTTGCTAGGCTCAGTACAGCAGCCCCGACTGAGTGATTCGCAGCCCCGGCTTCCCTGCCCAGCCCCGGTGGAGTAATAGCTGCTCAGATCGGGGCCAGCAGGGTCTCTGAACAGCATCAGGAGCTCCTGGCTAGTCCTGCCCCCAGCTGTTCCTTGGTCTCCGTGAGCCCCAGCCCATCAAAGCCGTGTGTTCAGCTGCAGTGGCCAGTCCCCATACTGCGCCAATCAGCTGATGATAGGCAGCTGCTCCTCCGACCCTCCTTCCCCGGCTGCCGGCCATCAGCTGAATGGCAACTGCAGACTAAACAAGCCTAGTTCTCTCAGCCTCTGCTCATAAGTCTTGTGCTCCAGCCCCCTAATTATTTTTGTTGCCCTCTGCTGGACTCTCTCCAACTTCTCCACATTCTTTTTGTAGTGGGGGGCCCAAAACTGGACATGATACTCCAAATGTGGCCTCACCAATGCTGAATAGAGGGGAATAGTCACTTCCTTCGATCTGCTGGCAATTCTCCTACTAATGCAGCCCAATATGCTATTAGCCTTCTTGGCAACCAAGGCACACTGCTGACTCATATCCAGCTTCTTATCCACTGTAACCCCCCCAGTCCTTTTCCGCAGAACTGCTGCCTAGCTTGTCGGTCACCAGTCTGTAGCTGTGCATGGGATTCTCCGTCCTAAGTGGAGGACTCTGCACTTGTCCTTGTTGAACCTCATCAAATTTCTTTTGGCCGAAGCCTCCAATTTGTCTGGGTCACTCTGTATCCTATCCCTACCTTCCAGGGTATCTACCACTCCCCCTAGTTTAAGTGTCATCTGCAAACTTTCTGTGAGGGTGCAATCTACCCCATCTTCCAAATCATTAATGAAGACGTTGAACAAAACCGGCCCCAGGACCGACCCCTGGAGCACTCCACTTGTGACCGGCTGCCAGCTAGACATGGAGCCATTGATCACTACTTGTTGAGCCCAATGATCTAGCCAGCTCTCTATCCATTTTATAGTCCATTCATCCAACCTATACTTCTTTAACTTGCTGATAAGAATACTGTGGGAGACTATCAAAAGCATTGCTAAAGTCAAGGTATATCACGTCCACCACTTTCCCCACATCCACAGAGCCAGTCACTTCTTCATAGAAGGCAATCAGATTGGTCAGGCATGACTTGTCCTCGGTGAATCCATGTTGACTGTTCCTGATCACCTTCCTCTCTTACAACTGTTTTAAAATGGATTCCTTGAGGATCTGCTCTATGATTTTTCCAGGGGTTGAGGTGAGGCTGACCAGTCTGTAGTTCCCTGGATCCTCTTTTTTCCTTTTCTTAAAGATGGGCACTATATTTGTTTTTTTCCAATCATCAGGGACCTCCCCCAAGTGCCACAAGCATTCAATGATAAAAGCCAATGGCTCTGAAATCACATCAGCCAACTCCCTCAGCACCCTTGGATGCATTGCATCTGGCCCCATGGACTTGTGTATGTCCAATCTTTCTAAATAGTCCTGAACCTGTTCCTTCAGCACTGCGGGATGTTCACCTCCTCCCCATTCTGTGCCCCCCCAGTGCAGTAGTCTGGGAGCTGACCTTGTCTGTGAAGACAGAGGCAAAAAAAGGCATTGAGTACCTCAGCTTTCTTCACATCCTCTGTCACTAGGTTGCCTCCCCCATTCTGTAAGGGGCCCAAATTTTCCCTAATCTTCCTCTTGTTGGTGACATAGCTGTAGAAACCCTTCTTGTTCCCTTCTACATCCCTTGCTAACTGCAACTCCAGTTGTGCTTTGGCCTTCCTGATTTCATTCCTGCATGCTCAAGCAATATTTTTATAATCCTCCCTAGTCATCTGACCAAGCTTCTACTTCTTGTAAGCTTCTTTTTGTGTTTACGCTCACCAAAGACTTCTTTGTTAAGCAAAGCTGCGCGCCTACCATATTTGCTATTCTTTCTGCACATTGGGATGATTTGTTCCTGCGCCTCAATAATGTTTCTTTAAAATACAGTCAGCTCTCTTGGATTCCTTTCCCCCTCATATTAGCCTCGCAGAGGATCCTGCCCATCAACTCCCTGTCCCCATTGCTGTTGCCACTGATCAGCTGGTCTCTGAGTAGCTCAGGGGTGCCCAGGGCTTGCCACCCAACAACTGATCCAGGGGCAAAGGTGCTGTTCAAGGAGTGTGGCAGTTATTTGGGGGTCCAGGAAACAGCGGGGGTCAGTTATTAGGGGGGCAGCTGCTGCTGTCTAGCAGTCCAGGAGTTGACAAAGGCAGCTTCCCCAGAAGTAGTCACGGAGGTTGCAGACCAGGACCATATGACTGTTGTATAAGATTTATGTTTAAAATAAAAATAACAGCAGTGTGCACATTTATTAAGACACAGCTTTCTTATACTATAGTACACAGGCAGGCACACACACAAACGCTCCTCGTCAGAGATACCTTATGAGGATGAGCTACTGTGGTGGCGGGGGCAGTGGCAGTACAGATGTGAATAAATATAAAATGAGGCTTGCGGATCGCGGGTCGGATACATGCTGGCGCTGACGGATGCGGATCCACGTTTGTGTCTCTGCGCAGGGCTCTAGCTATAAACTATTAACTAAAAGTGGTGGAAATTTTTGGAAACTACTTTGTCATATGGTCCCCATTTCAGCCAACTGACTATGCTTGGGAATCTAATATAATAAACAAGTATTGTTTAAATGTATATAGGCTGTTTTATTTGGATTTCTGGACAGATTCCTTAGTTTTCATATAAAATGTCAGTGAAAATGTATGGGTATGCTGCATCAGTAAATTATAGAAACAGACTTTTTCATTCAATTCAATGGCAGCACCATTTTCTGTTTCATGTTGTCATCTTCCAAAGAAAACTAACTGCTCCCCTACAGTGAAATAGCTGCCAATTACAATGTTGCTGCTTGCAAAATCAATTTAAAAAGATGACTGAAATAATCACGATTGTATTTGCTTTTAGGATTATAAAACCTACCTGGACTTTGTGCTTGCATTAGAAAACAGAAAGGAACCTGCAGCTCTACAGTATATATTCAAACTGCTTGATATAGAGAACAAAGGATACCTGAATGTTTTTTCCCTTAATTATTTCTTTAGGGTAAGTCTCTATATGTGTGTATGTGTGTTGTTATAGTCTGTGTGCTTCTACTTACAGATCTGCAGGAAATCACTTTAAATTTCCTATGCCCACTATGAGGTTTTTGTCAAATTTAAAAAAGATTTAAAATGTTAAAACTCCACTCTAAAACTTTGGAAATAATTCACAAGGCATTTTCAACATCTTACCTGCATTAGAAACTAAACTGCTTTGATTTAATTTAAATCAGTAGAAAATAATTTTGTTTTTCCAACTGTTGAAATTGCCCTGTAATGAAGATTTACTAACAAGTTTAAAAAATAAAAGACAACTAACAGTAAGGGATGGTCTTAATTTCTTAATATAAAAATTGTCAGTGCCTCAGGAGATCCAAAATTCATTATAAGTAATAGAAAATGCAGTGGCGGTTCTGTGTAGTCACTTAAGGGATTTTATATTCAGTGTGCAGATTGCACATTAAAAACTCATGGCACTTTAAACTATGTGAATCGTAAATTTTTTTCTCAATATTTAATTGTGAGGAAGCTTCCCATAGTTAAGCTACCATTTAAAACAAATCATTACAAATTACTCTAATTCCAAATGGACCTTTCTGTAGCTTTATCTCACTTTGGCTTGCAACTCTCCCTTCAAGCTTTCTGTATGATTGAATCTCCTCGAAAACGCATGCAGTAACTTTATTTACAGAAAATAGACTAAGTAGGAAAAGTTATAAATTATTTTTGGTATGAATAGTTTGGGGCTCAATCCTGGCTCTGATTGATCTCAAATGGAATTATTGGCCTGATCCTGTTCTCAGGCATAAGATCCTTCTTCAGTGACAGTTGTGTCAGATAACTAAAAATGTTTGCCATTCTAACTTTATCTGCATATGGCATTTTGTACCAGATTCCAAAATCAACTGCATTTTATTGTATTCAACCCTGCACTATTCAAATCAAGAACAAGTACATATTCATTCAGCTCATTAAGCATTCAGACATAGCTCATAAAGTCTTATTTATAGTCTTATGCCCTTTTTACTGTTGTTCAGTAATAAACCTTGTGTCTATTAAACAAAAACCCATTACTGGTAGTGACTTCAATTATATCATTCTGGAAAAGCAGGATCTTTCAACAGACGTCTTCTAAGTAAACATTGGAACAGTTTCAAAGCTTTTCCAGTAAGTGCTGTGCTGGTACAGAATCTTGCCTGAGGTGCATTCAATACAGAGCATGAAATGGGCTCACTTTGGTATTTGGCATATTAGCTTGTTGCTCGTGGTTCAGATGATGCCAGAGTATTGTAATAAAAGTGACAGTTTAGTCACATTTGACAGAACACCACTTATAGTTTTGTACTTCTTAAATTGCCTACTGCATGAATGCCAATTTCACAAGGTAAATGTGCATGAACTGGCATTCTTTGCTAGTTTGTGTATCTTTTTTTCCTGTCCTCACTGTCTGATCGAGTGGCTATTGAAATCAGTGGAAAGACTCTGCTTGACTTCAGTGGACATTTGATGAGGCCCTTAAGTTGGACTGCTTCAATCTATTGGCACCATCTGATCCTTTTAGTAAGAAATTTCTGTTGCTAAATACTATGTTGCATGGATTCGTTTAGTTAACTTACTAAATTTGTTAGTACATTGTGCAGAGATGTTGACCTTCCCTTCTCTTGTGGATTAGTTTACCTACTGCTATGCATTTTAACCAACCAGAATCCAAGTTCAATTTTTCAAAGTAGCTTACTGTACAAAATAGATACAGATTTCTGTCACAGGCATTGATTGGCCCATCTTCTGATTTTTTTTTTCCATACTGTACAATTTACATAGCTCCACTCATATGTGGGGACAGAGTTATGTAGAGAGTGAAACATGTTCAGTGCCTCAATTCAAATTTCTTATGGCAAGGAATCACTCTTTCTTCACTGAGTTTCTAAATTTAATGTGTATAGTGTTATCTCTGATTTTTTTCTACCAAAAATTCTAGAGAATAAAAAGCTACATTTTACTTCAAATTGGCTGTGTTAGGATGTAGTTCCATGTAATGTTAAGTATGCATTTTGTTCAGATTGTTCATTTCTTTACTTGGTGAGGGTTTCATTCAGTTAATACAGACCAGTTGAATTTTTTGCTGTGGAAGTTAAACATTTGAATCAGCGTAATAGTTTACGTAACATCCTTTGTCCCAAAACACTTTACAAACTATATATCTTCCATGTAGTACCGCTGTAATTCAGTCACCTCCCTAATGGAGGCATTTGGGGTACAGATAATATTCAGAAATCCTACATAAATACAATATATTTTTATTAGATTGAATGGTCATCTGCACTCTTTCCATACAGGTGACTCCCTGCTTTTGCAATAATGTCAGTCATGCATTTTTTAGTTGCCTTTCAGTTGTCAATTTCAAACTTTAAATTAGGTCTTTCTTATCCACAGCAGAGACTCTGTTGTCATCTTATGTTTATCGAAGTGGGCTACAGCCAAAAATATTAAGGCCTGGTCTTCATTAGAAAATAGTCACTCAGGAAAAATCCACCTTAAGTGGTATAATTAAGCAGATCTAACCCCAGTGTTGACAGCACTAAGTCAATAGGAGAATTCTTCTGTCAACTTAACTCCTGCGTCTTGGGGAAATGGATCACCTATGCCATGGGAGAACCTCTCCTTTTGGCATAGATAATGTCTACACTGAAGCACTACAGCAGCTCAGCTGCAGGGGTACAGCTGTAGCATTTCAAATCTAGATGAGTCCTAAATGTGCTCGTCAGGTCACTAGTAGCGTGGCATTTGTGCAAGGCCCTATTAAGGCAATCTGGGGCCTGCCGGTACACTTGAGGCCCCTTGCTGCTGGTAAGGCAGGCCTCAGTTACACTTGGGTTACATTGGGTCTTTGCCTCTATGAAGGTTGGAAACCATTTTTTTCATAAATGTTAAGATTGAGCTCATCATGTCACTCCAGAAACTGAGGGCCCAGGCATATAGGAAATGTCTACATTAGAACTGGGAGCATGCCTCCTAGCCTGGGTGGATAGACTTGCACTAGGTGTGCTTGAACTAGAATGCTAAAGATAGCAGCGCGGATGTTGTGGCACAGGCTACCATCCCAGTGGATCGGGTGGGCTTGTCTTTGTTGAGTGGCTAGCCTATGCTGCCTCCTCTGCCACAATGTCCACAATACAATTTTTAGTACACTAGCTTAAACAAAGATAGCATATGTCTGTCTGCCCAGTTGCAGTATTCCCACTATGCACACTCCCAGTTGTAGTGTAGACATACCTTAGTGACTGACCTTAATCCAATCCTGCCTTCATGGATGATTGAACTCCAGCTGCTTTCATCATTTGGATTGCTCACTCTATTCATGGAAGGATGGGTGCAGCCAGTACCACTGTGATTAACGTCTCTTTCTTTAAATACATAATATAGTTGTAGCCATGTCGATCCCAGGACAGAGAGTAAAGGTGGGAGAGGTAATATTTTTTGGGACCAGCTTCTGTTGGAGAGAGAGACAAGCTTTTGATATGAAGAAGAGCTCTGTGTCTCTCAAAAGCTCTCACCAACAGAAGTTGGTCCCATAAAAGATATTACCTCATCAACCTTGTCTGTCTTTAGCCAAAAAAAAATTTGTTTTTAAATCTAGTACTGAGCAGCTATATAACACCACATTCGGTTTTGTTTCTTTGGTTTCTAATGCTCTGTAACTGAGCTTTTCTTTTCCTATAGGCTATTCAGGAACAAATGAAAATCCATGGACAAGAACCAGTTTCTTTTCAAGATGTCAAGGTTAGCTTTCTTTAAAATATATAGAGTGCTGGGTGCACAATTGGAGTTTTTTGATTAAACATATTTGAAATTCTGCTTGCACATTATTGTAGCCACTGGTTGTTTGTGAGGTGTTAAATCAACTTTGCCATGCAGCAAGAAAATACAACTGGTCACTGTGACTTTGAAAATTCCCCTTCATTCTAGAAGATACTATTCTGGAAGCAAAGTTTTTAGTCCTCAACTTCTTAGATTTTTTTCCTGCTACAAGTACCTACAGTAAACACACACATGCACACAAACATCCCCACCTTTGGTTTGAGTTGATGCTTGGCAACCTGTACTCAGTAACAAAGTTTATTTTGTTGGCAAAGAAATCAGATAGGTTTACTTTGGGAACTGTCAATAACTAAGAGCATAAAATGTCATTCTAGTGTAATAGTAGATACAGTTCACTATTTAGTTTCAGAAGTCTTGAAATAGTGCAGGTGACTTATCTTAAACGAAGAGAAAATTCCATAACATTGAGTGGGGCTTTGCCTGATTTCTTTGTGGGGTTTTTTGTTGTTTTTTTTTAAAAAGAGGCAAGGCTTCATGCTTTAAGTCTACCATAGTTCCTGTCTGGCTGCATAAGATCATTACTAGAGGGGCAGTGTGTGCAGCTACCAGCTCTGTACTTAAATTATTAAGTTTTGTTTGTCTCATAAGTAAAAGCTGATGAGAGAAATGGTTGAAAAACTAGGATTTCAGATGCAATCTTATTTTGGATTAAAGCTTCATGCGTCGGTAGCATTGACTGCCCAAAGGATTCTGTACATGCTATGGATAAATTAACCACTATTCTTTTTATAAATGTTCCTTTTAATTCTATGATTTTTTATAGGATGAAATCTTTGATATGGTGAAGCCTAAGGATCCATACAGGATCTCCCTTCAAGACTTAATCAACAGTAGCCAAGGAGACACTGTCACTAGCATTCTAATTGATCTGAATGGTTTCTGGACCTATGAGAACAGAGAAGTTCTTGTAGCAAGTGAGAATGACAATGCCACAGATATTGACGATACATAACAGCAATACACTGTACTCATGGAAATGTGCCCTAACTCTGAAGCTGAAAGCCTATTCATTTTCTAGCTCAGATACTTCATCTTCCCCCTGATGAGTATTAAAACTTTGTACAGGGATTGTTAAACTGACAAATGGTGAAGCCAAAATAGCTACAGTGCTGTAGAGAAAACAGGGGACTCTGATTTTAGTAAGCTGAAGAGATTGTTTGGAATCTTTCTTCAGTTGAGAGTAAGAAGTAACATTTCTTTTTGGACATTTTGTTCTAGGATGTATATTAAAACCTGCAGAATATTAAGGATGGGATTTCCAAAAATGCCCAGTGTTGGCCTGTCTCTGCTTCTGCTGAAGCCAGTAGGAAGCTTGGGATTGGTTTAATTGCTCATTGATGTCAACTGGACAGTTTTTAGTGTCACAGTGTTCACTAGCAACTCGGTGTTAAGAAAACATAAGATTTTTTTATGTAGGCAAAGTATAGTGTGTGTTGTCATCCCCCCGTTCTATTCAGCTATAGATGAAGGGTTTTGTATAAACAAACATTTTCATTTTTATTGTAGTGGGAGGGACAATAAACAATTAACAGTGACCTGACAGGCAGAGTTTAACACACTAACATCTGTGGTAGACACACAAAGTACTGAATGGCATGACTGAACTGTGTCTTGTCAATATGAGAAAGTTGCACTGGTTTAACTTAAATCTGTTTCAGATCAATATAAGTGTAGCTATCCAAGGTTTTGCAGCAGTTTAAAGAGTGGTCTGTTGTAGCTTAGCTGAAGTCTATTAAGAATTTGTTTAAGCTAAATTAAAATAAGTATTTACAGCAAGTGTGTACTGGTTTAATTAAATTATACCATTAGTCAAACTGGAACAGTTTTTGTATGAAAACAAGGCTTTACTTTCACTCCATTATACCTCTGAAGACTGAGTTATGAGTACAGAGAAGTTTGCACCAATGTTGTTCTAGCGCTATAGACAAATCACATTTTGGAAAAAGAGTTAAACTAAAATGACAATGCTGCCCTTGGATTGACGAATATTTATCTTTAAGTAGCAATAAGTCTCAAGTCAGATGATGAAATTTATAACTATTATCCCAATTACACATGGGTGCAAAGTTCAGTTCAGGATGCATTTTGTGGCATGGGGGAAGTGAGACACCCTTGAATTCCAATGTCTAAATAGATGCCACCAAGATGACAAACTTAAAAGGCACGCATCTTACTCTTTTTTATTGAAAGCACTGAGTAACAAGCACCTGTGGATCCCTATACACAACTACAAAAGGTCTGTGTCTACACTATGAAACAAAAACAGAGCCAAGGTACAGTTAAAAATTATATTAAATATAAAATAACCAGTAGTATTATGCATTTACAGCAAACAAAGTAACCACTTTCATACAGTTTGCCTAAACTGTAGGAAGGATTAAGTATTAAGGCACCGTGAGTAATACATTTTATACACACAACTTTAACACCATGACAGTGAGCATGCCTTGCTTATTGCAACAGAAAGTACAAGAATAGACAATAGTGCAGTCGCTGTTGATAAATTTGACAGAAAAAGCTAAACCTCCTTTTATCCATTAATAAAGATTTTATTCATAAGTTACTGTAGGCTTCTGCACTGAGCAGATACCAATTTTAGACAATGCAGGTTCTAAGTAGTTCATCTATTATCAATGTGCTCTTTGTTTCACCCACAGTTGAGTTAAGCTACCTCTCTTGCAGATGTTCAATGCTGAGTAGTGGCCTTTAAAGAGGACATTGCTGATTTATGTTCATCAGAAGCTGAAAGAGGCAAAGGGCAGAGCATCAAAGCAAAAGAGGATGGATGATTAGGACTGCAGCTGAAACACTATAAAGAGACCAGAAAAGACCCATACTGGCAAAGCAAGAACTCCCTCAGCACAAGTATTCTATAAAGCCACCTTCTGTGGCTCTGTAATGGATTCTAAACAAGTCTCAGCGTAGGGAGCACAGTAGGCCTGCTCAGAGTGCTGTAAGCATTCTTGATAGTGCCACAGCCCAGGAAGATTGTCATAAGTCAGACAGTCCCCTAGAGCCATCAAGGAGCCCTAAAGATGGCAACTTTGCCCCTTGTGGGCTGTTCCACACACAGAATGTCACTCAAGATTTCTAATGAGTTCTTAAATTTTAGGAATTTCACCAAAGACAGTAAGGTTTTCATTTGAAATTACTCACATGATGCATGGAGAAGAAACCATACGCCCCTATTGTATTTATCTGCCAACATGCTGCATTGCACATTGCAAGTGCTTGGGGAATACTCCAGTTACTTCCTCGCTCACCTAGAGTGCTCAGGTATGACTGCCTGATTCTTTCTTAGTTAACTCTTCTTCACCCTAATCATTATTTGAGCCTGATTTACAGGTTTACTTCTGAGCAGAAAAGTGGTGTACTCCCCTGGATAAGATCGTTTCCAATACCAAAATTTAGATACTAACATTTTAGCAGAAGGCTGAGTCTTAATTTCAGTTAAATAGATTTTAAAAGAAATTCCAACTGAAAAACCTTCAAATTGATTTTGATTAGTTCTTTAAAGATAAGATTTTCTCTTAAAGAAGCAATTTCTAATACTGAAATTTAGCCAAAACTTTTTAAAGTCATTTAAAAATACTTCAGGAGAGAAAAGAGTTGCAAAAGTGAATGCCCCACTTGCAACCAAATGCAATATATTTGCATGATATACACAAATATTCCATTCAGGTAACAATATGGGGTATCTACAGCATCATATCAATGCTCTAAAGAAGGCCAAACAGTCAAATAGCACACTTTTAGCTATAGATGGTTACCCTACACAGAATATCTTTGAAATAATGTTGACAACTGAGTGTATAATTCAAGCCCAAGCATCCAATTTCAATGTACTTCCCATAACCTTTTTTAAGAGCTTACTGAAACTATATATTTAAGTGGCTAGAAGAAGTCTTATAAATGGAACAAGAATGTGCTTCACACAGCTGATGCTCACTCATACTGTTCTTTGCTAGGCAACAGAATTCATAGTCTGAGCACTGCCAACCTCCACAACTGATGTAGCTTTAGATGAGCAAGTTCTAAATAGAGCTTACAACCTCCTTTAAAAAAAAATTGTTTCAATGGGCACTCAGACACCTTTAGGTTAAAGCTTGTGACTAAAAAAATAAATACATAAAATGGTGACAATAAATAAGGACATTATTTGGAACTTGGAAATCGTTAAGGTGCCTTGTGAAGCTACTATGGGAAATCAGTTCTAATTAGACAATCTATTCATAAAGAGCTAATTTTCAATAAGGATTTTATAAATACAAAATAGGATTTTAAAAGTAGAAAACAGCACTATCTTCAATCCACAAGTATCAGACAGGCATCAAATGTTTAGATAAAAAGGTCTCGTCTTTTCCCTGCAGAAGAAGATGAGAGGGGTCTAGCATATTTAATTTTGATCCAACTGATGATGTGTCCAAAAATTTTAGTTCAAAATAAATCTGAGTTTTGCAGGGTCTTAGCCTTTATTTGATAGCTGTGGACTGATCAGACATTTCCTAGCTCTTTCCTGGCCAACAGTTTTAAATGAGTTACATTCTACTGAAAGTATAGCAAGATTTTCCCACACCTTTGCTGCCAATTTAAAATATCTAGCATTATGCAGAACCTTATATTTTAAGCAGGGACAGTGGTTAATTCTTGTTTATTTTCAACAGCAGACTGGCAGTCTCCCTCAGTTTCAAAGTTGAGATTCACAAATGCACTACATGCTGTTGTTGCCTCAGGTTGGTCTGTCTGGACAGTGGTCTCATCTTGTGGCTTGCTCTGCTGCTCTTGATATCGTCTCTCTGCCTCTTCTGACATTTTGTTTTCTTCCTCCTCCTCCTCTTCCTAAGAAAAAATTTTCACAAGATACAGTACTTTCTGCAGCCTATGTGCCTTCCAACTCCTTCTGCAAGAACACATCAGTTTCAAATCACAGGCACCCAAGCACATCTTTGGACTCTCAAAAAAGTTTGCTTTCATTTGATAATTCAGCCATAACCAAAGCAAACAGTTACAAGTCACAGGTCCATTCCAATAATCAGCCAGACATACTTTTTCTAGAATCACCTCTCACACTCATCTGAAAAATCAAGTTGAACTTTACATATGCCAACAAGATACACTGATAAATTTTGACTTAATAAGCCAATTACTTGTTAACAGCAATAATGTATAATATTTCTGGCTATTACCTTTCAAATAAGGTTTGCATTTCCCACATTTTACAAAGATGTGCAAACAGAAGTCATTACTTAGTTATAAAATATCTTCCTCCAGTACGTGCTGTGGCACGTCAACCCTCAGAATTTCAAGAATTTGCCATTTTAAAATGAAATATTTTACTATTTTAAAATACTAGAAATATTCTAAGAGGAGCCGATTCAAACATATAGGGGTATGTGCAAGCCATTAATTTTGTAATATATCATGGCAAAGGAGAAACAAAGGGGACACAAGCAGGGCAGCTCAGACAAGTTAAGTAGCTTGATAAAAACAAATGAAAAGGTCATTAAAAGCTAAGTTAAATAGTATTTCTGTAATTGTGAGTGAAAGTCTTCAGTGTAAAGTGTTTCACTGTTAGGCTGTTCTTTCAGTAGTAACAATACTTTAACAGGACAAATCTCAATTTAAAAAAAGCACATCAAAAACGGCCTTCACCACTCCCCTTTAAAGAATTCAGTCAATGTCTAATAGCTGCTACATTCATATCTCCCACAATCTGCAAACTGTCCTTAAATGTACTGTGCAAGAGACTAGAATGCAGCAGTGACCAGGACCCATTAGAAGGTTCTGGAAATTGCTAATCCAGTGGTAGAATTCTAACGGTGAAGAAGCATTTGGAAAGAGAGCAGCTTTAAAAAAAAAAGATTAAAAGAAAAGACTGAGGTTTAGGCTCCATGGATTCAGCTATCTTTAGTAAATACTGCGGACAATGCAATTTTTACTTTATCAAAAATAAAGAAAAAGGCACACCTCCTTCTTCATCCTGTAATACTCATCAATGGCATACTGGTATTTTGGTGTACTTATGCCCAAAACAGATGCAATCTTTTCCCCAAGGAAGTCACACACTAAAAATAAAACAGAGAGTCCTTTACATGAATTCCTTAAATTTAATTTTCTGAGTTTTAAGTACAGTTCTACTTCAAAAGATAGCATCTTCTTACTCAAAAAGGTCTCATATAGTCAGTCATAACCAGTCAATTTAGTGACAAATATTTACTGTTTACTGCTGTTCACACTGGAGGGCCGACCTACCAACGTGAAGAGAGAGATTGTTCCTTATGCATATTGTCTAGTAACTTCAAGTCAGTTCCACTGTCATGTGTGCAATCCCACTGAAAACAACGTGGTTGCATAATGTCACAGAGGTCAGAGTTTGGCCAGCAGAATCTTTATAACCTGCAGCAATGTGCAAGGAAAGAAAGAATCCAGCTTGATTTCCAGGGCACACCGTAAAAGTATATTCTCTTCAAATGCGCACATGTAATATGACTTACTTGCTTACAGATCTAATAGTCTTTGGTTGCACAACGCTTTATTTTACACAAATTTCTACTACAGTTCTTACCTGTCTAGTAGCACACGAAAATATTTTCCTATTCATCCAATCAGGACATGTGTTACACCAATTAAACACTAATGATCTGAAAGTGTCTAAAGCAGTTTTGATTATAGCTTGATTTCATAAGTCAGTCAGCTGGTGACCCAGTGCCATGCACAATTGACAAATCACACATTTCTTCCTGGGAAGACAGGTTGATAACTCCTCACAACTTGCCTGAACAAGTGTTTCCTTGGAAAGTCACAGATGAGGAAATTTAGAATTTATCAAGAGGGAGATTTCAGTTCATTCTTTCATTACATTTCTTATGTTGACAAAGATGGAATTTGATTTTCTCACAGTTGTAAAATGAAATAACTTGGCACTGAAGAGATGGAAAATAAAAACCATCATCAAAATGCCAATATAGATGTGAGACAGACTTGAGGAAAGTTCCGAATAGTCAAATCACAAGCCACTTGTTACACCTCATCACATAACAAGCTTTCAAAAAGCTAGTTAATATTCTTTGGAGTAGTTTATCTTAAAATGTAAATAAACCAATACCTGATAAGGTTGATGTGGCAACTCTTAGCATGTGAAACCACAAGTAGGGTCCCCAGGTAAGCGTTGTCTGTAATGATAACAAAATAAATAAGAGTAGCACTGTGACCATTAAATTATGGCACATAATACATGAAGTGTACTATCTTTCAAAGGTCATGAATCCACATGAGAAAGCAGCCACTTTGCCTATCTGCCAACAGTTTGCAAATGCTCAGCTCAGAACTTTGGGTTTATTAATGTGGGTTTTAGATATTTATAGCCTGTGCAGTGACATCAGGCTTTAAAGTTAGCCATTACTAGGTGTCCATGCACACGTATGTCTTATTACTTAGGAGCACTCCTCCCTCTTCCCCCCCCGCCCCAAAAAGAAACTCAACCATCCACTCCATCTCCGAAGATGTGAATAGATGGGCCTGTCACACTGTCCTGAGTTCTGTCAGACCAACCAGGAAAACAAAATTCCAGGTCCTCTCTACCAGTATTCCCTGCTTCTATTTCCCTTTCATTCATATTGGACATTAACTTAAGGAATGCCAGTGAAAATGAGGCAGGATCAGAGGCTAAAATAGGGAAAAGCCAATTAAAAATTAGATAAGTTAGATGTCTTGAAGTCACCAAGGCCTGATGAATTGCATCCTAAAATGGTCAAGGAGATGACTGAGGAGATCTGAGCCATTAGTGATTGTCTTTGAAAAGTCATGGAAGACTGTATAGATTAGAGGACTGGATAAGGGCAAATATCATGCCAATTTATAAAAAGAGGATTAAGGACAACCCAGGGAATTACAGACCAGTCAGCTTAATTTCAGTAACCAGAAAGATAATGGAGCAAATAATTAAGCAATTTGAAAATACCTAGATGATAATAAGGTGATAAATAACAGTCACATGGATTTGTGAAGAATAAATCATGTCAAACCAACCTAATAGCTTCCTTTGACAGCATAACAAGCCTGGTGGATTGGGGGACAGGAGAGGAGGGAGTAGATGTGGTATACCTTGACTTTAGTAAAGGTTTTGATACTGTCTCACATGACCTACTCAAACAAACTAAGGGAAATACAACCGACACGGAATTACTATAAAGGTAAGTGCATAAAAGTGTCTGAGTCAGTGTGAAGCGATGGAAACAGCCTCAAGAATGGCTGAGAGCTCTGTTTACAACTACAGTACGTTCAATCAACTGGGATTTGCAGCTTACCACCATCCAGTTTAAATTCTCAGCCATTTTGACTTTATGAATTACACCCATGCAATAGCACAGCTTTTCAACTACAGTAAGGCCTTTATTTCTTCCATGCCAAGAGTCTTTGACCATTGTAATAGAGGTAATTCAACCAAAATCACCACAATTACTCTACAGTGAGTGTGCATGCAACAATTTCACTGTTCACACAAAGGAGACTACATAGATGGTGGAATACTTAGCCGAACTGTCACACCCATGTGACAGCAAGGGCTTTCAGCTACTATTCCACAATTAGAGTTATTTAAAACAGTGACAAGTATTGCTTAAAACAAGTGTGAAAATTCCATTTATCTATACAGTTCTTATTTAATATGTATTTAACTATCAAAGGTAGTAGAACTAATCTCTATGGTTTTAAGACAAAGTGTCACAATGATATTGTGTGTGCGTATTCAGATTACCACATTTCTGGGCTTATCTGATAGAACGTTGCTCTGGCTTACACAAGACCAGCTTTCACACTACCTGCATCATCATTCAGTTGAGCCAACTGAGAATCCAGACCCTATGTATTTTTAGCAGGGGTTATAGGAAGTGTCCTGCTATGGTGACAAGCATAAGCAAAAAAGCTGCTCTCCTAGCTGCACAAAAGCACCCCATGCTTGTTAATGAAGTGCTCAGTTGGCAGCCATTCTAATGGCAGTCCCTTTTGTGCTTGGTTAGTCAGAGAAGAGTGATGGAAAAGATGTTGCTATAGGTGGGACTAATGGCTGGCACCAGCACAACTCTATAGCTGAACAATGTGAGAAGGTTAAAAGGCATTCACACAGTGCACCCATTTTAGAATGCTGCTAGTTAGCAGTGAGCAAGCAGTGTCAAGTATTATTTTAACATTTAAAAACAACAAAAGGAACTGAGCTGCTCAAAGGAACCAGGATGTAATAAGCTAAATACAAAATTATTTTAACATACTATTGAAGTAAAGCAAATTCAGATACAATTTAATAGCACTTTGAATTCAATGACATGTACATAACCTTCTAGTTTCCAGTATGTTGCCACAATCAACAATTAAATTTAGTAAATCTGGACCCCCTCTATGAAAACTCTTACTAAGATTCTAGGAAAAAATAGTTATTCATCACAGAGTCCCTGCTTTGATTACAAACTGTGCCCTCAATACAACCAGTCATTGCATCCCCAGGTCAAGGAAAATGTAACTAGCCAATATGAAACATTATATCCTATAATGGAAAAGGTAAATTATTCCTTCACCTGTCTCAAAGGGGGCAGAGCGAGACAAAAGAGAAGCTATTTCATGGTAATTCAACACAAAAAGAGAACGGATGTGTTTGAGTGTGAAACATCAAGAAAAAGGAAACTCATACCCAGGGAGTAATCTTGCTTTCCTTTCTTCTTACTTGTTCCCTCACTTTAAATGGATAGAATTTTCCACAGGTGCCTAAAGTTGCTAAATCCTAGTTTATATTGCTTTTAGGAAACAGCTAGTTAGCCATTGGCAAAGAGAGGCCTTTCAGAGTTAAATGAATAGGATTACCACAAAATAGCTCAATACAGATGTGTCTTTCTCTGACTGTGAAGTAGCTTTAATCTATTGAATACCATTGAGAAAATAGCACTTTGGGTAAACCTTATTCATGTCTAACACAAAACATACATCCAGACAGTGCATTTCAATCCCCTATGCTCAAAGAAACCTCACTGCTTTGATTGGGAGGATGGGGGTGGAAAAGTACTTTGATCTTCCAATGGAATTTATCAAATTTTCACTAGAAGACGGAATTAGTCCTTAACAGAAAGAAACAAAACAAGAGTTGCAACATTAAATACATACATCCGCATACACCCCCCCCCCGACTACATTCAGACAGAAGAAATTAAAAAATTAAATTAAATTAAAACTAAAATTAAAGTTTACACACAGCTCAAGGCGTATTCAACTACAGTAGTACACAGCTCTATCCCTTAAGTGGAATTATAGTAAGAAAGCTCACTCACTTGAAGAAATATTAGCCCTGCTATCTAAAAGACACAAAAGGGCATTTAATAGAGATCTACACATAATGGACCCACCTTTTCTTTAAAAAAAATAAAGAAAACCCCCCACACATTCAGATTAGTTTGGAGAAACAGCATGGCAGCAACCTACCTATCATTACAATAGGACCAACAAATCCAGAGTAACTACAAACAGTAACGGACTAACCAACTTAACTTTGAACTATCAAAAAGCAGCGTAAAATCATTTAGCCAAAGTAAAACTAAGAGACTCAACATATACTGGGAATTTGTTGCTGTTGAGGATGGGAAGCCCTAACGATGGACGATACTCCACACAATTGTATTTTAGTTGATGGACCAGCACCGCACTGTGCTAGGTGCTGTACAAAACACAGAAGAAAAAGAAAGTCTCTGCTCCAAGCAGCTTGTAATCAAGATACAAGCAAAAGACACACAGGCAGACAAATGAGGGAGTACAAGGAAACAATGAGACAACATTGATCAGTATGACAGCCAGTGGTCTAAGCACATGAGCATCCTAACCACTTAAGTCTTTTGTATGAAAGAGAATAGAAAAAAATGTTAGGACATTTTTGGAGGAGGATAATGAGGTAGTTTTTGAGATGTTTATGGGGAGCTCCTCCCAAGCACAAACAGCAGCATGAGAGAACACACAAAGGTGCTTTTTTGAAAATTTAACAAGTGGGTGCTGGAGGCTAGCATCATGGGCCAATCAGAGGTGAGAGTTGACATTTGATAGTGAATGAGAAAACAGGTAAAATGGGTATAGGTTGCAAAGGGCCCTGAAAGTGAAAACATAGCTTATGTTTGATGCACAGAAAAGGAAATGCCAGTGGAGGGATGCAAAATAGGGTCATCATGGTCAAAGCAATGGGTTAGGAAAATGATCGTTGCAGCTGCATTCTGAATAGGTAGGGCAAGATTGCATTTGTCAAGGCCAGAGAAAAGAATGACATGGCAAATCAAGATGTGAGATGAGAGCCTGGATGAGGATTTTAACTGTGGATGGATAGAAAATGCCATATCTTAGAGATGATATGCAGAAAAAAAATCAGCAAGATTTAGACATAACCTGGACATGGGGACCTAAAGAGGTCTAAGTCCACAGGATGCTCAGGTTACAGGCCAGAGCAACTGGCAGGATGGTGGTGTTGTCTACAGTGATCAAGAAAGATAGTAGCAAGGAGTGCTTTGGGGAAGACTAAGAGATCTGATTTAGCCATGTCGAGGGTGACTTTATGGTTTAGGCATCATTAAAGAGGTGCCAGAGACAGGTAGAGATTTTAGTTTGGACAGGAGGCGGCAGGTCTGGAGTAAAGAGGCAGATCTGAGAGTCATCAGCATAGAGATCGTAGTTGAATTTACTCATGAGATTACCTAGAGTTAAGGTGTAGAGCGAAAAGAAAAGGGAATGGGGCAGAGCCCTATGGAACCCAAACAAAGTTGAAGGGGTGAAATGAGGAGAATCCTAAGAGAACGACAAGCAAAAGAAATGATTACAGAGGTAGAAAAGACAGGAAAAAACCATCAGAGAAGCCAAGGGAGGGCAATACTTCAAGGAGAAAAGCATGGTAGATGGTGCCAAAGGTGACTGATAAATCAAGGAGGATAGGGATGGAGTACTGGTTCTGGGCTTTGGCTAGGAAGAGGTCATTAGAGAGACTGGACTGATATAGTCTCATCTTCAGACTTGGACATTTCTTCAGATAATCCTGGAAAATCTAAGATTAAAGCTTGTCAGCGAAGGGAACACAGTCATTTTCAGTTTAGTTCTAAAACATTCAGTAAGTGTTTTGGCTTAATTATAATTTCTCTACAATATAGAGAAGCGTTTCCCTCAACTCAGTAGAGGAGCTGTAAGTAAGCCGACATCAGCAGGGCTTCAAAATGTTACAATCTCGAATTTCCATTCAAACGTACTGTAGGTAAATTGGACCAGAAGCCGCTATTATTTGCTACATAGTTTTTTGTATCCCAACTGGGATAATGAGTTAGAGACATGCTGGTCCCAGGAAACTGACTATTTATTTGTATGTATAGAAATCCTACAATACAAAACATATTTAAAGCAGCTGTTTGCCAAAACATCACAGCTCAGCTTGGGCTGGTGTGTCTTCAGCTCATTTACTCAGTTGGGATACATAAAAAATACTGCAAATAGTAACAGCCCGTCATCTAGTTTACCTTAATTGAAGATGTTATAATGAAGCTTCTTCCATAAAAGAAAGAGTGAACAGTAAAGCATATTGTGTTCCACAAATCAGATTCTCTCTTTTAAATTTAAAAAGTTAATAAAAATCTAGGAACTACATAGTGACTTGGGGGTGGGAAAGAGAACCAACCTCAACTTTGACACACATTGTGTTTCTTAGTATACATAAAATCTGTAACCAAGAAGAGAAACAGCATTTACTATTTCCATTTATCATGTGTGTTTAAACGTACTTGGAAAACGTGTCCGTTTGGAGAGTGGTTGTCTGTCCTCACGACAGCACAGCATAGACAGTTAGACAGAAACTAACTGTCCAATGCCTTCCCGCAGCACAGCATAAAGAGGACAGCGCTATTCAGAAGGATACAAAGTAGCGGCCTCTGCACTTTCCTTAATGGCCTGATCCAAAGCCCATTACATTCAGTGGGACTCTTTCCACTGACTTCAATGGGCTTCGGATCAGGCACTAAGTAGCAGCTTTCTGGAGCGTACTGAAAAGGAAACAATCTTTTTCTATTTTATGTAAGGAAAGAGTGTGCACCTGCATTCCTAATCTTGCATACAACCACTCTACTCTTGTAACTCCCATCACTCATCCTGGCCTGGCCTCCTGATTGCAGATAGTTGGGAACATTTAAATGAGAGTGCACACTTTACATGTTTTTGTTGCTTATTCCATCTTATGTTCACTCCAGCCAGTATCCATTTTCCTCCTTCCCAAATGAACACAAGCTTCATCCCAATAATAAGAGCTCAAGGCTACTAATCCACTAAGGATTAACACCAGTTTCCCTTTGTGTTTGTCCCAATTTCTGCTCCCTCTCACCCACACACCCTCTCCCTTTTGCTGAAGTCCCAGATCTCCAATCTACCATTGGAGTACCTTCCTAATATTCACAATTTCTGTCCTTTCCATCTAGTTTAACTCAAAGCCCTTTGAAAGGAGAAATATGATCTATAGCCCCTTCACGCAGCTACCCTCTAATTCAGTGGTTCTCAACCTTTCCAGACTACTGTACTCCTTTCAGGAGTCTGATTTGTCTTGCGTATCCCAAGCTTCACTTCAAAAATTCTTATAAAATCAGGCATAAAAAAATACAAAAATGTCACAGCACATTATTGCTGAAAAATGGCTGTCTGTCTCATTTTTGCCATACAACTCTAGAATAAATCTGCAGGAATATAAATATTGTACTTACATTTCAGAGTGATACCTGAGCTTGTTTTTCCACTTGTAAAGCCAAAGTCCAAGCCCCACCGCCTGCAGCTGAAGCTGAAGCCCGAGCCCTACCTTCTGTAACGGAGCTTCATGGGGCTCCCCGTGGCATGGGGCCCTGAGCAACTGCCCTGCTTGCTACCCCCTAACACCAGCCCTGTGTACATTTCCATGATTTTATTGCCTACATCCTGTCTGTGACTTTTAATAAAAATACCCATGCCAAAATCGTAGCTTTATACATAAAGCAGTATAAAACAAGTCATAAGTCTGTATGAAGTTTTAGTTTGTACCGACTTCACTAGTGCTTTTTATGTAGCCTGTTGTAAAACCAGGCAAAACAGCTAGGTGAGTTGTCGTACCCCTGGGAAGACCTCTGCATACCAGGGATATGCGTCTCCCTGGTTTCGAACCACTGCTATAATTAATCCAACCCCATGGCAACAACACTTCAGGAAGAAACAAGCAGAAAACCCATACCAAAGCTACGATCTTCCTTGTCAGAGCCTCACCAGCGAAGCTCTCCACTGGAATCACAGTTCTTTAGGAAGTGATGGATATACTGACATAGTAGTATGGTTCCTCCAACGTGGCATCACTTAGTGGCAAGAGCATGTATTAGCAGGCACTCCAATGGAATGAGACAACTTCTTATAGTTCCTGGGTTACAGATGCTACAGTGAATTTTTTCAAAAAAGTATTACAGCCAATGTTCTACTCTTCCAACTTAACATAAATCAGTGGGAATGTGGAAAACATGGATGGTTTAAATAAAATATAAATGTTGAATTTCATGTAGTCTAACAACATACTTTAAAACATATTTTTGATATTTTGTGAAACATCTAAATTCTCTTTTGCAAGTTCTTTACTTTTCTCTTTTCTGTGTATCTTTTATAGTTGCTCACTGTGTAATTACTAAAATCAATCAGTGGAAGTCCTCACAATTCCAAATCCCAGAGTACATGAATGCTTTTCTTACATTTTCTGTAATGGTGTAAAAGCTAGGAAATGTCAAGCAAAGAATTATTTGGCAGACAAGCAAGGGAGCGAGAGAGAACAGACTAAGAATGCAAAGGTTTTAGGATCCATTTCTTCAACTCTTGGATGAGTAACCTATCAAGTTTAATGGGACTACTCATGTGAGTAAGAGTTGCAGGACTGAACACTTCAGTGATATTTTTCACGTTCTTAATGAGCCATAAGATGTTTTATAATATTCAAAAAGGGTTTCCTGAAAGAAGGAAGATTACAGATATCTGTGGTTAAACATAATTGTTTCAGTTTCTATGGCCAGTTACCGTAACTGGCTAAAATAAAATAGAAGTCAGATTTGAATTCAATTATTCAATGGAGTGCAAAAAAGTGGTTGTCACTTGTCCAATAAATGGCAAGAGAAATAAAGAATGATCAGTAACAAACTTACAGGATCAATAGAAGGTAAGAGGTCTTTTTTTTCTTGCTCAAGATCTTCCTCTTCATCTGTGCTATATTCTTCCATAGTTTCTCCACTGGCAAAGTGAATGACCCTTCTTGGAATTTTCTTTTTTCCTATGATCCCCAGTTCCACATTCTCAAAGCCTCTATCTCCATTTGAGTGCAGCTGTAACAGACAAAACAATGGTCTCACAAACACAAGCTTCTGCAGGATAATCAGTGAACCTGTCTGTTGGTTCTCCAGATATCACAAAATATCGAAAGTAAAGTACCTTATTACAAGTAACAGATACCATTGAGAGCTTTTCTAAAGATTGAGGTGGGGGGGGAGGGTGTTCTTTGTTTTTATGCAGTGAGGCTGTAGGGTAGCATTTCCCAAACTTTTTATAGATGAGTTTGCGCCCCACTTCAAGAAAATTAAACTAAAACACATTCACTTAATCCTTGCCATCTGTTATTAGACGCCTACACAAAATGAGCCAGTCACTCCAGTTAAATTGTGTAGATCTTCACAACAATGCACATTCTTTCTTTTTACATGCTCTGCTGAGCAGTGAAATAGTTCATGTTGACATTTAATATATCATTGGCATCTGAGTACTGAAATGAGTGGAGTTCAGATTTCATAACTGTTTTAGGCTCTTTGCAAATTCAGGCAGACACCCCTTATGTTACCTTGAAAACATGAATTGAGTGTATCCTTCACAACCATAAGTGACTAACTTTAAAAAGAAATTAAAGTTGAGAGTTTGGAGAACAACTGAAAGGTCTATCCATGCTCTCTTGCCCTCTAATACACACACACCCAACTTAGTCCTTCAGCCCCACCCCCAGGAGGGGTCACAACCTACACCTTGAAAAATGCTCTTATAAGGAACGAAATCAGGATAGACTGATTTAAATCAAAGCGATTTAAATAACCGATTTTCACCATGACCTGCATCAGCAAGCATACAACCTTGATTTTAATCATATTTTGCACTTGTGCCTTTTAGTTCTTTTTTTAAAGAAAAATTCATTCTCATTGGTTGCTAACCATTAAAACATGTTGATTTGCAACTAGACTCTACCCTAAATCTGATGCTTAGTTTTTTCTAACCAGGAAGATACTGTGTGTCTATACAAATTTATTTAAATTATACAGCTCAATTTCAATGCTTAATTTTTGCATTTTTATTATGTTAGAAAATGTTGAATGATCACTTATTTACTAGATTAATTTTTTGCTTGCAATATGTGTGAAGCTCTATTTGGATAGAAATTAAAACCATTAAAAATGTGCAAAAACAGCATTTTATTATTAAATAAAATTGCCTTAAATATGCTGCATACATAAGAAAAAAGTTCATCAAAACATGTTTTGCATTTAAACTAGCTGATTTATTAAACAAGAAAGTATTATCTGTAGCTAGTGAATGGAACTGACTGTTTCTGGTCTCACCATGTACTTCCAGATTTTAGAACCAGTTGATCTCATCCTCTCATACCTAGTGTTCTTTCACAGATTGGAAGAGGAAAAAGCTGCTCTTCCACTTTTTCAAACTCTCAATTGGTATGTTAGGGCTGGTCTACACTTGAAATGATACCACAGCAGCGCTGCTGTAGTGTTTCAGTGTAAACACTTCTTAGGCCAAAGTGAGAGGTTCTCCCATCCCCCAAGGGGTGATAGCTAGCTCAACAGAAGAATTCTTCTATCAATCTAGCGCTGTCTACACTGGGTGTTATGTTGTCTTAACTACATCGCTGAGGAGTGTGGATTTTTCATACCCTGAGCAATGTAATTAAGCTAACTTCATTTTCTAGTATAGACCAGGCTTTAAGTATGAATGAACTAATCATTGAACTGAATTAGTTGAATAAACTAAAATGAAGATAACATTCTCTCTGCACTCACAGAAGAGGCTACTGCTGGTTTAGAACAAACTGTTTCCAGGTGCTTAGCCAGTGACAAACAAGTTCAGTGGTTTGACTCTCTTTAAAACTTGGCAAACATTACTGCTTAAATATATTGTGTATTTAAATGATTTCACTAGATAAATTTAGGCCTTAACATAAATTGTCAATTTCAAATTTTAAGATTCTATTTTTATCCATCCTGGATTAAACTAATGCCCTTTTACAGACAGAAATACTGAAACAAATCCAAATAGTTATGAATGTCTGATTTATCTTATTTGAAAGACAAAACCTGCCCAAGAATAAGCAGCTTTCAAACTTCCCTGCCCAACTTGGTAAACATTTTTCCATCTCACACGTTACCCCTTGTTTCTCCCACAAGACCACATCTGAAGATAGCAGAACTAATTTACTAACATCACTTTTTAAAAATTGTGTTTGCAAGTCATCCAAACTCACCCAATAATATGGTCTTCAAAGATCAGATTTTTATAACAATCCCTAATGATAACATTACTTCCATCCCAGAATAGAGATCAGTTTAAAAATGAATTGCAAAGATTTGGAAAAGTAGGCAAGTCTACAGATTAAACTGATACAATGTAATTCTAAATAATTCTGAAATGAGTAAGTCATGGCACATAAAAGAAAGATGGAAAGCTGAACTTCAGGGTACCATCAGAGTTAACAGTTAAGCAGATATCGTCCAACACACATCCCACCAAAGAGAAGTCCAGTGGAAAGGAATTTCATGCTGCTTTTATTTCTCAACAATCCGAATTCAACACCTCAATCCCAACTATTTAGAGAGAAGATGCCAGTGTTGTTGTAGCCACGTTGGTTCAGGATACTAGAGAGAAAGTGGAGCAGAAGTTGGTTCAATAAAAGATATTACCTCACACATCTTGTCTGTATGATTGAGTAGTGATATTTAGCACACTATTTGTTAATTACCTGAATTGAACACAAAAATGTAGTTAACAAATCTTAAAATTTGTTAACTACATGAACAGAACACAAAAATATTCACATATATAAAGGCTTACAGAAACATTAACATACAGTGAAAAAAATCCAGCCCTCTACTCTACAAATATGTAGTTATTCAAAAAATTAAGCAAAGCCAGCAACAGGAAAATTCATCACCACACAAATGCTCAAAAAAAAATCCTTACAGTCACAATGTGACTGAACAAAAGATGAGTTTCTATCAGATGGCTTGGAGGATTCTTTTCATCAACAGAATCAAAATGAAAACAGATACAAACAAGATCTTTAACATGAACAGAAAATCTCTTCTT
Source organism: Mesoclemmys tuberculata (assembly GCA_007922155.1). NCBI lineage: Eukaryota > Metazoa > Chordata > Testudines > Chelidae > Mesoclemmys > Mesoclemmys tuberculata. The sequence goes on along the minus strand of ML675613.1, from coordinate 66,508,292 downwards.
CTTGGGCAGCATAAAGCTTATTAGGATTTGTGCACATTCGTGCTTATGCCAGAAAAACATAATAAAACCACCTAAATGAGGGGCAGTAGTTATGTCGGTGGAAGAGGCACTGTCTACACTCACACTTATGCCAGCAAAATTTATGTTGCTCTGTGAGGTGTTTTTTTTGCACATCCCTGAGCAACAAAAGTTTTGCTGGCATAAGCATGAGTACAGACAACCCTTAGTGCTCATGCAGTGTAACTGTATCAGTCCCAGGATATTACAGGCACAAAGTAGATGAGGTAATGTCTTTTATTGGACCAACTTCTTCTATGGGTGATAGAGACAAGCCTTTGAGCCACATAGAGCTCTTCTTCCAATCTGGGAAAGGTACTGCAAGCATCACAGCTAAGTGCAAGGTGGAACAGATTGTTTAGCATAAGTAAACAGACATTGGATTTAACATAAGTAGTTAGATACTAGACTTATGGCTTATTACTGCAATCTGTAACCCACTAACCCCCACCCCTTTTCCTCTTATGAGGACAGAGGTGTTAACAGGCCACTCTACCTGGAATGGTCATATAGAATGTGCTAACTACTTATGCTAAGCAAGCTCTTCCATCTCGCATTTAACTGTAATGCTCTGAGTACCTTTCCCAGACCTGAAGAGCTCTGTGTGACTCGAAAGCTTGTCTTACCAATAGAAGTTGGTCCAATAAAAGGTATTGACTCGTCCATCTTGTCTCTCTATTAGTGAAAGTGTCTGCTGATTCTTCCTGTAATATTTTAAAATCATGAAAAGCAAAATGTTATGTTAACAGTAAATAAATGCAAGTTTCCACATCAGTCTCTCTTTTTAAGAGGCCATGACAAAGGCGATGGCCACTATCCTGGGAATGCTAAGTAGTTTCATGCAGTGTTGCTGGAGCCATGACAGTCCCAGGAGATGAGGCGCAAGATGGGTGAAGTAATATCTTTTATTAGATCAGCTTCTGTTCGAGAGACAAGCTCTCTAACTAGAGTTTCATTAACTATAAATGAAGCTCTGTATGATCACAAGGGTCTATGTAGATGGAGCCCTTAGTTTTGAACTTGTAACGCCCTAAATGGATTGGGTTTCCAAGTATCACACTGATCTTCTGATACATTGTTGCCTTTTAATTTCAAAGGTCACAGGGATTCGGGCCCAAGAGGTACTGTCCATATATCTTTGCTTCTACAGCTGTCAAGTCTAAAGAATTAGTTACCTCAAAGATTAATAATGTTTTTTGGACACCACAATAACCATGATGGTCTTTGACAGCAAGCTCCTAGGAACAGTGTGTTACTAAAGATTTGTATTGCACCTAGTAAAATAGGGCATCAATCTTGGTTGGGGCTTTTGGCTATAACTGCGATATAAATGATGATAAATACATACAAAAGTTATGCTATTTAAGTTGCAGAGTCAAGCACTCAAAAGCCATAATGTATATACACAAGGGGGCCAAATTAAAGTTGAATAGTGAACCATAAACACGGCATTTCCTAATGTTTGTCTTTGCAGCCTTAATAATGGTTTTTAATTCAATTCTCTAGATACATTATTTTAAGCAAAAAACAAATTTTATGATGTACAACTGTAAATTTCCTGATCATGAATCACTGGGAAGGTCTGAACCCTTCAACACCGTTGAACAAACTTCTACCACTTGAGCAACAGGACTAACTATATTATCTGGCATCAAGAAAAGACTATTATACAAGAAGGGAGCTGAATTGCTGGCACCATATACTGGATCCAGGGGGTGGTTGTAGGTAGCTCAACCAAGCTCAGTCTCTTTTCTCTTGTCTCAGAAGATGGGGGACTCCTGCTTCATGTGGTACTCCTAGAGAAGGGGATGGGATACTGGGATCATATGCCTCTTGGCAGTATGGTCATGGTACCCAGTCCAGACATTTCCTACCCCTACTACAACAGCTGCTTATTCGAAGTGCAGGATTTGCTGCTTCTGTAGCAATGATGTAGGCATAGCTCCTTACAACATTCTTGTTTAGTTATTTTTGCAAGATGCCTAAATCTTCCTGAAAAACCTAACCAAGAGAAGGGAAATGGTCATTTTAAAAAGTTTATAACTCAACTAAAGCTGAATGGAATTACATGCAAAAAAGAGGCACTTCTCCAGCACAGCACCATTTAGTCTGCCAAGTTTCAAAAGCCTGGTTGCAAACAAAGGAGGTGTTAGAGTTTCTCAAATAAAGATTGCAAGAGTCTTTTACAATGGAAAGCATTAGGCAACCTAAATATAAGAGTTGTTACCAGTTCCCCCAATAAATAAATAATTAACAATCATAATAAATCATAAATGATAAATAGTAGTCCTGTTTCTTGGACTAAGGAATGCCACAGAATTGGCCTCTTACTATATTTTTATGTTCCCTTATGAAATGGTGTTAACAATTGCTTTTTTTAAAATTGTTTTTTCTGATAGCTAAACTACTGAACAGCGATATTCCCTCTGATCTAATAGGCACCATGAGAAACACTATTGTGGTAAGTAGTGTGTGCTTGTCCTATAAACTTCTCTAAAGGTCCAATTAAGAATCATGTCCTGATTTTTGGCTTGCGAACATCTAATACTTTACATTTCATATTTATTTTCACCTCAGTCCAGAAGGCCCAATTTAATATAGAAGAAAAGAAAGTGGGCTTTAATTGGGTTTGGTTGTGGGAGTTGTATACTTTTAAACCCACCCCACAGTTTCACTCCTTATAATGCCCACCGTAAGAAAATACAGCATGGACTGGAGTGGGTAAAAAACGTAAAGTGTGAGCATCAGCTGGAAAAGAATGGGCAGAAAACAAAACAATGAGCAAGTAAATATATACATATATATGTACTATAGCTTGAGGGACACCTGAATTTCTCAGGAATCAGGCTAGATGTTAGCTACGTGAGGAACGTCAGTGTTCAAAATGTTACAACAGTAACAAAATATTTAGCTAGCTTGGCATCCAGTTATCTTTTATTCAAATTTGGCAGTAAGTTATACAGCCTTCAGAAGCTTTATGTTCTTCCCTAACAATCTGAAAAAATTATACATTTTTCATCCAATATGGCCCAGATATAGAAACTTAAGTCCTTAAAATTGACAGAACAGTGAGCCAGAGCCATCTGACTTTTTTAAAGTTCAAAATCAAAACAAAAACAAAAAACCCAGCACTCACATTTTAAAGCCAAAAAGGACCAACTACATCATCAAGTCTGACCTTCACACTGAACCCATAACTTGTGTTGGATTAAAGTGTATCTTCCAGAAACACATCCATTCTTGATTTGAAAACATCAAGGGAGAGAGAATCCTCTACTTCTATTGGTAGTTTGTTCCAATGGTTAACCGTTTTGGCCCAGATGTCATAAATTGTTACATAAGATACCTGTTACAGACATACTAATGATTTGGTTACAATCACATGCTATTCAAGCATGTAAATACACAATCATGTAAATATTGTCACAGGGTTCCTTTCCCTAAGGCACCACCTAGGTCCTGGCTGGGCTCCTGAACTCACATGGGCTTCTGCTCTGTGATGTCCGGGTGTTCCACTACACCAGTTCAGTTAAAAGAGGCTCAGACCTCTGACTAAGCTATGGGTAGTCAACCTCATCTGGGGATGTCAACGAGAGCAAAAAAAAGTTAACTGAAAATTGTACCACAAGTGTGGGATGGCTCTGTCATGCATCTGGAGTGGCTCACAACCATGATGCCTAACTCAAGGCAGACCCCCCCCACAAACTGGTTGTAAGTTCTATAATTAGATTTCACCAAGCCAATGACAAACATGAACTCCTTGATCACCATAACAGTCTTACCATGGAGTCCCAGATAGTCTCTTAGAATTTCCAGTCTAGCTTGCCACCCAGGCAAGCTGGATTTAGTGATCCAGTCCCTTATACCAAAAATCATAAAATATTCTGGTTGCTTCCAGTCCCACGAGACCAGTCACTTACTCCAGATCAATTAGTACCCTAGATCTTACAAAGAGTGCACCTGTAGTCAATTGTGTAATAAGCCATCTAAAAATTTATTAACTCAGAAAAAGAAATAAGCATTAGGCACAGGTTAAAGCAAGCAAACATATATTCACAAACAAATTGCAATCTAAATTCTAGGAGTGACAAAGGTAGAGATCTGTCAATTCAAAATGTCTTTCAGGAAAGACCAGGGATAACCCTTGTGGATCTCCAGCTTCTATTTAGTGTCTCTGGCTCTGTGAGATTTCAAACTGCAGAGACCACATATTTTTCCTGTCTCTTTATTTTTATATTCTTCATTCAGCCTCCAAGCCCATAGGATGAGCTTTTGTATTGCAATGCTCCTTGACAGTTAATCTGATTTTGATAGTTCTTATGGATGGGCTGTGGTAAACACTCTTTCCATTTGAGGTCACAAGTTTAGAGCAAACATTTTAAAAGTTATAAAGCAAAACATATATTTCGTTATAGCCTGGAACACAAACATTACGAAGAGTAATGAATGCAGCAACTTATAAACATTCTAGAGAGTCTAAACACTAAATACTTTCTTGTGAGACCAGTACCTATTTTGAGCAACACTAAAACATAAGTGAACTGGTCTGGTCTCCAGCTAGGAGTTTGTCAGTTCTGAGCTAATGTCTCCAGCCTTGGAAAGAGCTGGCCCAGACCCACCAACATCACAGGCTCTTTCTTCAGACTGCTCCTATTAAATTGGGGCCTGAACTAAGATCACAGGATAATGTGGAGCAACAGTCCTCTCAAAAGGTGGATCAGCATCAGACCCTTCCTTCAGGGAAGGGCTGCCAGACACCAGTTGTCAGAGGAACTCTTGCTTTTAGTCAGCTCTCTCTTCAGGAGCTGAAGACTGGAGGTTTGCTTTAGTGTTATGTCTGCCACAAATGGTGCTGTTTCCACTTTTTGGAGCTCCTCCCTTTACACCTGACATCTCTCTCAAGTGTGGTGAGGAGGGGCCACATGAGCCCACAGTAATTCATTAACCTTGTGTCACCCAGAGTGGGATTTATATACCCCATCACAACACAGATGCATATGAGTTAACTTTTATTCACATTAATAGCCCCTTTACATTCCATAGAATTATTTATGTATGTAAGTTTCATGTGAATGTTTGCAGGATCGAGGCCTTGATGTAGAGCTTAAAAAAAAAAAATCACACTGTGTAGTTGAAAAAAGTAGCAATGCATTTGGTTTGTAACAGTTATCTATTTTTCTTTCCAAGTTCTTGGCACAGTTTACACTCAATTACATAAACTGGCAGTAGTCTAATCTCCCGGGTTGTTTTTTGTATTTGGTGAAAATATTGTAATCTTGCATTCCAATGCCCAGAGCCACTCCCCAAAATTCCAGATTCTGGACATTAAATTTGTGGACAAATAAAATTGTCTTACCTCTGTAAAGGCACAATGAGAAATCCTGGTCCTTCTAATATCACTTGTTCGTGCAGTTGGGATTTACCTTAAACCAGGCCCCCACAATTAATCAGTACAATTCTGTTGACTAAGATGACTGTGTCCTATGTTTTGAAATTTTAAGCACTGATCAGAATTATCTATGTAATTAACACAATTAACGTAAAAGATACGAGGTAACTGTCCTGCACTACTTGGCAGGCTTCAGCAGAAGTACTGTGCCAGTTCTCTGAGCCACACTTCAAAAAAGATGTGGACAAAGTTGAAAGAGCCTGGAGGACAGGAACAAAAATGAGGAGAGGTTTAGAAAACCTGACCCATGAGGAAAGGTTACAAAAACTGAGCTTGTTGAGTCTTGAGAAAAGAAGACTGAGGGGCGGACCTGATAACAGTGTTCCAATATACTCAGGGCTATTATGAAGAGGACAGCAATCAACTGTTCTCCATATTCACTGAAACTAGGACAAGTCGCACTCAGCTTAATGTGCAGCAAGGGGGATTCAGGTTACATTTTACCTAAAATGTAAAGGTAAGAATAGAGAAGTATTGGAACAGGCTTTCAAAGGGAGTTTTAGGAATCCCTGTCATTGGAGGTTTTTAAGAATAGTTAGACCAATACTTGTCAGGAATAGTCCAGGAAGGCATACTTGGTCCTGCCTAAGCGCAAAGGACTGGACAAGATGACCTCTCAAGATCCCTTCCAGGTCTACATTTCTATGATTATATAAATGTTAGTAACATTTAGACTGAAACATTAATGCTTCACAGACATACAAGACACATCCCTGTCCCACAGATTTTACTGTCTAAACAGACAAAGGGAAAAGTGAAGAAGAGCAGGCTTTTTTTTATTATTATTATTACATTCAGGTTGTATGATCTCAGGTTAACTTTGGTAAATCAAAACCTATGACATTAGAGAAAGTATTTTAAAAATATTATTGAATGTAAAAATGCATAGTCTGTATAACTTTACTGTTTTGTGCTAGTTCAAGCTAGCTTCAGTTCTTTCAAATCCATACAATTATGAAGTCAGGGGTGCAATCACCTGACTCCACCAAGAACGTATTCGATCCACTAGTTTAAACACGATATCTAGAAAATGACCTCAGTCTCATTTGAGCAAAAGACACTGCAGAACCAGGAAGTCTATTACCCCCCTCCCCCCTCAAGAGTTTTACTACACATTAACTAGTAGAATTTACAATGTAAATCCCTGTAAGTCTGCATACACAGAGAGACTCTTCTTTATTAAGTTTTCCACTGTTCCTCTTCTTCTTTCCCCATCTCCATGCTTACAAATGGTACAAATACTTTGAACAGAAATGGCTAGCTGGCAACTCATGAATGAATTATCTTATTAGTTCGCAACCCATAGATAATCTATTTTGGAACATGAAGAAAACCCATTCAGTTGTTTGAGAATCAGACATTAAACTAAACAGGTGCATTTGAAAAAGTATTTATTGAAACAGCTTTTCTATTTTGGGCTTCTTTTAATTAAAGTTAAAAGATTACCTTACCATCTAAACCTTAACACTGCATTAATTACACAGACGTCAGTGAATTCCAAGACACAGTTTCTACAGTAGCCTTTACTCTTAGCTCCTGTGCATATGCATTACAATAAGACTGTTTGCTGTGTGTCCACACAATGACAACACAAAGAAGTTATAACAATGGAACTGTACTAGTCTATGCTATTCCTACAATAGAACTGTAATGATTCAATATTTGAGATTTATGTTTAAATTTCATTTTTCTACTATCCTTGGATGTATGTAGCATTGTGCACTGCTAAATCTATATAGTTATTATATAGATATCTATATAATGTTAAGATTTAGGATTTTTACTTTATTAACATGATACTTTGCTTTTAGGGTTATTCAAATTCCATTCTTAAGAGGTTGATTGCTAAAAAAAACCAATATCAAAACAATTTAAGAACATGTGAAGTATGACAGATTAAATTAGTGCACCTTGAAGGGCTAAATATACCAGTGAGTTATTACACTAGTTATTACACTATTTGCATACTTGAGCTCAAATCTTAACTTGGGTCACAACAAAAATTAATTTAATATTCTCATCTCATTCCCATTTGTGCACATCACAAAAGCATCACACAACTAAGCAGTTTGACAAGAACAGCAGAAGTGATCAAGACTTGGCAATTCTTTCTCCTTGAGATCTTTAACACGCACCCATCCCTATGCATCCACACAACTAAAACTCTCACCCAAGCTCATATCAACTTGTGTCTGGATCACTTGTGTCTGGATCACTACAATGTCCTTTTCTCCAGCCTTGACAAATGCACTCATATCCATTCAGAATGCTAATGCAAAGTTCATTCTCCTAGCTCATCAGTTTGACCACGTCATCTCATTCTCTGCATTAAGCCACTGGCTCCCCTCCCTCTTCTCCATCACAGTACAGTAAGCTACTTGTCTTCAGTTTCAAGGCCTTTCTAAGCTTATCCCCATGGTATCTATCATCTCTCATATGCTATTAAGATGTCAACTTCTGTCTGTGCTCATCAGTGATGCCAGCCTTCACCATCCACTTGTTGTAAATAAGCACCTTTATGCTCTCTCCCCCCTACTATCCCTCATAATTGGGAGCAGTTGCTCATAAACATCTGTGAAACTACTTCAGTGTTCTCTTCCAAATCACTCCTTTGATTTGATGCCTGCACAAATCTTGACAACGCTTAGTCTCCTGGCACACTGAAACTGCTATCTAACATGCTGGCCACTGTTGTCTCATTGTTTCCTTGTGCTACTGTCTGAATCCATCTCTCTCGTCTTATACTAGATTGTAAGCTCTTTGGGGCAGGGGCTTTTTGCTCTATGCTTGCACAGTGCCTAGCACAATAGGGTCAGAATCCATGACTGGGTCTCCTCAGGTGTTAGTACAACACAAATAAATAAAAATGATAAAAGGACTGAGGTCCTTGCTTTATTTCAGGTAAAACCTGTCAACCTACATAAGCCTAAGCATAGGACAAAAGACCTCAAATGAAAGTGAAACAAAGATCAGGAAGTTTAGAAGCACTGCAAAGTTGACAAGCTGAGGTGAAGAATACCTCCATGCACACTGCCTCCTACTGCTTTTCCTGATCATGTTTTCTTTTGATATTGGGGCTATTTGGGAGGTGGAAGAGGTTGCACCTTTTTAAAACATTTCAACTGAATTTAAATATGTGCTCTACTGAGGGCAGCCACCAAAACAGAATAAGTGAAAACAGCTAGAGACTGGCTATAAAAGTGAAACACAGGAAGTAAACAAAGCAAAAAGTAGTGAAAGTATATTTGGGTTTTTGGTTTTTTTTAAATGTTCAGTTTTATTCATCTCAGGTGTCACTAGTAGCAAAAGTAAAGAAATTTGTTAGCTTATATATAAGCTAGCTATATTTCAATGCATTTGCCAAGTTAATGTCAAACTGCTGAAAGCTGAAGCCCTGTCTTAATTTAAAATTTATCAGACTCATTTGTAACAGGCATCTACTATGTGAAACAGAAAAAATCTGGGCCAGTGCATATGTGTGTGAAGTGTTTTAAAAAGGGAGCATTCTCCCCTCTGAACAAAATGAAAAATTAATATTCTAGTATAAAATCTAAGATAGGTGAAGAATCTAGTAAGCTTCCAATTTCCCCAATGCTACTTATAGCCCGGATCCTGCAAAACCTTCCACATGCAGAACTCTCAATGAATTCATTGGGAATTCCACAGATGGAAGGCTGCCAGATGAGGCCTGTGATCCAGGTATCACTCCGAACCACCACCCAGACTACGCTACTACCCCCCTTGTTGTAAGAGTTAAAAAAAAAATGGACAAGACACTAACTCAGCAACCAATCATTAAACTGAAACCACATACTAAAGTTACATTGACTTCACTTGCACACCCCCACCCATGTACACTGTTTAGCTACTTTTGCCAGAAACAAGTCTTTAACAATGTAAACAACTTAAAGCTCTTGAGGGGAGAGGGGAAGAGAGAAACAGGCAAAAGCATGACAGGCATTGTAGTGTAGTAAATGGTTGCATTGCTTTGGCAAGGAAGAAAACAAAACATAAGCTAGGAGAAATATTGAGCTTCTCATACTTAAACTCAAAGCCAAAGGAAGAGACATCTTTTGTCACAATCCAATCCCACCAACCAGTGAGAGGAACCACTTGCTATCACATATTAAACTCTACAGAGCCACCACCTATAGGGTTACAAATAAGCATTGACAAAAGTGGGCAGTCATATTTCAAGCCAATCATGCAGTTACCAAAGCAAAGTTTTATGAAAGAAGTCCAATTTTCTAAGGGTGAGACGAGACGCCATAGGAAAGGATCTTCATGCGATGCATAAAAGTAAAACAAGGCTGTGTCAGTATACATTTGACAGCTATCGTAAGGCAGAGGAAGAGGCAAGTAATGTCTCACTAGGGCTTGGGAAGCTATTCTACCAACACAATGAACAAAGTGTTGCACTTATGGAGCATCTCCTGCCCAAGGCTCTGTAAGCACTTTTCAAATATCGATGGCTTCAGCCTCACGCCGCTCCTGAGCTGCCTGCAATCGCTACCCCGTGGCACAGGTGGGGCAGGGCGCTGGGGAAAGGCGATTTGCTGAGCACCGCACAGAGGAAGCGCTAGCAGAACCCAGGAGTCCTGACTCCCAGGCCCCCTGTTTTAGCCACTGACCCACGACACACCCGGCGCTCCCCGGGGCCGGGCCCCCTCTCGGCGGTAGGGACCCCCCTTTGAGGGACAGAAACTAGCCGCCGGCCTGTCTCCCCGGGGAGGGGGTTAGGCCCCGGGCCCGGCCCCTTCCTTGTGGGGGGCGGGGCGTGAGAGCTCAGCCGGCGCCCCTGGGGAAGCGGGTCTCACCTGGTCCTGCTCCATGGCGCAGGGGGCAGCGGCGGGCGCGGTGCCGGCTGTGGGGGCGCAGTAGAGGGCGATAGCGGAGAGACGTTGCTCCATCCCCCCGCCAGCCCACACAACAGCGGCGCAGACGCCAAACCACTGCTCGCGGGCGGGCGGGCCCGGAAGTGAGGTCACCACCGGCGGTCCCGCCCGCCGCACACACCCCGGAGCGCAGGCGTGGGGGACAGGCCGTTGCTAAGATACCGGCTGGGCCTGGTGCGCGGCGTCCCCTGCGGCAGGGAGCGGAACGGCCCGGCCTCCCTCCAGCCGCAACCCCAGATACCGCCCTGCTGGCCCCCCTCAGCCGGGCCCCCCCCCCACCGCCAGACACCCACCCCCGCAAAGGGTCCTCGCCCACCGCCAGACACCCAACCCCTGTCACTAGACCCCCACAGCCGGCTCCCCCCGCCACCGCCCACCTGCACAGCCGGGCCTCCCGTCATCGTCCTCGGACAAACTGGACCCTGATCGCTGGAGGTGAGAAGGGGCCGGGGCAGCCCACCAGGAGCCTGGAGGGCAGCCAGGCTCCTCGCAGGCACTGCCAGCGGAGCAGAGACCCCGTGCTCTCCGCTCCGCGCGCTGCTCCTGTCAGGTCGCTGGAAGGGCTCCTGGCGAGGATGCGCACCACCAACCCAAGGAGGGTCGTGTGAACGTGCACCGCCACAGCTGTAAATCAACTTCATGTAGGTCGACTTATCTTTCTACTGTAGACATAGCCTTAAACGGGACTTGTGGTGTTAGAATGTTATTGTCTTCATTTCTCTTTGACGTTTCCAGTAAACTACCTGTGAACTGTGTGATGGTTAATTGCCTTATGCCCAGGAAACAGATTAGCTTCAAAGTAACACTGTACTTTACCTATTCTTCATCCAAGAAAAGTCTGCTGTGATCATTTGCTGACAAGCGGCGTATCTTTTGAACTTTGGCTATAACGGAGGTTGCTGTAATGACACTGAATACTGGTATCATTTTCTACAGGCAGTTGTTATTTTAGCTGATATCTCAGTCCTGAGGGCAACAGAGGCACAGAGATCACAGCTGCTGCTGGTGTCCTGAAGCATCCCAAACCCATAGGTCATTAGCCTGTGTACTGGCAATGGTGACTGCATAAGTTACCGCAGTCTGGCATGGGAAAGTGTCCTGCCGCAGAGGAGGAAATAAGGCTACCATCCCTAGTAACCTTCAGGAGAGGATTGCAAAATATCTCCTTGAAAGTTCCATCGAGCTCTCTCAGGAAAATTCAAGAGACATCACCGAGTACATGCACAAACTGCTCCGCATTCCCTGACCAACCTAACTCTAGAAGGAATGAAAAGCAGATAACAAATCTGCCTCTCTTGTTGTACTGCTACGTCTTCTAGTGCAAGTAAACTAATTAAAAGTCAATAACTGTGTGCATCATTGTAATCAGAAATACATTTACACACTTACCCAAGGTTCCTTCCCCTGCACTGGGCTTGGCCGTGCTCAACTGCTGGGACTGATTGGACTGTGGTAGAATCTCAGACATGTCCTGGCTCGTGGCATAGCTGGACTCCCCAGTTGCACATCCCCCATTCTCCTCCTCATCCTTGCTGTTCATGGCAAGGGTCTGTGTCTCAGTCTCCTCTTAGGTAACTGGGGTAGTCTGGGTGGTGCTGTTGATTTATCCATCAAGTATGGCATGCAGCTCTTTATAAATGTGGCAGATCTGCAGCTCAGCACGGATTGGCTGTTGGCCTCCCTGGCCTTCTGGTATGCCTGCCCCAGTTCCTTCACTTTCATATGGCACTGCTGCTGATCCCTGTCATAGAATTGTACATTTGGAAGGGATCTCAAGATGTTTTCTAGACCAGTCCCCTAACCTCAAGGCAGGACTAAGTATTATCCAGACTATCCCTGACAGGTGTTCATGTAACCTGCTTTTTAAAATCTCCAATAATGGAGATTCCACAGCCTCCCCAAGAAATATCTTCCAGTGCTTACTTATTTAGGAAGGTTTCTTAATGTCCAACCTAAACCACCCTTGCTGCAATTTAAGGCCATTGCTTCTTGTCCTATCCTCAGAGATTAAAATTAACAATTTTTCTCCGTCCTTCTTGTAGTAACGTTTTATATACTTTAAAATTGTTATCTTATCCCCCCTCAAGTCTTCTCTTCTCCAGACTAAACAAACCTAATTTTTTCAATCTTCCCTCATAGGTATGTTTTCTAGACCTTTAATCATTTTTGTTGATCTTCTTTGAACTTTCTTCAGTTTGTCCACATCTTTCCTGAAATCTGGCACCCAGAACTGGACACGATACTCTAGTTGAGGCCTAATCAGCATAGAGTAGAGCAGAAGAATTACTTCTTGTGGCTTGCTTACAACACTCCTGCAAATACACCCCAGAATCATCTTTTTGCAAGTGTTACACTGCTGATTGATATTTAGCTTGTAATCCCTTCTAGCCCCCATATCCCTTTTTGCAGTACTCCTTCCTAGGCAGTCATTTCTCATTTTGTGTGCAACTGCTTGTTCCTTTCTAAATGGAATACTTTGTATTTGTCTTTATTGAATTTCATCCTATTTACTTCAGACCATTTCTCCAGTTTGTCCAGATCATTTTGAATTCTAATCCTATATTCCAAAGCACTTGCAACCTCTCCCAATTTGGTATCATCTGCAAACTTTTTAAGTGTACTCTCTATACCATTATCTAAATCACTGATGAAGATATTGAGCAGAACCAGACTCAGGACCAATCCCTGCAGGACCCCACTTGATATGCCCTTCCAGTTTGACTGTGAACCACTGATAACTACTTTTTGGGAACAGTTTTCCAACCAGTTATGCACCCACCTTATAGTAGCTCTATGTAGATTGTATTTCCCTAGTTTGTTTGAGAAGGGCATGTGAGACAATATCAAAAACCTTACCAAAGTCTAGATACACCACAGCTACCATTCCCCCCTATCCACCAGGCTTGTTACCCTGTCAAAGAAAGCTATTAGGTTGGTTTGACATGATTTGTTCTTGACAAATCCATGCCGACTGTTAATGATCACTTTATTATTTTCTAGGTGTTTGGAAATTGATTGCTTAATTATTTGCTTCTTTATGTTTCGGGGTACTGAAGTTAAGCTACTGGTCTGTAATTCCGTGGGTTGTCCTTATTCATCTTTTTATAGATTGGCACTATATTTGCCCTTTTCCACTTCTCTGGAATCTCTCCCATCTTCCATGACTTTTCAAAGATAATCACTAATGACTCACAGATCTCCTCAGTGAGCTCCTTGAGTATTCTAGGATGAATTTCATCAGGCCCTGATGACTTGACGATATCTAACTTGTCTAAGTAATTTTTAACTTCATGTCCCCTCTTCTACATCTCCTGTGCAAGCTGTTCATATATGTCCACATTTCTACAGCTGGTTTGTAAGCTGTGCCTGCACAGCCTCTTCCCCACAAATAATTCCTGTCTGGAGCATGTAGCCAGCATGGTCATCTGGGCAGTTGCACAACATAGTGGAGATCTGCATGGTGTGCTCACCAAGCTGGGCAATCAGGAAAAAGCATTTCCAAAATTTGTGGGATTTTAAATGTTGGGGTAGACTTCCAGTCTCCATGCTTTCTGGGAAGCACAGTTTACAAATGTGACCAAAGTGGTCAGGTTTGGGTGTTGTGGGACGGCTGCTGGAGGACTGTTAGGGTTGACATAGGTAACGCAGTGTCTGCACTTGCATTGTGTCTACCTTAGTACATCAACCATGGCTTTATGCCGTTTGGGGAAGTGATGCCACTGCGTCACCATAATGCGGTGCTTACATTGGTGGGAGATAAATGTAAGTGTAGATACATGCACAATTAGGTCAATGCAAGGAGGGTTACATCATAGACTCATAGACTCATAGGTCAGAAGGGACCAATATGATCATCTAGTCTGACCTCCTGTACAAGGCAGGCCACAAAACCCTACCCATACACATTTATAACAACCCCTAACCCATGACTGAGTTATTAAAATCCTCAAAAGTGAGATTTGAAGACCTCAAGCTGCAGGGAATCGATCAGCAAGCGACCCATGCCCCACGCTGCGGAGGAAGGCGAAAAACCTCCGGGGCCTCTGCCAATCCGCCCCGGAGGAAAATTCCTTCCCGACCCCAAATATGGCGATCAAACTAACTTTGCAATGCAGACTAGGCTTCAGCCAACAAAGACCCACCACGGACAGACTCACAGGTTTTGTCTACACTGGAAAGGGTTTACTGGTATAGCTAACCTTGTATAGCTAGACAGGCAAAATCTTCTAATGTAGATATAGCTTATTCCAGCAAAAGAGTTCTTTTGACAATATAGCTTATACCAATTCCCCGAATGTAATGGACTATATCAGCAAAAACACCGTTTTGCCAGTATAATTGTGTCTACACTGGGTCTTCTGCCAGCATAGTTACATTGGTTAGGGCTGTGATTTTTTCACATTCCTAACCAACATAGCTATGCCAGCAAAACTTTTATATGTAGACCAGGCCACATGCAGACATCCCCCCCCACCTACTCTGCTACCAGCACCCCACATATATACACATACACAATCCAGGAGCAGATGCATTTGGAGCTGCTCTTTAATAATTTATATTGTATGTGGGCCTGATTATTGAAGTATTTTCTGCATGATTATATTGGTTTAACTCAACAGGATTCTGTGTGGAAAAACAGAAAGGGGAAAAATGGCTCAAAATAAGCCTCAGCAAACATTTAACTCATAAGGGACAGTGCCAGAACTATTAGCTTTGATGATTTTAGCCTCTTTTCCACACAGCCTACAAAGTTGGTTTGGACCAGGACAGGAAAGCTTGTGAACAAAGGAGAACAAAATAATTCTGGGAGTATTTAAAGGGTCCTTCTTTCAAAAGAGAGCAGCAGACATTATTGAGGGAAACCAGATTGAGGAATCCCACTGGCAGTGTCTGAAGAAGGTAGGCCTGCCTAGCTTACCAGCAGGGGATAATAAGACTTTAGGTAAGATAGACCTGGGTGTAGACCATTTGTTGTTTTAAAATCCTTTTTTCTCACTGCTAAAATAAGTACTGTGATTTTAAGTAGGCTGCATGGTCCTATATACTGCTGGTCACAGACTCCCACAGGGAAGAACCACAGGTGCCATGAACATGCTGGGTAAGCACTATTGATACACTGTGCTGTAGCCCAGGGCCCTGTCTAAATGGGGGAGAATTATGGAATTCTACCCCAGGACTGGTAAAGGCACAAAGCCTGACATCTGATGGGTCATAGGTGCTGGAACTAGACATGCGGGGGTGCGGGCTTGAATTGGTTTCCATTATACACAGGGTTTACAGTTTGGCTCTCCGCACTCCCACTATAAAAATTGTTCCAGCATCCCTCAGAGGGGGAGCATGTAAAGAGATCAGGAAGAGGACAGAGGTGCAGCTAGCCCTGTAACTGAGACAGGATGGTTTAGGGAAGAGCACAGCAGCTACAACCACCACTAATACAAAGGCAAGGGAGGCTGGAGGAGAACTCTGACTCCCTGCAAACACACACCCTTAGAGTTCATGTATGGGTAGGGGAGAAGAGTAGAAGGGTTATGTTTATATTTAGAGGCAGCGATCTTAATTGTATGTGGCAAAGACCCCAACGGTAGAACAAAAATACATAAGCTTTGTAGAAGACTATGTTGTAAGAATAAATAAATAAAAGAAAGTAGAAGAAAACTTGAAATGGTGCATGAGATAGAAACTTGATAATTTTCTTCAATCTGTAAAATGTCAGGTGGAAGACAGCATTTCTATTGTCAAGAATGGATAGAATTATAGTGCATTCAACCACAGAGGTTCATGTGGGTCAGACTCATAATGATTGGTTGTGAATTCTAAAAAGAGCAATTATCTCCTTTTTAAATAAGTATTATTCCAAGGAACCCACTTCTATTGAACTTGGAGAGTAAGACTGAAATACTAGCGAAAGAAAGAAAATGCCAAATTATTATATGTACAGAAACTGTGAAGTGTTCCCTAGGCTTTCAGATAACACAGTATAAAAATCCCTAGTGTATTTGCTAAGATAAAGTAATATAGTTTAAAACTGAACAGAAACACTATGATAAGCACTGTATGGGAAAATAAAAATGACTTCACCTCTGCATTGCCAGTTTAAATCCCACTTTGGTCAATGCTAACAGAAAAGTATTAACTATACTCAGGGCAGGATTTAGGGGTAGGTGATCCAGGCAACTACCTGTGTGCCAGGCTTGGGCAAGGGGTGTGTGCCAGGCTTGGGGTTCTGTTTTTGTTGTTAGCAACGAAAGGGAAAATAGCATGTTTGAAGTCAAATGTTTCAGGTATTCCATATGTGGATTCATTTTTCACTAACCTCTTAGAATGTTCTGGACCTTTGTAGAATCTCGTGGAACATTCCAGACTTGCTGAGAACTACATGTTCCTCAAACTTCCTAGAATGTTGTCAGCCATGCCCTCACAGGTATATAATGGGTGGAGCATCACCAGTCAGAACAAACTGAAGTGAAGTGGGAGCCCTTTTGTGAACTTTGTTTTATTATGTAATTGTGAGTGTACTTGTGTTTTAAGACTTGAAGAGTATAAGTAGGGATAAATCATGCATGCAAATCATGCATCAAAGTCATGAAATGGGCTATAAATGTAATAAAAAATAAGGTGTTTAAAATTTAACAAATGGCGGGGGGGACGAAAGACTATCCTGGGGTGCTATTTGTTCTAGAATCAGCCGTGGCTATGCTCAGCAGATTGTGTCAGCAGCCAGTTTGCTGCCCCCTGCCAGTACTATACCCAGAGCCCTTGTACAATAGCATTGTGCCTGGCCTTCCACCAATATGCCCACTAAAACAAGAGATTAATGTATTTTAATTAACAGTGTATTGATAATACTAAACAAGAATAAAAAGGCTAGGAAATTAAGAATTCAACACCATGCCAAATGCTTGCCTGTACCTATGCCCTTTAATAGCAGTTTTGTTGCCTACATGAATTAATGTCCAGTTTCTAATGGACAGGTGTCTGTCAACAATTACAATTGCTTTCTGTGCTGGCAATCTCAGCAAAAACGTTTAAAAATGAATGCCATGGAAACTGAATTACACTTTCGTCCTTTGAGATCAAAACTCACAGAAGAGCTCACTCTATTGTACTCTACCCATTTGTGGAGAGGGTGAAAAAGGGAAGTTATTTACCCTGTTGTAATGGGTGTTCTTCAAGATATCTTCTTCAAAGTCCCTATCTGTGTTCTGACTGTGCATATGCATGTGCTCCAGGCACCTGACTCTGGAAATTCTTGCAAGCAGCATCCGTTGGTCCGTGCCTGCGTCCTTGCTCTCCTCATATTCTGCTTTTAGGGCATAACAGATAGTGTAAACCAACTGCCTCTCTGGTTCTTACGCTACCATGAATACAGACATGATCCAAAGCAGAGAGGAAAGAGGGCAGATAGTGGAATACAGATAGGGACCACACATCTCGAAGAACTCCAGTTACAAAAGGGTAAGTACATTTCCTTTTTTCTTTGAGTGCTGTTCCCTATCTGTATTCCACTGTGGATGACTGACAAGCAGTATTTCAGAGAGAAGAATGGTGCAAGGATGAAGGTGGTATGACTATTTGTAGAACTGCTGTCCCATCAACAGAGGAGGCTTGGACTAAGATGTAATATCTCGTGAATGTGTAGCTGGAGCTTCATGTTGCCATCTTGCAACTATCAAGCAGGGATGCCTTACGAAGTGATGCTACTGAGGCTGCTTGTGCTCTCATAGAGGGAGCCCTTACCCCATCTGGGTGGTTGGGGGGGCCAACTGATAAAGTAGGATATAGCCAGAGGATATATCTACACTGCTGGTGGCATCGTCAACAATGCAGGATCGATACTGCGGGATCAGTTGAGTGGCAATGGAGACCCACTCAATCAAACAAGGAAGTTGACGCCGTTAATCCACCCCGGCAAGAAGATTAACGCTGCATCAACTGGAGGGCATTTCCCATCAGCACAGTGGGGACGCTGTGGTAAGCAGAAGTTAGGAAGTCGATGAGAGATATGCAAGCTACTCTACATAGATTCATTTAGAGATTCTTTGGGAGGAAATAGCTTGTTCTCAGATACATTACACAACAGCATTCTCTGATCTGTTTTGTCCTTTGCAGGTAAAATACCAATGCTCATCTCATGATGAGAGAATGGAGCCTCTTCTTGCTGATGGAAGCATGGAGCTTTGGGAAGAACACAAGTAAGTGGATAGTCTGATTTATGTGAATTCCAAAGCCACCTTGTTGTAACTGGGTGAAAGCATGTTTGTACAGAACAGTGTATGCCCCGAGACCATTTTGAGAGAAGTTACAAACCCATATGTGAGGAACTCAGAGACAGCAGAAGGCCTTGACTGAGAGTTAGCTGAACTGAAGTAAACCCAGTTGCTGCAAAATCAGCTTTGCAAGTCTGCACTAAACTTTTGGCTAGGGGGCTTACTGATAAGATGGTAAAGGAAGTGTCCATAATTGGCTTGGTGGACGTATAGGCCGGAGTGGAGATAAAAAGGGTTGTCAGACAAGAGCAAATTGGGAAGCCATACATCAAGAAGGGGGTACACCAGAATCGCACCACATAGAGGGTCTGATCAGTCATCTTGCCTCCCTCCAGCCTGTCACCTCAACGCTACCTCAAATAGTATAGTGAGCATTAGGGCTGACAACCCGTGGAACTTTGTTCTGTGGCTGGTAACCTGGGTGTGAATACAAAAGAGGTTCCACCTGGATGAAAACATCACATAAAAGTAAGGAAAACTTGGTCATGACATGTTTGTTATTTTTGCTGCAGCTGAGTTTACTCGTATATGTGGTGAGTAGTGAGTGTGAATGTAAAATTAGTAATAATTCTACTTGTATTCCAGGAGTAATTGTCGCTGTAACCTGTGACGTAACTGCCTTGTGTACGTGTGTTATAGTAGTCAGTTGTTTTTTAAGCTTCATTTGTGTATTAAGAATCTGTAAAAGAATAAGGGAAAACAATTTATGGTAAAGTTTAACTCTTTTATGTTAACATGTAACCCTTGCATTTATAGTAATATGTAACCTTTGCATTTAGATTATAAAAGATAAAGGATATCCTAATAAAAAGAAAATAATAAACAAACAAAATAAACCAGATGAGAGCACTCTCCTTTCCAAGCCTCCCCGAGATAAGAGCACTCTCTCCTTTCCAAGCCTTTCCGAGATAAGAGCACTCTTTCCTTTCCGAGCCTTCCCTGCCCATCTGAGGAGATGAAAAATAAATGAGCCTCAAGAAAGTTTTAACGCTGTCACCTCACACCTTATAGGTGAATTTCGAGTGTAGTCATAGTGAGCCTATCTTTATGGAATATTGTGTGTGGTGGGTCTGCCATTAAGGCACCACGTTCACCTACTGTGACACTGTCTGAAATATTACAGAATTGCAGTGGATATTACAAGGTATGCTATGCAAGGTATAATTGGAAAAGTTAGAATTTACTAAGTATGATCATATTGTTTATATGTCTGTATCATCTTTGTATTGTGAGTTATAAATATGTGTGATATGTTTGTATCTCAAACTGGTGCTGTGCTACTGGGTGACACCCCCAGGCAGATTAGCATCAGCACTTTCCAGCCTGCTTGAGGGCCCATCAAGGATAATCAGCTATACGATAGCCCAGGGAGAGAAGCCAGGGGCTCTGCCTATGAATCAACAGGATATGTAAGGATATGCCTGTAGAAAGGGGACTCCAAGAGCTTCTCCTTGCACATGTGCTGTGGATTTGTGTTTGAAACAAGCCACATGGCAGAGAATATAAAAGGCAACTTCACCATCTCCATTTTGTCTTTCATTCCTGTTTCTTACTTCTGGATCAACTACTCTACAACTGAAACTTTTAAACAAAGGACTGAGACCCATCCAGGCACTGGATGTACTGCAGAGGAACTTTATAAGCCTGCAAGCTCACCAGTACCACTAAGATCAGATATATATGAAGTCATTTGTATGTATGTAATTGCTTTAATAATTTAACATCTCTCATCTTGTCTGTTTCTTTTCTTTTATAATAAACCTTTAGCTTTAGAGACTAAAGGATTGGCTGGCAGTGTGGCATTTGGGTAAAATCCAAACTAGTATTGATCTGGTAATGTGGCTGACCCCTTGGGGATCAGGAGAACATTTTATACAGTGAGAAGAGTTTTAAATAACATCGCACTTTACTGGACTTAGTTGCTGATTGGGAGCCAGAGACTGAAATGCAATAAAGGGGACTGTGTAACTTCTTGTTTTAACTGCTTGATAACCAGTGTGGGAAACCAGGAGCACTGTTTGTGACTGGTTGGTATCTAACTTCAGTGTTAGCCACCAGTTTTAGGAGAATCTGCTCTCCTTTTTACAGCCTGCCCTGGAATTTTCAGGTGGGCTACCCTAAGCATGTACAGGTCATATTGGTGTAGTTGGCAGGATCCACAAAACTAGATCATTTGGGTTTTAGATCAGAATCCCACGCGATTCCAAATTTAAAATTTGATTCTGGGAGTGTTAAAAGTTAAAACAACGAGAGTCCTGTAGCTCTTTAAAGACTAACAAATTTAATTTTTGTAGGCATAAGCTTTCGTGGGCTGTAACCCACTTCGTCAGATGCAGGGAATGGAAATCAGATAGGGGGTATATATATACAGTCAAGGAGAAGGTACATATATACCCCCTATCTGATTGCCATTCCCTGCATCTGACGAAGTGGGTTACAGCCCACGAAAGCTTATGCCTACAAAAATTAAATTTGTTAGTCTTTAAAGTGCTACAGGACTCTCATTGTTTTTCCTGTATGCAGATTAACACAGCTACCCCTCTGGAACTTAAAGGTTACAGTTAGTCACAATATCCACGATCATATAAGTCTGAAACAGAAGCAATAAGGATGCTAGCAGTGAAGAACCAGCAACTCTTTGAACATGAACAAAAACTGTCAGAACTTCAAATGCAAGAGAAACAAGCCTTGGTCTAGCTGGAAAGAGAAGCTGAAGAGAGATCCAAGGAAGTGGATGAGAGAGCCAAGCGAGCTGAAGAGAGACAGAGAATCTCACAGGAGGTGAATGGAACTACTGCAAACTGAGGCAAAAGTTTCCAGACTTAAACTCCAAGTCAAAGTAATAAAAGAACAATATACCCCTCTGCCCAGGTGATGGCAACAAGGAAAGTTACCAACAGGTGAGAGATTGAACACATAGCTAGGGATTTGAAGGGTGGCATAATAAGCGCCGAAAGAACTACATTAAGTTCCCAGTGAGGGATTGGCTTCATTACAGATGGAAAGGTCCTGATTAAACCTTTTAAGAACCTAGACGTTATTGGGTGAGTTGAGACAGAATAGCTGTCCACTGGTGAGTGACCTTCTGATAGCCACCTGTAGCAATCTAAGGGAAATATCTGTTGTCTTCAGCTTAAGGAGCAAGAATACCTGTTGCTAAGATAGCAAGATACCTGTTGTTTCTGGAGACACATGATTCTGCTGGGCCCAAGTAGAGAAACTCTTCCACTTGGTTAGGTATCATTTTCTGTTGGAGTCCTTTCTGCTCTTATTGAGAATGGCTTGAACAGCTTCAGAGCAGGAATGTTTTAGGTTTGACACCCATTCAAATACCAAGCAGTGAGGTGAAAAGCATCTGGATGGGGTGACTGACCTTGCTGTTCTCATGAGTCAAGAGATTCAGGAAAAGCTGAATACTGATGGGTGGATGGGTTGTTATTCATAGGAGATGTGGTAACCAGAACTTCATGGGCCATTTGGGCATGATGAGGATGACTTATGCGCTGTCCTGTGGAATTTTCTGAAGAATCCAAGGTAGCAGTGGAATAAAAAGAAAGGCATAGTTCAAGTGGTCTGTTCAACGGAGTAAGACAGCATCATCTTTGGAGTACCAGCTTTGAGCTCCCTTGGAGCAATATGTTTTGCTTCTCTTAGCAGGTGAACAAATACAAAGTGGGAGATCCCCACGGAGTGAAGATGCTGTTCACCACAGAATAGTGTAATTCACAATGAAATACCTGTTGAGGCTGTCTGCAAGTGAATTCTGAGCTCCTGGGAGATACCCTGCTGTTGGGATGATGTGGTTTGTGATACACCAGTTCCATAAATTGGCTGTTTTTATACACAGAGATATGGATCTCATTCCTTCTTGCTTGCTTATGTAGAATACAGTTGTTTTATTGTCTGATATTAAGAGGATTATAATGAAATTGGATGAATGGTAAGAATGCTTTGCAGGCCTCTTGGATTGCCCTGGGTTCCAGAAAATGTACGTGCATCCTAGTTTCCTGTGCAATCCAAGTGCCCTGCGCTGTGTGAGCCCCCCGCCTAAAGAAGATGTCTATATTTGTCATCTTGTCAGGGATAGGAAAGGAACACCCATGCACAATTGTCTAGGATCTTTCCGGCAAGTCAGTTGAGACCCTCACTTTGATGGGAATTATCACCTGGGTGTTCATGCTGTGTTTATGTGGTGAATATATTGTTCTATGCCAATTTTGCAAGCAACAGAGGTGGAGTACAGGGTGGATAAAAACTTTTTTTTTTAAATTATAAATCAGAACTTTTAATGACATTGGATTTTTATATTGATATTTAAATTATAATATGTTCTTTTTAAAAATAAATCTGTTTAAAATTAAATATGAATTAATAGAAAATATTTAAGGTCTAAACTTATTATAATCTCTTAAAACATTTAAAAAATATATGCTGAATCTATGTGCCTCTATCAAAATCGTGAGTTAATGGCTGTTTTTCTATATAAAGGAAAAATCTGGGGGAAACACTTGTAAGTTTTGAGGTTAAGCTTTGTAAGTATGACATAATTGGTCATGTACTGTATTCTTTTGTTTAATAAAAATAAATTTTATATGCTGTTTTGTGTGTTTAGTTAATTTTCAGTTGCCATCCTAATGCTGCTTGACACAAATCATGACTAAAAAGTCCTAGTATATAAGCAATATATCATTCACCATCTTCTAACATACTAAAAATGTAGAATTAATAAGCATCTGAAAATATTAAACTATATGATTGCTTAAATAAATGTACATAATTATAGCGTACCCTCCTAAGTAGCAAAAAAAGTACCAAAGCTAGTGTAAAGGTTCCATTTAGTTGTAAATCAACAAGTCTTAATCATTATATCAGCTAATGAGAATGCATCTTTCTTTAGAAAATTAACTGAAGTACAAATGGGAAAATTTATTTAAATTTATTATTTAAATCAATGCTTTCCACCTGGTGTTTTAAATCACCTTGATTTAAATCAGTGCACCCTGATAGAGTCTGGCAAACATCACTATGTAAGTACATGATGCCATGTGCCGCGGTAGAGTGGGGCAAATGTGCTACTATTAAAATTTTAGTAGGGAAAAGGCCGAATTAGACGGGTAGCAAGACACCTGAGTTCTTTTACGAGGATTCTGAGACCGATGGGAAAGAACATCCCAGGTTGAATCAATTAATAGCTTTACTGATAACACAAACAAACAAGACAATTGACAATACTTCTCACAATCAGACAGTTAGACAATTAACACTTACATTTATTCATTACTATTTATGGAAGCTTCTCTATTGATTATCCTTATCCTCGACAGATGGGCGCTGGGACAAGTCCTTTAACTTATACACATCTTATGCTTGATCCATAAACCTAACCAAACCTAACTATTTCCCTTAATTTCCTATTAACCTTTATTCCTTATAAGCACTCTAGCAATTGCCTAGGGGAGACGTGCTTCGCAGATCTCAATTAAATCCCCCGATTCCCTGAGTCCACAGACTCCTGAACTATCTGGATGCTATACTCATGGCCAGACTCTGCCTCAGCCTCTGGTCTGGATCCTTGCTTCAAAACCCTCATCCTCGACATGTGGTCACTGGGATCTGGAGCTCGCAAGCTTCTTAGGACTGGTGTCCTCTCGATAGACTCAAGTGTAGACACACCCGTCTGCTCTGAGCATTTATTTTACTTTTCTGAGCACTCTGTGGTCGAACAATTTTATGTAGTTTAGCTATCCTGCGGAAGCCTGCCTAAGCGCATCCAGTGTTCTGTGGTTGAGCTTATCTTTGTCGTTGAGCATATTTCTGTTCTAGTCTTGCTCAACTGTTTTTGCTCAGTCATTGTTCTATTTGAGTTCACTATGCAATTTGGCCAATTCTTTATATTTTGCTAGGCCTTGCATAGTTTTTAGGCCTAGTCCTTAAAGCCAATTCCCCTATTATCACGCTGATGTTCAAGGTTTGTTCCCAACCTAGTCTATCAGGTTGGGTCACTCATGGCATGAAATCTGTGCATAGGGAGGTAAGTCCTCCCCCTGACTGAGTCTAAGGTTGCTCATATTAATTCTGTAGTCTACGTTGGAGTCAGGGTAGACTGTTCCATGTTCACACAGATTCCCAGGGATGCTGGGAGATGTAGCAGTAACAAGCTTCATGTCAGGACTTCTAGGTGTTTCCTGCTTGTGAGAAGTCAGTCATCTAAATATGGGAGGATAGTGGAGCACCTGATCTGAGCTGTGCTGCTGTTACTGAAAACATTTTAGTGAAGACCGTGGGTGCTACTACTAGACAGAATGGGAGTACCCTGTATTAATAGTGGTCAGGCACCACCACAAACCTGAGAAATCTTCCATGGGAGGGTAAATGCTGTGAAAGTATGTATCTTTCATAGAGAGAGCTGTGAACCATGTGTCCTTTTCCAGAGACCGTTTTATCAATTGTAACTAAGCAGAATTTTTGTTTGCAAATGAACATGTTGAGTTGTTGCAGTTTGAGAATGGATCTCCATCCTCCCTCATCTTTAGGAACTAGAAAATATTTTGAATACAGCCCTTTTCCCCAGTGTTAAAGAGGTACCTGCTCTGTTGCTCCCATTGAAGGAGAGATTCTACTTTTTGAAGGAGGATCACCTCATGAAAGTGATTCCTGAAGAGAGCCAGGGAAGGAGTTTTTGGAGGGAGTAGGGAGAGAACTCAATGGTATAGCTGGAATGGATGATATCCAGCACCTACTTGTCCATTGTTATTGCCCTCCCATTGTGGGAAAAGAATACTAGGTGGCCACCAAAGGAGACCTGAGGCTCAGGTGGGACTGGCATCAATATTGGTTTGCAACTGTCAAGTATTTCATCAAAAGTATCTTTTGGCCAGGTTGGTGAGGTTGGGGTCGATGTGGTTGAAGTGGAAGGAGCATTGTCATTTGCAAGGTACTTTGTAAGCTGTGACCGTAAAAGGTTGCAGCACAGGCCTTGATTTATAGGGTTGCTAATGGCATTTCTTCTTCAAGGCCAGCGTATATAGCTCCAGGGAGTGGAACATTGCCCTGGGGTCTTTTAGTGAGTGCAAAAAGACCTGTCTTTTTGTTTAAGAGACTGGTCTCTAAGGGCAAGTCCTCTACAGTGTTCTGGACATCACTGGGAAACCCAGAAGAGTATAGCCATGATTCCCAGTGCATCACAATGGCAGTTGCCATTGAGCTTGATGCTGTACTGGCTGCACTAACCACAGCCTGTAGCAATCTTCTGGCCACCAGCTTGCCTTTATCGATAAGGGCCTGAAACTGAGTCCTGTCCTGCTAGGATAATTTGTCTTTGAAATCTAGGAGCTTTGAATAATTTAGAACATCATATTTAGCTAACAGCGTTTGACAGTCTGCTAGGCTAAACTTGAGGCTAATAGATGTAAATCCCTTCTTCCCTAGAAGGTCCACAGATTTAATTTCCTTATCAATGGGAACGGTTCTTGGGTGCTGCTGCCTGTATCTTTCTGTAGCTGTAATGGAATGCTAAATTGTATTATACTATTCAGCCACTAGGTGACACTGTGTGTAAAATACTGTACATTATTTAAATGAACATCAGCCGTACCTGATAGAGTAATGGTTCCCAACCTGTGGAACTGGGCAAAAAGTGGCCCACGGAGGCTTTTAAAGTGGCTCATCACTCCCTCCCACTGGCTGCAGAAGGGAGCTGTTGCCTAAGGACCCCGGTGGAGTGTGTTGCCGCATGGCTAAAAGAGCAAGGCAATCTCCTTGTAGCCAAGGGGACAGGAGATCAGCGCTCCCCTCCCCCTGGCTGTAGCAGGAAGCACAGCAAAGTGCTCAGCCTGACTCCCAAGGTGCTGGTGTCCTTGCTGGAGTCAGAGGGAGGGAAGCTGCAGAAGGGAGCCAATGCCCAGGAACCCAGGTGGAGTGCATGGAGCTACAGGACACGTGCAGTTTCCCTGCTGCAGCCAAAGGGATGGGACATCAGTGAGGAAGGAGGCAGCCTCCTTGCTTTGAACTTCTTCTGTCTGACTGCAGTGGGGGGACAGGGGAGAGGGTTGCTGGCAGAGATTGGTGGCCCTTCAGGGTTGTAGCAATGATATCTGTGGCCCGTGAACCGGAAAGGTTGGGAACCACTGTGGTAGAGCATTAAAGGATTGTATGATGAACACATCTGCTGTGTATAAGCAAGCTCTGTGACCAGTCCATATCTGATACATGACCGTGGAAACCTGAAAACCAGGGAGTCTGGTGTAGGGTGGTTACATAAAAACTCCACTCCTATTGCCAAGATACAATAACACTTCTCAGCCCTCTTGGGGATAGGGGATCATGCTGACAAAATGCCAACAAGCCCTTTCTGGTTCCAATGTGGCTTCATTTACTGTCAGAGCTATCTGGCTGGACCTCATGGGTTGAAGAAGGTCCAAGAGCTTATGCTGTGTGTCCTGGACCTCCCCTAAGGAGATTGGGAGCTCTTCCACCACCCTTCATAGCAACTTTTGGAATTGTTTGTGGTCATCTAAAACAGATGGCGAAGCTGGAGCAGCCGCCTCATCTAGAGAGGAGAAGATATCTGTTGGTACCAGGAGAACCAGCTCAGACCCCTTCTCTTCTATGACTTCAGGAGGCAGTACTGGTGGCTGCTGGCTTGGAGGGGAGGAGTGATATGACTCTATTAGATCGCACAGATCCTGCATTTCTTGATTTGGGTGGATGAGGCTGGTTCAAGGAAAACAGTTACTTACCAGTAACTGTTGTTCTTCGAGATGTGTTGCTCATATCCATTCCACTTAGGTGTGTGCACGCCCTCGTGCACGGCCCTTCGGAGAACTTTTCCCTAGCAGCCCCCTGTAGGGCTGCCGGCCCCTCCCCTCCTCAGTCCCTTCTTTCTGCCAACTCTGACAGCAGGGACGGAGGGTGGGTGTGGAATGGATATGAGCAACACATCTCGAAGAACAACAGTTACTGGTAAGTAACTATGTTTTCTCCTTCGAGTGATTGCTCATATGCATTCCACTTAGGTGATTAACGAGCCTTACCTGGCGGCGGGTAGGAGTCAACGGCGAGCTGCCCTCAGCACGGCCCTGCCGACTCGTGCGTCCTCTCCACTGCTGGATGACAGCGTAGTGCGCAGCAAAGGTGTGCACCGAAGACCAGGTGGCAGCCCTGCAGATGTCATCCAGGGGGACCCTTTCCAGGAAGGCCGCCGACGCGGCCTGGGCCCTCGTCGAGTGCACCGTCACCACCCTGGGGAGCTGGATGCCTGCACGCTCGTAACAGAGCCGGATGCAGGCAGTGATCCACTTGGCAATGCACTGGTCGGAGACCGGGGAGCCTCTCATCCTCTCTGCCACCGCGACGAAGAGCTGCATGGTCTTACGGAACAGCCTCGTCCTGTCCAGGTAGAACGCCAGCGCCCTCCTTACATCGAGGGTGTGTAGTCTCCTCTCGTCCTCGGACCCGTGCGGTTTAGGGAAAAACACGGGGAGGAAAATATCTTGGTTACAATGGAACCGGGAGACTACCTTAGGCAGGAACCCTGGGTGAGGCCTCAGCTGTACCTTATCCTGGAAGAACATGGTATAGGGGGGCTCAGAGGTCAAAGCTCTTAGCTCAGAGACCCTCCTAGCCGAGGTAATGGCCACGAGGAAGGCCACCTTCCAGGACAGGACCAGCAAGGGGCAGGCGGCCAAGGGCTCAAAGGGGGGCCCCGTCAGTCTATCGACGACCAGGTTCAGATCCCAGGGAGGCACCGGGTCATGGACCTGCAGGTAGAGCCTCTCGACCCCCCTGAGGAACCTCACCGACATGGGGTGGGAGAACAGGGACCGCCCCCCATCGGCTGATGGAAAGCCGAGATGGCCGCTAGGTGCACCCTGAGGGAGGCTAACGCTAACCCCTGTAGCCTAAGCTGCAGCAGGTAATCGAGGACCGCCTGCACGGGGGACGTACCAGGGGTTACGCCCTGCAACTCCGCCCAGCAGGTGAATCTCCTCCACTTGGCCCTGTAGGCAATCTGTGTGGAGGGCCGCCTGCTTCCCAACAGCACGCGTTGGACCTGCTCCGAGCAGGTTCTCTCCTCCTCCGTCAGCCAGACAGCCTCCAGGCTGTCAGGTGCAGGGAGTCCAGGCTGGGGTGCAGTAGGCGACCGTGGTCCTGGGAGAGCAGGTCCGGCCTCCTCAGGAGCTCGATCGGCGGGGCGACTGACAGGTCCTGCAGGAGACTGTACCAGTACTGCCTCGGCCACGCTGGGGTGATCAGTATCACATCCGCTCTGTCCCTCTTGATCTTCAAGAGGACCCTGGGCAGGAGCGGGAATGGGGGGAACGCGTACATGAGGGTCCCCGTCCAATCGATAAGGAACGCATCGGAAGGGGAGCCCAGCTCGTGACCCCGGAGCGAGCAAAAACTCGGGCACTTCGTGTTCCAGGATGACGCGAACAGGTCCAGTCAGGGAACACCCCACTTGTGGAAAATCCTGGCCGCTACCTCCGGATGCAACGACCAGTCGTGTTGGGGTAGAAATGACCCGCTGAGGCGGTCCGCCTTGTCGTTCCTGACCCCCGGGAGGTGAGAGGCGGTTAAACAGAAATCGTACCTCACCACCAAGTCCCAAAGACAAAGCGCCTCCTGGCATGGAGCCGAGGAGCGCGCTCCCCCCGCTTGTTGATATAAAACATCGCAGTGGTATTGTCTGTTAACACCTGAACCACTTTCCCCAATAAAGAGTGGCGAAACACCTTGCAAGCCAGTCTGACTGCCCTCAGTTCCTTGACATTGATGTGGAGGGCAGTCTCTCCCTGGGACCAACGCCCTTGTGTGGTCAGACCACCGGTGATGTGAGCTCCCCACCCCAAGTCTGATGCGTCCGTGATCAGAGTAACCGAGGGGGTGAGGGCTCTGAAGGGAACCCCTTCCAACACTATCCCGGGGTCCAGCCATCAGTTCAGTGACTCCAGCACCGTGGGGGGCACCGTAACCACCCTGTTCAGAGAGTGCCTGTTGGGCACTCATACCTTGGCCAACCAACCTTGGAGGGGCCTGAGCCTGAGGCGGGCCAACCTCACTACTTCGGTGCACGAGGCCATGTGGTCTAACAGCTGCAGGCACTGCCTGGCTGTTGTCGTAGGGCACCTCTGTAACTGCGATATTATCACTGCCATGGCCTCGAACCTCGAGTGTGGGAGGGAGGCTTTGGCCCGTACCGAGTCTAGGGATGCCCCTATAAACTCTATGCGCTGAACCGGAAACAGCGTCGACTTCTGCTCGTTGATGAGCAGCCCCAGAGTATGGCAAGTGGTCTGGACGAAGGAGACCGCCTCGTGCACCTGCGACTTGGTCTTGCCCCTGATCAACCAGTCGTCCAGGTAGGGAAATATCTGGACCCCCCTGCGCCTCAGGAAGGCCGTCACCACTGCCATACACTTGGTAAACACTCTGGGGGAGGAAGACAGGCCAAAAGGCAAGGCCGTAAATTGGTAGTGGGCACCAGCTACCACAAACCTTAGGTACCGCCTGTGGGCAGGAAGGATGGAGACGTGAAAGTACGCATCCTTCAGATCGAGGGCGGCAAACCAGTCGCCTGGGTTCAGGACGGGAATGATGGACACTAGGGACACCATGCGAAACTTTAGCTTCCTTATGAACCTGTTCAGCCTGCGCAGGTCCAGTATAGGCCTGAGGCCACCCTTGGCCTTGGGAACGAGGAAGTACCTTGAGTAGAACCCCTTCCCCACCTCGAGTGGCGGAACCGCTTCTATGGCTCCTTTGAGTAGGAGGGATTGGACCTCCTGAAGGAGTAAATGCTAGTGAGAGGGGTCCCTGAAGAGGGACGGGGGGGGGGGGAGTGGGGAGGAGAGGCCAGAAGCTGAAGGGCGTAGCCCCAGCGCACGGTCTTGAGGACCCAGCGGTCCGATGTTATTACCCGCCACAGGCCGAGGAAGGGCCTTAGCCTGTCCCGGAAAGGCAGGGAGCAACCCAGGGAACGGAAGACGATGCCACCCTCGGGTGCACCGTCAAAAGTTCTTCCTGCCCTTGGAGCCCTGAGAGGGTCCTTTATGAGACGAATTGGACGATGCCGTGCGATCGCGCCGTCCAGAGCCCCTGGTCCTATCCCTGCCCCTCGCGGGGGGAAAAGGCCTAGGCGGTGGCCTATGTTGCTGCCGCTGAGGTGGCTGCTGTTGCTGCAGGTGGACTTGTAACCTCGCCGCCTGGGGCGTATATAGACCCAGAGAGCGCAGCGTTGCTCTCGAGTCCTTCAAGGCGTGCAGATTTTCATCCGTCCTCTCCGAGAAGAGGGCGGCTCCATCAAATGGCAGATCTTGGATGGAGTGCTGCACCTCCTGAGACAGGTCCGTGGATTGCAGCCACGCTGCCCACCGCATAGCGACGGCGGAGGCCATTGCCCTACTGGCCATGTCCGCAGTGTCCGAGGCAGTTTGAAGAGCTGCACTGGCCACAGTCAAACCTTCCTCCAGGACCATAGCGAAGTCCGCAGCTTGGTCCTGGGGCAGGGACTCCACGAATCTTCGCATGGAGTCCCACAAGTTCAGGTTATACCTGCCTAGGAAGGCCTGATGATTGGCCACCTTGAATTGGAGCGCCCCTGTGGAGTAGACCTTCCTGCCATAAAGGTCTAACCTCCTGCCCTCGTTCTTAGGGAAGGCGCTCTGAGCTCCCTGCCTGTCCTTCTGGTTGGCAGTGTCCACAACCAGAGTACCCGCGGCAGGGTGCGTGTACAAGTATTCGTGCCCCTCGGCTGGCACGTAATACTTCCTCTCGGTGCCCTTAGACGTGGGGGCGACCGAGGAAGGGGTCTACCAGACGGCCTTAGCCAGACGCAGGACCCTTTCATGGACGGGGAGGACTACCCTTGACGGTCCTTGAGTCCCACACGCCCAAAGAGGAAGTCCACCTCTTCTTCTAGAACCTTGACCTCCAGGCCAAGGTTCGAAGCCACCCGCTTCAGGAGCTCCTGATGAGCCCTGAAGTCAGAGGGGCCCCTTGATCCCTAACAGCCGCCTCATCTGGCGACAAAGAATAGGACGGGTGGCGGGGTCCAGTGGAGGGGCCCTCCCCAGGATCCTCCTCCTCCTTGGAGGAACGGTCACCCTCCTGCACCGAAGGTGCCTGTTGGGGAGGTAGTTGGGTGACCGAGGCAGGGGCCGACATAGTTCCCTGCCCCATCTGGGCTGCCCAGGGGCACCACACTGGCCACAGCCAGGGACCCTAGGGCCAGCTCAGAGGCGGCGCCAGTGCCGAGGGCAACGCCGGTGCCGCCGTGAAAGTCGGTGCTGGCACCGGCTGCGGTGCCGGCTGTAGTACCTGCTCCTGGTGTCGGGTCCGGGACCCCGAGTCAGGAGATCGGTGCCGGCGATGCCGCCGGGAAGAGATGCTCCAGGACCTGCCACGCGACGATCCCGAGGAGCGACGTCTACGGCGTCGACGGGGTGACGGCGACGAAGATGAGGACCGGTACCGGGAGAGGGACGACTTTCGATGCCTCTTCCTTGGAGCTGGGGAGCAGTGCCGAGAGCGCCGTCTCGGTGCCGGGCTGGAATCTGACAACGAAGAGCAGTGCCGCGACATAGAGCGGTGCCGGGACCTGGACCAGTACCTCGACGCGTCGGAGGAGGACAAGGAGGGAGAGGAGCCGAGCTCGACTCTCCGGTGTCGGGTGGTGGGCAGCCTATCCTCCAGTGCCGGGGCCGCCCACCCTTCAGGGACACCCAGCGCAGGTTTGCCCCGGGACACAGGCCCTGATTCTCTCAACCGAGAGAGTGCCGAAGGCGTGGGCAAGGCCAACAAGGCTCGAGCTGCCTCGAACGCCTCCGACGTGGAAGGGTCCTGCACAGGGAGTCCCCCACTCCCAGGAGTTGGGGGAACCTCCCTGATCGGTGCCGGTGCCGGAGCAGGGGCAGGCGGCATGTCGGAGAGCCTCAGCACCTCCGGGCTCGACCCTGGCCGCTCCTGCGGTGCGGGGGAGTGCTGCAAGCGCAGGCGTCGCTTCTTCTTTCTTGGCACCAGGGCCCCCGGTGCCGGCAGGGCGCTCCGCACTGAGGACACACTCGGTGCCGGGGTAGTCCGCGACGGCTCAGACACCAGACTCAACGCGGACTCCATGAGAAAAGCCCTCAGCCTCACTTCTCTTTCTTTCTGAGTCCAAGGCTTAAAGGACTTACAAATCTGGCACCGATCCTTGCGGTGCTGTTCCCCCAAACACCTTAGACAACGATCATGGGGGTCGCTGACTGGAAAAACCTTCCCGCAGCCAGCACAGGGTTTAAACCCGGGTGAGCCTGGCATAGCTGGGTCACCCAGAGCCCGAAGGCTCTCCTATCTAACTAAAAAAACCTTAACTAACTATAAACTAACTCAGTTCAGGGTAAACTGCTAACTAACTACTCACGTTTTGCAAAGGAGAAAAAACCTGTGAGAGCAGGGGTTGTTCTCAACCGGCCGTCACGGGCGGAAAGAAGGAACTGAGGAGGGGAGGGACCGGCAGCGCCCTATGTACCGCCGCATGAGGGCGGCACTCCAGGGGGCGCTGAGACCGGCCCCTACAGGGGGCTGCTAGGGAAAAGTTCTCCGAAGGGCCGTGCACGAGGGCGCGCACACACCTAAGTGGAATGCATATGAACAATCACTCGAAGGAGAAACACTCAATCTCTTGCCTTGACTGAACTCCCTTATTGGAAGTGATGGTGGTTCCTCCAGTACAGCTGATTTTCTCAGCTCAATTGGCAGTGTTGTCAGTTCCATTGAAGGGCAACCAGGGCTAGTAGACAGGATTGGGGTTGGACTTATTGTCCCATAGCCACTGTTTCCTGATGGGGTCACCTCCCTGGTCAGGATTGGTCCCAACAACAGGGGAGATTGTAGATCTGAGAGAACAAAGATGTCCTCCAGAGTGGTGTATATCTCTGTACTCCCTGGGGTGCAAAGAGTCTTGTCGGCCTGTCCCATTGGAGCTGATGTGGGAAGACTCTTGGTTGGCAGAGCCACATGGGGTCGTTGTAATACTATCAGTGAATGAGTCTCCTGTCTGTTACTCTGTCATTATCAATGGTTCTTGGACCCTTGACCTGAATGATACCACAGGCAGCATTACTGCCAATGCAGTGTCCAGTATCAGCAGAACCTTGCTTCTGTGCATCTTTTTATCGTACTCCTGAGGCTTAGGATGTCCTAAGTCTGTGGAACTTGGGTGCGACAACTCAGCCAACCTGGACAGGGTCAGGGAGGTATTTATCATCTTAAAAGTGGACTTAAGGAGGATCTGCTCTAGCACTTACGAAAGTATCCCCTACTCTCATGAGGAAACCCTAAAGAAGGGTCTCTGGCTTTGCTCTTTCCCACTTATGCAGCAGACCTTGTGTTAGGAGATGTGCTCCTCAATGACTCTGGCCAACGTACAGGTAGGTCCTCCCCACCTGAGTCTGACTAAGGCCTCATAGCTTTCTCCTTGAGGTGCTTTTTAAAGTAGAGTTCTCATGCCTGTTGGGTCTGGCTGGGGAAGAAGCATTTTTCTGAGACAGTAAGGTAAAGACAGTGCTGGTGGTCATTGCTGACAAAGGAGGGGTGGAGACAGGAGAGTTTTCAAAGCCTGGTATTCTGAGCATAAGCTAATTCCTGTACCGCAGAGGTGGAAAGTTTCCCGCAGACTGCAGATTCTAACTGTTCACTAGTTACCCTAATAAAACTATTAACACTAACTACACTAGTGATCTAAAACTGTGTAAATTTATAGGTTTGAAGACAAGGATTAAGCTGTAGAGAAAGGAGAAGCTCCAGTCACTGGAGATTCTGACTCAGGCCATGTAGCGGTAAGAAAGAACTGTAGAAGTAGTTCGTCTGCACTGCCCCTTGTATCCTCAGAAGAGCAGAGCACAGGGAAAGCAAAAGCGCAGGTGCAGACCAACGGACACAGCTTGGAAGAGTTCTCCAGTCTGAGGGGCATATGCATACCCACAATAGAATATACATAGGGACCAGCACTTGAAGAAGAACTGGACTTGCCAAGTCTATCAAGCTATCCCCTTCAATGGACCTTCACTTCTCTAATAAGTTAAGAGAGATTGACAAAAACACGTACCAGCTCATGTTAACTGAGGCTGTATAGCTGGCAAGAGATAAAAGGCTGCAAAAGTTACACTTTTAAAATAAAATTGTTGACCTCCAGCTGCCTGCCCCTAACCAGAATCTTAAGGACACTCTCTTGAAATTCTACATGACTTTTTAGAGTTTATTTTTAGGAAGTGCCTACTTTTAGGTTACTAGGCTTTACTCATTCAAATTTTCCGTGGGTGTCCATTAGTTGCATTATGTCGCTTGCCCTGGCCATCTGTTTGAATTCAGTAGAAATATAAAGTTATATATTTTAACTAACCAAAGACATCAGTGATTACAGTCTTTGCAAATGATTTTGTGATAAAGATAAAAAAAATCTCTAATCTATGAAAATAAGGAAAGATGCTTACAGCAATAGCTGAGTATAAAAGAGGTAAACCAGTTTTGTACACTACCTACTTACCAATTTAATGTGCTGCTACCTTGTTCTCTAGTTCTCTTTAGTAGTTCTTATAATGCACTACAGTTACGGGAATTTCTATGGAAAGCTGAAATGCAAAATCAAAGCACTGGTTTAGGTCTGTTTCCTTCTCTAAAATATCAGGCCTCCTTATAAATTATAAAGAATAAAAATGTTCCTTTTTCAGGATTGGGTGGGGTGCTAAAGGAGGCAGGAGAGGGGAGAAAGTGTGCAGAAAGGGGCATAATAGGCTTTGTAGGGGGAGGTGTAGGTGTTACTGCTACGGACTCCTATAGGTGCAACATTTTCAGAAAGCTTCCCCATGTCTAGTGTAACTAAGTTTTACAAGAGTATGGCTCTAGCCCATGATCCCAACCAGGGATGGCACATGGAGGAACTGCCGATAGTGGAGCCAGCAGCTTAATTTGGCTGTTGAGGCAGTGCTGTAGCATAGTCTCCTACAGCTATCCCTTTTCAGGATGCATTATTTCCTTTTATTCCACAGCAACCTGGATCCAGTAGGATCCAGTTTTTGCATTGCTTTATTACAGAGAAATCAACACACGTCAGACTCTGTCTATTCTCATTTGTAGATCATGTTTAAGAACAAAGCCAACACTTCCTCTCCCTCCGCCTATAACAAGCTCCTTCCAACATTCTAAATCTTAGGTTTTTTATAAAAGAACTACCACCTCTTCACTCACCTCTTCTGGCAAGTGTCTCTCTTCATAATCCATCTACTTATCCTTTTTCAGCTCTTGTTTTCATATCATTATTACAAACTCTGATTCGAAAACAAAAGCTTATATTAAAAATAAAAAGATGGTCACACTTCCATTTCACTATTGAGCTAGTAATTTGTGTACAGTAATGTGTATGTCTATTTAAAGACTGGTCCACATACCCTGCAGGTTAGGAAATGCCTAGTGCATGTGCTTCTGCTGCAGGAAGACTTCACCAGTGTTTTGACCAGACTGTCACTGTGTAGTGGCAGCAACTGAGATTTGAGACAATCATAAAACTGTAAGAAAACCACAGTTGTGCAGTGGGTTGAAAATAGAAATAAAGAGCCATCTGTTGATTTGACAGTCTCTGTGGATTGGCTCGCACAGAAGTACAGTGCTTCACTGTTCCTGTTCAATATACACCCTTCTTTGTAAGCTTCATCTTCATTAAGGGCATTCTAACTCTAAATCCCTGAACGCTTGCATACAAAGTTCTGGTTGAGAAGCTGGTTATATGAATCTTCGTCTGTTGCTAAAACAGATAACGTGTTACCTTTTAAACTTTTTATAGATTACATTGATTTTGATCTGTTTATAATGAACCAAAAGTAGGTAGTTTGAGTAACCTCTTCAATTCCTTTACAGATATTTGAAAATAGCACCTGGGCAACTGCAGGATTGCTCCAATATAAAATGGTAACAAAGTGTTCATAGTTTTGATAAAGGTAGTTTAAATATTTTTAGACAAAGGAACAGTTACATAATCTCTCTCACAGAGATTACATAAAGGGGCAAAAATCTAATGTTTTCAATTGAGAAACTGCATGTCAAATTTACTAAGATACTACACATTTGATGTATAGAATGTGTACCATGCTAACAATGCCAACAATACTACTACAGGTCGAAGATATAAATAAAACCAACTCATATTGTCATTTTGCCCTGAACAGTACACAGTGATTTGGGTAGACAACATTCCTCAGCATCAGTTTTCTTTGTGTATGTCTACACTGTAGGCTTGCCAAGTGTTTGTGCCCAAACCTATCATCCACATTCAAAGCTCTTCGCATCTAGGTGCGCATTGAACATGTTGCATTTGTGCGTATGCATCAGAGCCCACCAAAATGTCTTTATTTTTCTCAGGAGACATTTGACTGCCAAGTCCCCAAACAAGTCTTTGCTGTGATATTTAACTCAAAACTTTAAAAAACATTGATGCTATTAATCCTATCCACAGAAGTTCATCTGGGTTCTATTTCCTTAAAAAAAAAGTAAAAAGGGTTTTTTTTGGTATAAAGGGTCTGTCCACATTACAGTCACAACCAATTTAGGAGACCCACATACAACACAGGACCCTACTTCCATTTCACACTCCGAGATTAAAATGTGGGTTCTAGAAAACAGAGGAGTAACTAGCTCAGAAGCCAAGTTGACAAGACAGATGTGAAGAAAGGACCAGGATCTGACAGATAGCAAGAGAAACCTCTCTACACAAAAAGGATTTAACTACCAATAGGAGAAATAGAAGCTGAAGATATGAACATATGCTAAAAGTTAAAGCTCATAGAAGGAAAAGCATTACTGGGTTTGGATAGGTGAATGCCAAATGTTACATAGGAGTCCAAACACACTTTGGGAAAGGATGAGAAGGGCTGTAGGTGTAGAGAAGGGTATAGAAATCTTATATGCAAGAACAA
Organism: Mesoclemmys tuberculata; assembly: GCA_007922155.1. Classification (NCBI taxonomy): domain Eukaryota; kingdom Metazoa; phylum Chordata; order Testudines; family Chelidae; genus Mesoclemmys; species Mesoclemmys tuberculata. The sequence goes on along the minus strand of ML675613.1, from coordinate 66,470,677 downwards.
ACGATATAACAAACACAATGAATTTGATTCTCCCATGCTATAACTAATTTTGATATTGCCTCCTACAATATGTACTCCACAAAATATGGAAAATTGTCTTGAGCAGTAGAATTGTTTGTAGCTAATACGCATTTATTCCAAATTACGCTTGCACAATACTTAGGTGATTATTTCTGAACAGAATAGTTACATTTGGTTCAGACTATACTTGAAGAGGAGACTGAGCGTGTAAAGCCATGATTATTACAAGCACTCAAAGCAGGATGTAACAGGCTGTTACCCTTTAGACAAAGACAAAAGCATACAAAGATGAACATTGTAGCTGTATAACTAACACTTCCCCACCTGCCAATAATATTGAGTTTCCCGACATACTATTCTTTCCTAAAAATCTTGGCAGGAAGTCTTGATTAATCTCTTGCACAGCTCAAAGTCAACATTTTGTCTTTTCACAGCAAGGCCCTGTCTACATTATAAATAGAGCCATATTAGAGACCTGGCTTCAACACAATATGGTTTTCCACTGACTTATGTGCAATGTTAAAAGAGGAATAAGAGGAAAGCAAGAACAACAAAGTATGTTTTACTATGGATTTCACACTTGGGAGAGAGGACACTTGTCACCTAAGGAAACAGAGCAGTACAGTTGTAAAATGTAAACAAATCCTTATTGGCCTTCTAATGCTGTACTAGGTGCCTCAGGTTTTTGCCTGTAAATTAAATCTACATGAGCCATGTTACCAATAGGCAATATTTAATTTCTTTTGACTAATTATCACACACAAGATAAAAACAAGTGTCCATTCATGATTCTAGAGGACTTGAGAATATTTAAAAATACATGCACAATGCAGCACTGTTATAACAACTGGGCCCACAAATTTACTCTAACTGTAAACTCGATTCTATAAAGTGAAAGTTCATAAAACATCACATATCCTAGAAACAATGTTGATGGGAAAAGGTGCAAGTTGGAGTCAGAAAGACTAAATTAATCCAAACAAAAAGGCTTATTGATATAATTCAAGGACTGTGTTATAATCATGCCTGGTAAACAGCAGAAGCCATAACAACAGCTCTAGTCCTTCTCAACTAAATTCTTTTCCCCCCAAAAAGGAGAATTATTACCATCAAACAGACTCTCAGATACAGGGGTTTTCCTTTTAAAAACGCCCTCCAGCTAACATGAAAGGCAACAACGGATGTTGTTAAAATTAAAGACTTACTTAATACTTTACATTTCAAATACTTGAACTGTTTTTCCTTCTTTCATTATCATTAATGAAAGTTTTAAAAGATTTTTAATAGGGTGTTTGCAATGGTACTACACCAACTGATGTCTCAGCAGAACAATTCCAAACCTTGTTTAATTGTTTAATGTTGGACACTGACACAGTAACACTTTTGACTCTCTGGGACCATATATTCCACTGAAATTAATACACCCTCTCCCACCAACCCCCAGTCAACAATTGGTAGACAGAAAATAGATCTTGAAAAGTCTGTCCTTGCCCCTCTTCCCAAATCCCCTCAATAATTCTTCCATTATTCCAGAAACCAGGGATAATAGGATTAATTTTGAAGGTCAGTAGATTCTGCCTATTTCAGACCGTGGCTGAGGATTGAGTTCCAAAATTAGAGACACTCACACAACTGCCAGCAAACTTTATACAAAAGGAGTTCCAGCTCAAGCACCCCTGCTCACTGCAGAACTGCTTTTCTCCTATCTAATTCGGACTGGGGCTAGATCAGTTTATAAAAAACTCGGATAATCAAGAGAATGGGAAAATGTGAGGCTGCAGCGCCATCTAATGGCCACACAAGAGATCACCCGCTTCTGGACTTGCATGTACTGGGTTGTTCTGTTAATAAAGAGAGCCAGATAATGGAGGGTTGGATAAAAAGGGTTCTGCTGTATAGGGAGAAAGGTGGTTCCCCAGTTCCATCAGTCCACGGCCATTTAGAGCTTTATGGTCAATGTCAATACTTTAAATTCCATTTAGTGCAGCTTACAAAGCACCAGTGTAATATGCTCACAAGAAAATTTACTGATTACGGTAATTAGCAGTCTGGTGAGATTAAGACAAAGTTAGATGTCATGAGTATACTGAAAATACTTGAAACGTATGTCTCCTCAATAACCCTCTCAACAGGCTCCTATATGTACTAAACAGCAGAAAAGATCAAATGCAATCTTGTGAGATTCTGCCCAGGATGGCCACAGCAAGAAGCAGCAGTTCCCCCCAAAAACAATTCGCTGAAAATGCTCAGCAAAGGAGGCAGACACAGAGTCAGGAGCAACCCTATCCACCCTGATTTTGGTCTACAGGCAAGTGAACACCGCACATTCAAGGATATCAAAAGGCATGTATTTCGTCTCATCATCTCTTTAGTAACTGTTATTTAAGTACTGCTGTAAGTGAACAGTGGCCATCTACATACACCACATAAAAAGGTGCATTCCTAATGACAGTTTTAAAACCAAAGAAATAAGCACATCTTTCATTTACAACCATTTAAGTTTATTTTACAACATACTTCTTGTGACATTTTATGTTACTATTAACCGAAGATCTGGATTGTTTACAAATATAATGGCTGCCCTTTAATGCAAACAATTAAAAAGTGTCTCTACATATTAAAATATTACATCATGATTTTTATTTATTAAACTTAAGAACTCTCCTTTTGATGGGAAGGAACTAATTTAAGCAAAAATATAACTGCTTTCCAGAAATCAATTTAGAATCTAACTGAGAAGCCCAAATAGAAGTTTCAAAAGGTCACTTCTCCCACCCCATCAACGCTCTTCTTTCTCACTGTAAAAAGGAAGAAAACAAATCCTTTTACTGAAGTCGCAGCAAATGTCATCAGCCAAGTCAGTTTTTATTAAGGCTTCTTTACATATTATTGAATCCCATCATGCCTTTCATGTTTCCAGCAGCACCTTGTTGAAACTGTCTCATCATTGACTGTAATCCTGCCATGCCACCTACAGAAGAGAAATCAATGAGAACTGGGTAGCTAAGTAGCCTGGAAATTCAATTAGTGGTAACTCTTTTTGGTTAAGAAACCTCATATTTCACCACTAATGCACAGCACTATAGGTATTCACTGTTCTTTACAAACACAATAGGCACAGCCCAGAAGAGCTCATGGTCTAGTTTGGATGGAACAAAAGAAATAGTATGTAGTATGTAGATGGGTCAGAGGAAATCAGCATCTGAAGGCTACATTTAAAGTAGGTTTTAAAGGAGAGATATACAGAAGGAAGCTGTTTCATGTCTGGAAGCTAGAACTAATTCATTTAATTACTGGTACAAGCTTTTGTCAATGAATAGCCCAATCACAAGACATTTCTGGAGCTCTCAGGGGAAACATACGCGAAGTTGGGACTGGAAGCTGCTGTGCACTGTGGTTCAGCCCAGAGGCATCAGACACAAGGAGGAGTTTGCTGGCAATTGTGTGAACCTTTTAGTTATCACCTCTCTCATCTAACTGCCCCCTCCCACACTGTCAGACCACCCCCAGAGGAGGCTGAAACAGGGAAAGATAGAAGCGAAGTATTCCATTAGCTCAAGTTGTGTTTCCGGGTTCTAATTAAAAGAATATTAAAAATCTTAACATAAAACCATATACATAAACATAACAATGAAATATGCTCTCTTCTGTCACATGCTCCCCTATTATTCTCTAGTTTATACTGTAAAAATGTAACATTTACCCATGTGATGAAGAACTCTCGGATCCATCATCTTTGCCATCTGTTGATTCAGCTTTGCCATTTGAGATGGATTTACATTCTTTGACATGTCACCTCCTTAAATTCAATGACCACAAAAATGGATTACTCAGGAGACTGAAAATGTAAGAGCGTCCTCCCTTTAGTTGCTGGATTCAAACCAGCTGAAGTTAACAATGATCAAGAGTGATGTCACCGCCTGATAAGTGATTAATGATCTATTTGTGTATGGCAGTGCATATGAAAAAAAAATCAGCAGTCTTTGTAAATTTGTAGTAGAGAGTTTTCTCCTCATCAACAGAAAATCTTTACTACCAGTCTGACACTGTTCATGAACGCCACACTTAATTAAATTCAAAAGACACAAGTGCTTTATCTCCCTTGCCAAGTGCATGTTAACTGTCACATAACTGGCATAAACAGCAGTACAGCTAGTAAAGAATTTTATATAAAATGAAAGTGGACGTATTTTAGATGTACATAAAGCTATTCAGCCAAGTATTTTGTATGGGTTAGCAGAAAATGGCATTTCCAGGTGCACTTCTCAAAGGAGTAACTTCCCCTCAAATCTAATCTACATGAATCAGTAACAGCTGTATTGAATTGACCAGATATAGCAAAAATTAACTTATACAAAGGATATAGGAACTGTTGGGTAAATGATGTTTCTGACCAATAAAAGATTATAGGGGGGAGGAAAGCACGATTTTTTCCTTACTACTGGGGTCCAAAGGGAATCCTCATTAATCAGATGTCTCAATCTTGTCCACTTCCACAGAATGAACACTAACAGTACTTTGCCTTTATTTAGTAACTTCAAACTACAAATACCAATTTCAGCTCTAGTCTCATTAGATAGCTCAATTGTTTGTAGGATTCACAGGGAGCTATACCCCACCTTCATTCTGCAGCCACACATTCCTTTTTCTCCCTCAGTCCTCAAACTAGATTTTTAAATCCCCTCATCTTTGCCCTATTCCCACTAGTAACCACCACGACAATGTCTTTTCTACTACCGAGTAATTACCAAGTAGAAGGATGTTTTACTTACCTTTGAAAAGTCCCTTGATACCTCCCATCTTTTTCACCATCTGTGCAAACTTTGTGTACTGTGTCAAAAGCTCCTGAACATCTCTGGTAGAAACACCCGAACCTCTTGCTACTCTTTGGATTCTTCCTGGTTGTTTACTGAAAACCTTCGCACCATCTGTACTATCTAGCTCTGTAGTCAAAAACAATGCAAAATATCTATACCCTAACTTTATGTGAATGTATTCACATTGTCAGTATGTAATACAAGTTTTAATGAGAACTCAGTAGTTTAAAAATTAAAACAAACAATTCTTAAATGTGGTTCAACCCCTAAAGTAACTGAAAGTGGCAGGAAAGAAACTGGGTTTCCTTCATTCTTATGCATCAACAACAACAGACGTTCTGCATAACAAATTATGCCCCTAGCTACATGTGTGCAACCCCACTAAAGGCTATTGGGATTTGCATAGATAAAACTGAGAGCATAATCTGCCAGCAAAGCTTCTATGACTAGTGTTGATGTGCAAGATTAAAACAAACCAACTTGAATGCTAGAGACCAGGGCATGCATGTAGGTCTGACAGCTGGAAAATAATCTTTTTACTTGCAAACTGAGAAAGTTCTATATGGAAATCAGACAATAAATATGCAACCTCACACAGACAATTTTTGCAGTCAATTCTACCCTAACAAAGACTTTGAGGAAGTGATCATTCATTATAAAAATAATGAGTGTATGAAATGTGTTTACTCCAGTTCTAAAAGCATGCTTAGAAATCTCATCTATCTCCTCATAATAAAATAAAATATCCTTATTCAGTCTTATTTCTGAAAGCCTGTATGTTATATGCACCTAAATCCTGATGTGGTTTTCCAATTGTTTCAGTGGCTAATACATTATGTATGGCTATTTATATGAACATGATAAATTCGTATTTTTCTCTTTTTTCCCATCCTCCCCAACACTTGTTTCCCTGACTTGTTTCAGTAAAATAATGAACACAGATATGAATTATTTAAGTAACTGTTCTTAACTTTCCATTGCTGGAACTTGTTTTACCTTGATCATTCATACTGTCCATTATAGTCATCAATTTTTTTAGCCTTGCCATTGATTCCTGTTCATTGCCTTTACTCATAAAATCTGTTCCAAAACCCGGGATCATACCCTGCAAAACGGTACAGTTAAAGAGTTAATTGTGTCAAGTTTCACAATTTACAAGAGACTACTATATTTGAGTGATGTGAGAAATAGATAGTTTTATGTATTTTAAATAAGCAAATCTGCATGTGTTCAAACGCAGAAATAGGCAAGTTATTCATGTTTACCAGAAGCCATGAAAATTATCTGGTAGCATTTCAGACAGCTAACAGCTTCAATGGGAAGAATTCCTTAAAATTCACAAGAGAGTTCTTCAGCACTTTCTACAAAACAAACTGAAAATGAGTGACATTTGAACAGAACATTTTCAGGATAACTAACCAAGATCTGACTGAAGGGTCCCATTTTCATGATGTTTTGGAATTGTTCATACATATCTCTCAGTGTAAACTGACCTGAAGTACAATAGAAATGAAAGTTTAGTGAAGATCACACAATGACATTTTTATTTAGACCCACCCATTTCTGATCACACTTTATGAAGAGATTGATATATAGTCAAATAGTGTTAGCAGCAGAGAGATTTCTTCAGCATATTCGTCTATTATTTGGCTGAATCTCACTTTCCACAACACATTTAAGAACCTTAGTTAAGCTGCAATTGTGTTGAGAAAGCTCACAAGTAATTCTATGTCACAGAAGCATCCATTTACATTGATATTTCAACTGTTCATGAGAAGTCTGGGGTTTTTTTTTACCTGTGTGATTTAAAGTTATATGTCTCTTTAATTACTCAGGAGTTTACCATGACAAGAAAAAAACCCATGATTTGTTACTTCAAATAAATGTTCTACAAACTGAAAATTACACATAGGGTTAGCTCAAAGTACTACATCTGTTATCTAATTTGGGGTGAGAGAAATAGCTTACCATGTTTGAGCTTCTCTATTAGTGCCTCATTATCATCCAATTTTAACTCGTTTACTTTATCTATCAATCCTTCAATATCACCCATACCTGGAAAACAGAAAGCCTCCTTCAAAATGTGTGATGAAAATTATGCTCCAATTTTTTTTTCTGTGACAGTGATATTTTTTTAAAACACTTGTGTACACTCTGTAGTTATAAATAGTACATACCAAGGAGTTTGCTGATGAAAGGCTGTGTTTTGAATGGTTCAAAGTCATCTATGTGCTCTCCAGTACCAATAAAAATAATAGGACTTTTTGTGGCAGCAACTCTGCAATGAAATATAAGTAAATAATATTGTGTCTCTAAACAAAATCAATACTGGCTCAAATTCTGCTTCCTTATATTACAATAAATGAACATAATGACAGTCAGATTTTACTTGCCCACGCTATTCTAGTAGCTCCTCAAAACTACCAGTGCAAAAGGACTACCTCAGTATAGAGGACTTGTAACAGCTACCTGCCACTGGCAATTGGGGAATCATTCCCTAATATGCCCAGGGATTTAACTCAGCATTTTAAGCTTGTAACGTTTTCTTTTAAAACTAAGTTTCTATTCCTTATGATTATAAATATAACCTTCAAAATATGAACAAACTTTAAACAGATTTGAAGACTCAGAAGGAGACAGACAGACAGACTCGGAGCCTGTACTGATAGCTTTAAGAAGCACCACTAAAAGGAAATTAAGGTGGTCAGTTTCATTGTTGATATTCAGCCTTGTAGGCACCTAAAAGGTAGCCATGTCCATTTCCTTCTGCTGCTGGGAAGCCAACAAAGGCAAACACTGAAAATATTCATGGAAGATCAGCCAACAAAATGGAGTATAGTGGAGATCTCGCTTTCCTTCCACATCTTTAAAGCAGACAGGTGGCTTCCAAATGAGAAGACACATAAAACTTCTCCCTTCCAGAAGGGAGAGGAAGGTAGAGCTTGAAAACTGTCAGATAACTACTAGGAAGAGATATGAAAGGCAAAACTCTAAAGCAGGGACCACACTCTGCTAGACGTTCCAGCATTCGAATTTCCAGCAGCTGGAGAGATGTAGTGTAAAGAAAAAGAGGGCACCTAGTTGTCTTATTAGCATGGCTCACGACCTGCAAAGTGCAGTCCTCACCTTCAGTGTCTATTTCTGGCTAATATACTTAGTCTTCTGCCCAGACTGGAATAGACAGAATAGAATATTTATATTTAAGAGCCTAAACTTTTCAGTTCAGTCAGACACGGGCTTAATGAGTTGCCATCAGAACAAACAGACCAAATTGTTCTGCCAATATTCTCCATGGTTCCTATAACCAACCTAATTTCTAACCATTTTCTAAACAAGAGTGTTTGCCATGTCTGCTTGTATAACGACTGATGCTTAGATATATTTCTGAGGTGTTCTGGTAACTTTAGGACTGCCTTCAGTTTCAGGATACTGTGCTGCATGGCTTTCAATAGAAGCATGGAATTAAAGAAAATGTGAGTGAGGAATCGCTAAGAGAATTCCTTTGACCATTTTCTGGATTTTTACCAATCAGAGATTTGACTTGCATACCACTGATACAAAGAATCTCATTCAGCACTGCCTCACCGTATCTGATGTTTCAATTTTATCTTTTTTGGAGGTCATCTTGGACTCTTAAAGCAAACTTTTCACCTGAGCCATGTATATAAGGCATTTATCTACTACATTTTAAGGGTATTAAGATGAACTCCCAGTAGCTTATCACCCCTCTCACTTGTACAGAAAGACTTGTGATGCTATCCTGAGAAAGTAAGTTGATGCTTACAGAAAGATGTGTAATATCAAAAATATTATGAAGTGCCACATAGTCTGATCCTGAAAGCTACTAAGCACCCATAACTCCCCCTGAAGTCAAGATCAGGCCATAAGTGGTTTGCAAAAAGGCCAGTGTCACTAACTGAGCTAAGAATCAGCACACCCAATTGCATGTGACAAAAATAACAAGAACCCATAGCAAGGGTTTAAGAGAACTTTAAGAGAACTTTGTTTAACATCTCTTCTGATAGTTCAAACATCATACACAGTACAAAAGTACTGAAACCTCACTCCCACACAATACTTACGCACTGAGAGCACCACCTCCTTTTGCATGGCCATCGAGCTTTGTCACAATAACAGAGGCTACATCTACTTTATCTTTGAAAGCCTTTGCCTGAGCTTCACAAGCTTGACCAATAGAGGCATCCATCACATAAACAATGTTATCTGGTTGCTGGAAAAATGTACATGAATTATTTCTGGGTCTTAACTCTATCTTTATATTATGTTCTGTAGTAACGTTTATCTTTTAAGTATACTGAAATTTTTAACAAAATGGTAAAAATCTAGAAGGTATTTAAAGAATTTATCAAATTGAACAATGATCAAGAAAAACAGCAACCTGAAATATATTTTTACACTTCATTCCCCAAAGAAAATTCAGGAAAACTGCTGATATTTACTTTCAAAGATGGTCTACTAACTATAATAATGCATTTTTTCACAAGTTCTGATTCTCTACTTAATATGACTATTGCAATATTTGTAAACATTATTTATGTTGAACAATGTTAAATCAACATTTGACTATGCTCTCCTACTACTCTCTTATTAAACGTTAGGGTTACTAATAAAAAATGCTCAAAGAATATCTTTCATTTTGTCCCAAGCATGATGGAAAGCTGAGGCGTTGTTACTTCATGAAGACTGTTCCTCAGTCCATATGTGAGCATAGTCACTAGGTTCATTTGTTCATCAACAAGACTAATAATTCTCATCTGTCTCATGTAGACAACACGTGAAGAAGTGGCAGATTAAACCTAGCACATTTCTTATTATTTCTGTAATGAGGTAAATATACATCAGTCCTTTTCTTTGAATCTCTCAAAGCAAGGATCCCCAAGAAAAAGATCACATTGTCTGAAGTGATAATGCCAGCCTTGATATATGCAAGCCACCTTTAATTCAATGACTAATTATATAAATGAGCAGAAGACCAGTTTAAAATTAAGTAGTTTTCTTGAACTTTCACCAGTTGGAGGGTAATAAATTTCAGGCTTCATTTATCCTTGCTGTTACACTGGTCCAGAACTGTCGCCACATTTCAGAAACTCCTGTGATGACTATTAAGGGCCCAACATGTTCTATAATATATACAATCAATATAAAACACATTTGGTAGATAGTAATATATTGTATTCAAATTGCTATATAAACAAAAGCAAAACAAGAACAATTATTACACTTCCAGTGTACTCACTATGGCATTAGCAACTTGTAACATTTCTTCAAACAAAGAATCTTCCTGTTTGTGACGCCCACTTGTATCTACAATGATTATCTCAAAATTTTCATTCTTAAATTTCTCAACACCTTCTGAGGCAATAATTACAGGATCCATTTCTGTGTAACTGTTCAAAAGGTAAAGACACATATAAAGTATGTGAAATAACTTTTTGTTTCCATGCCTCCTCCCATCACAAGGATCTATTCCTAGGAAACTAACTTTTCATTAATTCAGGCGTATGCAATCAATCCCAAATTTCTAGTCATAGACATTCTTAGTTATAAGAGTACTGGTTGTTAATATGATAGAATATCTAAAGATTTTACACCTAATCTGTTTCCTTGGGTATCTACTGCACTGAAAAGCATAATTTATACACTGTACCTTATCTGAGCTCTACCGATATAGAGCTGGACCAGGTTTAAAATCAATATTCTTCCATCAGTGTGCACAGACTAGCAAGTTAGAAAAGCACTGAGATAATGCACTCAAAGCACAATTCAGAAGAATGAACCACTTTTTGCTCTACAGAGTTGCCATCTCATTGTGAGCTTCCTATCACTGTTCATATTTGGGAATAGAGATTAAGTGCTTGCTAACATTTCTAGAGATCAAAAAGTAAGGAGATATGTATGTTTCCCTGAAGATCTGAATGTGTCAGCAGCCTAATCATTTATAATGGTTCTGTTCCAAATATGTAACATTAGAATGACGTGAACCGTTCCCAAAACGAAAGGTGCATACCTCCCATAAAATGGAATTCTTGCTTTTGTTGCATTCTGTTTTAGCTGGTCAAAAGCACCTGTAAAACAGAGATAGTCAGTGAACCATCTGAAATGAATAAGTGCTGTAAAAATGGAATAAACCATTTAATTAAAGTTACTCATAATACCTGCTCTGTACGTGTCTGCACATATCAAACATGTCTTCCAACCTTTCCTCTGGTAATAGTAGGCTAACTGTTAATAGATACAAAAATGTGATTACAGTACCAAGCATTTTAGTGAGTTGTGAGATCTAAAACCCTAATTCTTAAAAATAAAAAGCTATAGATTTATAAGAAAGCTAAATAAGTCACTGAAGTCATGTACTGATGATGTACTGGTTATTTTCTAAATGACACAGGGTTAAGGAAGTTTTCCTGGACCACGCTGCCTGCAACCAAAGACCTTTGGTCATATATTATAGCAACAGTAAAAATGTAAGGCATTATCAGAGGTTATGGCATTCATTTAGTAATTAAATCAAAACTTTTCTACTGTGTGACTCAACAGCATCTAGATCATGGTGGACTGGCTTTGCCATGTCATGCACTAGGCAGGTTTGGAATGGGCCATAGAATTTTAATTTCCTGGGCTAGGCATGGTCAAGCAAGATGTAGAAGTATGTGTTGAGAATGGAAAAGTGAACAATTACTGTGATATTTGCCATCTCTTGTGCCTACTTTGATCTTGGGAGACTGGTTGCTCAGCCCTGACCTTTCCATTGATAACAGAACAGCTTTTAAAACTAACTCCATTGCTTTAAATATTTGCCTTTGTGAAATGAAAACCCTCATTATATATATCCATCCCATTCTACTACATTAACATTCAGATGCGACAGCAGTCAATTATTTTTCATGAATCCATTTTCAGAAAAATATTACAGTATTTCCTCCACTCCATAAACAATTTAATAAGAGCCGAACCAGTTTGCTCCTTACAGTAAGACACTGACACTAAACTACAACAATGCAAATCAAATTTCAGAGAATGTTAGAATACACTTCAACTACTCAATTCCTCTGTCAGAACATGAATTACCTAACAAGATCAGACCAGTGGTTTATCTAATCTAGTACCCTGTCTCCAACAGTGACCAGATGAGTCAGAAGAAAGTACAAGAACCACCACTCATTGAAGAGTTATGGAATAACCTGTGCATGAGAGGAAAGTTTCTTCCCAAATCTCATCAGCTGGTGGCTGTCAAACTTTCATTTGTCAAGGTCTCTCTTCTATCTTCAATCCCATCAAATATAAATGAATGTTCTCATTATATATGCAAGTGCTTAATTTTTCTTTTAATTATGCATTGTGTAGGAAAAAATGTTTCCTGCAGAGATTGTACTTATGCCCCAGTAAGTCTTTTATATAAATAAGGTTGTACTGTATTCAGTAAGCTATATTAATAATCATGAAAGTTTACAAGCCAACAGTAACACTTAACAGAAATATGTATTTCAGACAGTTTAATTTTTTTCTATTTTCTCTATTAAGTGTTGTAAAATGATTCAGTATAACTTACCTTTGAACATGTTGTGGTTTTACCACTTCCTTGCAGCCCAACAAACATTATAATGTTCTGTTTTCCTTTTGTTGGTGTCCAAGCTTTGACTCCAGGATCTACAAGCTGTAAGACAAAAGATAAATGATAAAAATGTAAACCTCAGAAGTGTGGAATTGTTAGAGGAGTTGCAGTCAGACATATTACACTCCTACCTTCACCTATATCCCTATGCACAGGGGTGGCTTGAATTACCTACCCAACTGTGTGTCTGAAATGGGTCTTTTAAAAGGCTAACTGATCTAACTTCGCTATTAATTACACATTTCATAGGTCTGACTCAAGGTAGATTTGGCTAGTCCCTAAGTACACGTGAACAAAATTTCCATGAGTTCAGATTTTAACTTGTTTGGTTTATTTTGCTTAATTTAAAACAAAACATTTAAACAAACTTTAGTCTATAATAGAAATCAGAATTAAGAAAGGATAGACCAGAGTAATTTGCTTTTATAACCCTATAAACAAAAGGTACACCCTATTATTCATGGCTGACAGCAAAAACCAGAAACCAGTCAGCGCTTGAACAATCCACCTACCCATGGCAAGTAGGAAGTTTACCAAAGAGGCATAGTCAAGTTTTGCATGATTTAAGTTTTGGTTTTTTTTAAAAAGTTATGTTTCTAGTTCTTATGGCTGCAGTTCCTTTCTTAAAAGCAAGAGAAGAAAATGAATTGATGCAATGATATCTTCCTGAGTCAACAAACTTTCACAGTTTTGCCAATGTACAGCTGAGTGAAAACAAGGTACAAACTTACCAATTTTCACTGCTTCTACTCAAAGTCCTCTAGGGAAGAGAGAATTTGGCTAATTTCTCTGTTGCTGCTGCTGGGAAAAGCTCAGTAATTGTGCAAACAGGCATTACAGTTATTAATTGAGGGCAACCACTCAAAAATGGAGATGAAAAAGGGGTGAGATCACTAGACATATTGCACATCTTGAAGCAGCATACAGGATGTGGAAGGAAGGCACACGAAGAATGCTTCTTACCCCTCCTGCAGCCTTGGAGGGGGATTGGTATGCTTCAAATTTGTCAGATGTCTTCTAGATGGAACCCAGGCCCAGCCCTATGTCCCTGAGGCAGTGTCCTGGGACACCACAACAAGGGAGAAATCATAGTATCCTTTCCTCTCCCTGCAGCTGGGGTGTGCTGGCTTCTCACCTTGATGTTCCTCACAAACAAAACCTCCATCCCTCTCTTTCCTATCACTTGATCTTTGGCTAGTAGCTTTAGCATTCAGGCTGTTAAGAGTAAAAATGGTAAAAATGTCAAACCCTATGCACAAGTGGATGGAGAAAGGGAATACATGGACCGTTATTTGGACTGGACGGTTATTTAAACAAAAAATAGAGATAAAAATCCAAGATAAAAATATGCAAATTTCATACAATTTTACCTTGACAAGTTCTTTAAAGACAGCATGCTGAATCATTTTCCTTTTGTTAAGACCAGATGCCATTTCTTCAAGGTCAATAGCAGACCTAAGTTTTAAAAAATTGTTTAAAAAAATCAAAATAAGACAAGGAATGTTATATGGTTTAAGCACTTGAAACGTGCATTATTACCATGTCTTGGTTTATATGAATTGAGAAAAATGCCTTATGTTCTGTGTCTTGAACTGTCTATTTTTTCTTAAACATTGAGACATACAGTAGAAACATTATCCTCATATTTAGAGTAGATTACCAGCTTTCCAGTATACTTGAATATTTTAGAGTGCATAAATTCAAGTAAAGTACACTAAAAGTGAGACATAAGTTAACAGTACTGCCACATGTAAATGAACCTCTGTCTATATCAAACAGAATGAAACAGCCAAACCTTAAAGAGTCATCACTGTGGTTACTGTTGAAGGTATGATGTACAGCCAACTCAAATTAAACTCTCAAATCTGACTTCATTACTTCTCATAAAAACTTCAGGACAAATTAGATTTGATATAAAAACAGATAGCATATACAAAATCTATTTTCTTCTTTAGAAAAGCAACATCATCAACTAGTTAACTTGAGGAAAGATTTCTTAGGTAAAACTGGATTGACACTGACATTTAAGTGTTCAGACTGCATCTGTCTAGTAAAGAAGTGGAATGGTAGGGGAAAAAATTAAAATCAAAGTCATACATTTCTTCCTTTAAGGTATTTTATGTAAGTTACTCTACACACCTCACACATATGCAACATCCATAAGAGCATAATAGAGTCAATTTAATTTATTTTGATTATTTGACTTACTTGACATTTTCTCTCAGCTGCTTTACTAACTTAATGTTGACATCAGCTTCCAGTAGTGCTGTACATACTTCTTTTAACATAGCATTTAAAACCTTTGGGGGGATTTAAAAAAGAGCACTTAAAATTTACAATAGTGCAGAAATCAATTTGTTCATATCTGCATCATGAAAACAATGACACTTTTGTTTTAGTATATTCAGTAAATACAAAATGATTAGTCCTTAATGTAATCCATTAATGTCATGTAAAGTGCAGACAGAATAATGATAGTCCTTTAAGTGAAAGTTGATGATTTTAGATGAGTCTGACTGGAACACGTGAATTTAAAACGTTTGATTCAATTGTGTAAGTATAGGAAAAAGACAAAAGTACTAGTTCTATGAAAAAATGTTCAGATATGGAAAGCACAGTTGATACGTTTATAGCATGTAACTTTAAATCTTCAACTATATTGAAGGAATGAGTTCCTTTCCTTTTACCAGGGAAATTATTACCATAACAACAAAAAGAAATACCATTGCACGTGGCTGAATTTAAGCTCAATTTAGCTGAAAACATTGTACTGTACAAAACAATTATTAACGTTCATGAAACAGTTATGACAAATAGCAGATGAAATGAGGTTGAAAAGAACACATTGTATCCAGTCACAGGCAAAAATGAACAAGAACAAACATCAGAACACAGTAACATCCATGAATAAAAGTATTCTGTGGAAGCAAAAGAGGCACATTTAATAGAGAAGGTATATGATGAACTAGGGTAACCAGTGTTTTCAAACCAAGGTGGCTAGAGTTAAGAACTAAGGTTACAAACTTTTACAAGTGGCTTTTGAAAATGAGAGTTGCGTCCATTTAAGAATTTTACCACTAATCCATACTCTATACAGCTTTCTTAGTGACCTGATTTTCTGAAACTCGGAGCTCTTTTAGTTCTTACTGAAGAAAAGAGGAGATGCAGATGCTCGCTCCTCTGGAAAAAACATTACTTATTTACCTGCCTAACTTTAGGCATCCAGGTTTGAGAATTTTGTTTGAGGGGTTCTATATCTCCCAATATAGATACCAGCTTGGGGTTAAATTTAAAAATTTGTGGTCTCAATGAAATCTGATAATTTGTTATAAAACACACTATAAAAATTTGGGGTAACTGGCAAACTACTCATAGATTTTAAGGCCACAAGGATCATTGTGATTATCTAGTTGCATAACACAAGCCATAAATTCTCTGAATTTATTCCTGCTTCAAGTTCAATAGCTGTGATTGAACTAGACCCTATTTTATGAAAACATTCCAGCTTGATTCACAATGACATAAATCTACCACAACCTTTGGTAATTTGTCCCAATGGTTATTGAAGCCTTATTTCCAGTCTGAACATGTCTAGCTTTTACTTTCAGCTACTGGATCTTGTTATACCTAGATAGAAATCTGCTATATTGAAGAATCCTCTATTACCACATTTCTATTCCCCACAGAGATATTTAAGGATTGTGATAAAATCACCCCTTTACCTTCTCTTTGTTTAGCCAGATAGACTCAAAGAGCTCAGTCACTAAGGCATATTTTGAATCATTTTCATGGCTCTTCTCTGAACCCTCTCCAATTTATCAACACCCTTAAGCGTAGACACCAGAATCAGATATGCAATATTCACAGTAGCTGTCACACCAGTGTCAAGTACAGGGATAATGTAACCTGTACTCCAACTTGATATCCCACTCTTTACACATGTAAGGATCACACTAGCTTTTGGTAGCAGCTTTGCACAGAGGGTAAAATTCAGCTGTTTATCTACCATGATCCTAAG
The DNA here is from genome assembly GCA_007922155.1 of Mesoclemmys tuberculata. Lineage (NCBI taxonomy): Eukaryota > Metazoa > Chordata > Testudines > Chelidae > Mesoclemmys > Mesoclemmys tuberculata. The sequence continues at coordinate 66,454,188 of ML675613.1, read as the reverse complement.
TCTTTTTCAGAGTCACTGTTTCCCAGTCACCAGAATACCATGTCCAGTTCTGGAGTTCCTCCTTGTATCTATGGCCTACATTCTTTGTTCACTGATGTGACCTTACATTTGGCCACAATGAAACATATTGTTTGCTTGTGCCTAGTTTACCAAAAGATCTAGATTCCTGTGTATCAGTGACCTGCCCTCTTCATTACTTATCACTCCTGCAATCTTTGCGTCATCTGCAAACTCTCACTGATTGTTTGGGGTGTTTTTTTCAGATCACTGATAAAAATATTAAATAGCAGAGCACCAAAAAACAACCCCTGTGGGATGCCACTACAAACATACCTGCTTGATAACTCCTCCCTGTTTACAATTAGATTTGAATCCTGTCAGATAGGTTTTAATCCACTAAATGTGTGCCATGTTGATTATTTATATTCTAGTTTCTTAATCAAAATATGGTGCAGTACCAAATCAAATGCCTAAAGAAATTAAGTATATTACATCAATGCTATTATCTTTATCAGAAGACAGTTAGTTAGTTAGACAAGATCTATTTTCCATAAACCCATGTTGTGTTGATTGGTATTAAGTTACCCTACTTTAATTCTTTATCGAGTCCCATATCAGCCACTTTTTTTTTTTTTTAACACCCAGGATTGCTGTCAGGCTGATAAACCTATGATTACCAATGTCATCCCATTTACCCTTTTTAATTACCAACATAACATTAACTTTTTTTTTCCAGACCTTTGGAACTTCCCCAGTGTCCCCAAACTTACTGGGGGGAAAAACCCCACATTAAATGGTCCAGAGAGCTCTTTGAATAGCTCTTTTAATTCTCCTGGATGTAAATTATCCAGACCTGCTGATTTAAAAGCATCTATCTTTAGTAGCTGCTGTTTAACATCCTCCTCAGTTGTTAATTGAATGACAAGTATTTCATCATATGATATGAATACATCACTTTGCTTCTTCTCAAATACAGAACAAAAATATTTATTGAACATTTCTGCCTTTTCTGCATTATTGATAATTCCACCATTTTCATGAAGTGATTTTCATTTTAATCATTTTTGTTAGTAATGAACCAGTACCATTGTTAGGATTCCTTTTGTACCTAATATAATTAAACTCCTTATTGTTTCTGATAATGTCCTTTTTTCCCTGCAATTCCCAGCTTCTAATTTATATATATTGCTATCAACTTCCCCTTATTTCCATTTCTTTTATATAGAAATATTTCATTTCCCCCTTAAGACAGGATTGTTTTTTAACCAGAATAACACTCCCTCCCCATCTGTAGCTAATGGCTTTTTGGGCAGCTAACAAAATGCTCAGATTTAAAAGTGAAATCAAACACATGCCATGAGGGTCAAGAATAAGAGAACTTTACAGAGTTTCTGCCAATGTTACACAGCTCTGGCCACACTATGCCTGCCTCTAGCCAATGTTGTTAGTTTCACAACAATCACTGTAATTCAGAGTCACTTTAAAGAAAGAATTGTCTAACTTCTTTTTTGCTAAAAGAACCAGCATTTAAATTTAAAAACTACTGGATTGTTATTGGATGGAAAAGTTTAACTCTAATTCCATATGTAATGGATGTATGCTTAACCAGTTATTCCAAAAAATTTACATTAAAATAAAATTATTAACTAAAAAGCATTTAAACCAATGCAAAAAACGAGTTACAGAACACTCGGTAAATGTGGGGCAAATACATGCTCTCTCCTAGCTAGAAAGCTGTATAAGAGAAAAAAAAACTTTTTTACAGATATAATGGAGAATTGCTCTTTTGCAACTATATTTGTGTCACAACCCTTGAATGCATATCCATCAGCATTGTTTCCTCATCAGCTCAGTTAATTTTTAAGTGAGAAGAGGGTTTTGCTGGGTTGTATTCAAAATTCACTGTCTAAACTTAAGATTGACAGAAAGACCTGTTCACTACTTTTTGTTAAACATATGCCGTAACTACAAAGAAGCCCAAAATCATACAGAAGATACTCAAATGAGCTTAAGGAAAGAACTTATGTTTAATAATATATAAATTATTCATTCTATACAGTGAAGTTAATGCAAAAGATTTATATTCCCTGACGGATGTGCCTCAGTTCCTTCCACTGGTTGGCAGACTCAACCTTATGTGTTTATTTTGTTCCTTGTCTCATTCTTTCATTTTCTTCTTTGATTCCAGCTGCTCACTTCCTTCCCCAGCCCATTTCCTCTTAGGAAAAGACAGTGATCCCCTGCCTATGCCCTGTAGACTTAGTTAAAATTAAATAATTGGGGCACCTTCAAGCTGACACATTAGTTTTGCCATGTGACTTTGGGGCGACTAAATTCCAGTAGTTATTCATCAAGATCAGTCTAGTCCATCACAGTAAATATTTTGCCTTTTCTGTGATTATAGCTCTATTACATATACAAATATTACATACCTCTTCATTGATAATTGTTGCATTGCTCAGTGAGCGCAATGCTGACGTTATTTTTCGTCCGAGGTCTGCTAACACCATTTTGGCGACTTCTGAGAAATCTCACACAACAATCTGTAAAGCATTAAGAAAAGTTAAAACATGCTATAGGAAGTGGTTCCATCCCATATTTACTCACCAATGAACTACTCCAACTTTCTTCTGGATAAGAAGTCTGTTTGGCTTTTCATAATGCACCACAAAAGTCTTATTTCTTCATAACCATTAATTTTAGGAAATATTCAGTTACAAAAAAATAAGTATGTCTAGATGGACTACTTAAACACAAGCACAGGGCTGCAACTGGGAAATGTTTAGTTCTGCTGCTGGTATATTTCAGTGCTGATCTCTACATACAACAATACTGTTGCGAAAATACAATAATTTGCAATATGTGTTATAAGATAATGAAAGCAAACAGGATAACCTGGAAGTCTACAGAGTAACTGCAAGCACAGGCAGATGCACTTTGTGTTTCCCATGCAACTGAATAGGATTAAGCAGGTTAATTTACCTCCCCACCCTGCCACATCAAACGAGACTGCTCATTTCAATAACCCCAGACATACTTAGATCAGTTTTAAAATGTGAAATTCATAATGTTCAGAACTGGTTCAAGTGTAATTTATTTATAAAGCATTTCTATAGAAAAGAACAATGTTAGTCAAATATTTTTGCAAACTAAATCTTTCCACAGACAAGCTAAATTTAGCCTCAATTCAATTAAAAAAATGCTCACTAAATATTCTGTAATTTTATTTCTTGAAAGGCAATTTAAGACATGATGTGAACTATAATTCCTACTACTCGAGTAATATTCTTATTTTAAGGATTGGAGTAGTAGTCTCAAACCAATACAAAATTCAAGTGTATTTATTTACCGGTAACTGCCAACAAATTACTTTATACTGGAATTCTGCCACATGCTCTAACCATTCAAATTTGTTTTCAGCTATATTGTACTTTATCCTCCCTCTGGAATAGAATGTTGCTCTCCAAAGGAAGTGAAACAGAATTCATATGGCCCTTCTTGGATTTTGTAAGAGAAAGAAACTGCCTACCCAAACAGTGCATATGACTTGAATGTTGATTCAAGCAGACACAGGTTACTTTTAAATATAAGAACTGCCTTTATAAGATATGATCCTTCCCCAATAGCTGGGTTTGGATTTTGTTGTCCTGTGCCTTTCTACTTTTTAGTTTTTACCACCTACGTCTATAATTTCCACAGGCAAGTCCTCCCAGTGGCTCTCACAGATAGTTAAAACAATAAAAAAGATTTGTCAATCTTAGAAACATACAAGTGCATAGGTGTTTTGTTTATTAATTTAAAAAATAATTCTCTTGTTGGCATATTGTAACATACTTAAAGTATATTAAAAACAGCAGACATAATTAAGCCTACTGTGTGTTTTACTGATCTCACAACCCACTGTAGCTTCAGTGGCATAATGTTCACCCTTCTGTTTTAGCAAAAATTCACAAGACCTGGGGCCTTAATATCCCTATAACTGTTAATACCATTATTCACTACTGTTCTAAAATAGTCAGCCTCTACAGTCTAGGGCTCCCATCTTCAGAAAATACTAGATATATACGCACTTATTACAAACCTTTTCTGATTTCTGATTCCATTCTTAAATGTTAGAAGAGTATAAAAACAGACCTCTACTTGCTGAAAACTGCAACTAAAAGTTATATGGAAAGCTAAAGTCACACCACTCAAAAATATAATGCTCTAAACAAATTATTAATTTAAATCTTCATGTATACATTTTAGTATTTTCTATACATTTTTTTAACAAGTAAGATATTTGACCACACTAATCACTACGTTAGTGATACTTTATTAAGAAAGCTGTAGAAACGGCTCCTTCTAAAGGTATTCTGTTGTTTACTAACTGTATTGTAAGCTTCTAGAAAAACAAATCCAAGTTATATTTTTGATTTACTTGGAAGATAAGAGACTTGATCATATATAGCTCTGTAACTTATAAAAACAGAAGTCAGTCATGTGATCTAATCTACTGGTTACAGAGTTAGTTCACTGATGTCTGGACAGTGACACTGAGTCAACAAGTTAGAAAGCAGAGAGAACCCATGTAAGCCAAACCTTTCAGACTTCTGAAGACAGTGAAGAAACATGAAAAAAACAGAAAACTTTACTGAATGTAGGATAAACATCTTTAGCATAAATAGTGCCATTAACTGCAGCTTCACGATTCAATCTAATGTATTAAAATTTAGAAAAAAAGGAAAGTATAGTTTATAAGAATGCAAATTTGACTTTTAGGTGAGGTACCTTGATGCTTATACAGTGGGAAAGAGAAGTCTGTCGCATGATCAGCTTTGTTTTAAGACTATTTAGAAATTGGTACAGAGCAGCAAAGCTATCTGAATTTCTCATTTCCCGGGAATATTTTCATTAAATTTTGGAGTTTGTTATTGCTGCTCATTTCTCATCTGAAGTCCAAAGTTCTCTTTAGAGCATTTCCAAGCAACTAGTTGTGATGTCACAACCAGATTTGACTTATGGCAAGGAAGAAGATATGAACAAACTCAAACTTTGAAGTGAAAGATTCTTGCAGTGAAATATACCAAGTAAGAGGCCTACATTCAAATCTAGATCTTGCTCAGTGAGCCAAATGATACTAAGGGCTTGTACACACTACCACTTATGTTGGTATAATATTTGTCACTCAGGGGTGTGAATAAGCCACTCCATGAATAACAAGTTACAGCAACCTAAGCGCCAGTGTGGACAATGCTATGTCGGTGGGAGAGCATCTTCCATTAACAAAGCTACTGCCTCTCATGGAGGTAGCTTTTATGATGCCAGCAGGAGAGCTCTCCTCTTCTGGCACAGACTGTCTTCACCAGACATGTAAACTAGCCTAGGAAAACACCAGAATTAGATGATAAATCTTGCCTTACTTACAATAAATACATTATCTGATGACCTGTCAATAAAAATATTGTGACAAAACCCATGTGAAAGTTAAAGGTTACATAAAGATAAGAAAGTAGTTTTGACCAGTACATTCCCATCTTTCAATACTTTACTTAAAAAATTGCAGCATTACGGGATACACCATCTGGTTTTTATTTCTGCCAATGCTCCAGATGGAGGGACAACTCAAATTTGACTAGACTTCACTGATTTTCCTTGTCCAAACTCTATGAAACCCACAGCTTAAATAGTAAAGAATAAAGACCTATTTTTAAAGTTACATTTTAATAGCTTAGTGTTGTTAGCAATCAAAGCGCCAATCCTCCAAACATTTACACAAGTGCTTAACTTTATATGTCAAGTTTGATGGGACTACTCATGTGCACAGAGCAGCTAAGTAAATACTATAGAAATTAAAATAAGCTTCCAGAATTCTGCTCATCTGCCAAGTACAGATGTTACGTATTGTTTCCTGACAAGTGTTACCTTTGCCACAAAAATTTGAAAGAGAAACTAAAGAAATCAAGTGGCTCAGCTTGTAACAACCTTACAGCGAGACAGTAAACAAGTAATTGGGATTGCGGAGGCAAAAGACTACAGTTCAGCTTCAGCATTTTTAGCATCAAGTACCATTCTCTCATCAATTGGCAGTCATTAGCATAGGGAACACATTTCAACAGAAAGGTTGGGAACTGCTGAAGTCTAATGATATTACAGCAGTGGTCCCCAAACTTTTTATGTCACCCCCTCTCCCCTCTTAACCATAATTTATTCTGTCCACACCCCCCTCTTCCACCCTCCCCAGGAGCTGCGGTCAGGGGCGTGGACCAGGAGCAGGGCCACAGTTGCAATGGGGAGCAGGACTATGGTCGGGGCCCGAGGCTGGACACAGAGCCACAATCGGGTCCACAAACAGATCCATGGCCGGTGCTGAAGCTGCAGCCATGGCCAGTGCTGGGAGCCAAGGCCAGGGCTGCAGCCAGGCCTGAACCATGGCTGGAAGCCAAGGTCAGGGCTGGAGCTGGGGCCAGGGTGGCATGCCTTCCTTGTTCCCTGTAGGGGCTGGTCCAGGCTCCACTGCATCCCCCCAAATGTTTCTCTGTGCCTCCCTAGGAGGGTACACCAACTGGGCTATAGGAATCTGAGGCTCAAAGAAACCACACATATTTTACAGAAATTTGGATAAAACTGACAAAGATCAGATAGGCAAGAAAGACTACCAATAAATGCGCTTTATTCCTTCTTCCTCATCATAGAGCAGACACCTATTTTTTTAAAGGTATGTATCTCATGTGGTAGAGAATCCAAATATTTTTGTGAAATTCTCTGAAGTACTGCTATAGAAAAAAAAAGGAAAAATATTACTCAACTCATTCTTTTATACTGGAAAACTTCATGAGGTTTTTTTTTTTTACATTTGTAAAAGTTTATATGGTTTAAAGTTAGGCACATGAACACTACAATTGAGGAACTCAAATAATACTGTAAGCAAGCATTTCTTTACCTATATTACCAACATGTTGGATTATTAAGAATTGAAAAAAATGTTAAATATAGATCTCTTTTCACTATACGTTTCCTTTTTGCACTTCTCACAGCATGCACCATGGAAATCAGTGAAGTCAGCTTTACTTTTGTTTACAGTCCATTTAATTTCCAGATTGTTTTTGGGTCACAAACATTCCAGGAGAGTGTTTGTTTAAACAGCTTTTTCTGTTGTAGCCATGTTGGTTCCAGGATATTAGAGGGCAAGTCTACGCTTAAAATGCTACACCAATGGAGCTGCACCACTGTCACACTTTAATTAAGATGATCTATGCCATAGTTTCTCAATCTCTGGTACGTGTACCCCCAGGGGTAAGCTGAGACACAGGCGGGGGCATGCGGCAAAAAACCCAGGGAAGGGAAGCAGGCAGCAGCTGCCGACTTCTGGGGGAGGTGGGCAGCAGCCACCAGCTTCCTGCCTAGTTCCACCTCCTAGCTGGGAGGTGGATTGCAGCCATCTCAGTCCTGGGAAACTGGGCAGCAGGAGGCGGCTTCTTGGGACGCCAGGCAGAAGCAGCTGGCTTGGGCAGTAGCTGCTGGCTTTTGGGAAGCTGGGCAGCAGTCGCCCACATCCCGCCTGGTCCCAGCTCCCAGGTGGGAGCCCAGTGGCAGCCTCCTGCACCCTGTGAGCTGAGCTCACAGCTGGGTGGCGCCCATCTGCACCCCAGCTGAGCTAAAAGACAGCCTTCCATGCCCTGGCTTGAAGATGGGCAGCAGCTGCGGCTGCCTGCCCACATCCCCAGGTCCCAGCCTGTATGGAAGCCTCCTCTGCCCCAGCTCAGAGCAGATGGCAGTCGCCCACCTCCTCCTCCCCTCCCTGGCTCAAAGCCCGGTGCCCAGAAAGCCACACATAGAGCCCAGTGGCTTGCCTGGTCCTGAAGCCAGACTCTACCTGCAGGCTTACTTGTCCATTTCACTGCTTTAGCTGAGCAGTGAAATTGACAACTATGACAGCCCCAGATTTTATCAGTATAAAAATCTTAAGGGGGCCCACACAGTGTGATTTGCCCCAGGCCCCCACCGCCCCAGGGATGGTCCTGGGGAGCGCTGCTATCCACTCTCATGGGCCACTAGTGCCTGCTCATATCTCACAAGTTCCCACCTGTGTGAGGAGACCCTGCCATCAAGCCATATTGATTGGCTGATGTTGACCTTTGATCTACAGAGGAAGGGGAAGAAAGAGGAGGGGAGAAACAGCAGGCAGTTTTGTGATCTGCCACAGCCACAGAGCATTGCAGAACTCAGAACTCTCCTGCTTTATGAGAAATACAGTCATCCAGTGGTAAAGGAGAAAAAGATTGTATTTCTCAGAGTGGAAAACTGAGTGTTGGGGTACTTACTAAAATTTTCAGAAGTTAGGGGGTACTTGCTACCTAAAAAGTTGAGAAACATCAATCTATGGCAAGGAGAGAGCTCTCCCGTTGGTGTAGTTAATCCATGTTCCTGAGAGATGTTAGCTATGTCGATTGGAGAAGCTCTCCACTGACAAGCACTGTGTACAGTGGGATAAAGTTGGCATAACTACATCACTCAGGGAAGTGGATTTTTTACACTTATGTTGGTGGAGGAAGGGTCGCCATTTAGGATAGCTTCCAGCTCTTTATAGAAGCAGCAGGTCTCTGGCTCTGCACCAGAACAACGGTCTGACTCCCTAGTCTCTTGGTACCCCTGCCACAGTGCTTTGATTTTCGCACAGCACTGCAGCACGTCCCATTCATAGCCCTTTCCTGCCAAATGAGAAAGTTGACAGTAAATATACAAGTTCCTTGGCTGGAGTGGAACTGGGACGGCACAGCCTCCTCTTCCCAAATGCCGATCAAATCCAGAAGCTCCTGTACACTCCAAGTAGGAGAGCATTTGGTGCATGGTCAGCTGGGAAGATGCCATGTGAGCTTTCCATGCTGACCAAGCAGGAAATGGAATTTCAAAAAGGGGGAGAGGGTAGCAGGGCAGCAGAGTTCAAACTGATGGTCAGAGCAGTCAGGATGGGCACTGTGGGACACTACCTAGAGACCATTTACTGCAACAACCAAGTGTGCTGCCTACACTGACGCTTTGTTGCTAAAGTTTGCTTCAAAACACTCTATGTTTCTCATTGAGGTGGTTTTATTTTGTTGCAAAATCAAAGGAGTTGGGTCAGCGAGGGGTTGATTGCAGTGTGTACACCACCGTTTTGGTGCACCCAAAAAAAAAAAAAAAAGTGTAGACCAGGCTTAAATGAGCAGATGATCTTCCAGTCATATTATATGGCATAACAACCACAGGCTCTTTCAAAACAAGGAAGCTTGAAAATCCAGTGCTATGAACCACAGATGAGGCCTACCCTGCACACTTGAAAGCCCCAAATAATTTCTACTCTTGGGATATAGAGCGTAATCAGACCAGGGAATAGGATTGTTATGACTGATTACTGCATTGAGATAAAGAAAGCACTCCTAAAAACCCTAAGTAAACATCCAGACGTCCTATTTAATATCTTATTAGAGCCCAGGGCTGATTAAGTTTATCCCAAGGATTAAAATATGTTTTCTTGCCCATTGAATACTAACTATCTACTCTGAGACAGGAGATGTTTATTTCAGGTTGTATGATATTTATAGGGTCTTCTTTGCTCCTTTTATTTTCTGTAGGATTAATTATATAATGCAATCGGAAGCGATATGGTTAATGAGAAATAGTTAGTGCTGCTGAAAGTACACGTGTCAGTATTTTAAAATCCAGACTGGCGAACCTAAAACCCGGTGTGCCTACATGGGAACAAACCCATGGCCCACTAGAAATTATTTGGCAGAATACAACGCAGCCACGTTTGGTCTGGAACTGCATCAACTCACGAACAGCTTATGCCCACGCGTCAGACCGGCCGTTACAAGACGCCCCGGCCCAGCCCGCGTACAGCAGAGCCCGGACCGTTTGAGGAGGAGGCGCGGCTCTGAAGTCAGCCGCGGGGATGGGCCGGCGCCAGGGGCGGGCCGGTGCTCGGAGAACTTCGTGTCTTGTTTCGAACCGGCCCGGCTGTACCGGCGCGGACCCCCCGGCGCAGTCTCGGCGCGAGCGAACCTAGGGGTCTTCCGCCGGCGGCCGCAGCTGGAGAGTGCGGGGCCGGGGCACCGGGGGCGGGGGACTAGACGGGAGCTCCCCGGCCCGGCCAGGAGCGCGGCGAGAGGCTGACAGCCGGGGAGACGGACCACGGAGGGAACTGCGCTCGAGGCGGCGGGAAAAGGAACGAGACCGGGACCCGCCCGGGACTCACCGGGGCGCACAGGCGCAGAGCGGTCCGGCGGCGGCCCGGCTCCCCCGTGGAAGCAGGGGGGCGCAGCCCCCACAACCGCTCTCCCTCCTCACCGTGAGGGGCCGCGGTGCAGGCCAGGGCGGCCCGCGAGGGCCAGGCTCCTATCGCGCCCTCTCGCCCCGTGTGAGCGGCGCCGGGATTCAGCGCTGCTGCTCAGCCCGGACTGCCTAGCAGTGCCTGCCTGGGATAGGAAACGTCACCACTCGGCCCCGTGACCTCGCGAGTCCGGGTCAACCGCTTCCGGTTCCGGGACACGCCAGAACGTTACGTCCTGGTTAAGGTGGAGCCGTCGCGCAAGGCTAAAGGACCGATTCATGTTGTTTTTACACGCTTTCCAGAACGTCTCCAGAGGGGGAAACCGACGTAACGAACCACATTGAAACCACCCTTGCTACCCAGCCCTGAAACGTATAGTGCTATGTATAACCGGCCACAACGTACATCAGTGATGTGCATTACACTATTTCAGGGAGAAACAGCATTTGCTTGTATCAATGCAGCTAGTTCAAAAAAAAAAAATCAAGAACAGAAGCAAAATTCAGAGGCAGAGGGGGAGGGAAGGAAGGGTAGGCGAGGGGGGACCTCTGTACATTTAATAGGATCCTTCAGATATTTCCAGGAAAGCATCCCATATCTCTTGATAATTTTTCCTGAGTATGTCCGTGATGACGTGCAATTCTTTCCAGGGCGGCCAAGCCTACAATGTCTATGCTCCAGTCTTCAAATGTTGGGCGCTTTTTGTGGATTTTCATTTTTGCAGCACTACTGTGTTAGCAATTGTTAGTGCTCTGCTGAGCAACTTTTTTTTTTTTTTAATTTCTTCAGTTTCTAATTAACATCCATTAAGTTTAAAATTACATGTTTAGCTTGTAACACAATTTTATTTAATGGGAAAAAATAACTCTGCAATAAAGTTCTGCCCAAACATACAAATGTAGGAGCATTTCCAGAGCATAAGGGTTAAGTTAGGCCCTGCTAAATCATACCTTTGTCTGGTTTAGCAGCATGTGTTTTGAAGGGTCAGAGAGAGGACCAGTGCCTGGTCTCCCTGTGATTTGCTGCTGGATTAATCTTAAACAAAAGTCCAAGGAATAGTTTGGAGCCCTAGTTAAAATGTGTTTCTATTGGTTAGTAGAGAATAATTTGGCCTAGTTCTTCCTATTTATTTTTTATGGAATCTGTGTTTAATTCAACTTTGCTGGCCAAATCTGCATATAGTGTTGCCATAAATCTTGGCAATCTGGGTAATTTTTGGAGAAATTCTAGCAATTTGGGTGGGTCAGAGATAGTGTTTGCATCAAGGCCAAACAGGCAAGAGATAGATACACTTCCACTCTTTCTTAGTCTCTATATTGAATTTTCTTTTAACGTTGGATGAGGGAGGAAGATATTATTTTCAGTAAATTGACTGAAGGTCAAAATCCCTTTCCTAATCCAACCTGGTCAAATGATTGGGTTGCCTGCTATACAGAGTTTCAAGTGACCCCAGATAGAGACCCTGGTATGTAGAGGGGGGTGATTTTAAAAATTAGTAGCTATAGTACACCACGTATTTCCGGCTGCCACAATAGTTGGTAATTTTTCCCTGAGTGCAGTACACGGGAAATGGGAAAAGCAACCAATTCTGCTTCTAGGTGGAGCTGATCAAGACTTCTGCAGCATGAGGGAATGAACCACTGTGCTGCTTGCCTAAGAATTATTGCCTGATGGTAAAGTTTAAAGTGGGGAAATCTAAAACCACCTGCTTTGATAGGGAGCTGTAACTTTTGTAAGGAAATTGTCACCAGCAATTTCCCCCACAAGAAGGACCTGAATACGTTGCCAATTTTGATAAAAGGGAGGAATATCGACAGGGAGGAAATTCAGAATAAACAATGATCCTGGAAGAACATTCATTGTGATTATGGTGCTGGCAGACCAGGTACCAGCTCATGCTAAAATCCCTGGGTCTCAACTGAACCCTGACAAATGCAGCTGGAATCACTATGGCTCATCTCTGTGTTAGTATTATTAAAATAGGTATTAAGATTATAAGAATGTGTTTAGTGTTCAGACTTTATTGAATATTTGTAAATTACTGCATGCATTCATTTCACGTGTATCCCCTACTGAAAGGCAATATTTAAGCATTTGTATTGTACACCTTTGTAATTGTAAATCATTGTGGGACATTAAAAAGGACAAAAGACTTTGTTAGCTATTCCACCCACCCCATGAAGGTGAGTGATGTAGGTGAATTTCTTTCATCATCTGAGTTTGCAGCTCAGAGCACAGGGCAAGTGCAGGGAATAAACCCCCCTAACAAGATAGCTCTCTGGGAAGCAAAGTTTCTTGGCATAAATAAGGGATCCTAGTTGTGAAGCCTGGTTTAGCCAAAAAGGATGTATAGTTATGATAGAAGCTTCTATTACCTTTTGAAACTTGACAAACTAATTTGTGTACGTTTACCTGCTTTAACCTTGTAAATAACTCGTTTCCTTTATTATGAATACATTTTTAGATAGTTTATTATAAGACTGGCTACAAGCAGTGTCTTTGGTGTGAAATCTAAGGCACACTTCCAACAAAACCCAATGAGATCTTTATTGTTTCTGACTTATCCCAATTTATCTCATAGCCAAAGAATTTATCTGTTCCCTGTTGTATATAGGATATTTGGAATAGATTGAGCTGGATTTTTAATAAATAGGAGAAAATTGTCTGTGTATAGAAAGATTTTTGTCTCCCAAGTCTCGATTCGATCCTGGGTGTTCCCTAATAGTACCGGAAGTAATTCTAATGCTAGGTAAAACAGGAGTGGGGGCATACCTATCTACTTACCTAAAACTGATCAAGGAAGGGGGATATTGTGCTGTTTGTTAGGATATAAGAGTTTGGATTGGAAAACAACAGCTTCATCCACGAAATAAAGGATTTTCCCAATCCAAATTTATCCAAGGTAAGAAACAGGTATTCACTCTGTCAAACACTTTTTCTGCATCTAATGAAATGATTGCATGGGAATTTCTAGGGTGTTGACAGAACGCCATAACATTAATCAACTGATGTGTAGTACTATCTGAACCATATATTTTTTAAATAAATCCCAGATGACTGGGATTAACCATATCACTCATTACTCTTTCAAGCCTCTTAGCCAATATTTTAAAAGTATTTTTATATCAGTATTGATTAAAGAGAGGATTCTATAGCTGTTAGGCTATTGTGCATCCTTACTTGGTTTAAGTAGTGTAATAATTAGGCTTTCCTTTACACTAGATGGTAAAATACTTTTCTTTAAGGCATCTTCACAAATATATAATAGTTTATGGGCTGGAATTCTTTGGACGTTTGATAGAATTCTATCCATAGGTCATCAGCACCAGGGGTCAGGTCTTGCCCTAACTTGTTTCTTCCTGGCCTTGATTATTTCCTCTGATTACAAGGGAATAGCCAGTTTAGCCTGCTGCTCTTCTGAGATTTGTGGGAGGTTAAGGGTTGGAACAAAATTATTCAGCAATTATTCACTTACCCTTGTTCTGATTTGAATACTACTACTCTGGACATTTAACCTCTCACTTTTAATCTGCATGCAAGAATTTTCTTTGCTCTCTTCCCCATTTCCATTTGAGTCTGAGGAAATTTGGCTTGTGTTGAAGTCAAATCTATTTGCTTCATAGTGAAGATTAATTTTCAAAGATTTTCTTGGAAGGGGTAATTTGCACATTCTAAATCCAGATCTTTAAATTAATTCAGTTAATTCCAGAAACTGAGCCTGCCTTCCCCCTCTTCCTATTCACTAAGTAGGAAATGAGCCTGACCCCAATAAAAGCTTTAAGTTTATTCAGTCCTGGACTGGGATATTTCTGGTGTGCCATTTGTTTAGAAGAAAAACAAAATTTCTTCTGTGACATAATTCTGAGAATGTTTATCTTTAAGAGAGGAGTTCAACCTTTTACAAATCAGATTAGCCATGGGAGGGGAAAATTGGAGTATCACTAATGCTTGAGCAGAAATCACCACCGACTCGATCTAATTATTAAGCAGTGAGTCTGCCAGATTGGTAAACATCAGGAAGGAATCTGTGTGTGAATATATAAATTACGGGGGGAAGAAGTAAACTCTTTCGTGGTAGGGTTCTGTGACTACCATTTAACCCCAAATCTGCTCCATACTCTTCTACCTTTCTCGTATGTGATTAAGCACCCGGGTGCCAGCCTCCTTGCCTGAAGGAGGGTTTAGCACTGCATCGAAATCTGCTCCGAGGACGGGTTCTAGGGAGACTTCGGAACAACTCCGGATCCCTTTATCGGCTGCATATGGACTGACTAGGTACACGCAGAGTCAGAGCTCAGCCCCCACCAGCAGCCGTCTCCCTTCCTCCCCTACAATTCGTGGCTTGAGTCTTTTGTGGCACAGGGTAACGATGCCCGTGGCTGCCCATAGGAAACCCCTCATCCGCCCGCTCCGCCGCTTCTCTGCCTCCAAGTCGCTAAGATCACGGGTGGGTTTCCCCGAGGACGCTGCGCTCCGCTTTCAGACGCGGGCAGCGTTTCTTCTCTCGATGGTGTGTCATCCGGGAGCCACCTTAAAAGACAGGAGGCCTTCCTGCGCGGCACGCCCTAGGAAGGCGTCGGGATTCTTTGTGTACATGCGCGCTGAGGGCAGAGCCAACCGCATTATCTACACATGAGCAAGAAGAGGCGTTTAAAAAGGCTGGGAGGGGGTAGGGTGACTACAAAATAAGCGGCCGATGACGCAAAAAGGGGAGGAGCCTTCCTCATTCCTCTGCACATGCGCACTGAGAGGCGGCTTCGGAGCTAAGCGTCCATCCCGAGAATAGGGGGACGGGCGGGCTTTTCCTTGCACATGCGCATTGGGAAGAAGGTGTGGCGCTGGGAGGCGGTGCCGTCGGTCCTCCCCGCACATGCGCAGTACATTCGCGCCGCGCTCGGAGCCGGCGGCTGTGCTCCGCTCAGTGTGGGGGCGGCGCGGGAGGATGGATTTTGCCGGGGCGCGGAGCGCGGTGCTGGCTGTGCTGAAGGGCACGCGCGCAGGCGACCGAGCCCGCCTGCTGCGGTGGATGCGAACGACCAGTAAGCGATGCGCTCGCCGGACGCGACTCTTGCGCGAGGCGAGGCTCATCCTCAGCGACTTCGAGCCGCCTTGTACGGCGGCGGCCGGGCGGGGCTGGGCAGACGAGGCTGGCGGGAATTCGATGAAGGGGCGCATGAGCCCGCCCCGCCCCGGACGGGCGGAGATTGAAGAAGGGGCGTGGTCGGCCGCGCGGCCTCTCATTGCTGCGACCGTTGGGCCCGGGGATTCGACAGGGGCAGCACGTGGCTGCTGTGCGGCGCGTGCCAACCGCTCAAGTCCTGGCGTGGACTCGGCCGCGCGACTCCAGCAGCGGCTCTGTGGGCTTGCCTGGGCGCCTCCCTCCCCTCGCGGGGCTGCGGCCCGGCTGGGCTGGCTCGGCGGTGCGGGTGGGGCTGTGTCGCCTTTCACCCCCGCCGGCCCTCCTCGCCTTTTAAGTGTCTATTGGGGACGCTCCGGCGTTCAGATACCCCATATGAGACTGCCTTAAAATCCACGAGAGTTAAAAACACGTACAGGGTTTGTATTTGCTGGGGGCGGGTCATGTCTTCCAGCTTTTCCCTGCAATGAGGGAGGGTGGTTACATGCTTCCTTTGTGAAGCAAGTTTTGCTTTACCCGGTCCTGAGGCAGAGCAGCGAGCTGGACTTGAGGACTTGTACAAGTTCTTTCCAGCCCTTTCCCATGGGTAAAAGCCGAAATCCCCATGCAATCTCTTGATTCCAGTAGCTGGGGCTGGAAGAAAAATACCCGGTTATCACAAGAATTAGTAACGCCCAATTTGCATCGGTGTCATTTATAGACATTAGCTCTTGTCTCCGTCCAAGAGTTGCTCCTGTTTAGTTAAAATTGAGTTAAAACGCAGTTTAGCGAAAAAGCAGTGCTGATGCTTTTACTTCAATCTAAACTACAACCATACAAGCAAAGGTGATTATAAACAATACTGAAATTGCTTTGTGTAAATAAAGAGAAATGTAGAAGATAATCTGAGAAAAATAAATTGGATTTTGGAAATTATTGTACTTGTAATAATCAAGAGACCTTTATTTAGAAGGACAGTAAGGTCCTGTGCCATGAGTGAGGCTCCTAGGCACTACAAGAATACAAATAACTGTTTTTGAAGTTATCATTCTTCAAAGACAATGCACAGAGAAAAATACCTTCATAAGTAAGGAGGGACAAGAACTACACCAGTATATTAACAAGGTTGATGATCAATTGCATGGATCATCAGTGTTGGTGTTTCTCCTTTCTCATTTGTGCATGTGCTCATATTTACATTGCTGTTACATGAGTCCCACCCTTTCCATTGTCTTGATTTGGCAGATTTATTGATACTGTAAAATGTAGACTTTTCTTTTTGCAAAATGGCACTTTTCTATGTCTATCTGACTCTCATTACCATAGTATCTGAGTTCCTCACCGTCTTCAACCTGTTTATCCCTACAATGCCCTTGTGAAACAAGAAAGTATGTTTGTCCACATTTTTCATTTATTTTTATTCAGGGGAATGGGGGATAGGAAGCTAAGGCACAGAGATTAAGTGATTTGTCCAAGTTGCACAGAAAGCCTGTGCTAGAGTAGGATCTGCTGAATCCCAAAATAGTTCCAAGACATGGTCTGAAAGCCTCAAAGTGCCTCCATCCAATCAATAACTTGGGGAGCCAGTTAATATACTTTCAGTAGACAAGCACAGTCATTGGCTGCCAGAGTTAAATCCACCCCCTGGTCATGTCTTAGCCACCAAAAATTGTAATTGTATTCACTGTCTATTACCCCAGCATCCCACCACCAATGGTGTAGATATTAGATACACACCTGGCTGGTTAATTTTTTGTTCCAATACTTTTGATAAGTTTAAAAGTTTGTGGGGAACTCTAAAAATAGCACAAATGTTTAGTTATCCATAGTGCCAGGAAGAAACCTTGCTCAAGGTTGTGAGAAACCTGTTGACCTGATCTCTCTCTGAGCTAGTGGGAGAAATAAAGGAAAGATCTCCCATCTAATTCTATTGATGCTGTTGCTGACTATACAGCAACATAGCCAGTTAGAAACAGGATTTTCCATACATAGACCCGTGATGTATCTAGCTCAATATCCAGTCTCTGACAGTGGCTGGCCCCAGCTGCTTCAAAGAAAGATGCGAGGACTCCTTGCATTAGGCAGATATGGGATAATTTGCCCCCATATTACAGAAGGAGGGGACCAAACAGTTAAAGATTGCATTAAAAAATGTAAGCATAAGGTTTAATGTTTATACCAAAAATCATTAGCATTAACTGTTATTCTGGGTTCTTGTTATCCACATAGATGTCCAATCCAGTTTTGCATCTTGTTAAAGTTTTTGGCCTCAGCACCATGTACAAGTTAGTTCCACAGTTTAATGATGCATTGTGTGATTAAAAACTGAACTTACTCTTCATTTTCCTGTCTTAGTCAGTTTCTGATTCATGACAGCACTTTGCTTCTCATACGGTCACTACTTATTTTCTTTAGTAGGTTTTTCTGAGGAACCTTGTCACAAACCTTTTAAGGAGTCTAAATCAAAAATGTTAACCTGTTCTTTATCCACAACTTTGACACCTTCATAGAATTCTAATAGGTTAGTGAAACATGATTTACTTTTGCACAGACAATGGTGACTAACCTCTTATCATACAATGTTTTTCCAGATGTTTTATTCTATTTTTAATTAACTATTGTTTCAACCAATTTACCAGGTATAATAATGCAAGGCTTACTGGGCTGTAATTCCTTGGATCACCTCTAGAGCCTTTTTAAAACATGCACACATTTAGTACCCTTAATAATGAGAGAGAGCATATTTTTGCTAACAACTCAATTACTTCATACTTACAATCTTTGCACTTAAGATATTGAGAATCTGTCAAGTAGTTCAGGCCCCAGATTTTGAACTACTGTATAATTGGTACAGTCTGGTAGGCTGTGCTCTCATAATTTAATGTACTTTATTGCTGTTTATTACTTTATTACTGCTCCCAGTAATTGGAGAAAGTTCAGAGGAGATTGACCAAAATGAGTAGAGGTCTAGAAAACAAGACCTACAAGGAAAGATTGAAAAAACTGAATTTCTTTAGTCTGGAGAAGAAGAGATAGAGGGGGTCATGGTAACAGTCTCCAAGTGCATAAAAGGTTGTAAAGAGGGAGGTGATAAATTGTTCTCCGTACCCACTGAGAATAGGACAACAGATAATAGGCTTAAATTGCAACAAGGGAGATTTAGGTTAGACATTAGGAAGTTTTTTCTAACTGTAAGGGTAGTTAAGCACTGGAAAAAATTGCCTAGAGAGGTTGTGGAATCTCCATGATTGGAGGTTATTAAGAACAGGTAAGACAAACACCTGCCAGATATGCTCTAGATAATACATAGTCCTGCCTCAGTTCAGGGAACTAGACTAGATGACCTATCAAGGTCCTTTTCAGTCATATATATTTATGATTTGTGGAGGAAGCCAAAACTAAGAGAGCAACAGTTGTAATTGCAATTCAATTTTTTGAGTTTACATGCAGAAGATCAGATGCCAGGATAGACTGAATGCATGGGTAATACAGAATTGAGCAATTAAAGAAACAAGTTGGAGAACAAAATAACGGGGTGTCCTCATTTGGTCTATCCAGGAATCCTCCTTATTCTAAGATTCTAATGGTTATTACAAGTTGAAATAATCTGCCTTTCATAAATGACAACCTCATGCCATGAGAACATAGCAAATTTAAGGGCTAAGTTCCTTTCTCTATGTTATTCACCTTCAGGAAAACCTTTGTCAGTTGTATCAAGACTACTGCAGAGTATCTAATTATGTGGAAGTAAGAATACACTTTTGGCTACTGTACTTAGCAGTTTTGAAAGATTGCAAATGAATATTGCATCAGTACTAGGCAATAAAGAGACAGGAAGCCATCTGTGTTCTTAGCTCCATGATGGTATCAGCTGAGACTTCCCTCTCTAGACTTTCCAGAGAGCCACAGGAGAAATCGGTAACTTTAAATGCACAGAAGAGGTTGATGGAGAGATGCAGAGCCTACAGAACCTGGCCTCCTGTCACTGTAGGCAGAAGTTAATACTCTTTCCAGATCTGTTCACATCAGCAGTGGTGTTGGCGTAAACAAAAGGAAGTAAACAAAAGTATCAATACTTGCTAATCTTTAATCTGATTGTATGAGGAACATTCTTTTTAGAGGGACTATACAAAAGTTTTAGGCATAACTTTTTTAATTTCTTAGCATTATCTGTCTAATGGTGATAGTGACTCTCACTAGATTGGTAGTCAGAAGAAACTCTACAAAATAACCAGTTCACTTTTTTCCCTCTAGTACCACCTGGGTTTAATTAGTATGTCTCTGCCATTCCCTTACCTCACACCAAGCTTGTCAAGGGGCAGTGAACAAATAGGAGAGTCGTTTCCTTCCTTGTACTGGCATATTCACCTAAAGAATGGAGAAGAGATTAAGTTGAGGCAGTTGCTCAGTGGGGCTGGTCTCCTGAGCCCCCTTCTGCAGGTGGTGCCCAAAATACTCAGCATCCTTGGTGCCTCCTCACTTCTGAGCTGCTTTGAGCAAGAATTGTAGCAGTGGTGAGGGAAAGCAGGTCCTCCTACATTCTTCTCCCAAAATTCCTCTGTCTAGATACATACACCACATCCAATACTGTAATATACTGCACTTCCGTAACCACTAAGATTGGGAGAGGACAAAATATTGCAAGGAGTCAGAACTGAGGTGCCTGGTCAGCATGGATTACATTTCTAGAATTGGAGTTGTCCCACTCAGGGAGTAGCCAGTACTAGGGGAAATGCTGAAAAGTTGTCCAGTCTCCACAATCATGCAGTGAATTTAAAGCCCAGTATTCCTAGAAATGCGGAGGAAGGAGCAGAGGAGCAATGTTAGGCAAACAGAAAAGAACCAAATAATAGCTGGAAACCAATTCAAATGTAAATGGTGAAAGAGATCATTACAACCACGGCAGAGTAAAATAAACAGGGAAAAATGACATTTTCTGAAACACAAGTTTCTCCCTTTCTTTTCTGTACTCCCATCCCAGTCCTATTTCTGTTCCCATCAAGATGTTGTGTTGCAACCATTACACTTCCAGCTGAAGAGAGCTGGGCATGGTTCCAACATGATCAACAGAGCAATTTAAAGCTTGCGTCCTCATCAACACCCCGGAGCTGAGGGTGTTTGCAGCTCATGGCAGCTAGAGATACAGACCTAAGCTGGTGGATCCTCTTGCAGTAACGTTGCATCACTGCTAAGACAGCTAGATGTTTTTTTTCCACTTAAAACAACATATTGAGGTTTTCTCACTTTAATGAAAATACTAAATATGCAAAATATTATCTGGCACATCAGTTAAAAGTAATTTGAGATCTTTATAGCATATCAATTAAGTAGAAACTTTTATCTTGTCTAGAATAAAGGCCATTTCTGAACAAGTCAAAACACATAGAAAACTTTAAACAGTTCCTTGGTTTAACGGTTTCCATGAATAATCTTCCTTAGTAATTATGGAAACATAAATAGGTTCAAGATGTTGATTTTTCTCCTCTGCCCATATAAAGAATAAAATAAGTGATACTTTTTTCAGTTCTTGCAAATTACAGAAGTTCCAAGTCTTTTCACATGATGATAGAAATAGTCTTCTGTCTTCATGCAGCTGCTTAGCAACACTGCTCTCACTCTTTCGCAACCCGCTTCCTCATCCCACACACTACAGTGTAATGTACGTCATTTTCTGGTGACTTACATTCCAGCTTTTTTTTGAATTACAGTCAGTTTCAAAACTTGAAGAAATGAAACAGTAACTCAAATAGCAACAAGAAATTGGTACCTTTTTAAAAAAAATACTGGGAAAGCCAAGTCCCAGAAATTTTACTCAGAGAACCTTGGACGAAACCTAAAGTCTAATTAAAGCCAATTTGGGAACCCAATGAAAAGATTCCATTAAATTGGGTCCAGAGTTCAGTGTTTGTGTGTGTGTAAGCTGAAAGAGGCCACTTATAATATGCTCAGGTTGTGTTAAAAGGGGGAAACAACCTGTTTCTCCAGCGGCTCAAATAATCTCCGCCAGCTCTCTGTCAACCTGATGCATTGATTACTGCACAGAACTGGAACATGAATGTTAAATGAATTAGCATTGCTGATGTATCATAGTGTGAGAACCACAACACTGCTAATAGCAGATCTGGTGCTGGAACTCTAAAAGTGTGGTGTAGACTGTAGAAGAGCATTAACCTTGGACCTGAACATGCACCAGGATTTATTTCCCCAAGTCATTAGTGATGGCTCCCACTGGAGCTAGAGATTTGAGAGCATTGTGTAAACTGACCCTCCAAACTTCTATTCTTATAAAAAGTGTCTTGGGTTATAATGATGTTTATACAGAGAAGGTGAAGCCTCAGGTTAGAGGACTCATGCTTTAAAAAAAACCTCTCATATGGTAAATTCTGGGGTACCTCAGTTAACTTCAGGAGGAAGGACGGATGAGTTCACGCTGTCAGGACTAACCCTGTGACTTCAGGGAGTCCACATTTCAAATCTGAGACTTAGGCCACCTTTCTTCCTTGCAACTAAAAACATTTTGTTGTATTTTGAGCTTTATAAACAGATTAAAAAAGTCTATTTGTGGATTCTTGCCACTCATTTATACTGATAAAGCTATAAAAATTCCCTTATCCCTATATGTTGTTCCTATACTGTCAAATCGTTTAAAATAGATACAGTATGATTTTATATCTTATCCTTGTCCCAGGGCTAAAATGTTGAATAGTGTGATGCATTAGAAATAAAACTTTTTTAAAAAGTAAGTAACTTAGTAAGAAAATAGCAATTTTATAAACTTTCTCATCTGTATATTTTCATTAAAATTTCAATTCTGTCAAAATCCCCTAAAATGGTAAATTGATCTGAGTACCCTAAAACATCCAAAAATTAATACATAATTGTATAATACAAACTAATTATTGAATATTACACCATCATAAAACCTCTACCAGGCATAAATTAAAGTGCAGTTAACCTTTCATTTAAATTTTCCCTGCACATTGTCCTGCACTGGTTGCAAATTAGCAAAATAATTTTAAAAACAGTTAAATGACATTGGATCTAATCCTGTGACATGGGAGCTGAGGGTGTGGCCTGCAGATCAGGCCTGTAGCTGGGAAGAATATATGATGATATTAAGGTAAACAGTCTATAAAGGAGAGATCAACACAATACATATGGAGAGAAGAACAATTTCTCTAAGTAAAGCATCATAATGCTTTACCCGTCATTGCATAGGTAACTCTGTATGGTGCTCCTTATCCAAGCTAAAGGAATATGATTTATCCAAGCAGAGTAGTGTTTGAGCAGACAGCAAAGTAGTGTTGCTGAGCAGAAGCCAGATTGACAGAAGGTTAGATCTTCATTAAGATGGTGCATATATTGTGAATCTTTTCCTTTATTTTAAATATTGTTTGATAAATTGAGATGGGATATTATCTGATAGGATCTGATGTATCACCAGTTTTAGAATAAGAATATGATGAATCACCATTTTTAGGAAGTGGAAAAATTACCTTTGCAATTTTCCACTGGGAAAATGAAGCTGTAGAGGAAAAGACTGGTATCATAATAATAGGGACTGGAAATAAGCAGTTAGTCATCAATGAAAACATATGATTTTTTGTAAATTTAAGGAATATACAACAGTAATTTGACTGGTTCCAAACTGAACTGTGTAGCGTCTGTCAGCTCAGTCACTGAGATGTAAATTTAAACAACACATCAAAGGAGCTAAAGAACTAATTAAATAAACCTGACTTCTATTAGAAAATGTACCAGGAAGTGGATGGTAATCCTAATGGAAGCATTTGTAGGGGAAGAAGGAATGACCAGATTATTCATGCTGAGGTCATATCTAAAATCTTATTGGTAACATTGGGAAATTAATTTTGGGGAGTGATGCAGCCTTATCTTCAACTTGTACATTCAATATCACCAAATCATATTTGAAGTTTAAATTAGCTTTGCATTATTAAGCAATACAAATGTTAGTGATTGCAAAGCATATTTGCTTTTTCCTCTGTGATCTTGAATATATGTCTGAAAACCCAGTTGTCATTACTCTTAGATCGCCTCTTTATGAAGTCCTCTCCTCTCAGTGTTCTATACAACCTCCTGTTGTAATTCAGATGCTATATGATGTTTTCAAAAGGAGGCTAGATAACCATCTATCTTTAATGATTTAGACACAACTACTCCTGCACCTTGGCAGGGGGTTAGACTAGATGAGCCTTATGGTCTGTTCTAACCTATGATTCTGTAATGCCTCTCTACAGTCAAATGTCTGGTACTGGCAAAATGTTTAGAGATGATACAGAAGGCAGAGGTGCTATCCACCCAGTGTGAGGCTTCTGATTTTTACGTGGCCAATGTTAAATCTGCTGCATTAAGGCTGAGCTGCAGCAGGGTGTCAATTTTTTTCTAAGCTGTGAAGTGTGCATTTATAATTTAATTCGTACATCCAGCAGAACCAGTTCTGTAATACAGAGAGCTAAATATTCATTCCAGCCAAAAATCACAACTGATTGAGAGTAATTCATAAACTGTGTGCAATTTCTTCCTGGGTTGTTTTTAAAATATTATCAACTCTATGAACATACATACTAGAGCCTGGATTATGTACTGTACATTCCCTCCATTTAGTACCAGTAACAGGCATAGTTCCGGTGACACAAGAACAGTACCTTTGTATTGAGATTCTTTTTGAGTTCTTGTTTGGAGATACTTGGAGAGATAGACTATCCCATGTGAAGATCTTAAAGCCTATGTAGTACAACCCTATTGAGGGTGGTGTTGATAGCGTTCTCAGGGTGAGGTGGAAGTGTACATTTTAATATGCACCTAGATGCTGCATTCAGTGGTGATTTAGAAATACATGAATAAGTAAGGTTCGTGCATTTGACTAACTGAAGTAGGTGTTACTATTTCTTTCTTGGTTATGAAATAGGTAAACTCTCAAGTTTACCTATTAAAATAAGCTGCCATTTTGTGACCTCCCACAAAGGTAATGTGTTCAATCATCTTTTTCTTAACCCCACAGTGTTTGTCTGTCTAACAGAAACTAGAACACTGTTTGATGATGAGCACTTTTAACTGGGTATCTTCTTTTCAGAACTTGTTTCAGCAGTTTGTCTTACTAGATTCATTAAGCTTGGAATGGTCTTCTGGGTTTTGGTTATATTCATTTAAAGTGCTGAGTTCACACACAGTACCTTTAAGGAGTGTTCCTGTGTCATTATTGTTTCTATTACAGTAGCTCTTAGAGACCCCAAACAAGATCAGGACCCCATTATAGGGGGCACTGTGTTATGCCAGGCATCGCTGCTCACAGCTGCCTGCAAGGTTCTGGATATCAGGTGAGGAATAAAAACACACCCACACCAGTTAGGTACACTTATCTTTAATCACGGCTTATGCTCCAAACAGCAACGGGAGACTCTAGGGTGCTCTGCAAAGCGGGCTGCCAGGGGATTTTGCCACACAATCCAGGTGGATTCATGGCTGAGTCTCATTGCGCAGTTTACATTTCAAGCTTTTATATGCAGCATAACATATCAGCTCTAACGTGCAGCTAGCAAAATTAGCAAATTTACAGCATGTGACCTTGCTTCCTAACTTTCCTCCTCTTTTGGCACCACAAACACATTCACATGGCCTTGCACAGCCTGTTTACCAAGCTGAGTAACGCCGCATATCAAACTAGTTCTGACCAAACCCGTCAAGCTCCTATCCCTATTCAACGCATCACAAATATCTTCCACGGCCTTCACACTATACAAACACTGAGGCTGTGTCTACACTGACAGCGGCAAAGTTGCCACCGTCAGATTGACTTATTTGAATTGACTGAGCGGTCAGTGAAGACCCACTCAGTTGATCCAGAAGTCGACGCCCTGCAAGTGGCGTAGCGCTGCGTCGATGGGAACGTGGTTCCCGTCAGCACAGTGCAGTGAAGACTGCGTGCAGAAGAGAAGCACAGCAGTCAACGGGAGTTATGCAAGTTTTCTGCGTAGTTTGCGTAACTCCTGTCAACTGCCGCCAAATCGCTGGGATAAGTGTAGAGCAAGCCATAGTGAGAGACAGTCCTTGCCTTCAGGATCTTACAATCTAAATAGACACTGGAAGGGGTGGGAGGGGAAACAGAAGCACAGAGAGGTGAAGTGACTTGATCAAGGTCACCAAATGAATCAGTGGCAGAGCTAGAAATAGAATTCAGATCTTCTGAGTCCCAGGTCAGTGTCTTGTCTCCTGGACTACACTGCTACAGGGACTGTTGTAGAATCCAGCTTGGTGAAAATATTTCTTTTATCTTAGTCGTTGACAGGAATGGATTTTGAGATGTGGCTAGCAACACTGGGACAAGTTATTTCATGGCCTTTAGGTGTTCCTATGTGAGCATTTATTTCATTTTTTCTCCCTCACCTAAGACAGGTGGAGGCTAAACTCTGCCTTAGTCAGCTGTGTCAGATTAAAATGGACAGCAAAATCTATCAATTCTATTATGCTGACTGATTGTTTTTATAAAAATATTAAAAAAAATAAAAGAGGACCATTCTTATTTTGCTGGTTTGATTAATCTTAATTTAGGAAAGAGTTAAATGTTGGTTTGAAGATTTGTTTGATCCTAATTATGTTCCAGATAGCTTAAGACATTTAGGGTGGTTGGTAGTGTTTATTTTATTGTTCTTCCCTTGGTAGTTATTTTAATGAGCATCCATGATTTTTTCTCTCCCTTTCTACTGTTTGGTGGTGATTCCATTTATTCTTGTTTCAGAAGAACGTGATTCTCTGATGATGCTATATATCTGATATATGGTCATAGTTGTATTGGAGAGATAAAGTGGGTGAGGTAATATCTTTTGTTGGACCAACTTCTGTTGAGACGCACAAGGTTTTTCTTTAAGTCTTGATAAGCTCTGAAAAATCAAGAAAACAGAGACTTCCCATTTCCTGGATTTGGAGAAGTAGGATGTCCCTCCTTTCCCCCCTCTCCAGAAGTTCCATATTACAATAACCATTTCTCTGCCCAAGGAAACTGGATGTACGGTATCCTCTAGAGCCATTAGCTATTTCTCTTGGTCAGACGAAGGTCACTTGAGCAGTGCAGGAACCGATCACTTTCTCAACCTTACTCCTAACCCTGGGAACTCAGGATCTGAATTCACGTGTTGTTGCTTTCTACATTTTGTTAAAATTTTATGTGAATTTGATACTCTTAACAGTCAGTGTAGCAGCTGGGTGAGCTTTATTACATAGTAACAGTATTGTTTAAAAGCACATGCCAGATGTTGGAGCTTATTGTCCACAACCATCAGTCCATATAAAATGCAGCTGGCTCAGATAATCTTTGTTGCCCATTGTTCTGACCATATCATGTTTTTTCTAATTCCCCTGGTCAGCTTCCTCCATCTCATCAGATTCAAACTTCTTGTCTTCACCTTGAAGTCCCTTCACAACTTTCTACCTCCCTCAACTGTTCGTATCTCTTATCAGATTGCTCCCACCCTATCTGCTTCACTGATGTCAGCCTTAAACACCCATTTGTCCACTTCTCCCACAAATGTTTCTGAACCATCTTCTGTGCTGTCCTGTATGAATGGAACTTTCTCCCTGAACTGATCAATAAAGCGACTATTCTCCTTCCTCAAGACCCACTTTTTTTGTAATGCCTATAAATAATTTCCAAACTAATTTTGGATGGGGTGTGGGACAGTGAGAGACAGATGATATTTTTTGTTTAGGTTTAAAAATATAGAGCTAAATCTGGAGCCATTGAGTTGTGCACACTAGCTATGTAATTTAAAGCACTTAATGTTGCTACCGTTAACCTCCTCTCCACCTCTTCCTTTCCATCCTACTGTTTGTTACATGCTGTGCATCATGTTTCAAATTAGATTGCTAGCTCTTTGGGACATAGATCATATCTTTGTACAATGCCTAACACAGTGGGGCTACAATCTTAATCGGGGCCATTGGACATTACCACAATACGAGTAATAATTAATAACCTGTATAAAATCTTACAGTCTAGTCCAAGATTTTAGACTCTTAAAGTCTTAGATAGAGTCTAATAATTCATAACATGTATAAATCTTAGAGATAGTCCATCTGACCTAAGGGCCTATTAATTATGTTCTGCAGCATAATGTGAGAGATGTGGTGTAGCTCTTGGTCTCAGTTTTGGCAAGTGCTGTGGAAGCAACATTCAGAACTCTTTGTACAGAGAGAGAGCTAATCTCTTGCGCTAATTAACAGCGACTCTTTTATTTAAACCATATTTGCTGGAGCAATCTCAAAACCACTTCAAGGCTAAAACTGTAGTTTAGCTGGCCTTTGAATGTATTTATGCTAGACTTAAAATTGTCCGTTGTTGCTGGCACTGGTACAATTCAACCAGTGATCGAAACAGTGGGAGCACTAGTGTGGAACAGCCCTCACCATTATGTCTTCTAGACTTAGTCTGAATAGTGGCTGCAGCTGACTACCTATCTATACTAGCACTCCCACTAGTGGTAGTAATAGCAAGAAAAATGTTATTATTTGGTTTTATTATAAAAAATCCTAGAAGCCTCAACCAAAAACATGGTCTCGTTAGGTGCTGTACGTACACTAAGGCCTTTTCTACACTAGAAAGTTTTGTCGATGCAAGTAACAGCAATGATCAAAAAGCGCTGTAATTACAACGCTTGTGCCTGTCCACACAGCACTCATGTTGCCAAAGTGCATCCGCACTTGGTACTGTAGCATAGACAGTGAGAACAATGCACTATGGGCAGCCATCCCACTTTGCAACTCTCCATCCTGTGCTGCTAAGGGTTGTGGGAAGGTGGAGAGGATCGTAGTGCATCATGGGTGCAGGCTCAACATCCCATGATGCAGTGATTTCCGTCCCATCATTCCATTCCGATTGCTTTTCATGAGATTTTCAATGGCCCCAGTTTCCTAAGTGCCCACCATCTCTAACTGAAAGGATGAATCCTGCACTGCTCTCCACTGTTGCTGTCAGTGTTCCGAACACATCATGACTGGTTATACAGTATATCATGAGCTCCCAAACGGAACTGGAATCCAAGGCGCCTGACCTGCTGTGTGCCATGCATACACACATCGCTGGATTACTGTTTGTATTCACACAGAGCATCTGCACATGGTGCACCGCCGCTTTGGGGTGCATGTAACAAGCATTGAGTGTTGGAATCTCATCATTTTGCAGGTCTGGGATGACAAGCAGTGGCTGCAGAACTTTCAAATGCACAAAGCTATCTTCATGGAACTCTGCGGAGCTTGCCCCTGGCCTGCAACGCAAGGACACCAGAATGAGAGCTGCCCTCTTGGTGGAGAAGTGTGTGGCAGTCACCATGTGGAAGCTGACAACTCCAGAACCAGTTGTTCACTAATCAGTATGGATTTGGGAAGTCCACCCCTGGAGCTGTGTTGTTATAAGTGTGCAGGGCCATTAATTGCATTCTGCTACATGGACTGTAAGTCTAGGAAATGTGTGTGAAATAGTGGATGGCTTCACAGCATTAGGATTTCCTAACTGTAACGGGGTGATAGATGGCCCATGTATCCCAATTTTGGCCCCAGGCCATCTTGCGACGGAGTACATCAATAGAAAGAGGTACTTCTCTATGGAACTGCAGGCGCTTGTGAATTACCCTGGGCATTTCACTGACATCAGTGCAGGTTGGTCAGGGAAGGTGCATGATGTACGCATTTTCAGGAACAATGGCCTGTACAGAAAGCTGCAAGCAGGGACTTTCTTTACAGACCAAAAGATTCCAGTTGGGGGATGTTGAAATATCCATATTGATCCTGGGGGCACCCAGCCTATCCTTTATTGCCATGGCTCATGAAGCCTTATATGGGTAGCCTGGATAGCAGCAAGGAGTACTTCAATAACAGGTTGAGCAGGTGCTGAATGACTGTTGAATGTGCGCTTGGTAGATTAAAAGCTTGCTGGCGATGCCTGTATGGCCGGTTAGACCTAAATGAGGAAAATATTCCCATGATTATAGCCACCTGCTGTGTGCTCCATAATATTTGTGAATCTAAGGGTGAAAAGTTTCCCCCGGGTGGAGTGCAGAGACTGATCATCTTGTGGCTGACTCTGAACAACTAGATGTCAGGGCTATTAGAGGGGCACAACGGGGGGCCATTGAATCAGGGAGGCTTTGAGGAACTATTTTGACAATGAGCACCAATAAGGTATCTTTGTAAGCAGCATTGCCCCACGCTATGACTGCTATCCAGACTGCACTGTGTATCATTGTGAGGTGCAACCACCATATGCAAGAGACAAATAAAGATTGCTTGTTCTTTACAGAGTATGTCTTTATTAAATTACAGTTATTCACAACACACATGAAAAGCTGGGCTGGAGGGAGGAAAGCAGTGAGAGGCAGTGCGAGTTATAGCAGCTGAGTGTAAGTCCAGCTATCATTTTGGAAGGGGTGGAGTGAACGGTGTACTGAGACAGCCCAAGAGTTTGGTAGGAATGTGTGGGTGGAGTTTAGGGAGGGCATGGAAAGCAGATCTGCATTGGCTGGAGCAGGTTGCAAGCATGCATGAATTCAGTCTGCAGCATTATGAGTGATTTTAGCAGTTCCATTTGCTCCTTCCTGGCTTTTATCATGTGCTTGTCACCTGCCATGACTCGTTCCTGGTTTTCCCTCCTCTCCTGCCTATCATTTTTTTGATTTTCGGACACAGAGTGTCTCCATGCCCTTTTTTCTTTTTTTTTCCATCTCTGAGGACTGGAGGAGTTCTTGGAACATCTCCTCTTTGCTCCTCTGTGGTCATTTTCTTATCACCTACAGGCACTCTGTAGGTGTGGAGGGGTTTCCCCTCAAGGGCACATCTGTAGAAGCACAATAAACAATGAACAGAAGCATTATTGTGAGTGCAATGACAGCAGTAATGCATTACTGTAAAATACACCTCTTTCTCACTGTCCTGTGGCAAGCGCACAGCTCAATGATCAACCAGGGCCTAGTGAGTTGTGACTGTTCGGTGGAAGCACTCAAGCTGGGAAAAAGGTTCTGGGTGGTTGTTTGGATTTTGATACAGATAGGTAGGGACATAGTTTCAAATTGTGCCACCATTTTCCACAGATGTGGGCCATACAAGCTGATATCTCATTCCTCAGCATAAGCAGGGATGCTAGGGTGCATCTCCTTCATGCAAGCAGCTTCAAAGCGGGTCCCTCTGTTGCTTGCCTGTGTACTGCTTTGGTCCCTGCATAAGTGATTGCCAATTGGCACAGGAAAGTTTTCTATAACGGGGGAAGAAACAAAGCAGCTCTGCTGAGGAATCTGTGGCAGAAGATTGGCAAGTACCTCCAGGAAAGTTTCCTAGAGATCTTTCTGGAGGATTCCCATGAAATCTCAGTGTGCATTAATACACTTTTCCAGCGCACTGCCTAGCTGAACAGGGGAATGGAAGGCACATGCAAACACAGCTAATCTTGAGCATTCCTCTCTCTTCAACCAGCTGTATAATGCAGCAAAGCAAAGGACATGTAACTGAGCAGCATCAACTCAAAAGAATCACTTACCCGAGCACCCCACTCCTGTATCCTCCACGCCAGGGCTGGAGGGCTGAAACTGGCTTGAACCCTCTGGGGTTGAAAGAGGTCTTGGCTTCCCATGTCAGCAAATGACCTGGTCCCTTGCTCTACATCGTCCTTCAATTCAACTTCCTCATCCACGATTTTTTTATCAGGTTTGAGTCCGTTGTCTGCTGCCTTCGTGCCCATGAAGGTATCCATGGGTCTCTTGATGGTTGAGGAGGGGTTTTCCTGAGGATGGCTTCCAGCTCCTTATAGAAGCAGCAGATCTTTGGCTCTACACTGGGGCAATGGTTTGACTCCCTAGCCTTTTGGTACACCTGCCTCAGCTCTTTGATTTTTGCACGGTGCTGTAACATGTCCCGTTCATAGCCCTTCTCTGCCATTAAATGAGAAATTTGACCATATGTATCCATATTCCTTCATCTAGGGTGGAGCTGGGATGGCACAGCCTTCTCTCTCCCAATGCCAATCAAATCCAGAAACTCCAGTGTGTGTTTGGTGCATGGAGCTGCCATGGCCAGCTGGGAAGGTGCACTGTGAGCTCTCCACGCCGACCAAGCAGGAAGTAGAATTTCACAAATTCCTGGGACTTTAAAGGGACAGAGGTGGAAGGCTGCAGGGCAGTGGAGTTCAAATTGATGGCGGTCAGGAGGGACATTGTGGAACTCTTCTTGGAGACCATTTACTAGACAGAACCAAGCATGATGTCTACACCGATGCTTTGTTGCTAGAAGTTTGGTGCTAAAAGCTGTATACCTCTCATTGAAGTGGGTTTTTTAATCACAAAATCAAGGGAGTTGGGACTATGGGAGGTTGATTGAAATGTGTACACCACCACTGTTTTGACACAAAAAGCTGACTTTGGCCGACAAAAGTCTGTAGTGTAGACTGGGCCATAGTAAAACTCAGTCTCTGCCCAAAGGCTTACAATCTAAATCTAAATAGACAAGACAGACAAAATGGGGCAGAAAATAATTGTTATTATTTGGGAGGAAAGAAGTGTAAGTATACATAAAGTCTCAATAAATGGGGGATGGGGTTATTCATTTAAAAATATATATATATAATTGCAATCTGGCCTACGCCAGTGGTTAAAACTAGGTCAGAGTTTAATGTGGATGGAGCATAGAGGAGCTCCAAAAGGCAGTTTCATCTAGTCTTCCCTATTGGCTATAGATCTAGAGAGAGGAGGTTGGGAGGATGAATCAGGAAAGAATGCTTGCAGATGCCTCCATGTGAAAAATAACCAGAATTTAAAAATAGGAAGTGAAAAAATAAATTATTTTTTTCACTTCTCTTTTTAAACACTAACTTAAGATGTTTTGTAAATTGAACAGTTGAATTATTCATTGTCCCTGATTTTCGAAAGTAGAACCCTAGTGTATTTTATTTGGAAGATAGACTCTATAAAGTAAGAGAAACCTTTCTGGCAATTATGTGCATGCAAGCAACTGTGAGTTTTGTCATTTTTCCGACACTTCAAAAACATCTTTGATGTTTTTATATCTTAAACTGAAATAGTATCACTTTGTTGGGGTATAGCTCATCATGTGTAAGTTATAGATTTGTAAATATGAAAATAATTTGAAATCCAATAAAAGTTCTATACTTATTTTAAGAGACAAAGTTATTAGGATTTAAATCTGTCTCTGGCTGAAAATACTAACAACAAAGGTTGGAAAACCATGCTTCAAATAAAAACCCTCTACATCTGGCATTGTGTACAAATCACAGCTATATTATATTGGTTATCATTTACAGTCCCCATGACATACTTGTGATTGTTTTAAAATCATTTTGTTTTGTAGGTGACTTGGATGAATTCATGTTGAGTAATAATGATGTTGTGCTCAGAAGTATTGCTGAAGATCTTCGGAATTGCTTACCCATTAAAGCAATGCTTAACTCGGAGCATCTAGCTATTCAAAAAGTAAGCTTGCCATTCTGATCTCTCTCTGCTGCACCACAGCACTCACTCGGAGATTGTAATGGTTATAGTGGTGGCAACATGGTCTATTTTTTAGGACATTGGATTGGGATTTGGGACACCTCGGTTCTGTTCCTAACTCTGCCACTGCTTTGTTTTGTGGCCTTGGGAAATGCACTTCACCTCACTGTGCTTCAGTAACGTATTTGGGGCAGGGCTTGTCTTTTATTATATGTATGAAGAGTGCCCAGCACAATGGGGCTAACCTAGCTATGAGATGATGATCCCTGGTTGGTGCCCTTAGGTACTATTACAGTACGAACATGAAATAATATTAACACTGAAAATATAGGGTCTGTGGTGTGGTGGCACTACAATGCAGGAAATACAAGTTTGGCTTCCTTGTTTTCTGAGATGTTAGAGTCTGGAATAGGCAGGATGCTCAGTTCCTGTGTATTTGGGGGGTGGAGAAAAGGAGCATCCTTTCTACTTAAGCACCTCTTCTGTCCACTCCAGCAATGGAGCCAATATATTCCTGAAGCAGCAGTATGTAGTTCTTAACTGGAAAAATGGATTCGCACTGCACACCAGGGCTTTGAGGGGAGGAAAGAGGAGGTAGGGGGATGCTTGAGGAATGCACCCTCTTGGACATTATTGTGTTTGCCTTTTTATCATTTCATCTGATTGAAAATTATACGTGCATTAATCAATGGAGTTTTTGATTCGGAAACATTAAACATGAAGATGTACTACTTTAGACAGTTAAAGTTGTAAGAGAAGCAGAATTACCCTACTGTGCTTCTGGGGTGAGTAATGAGACATTCAGCTCTCCACCCTCTAAATGTAAGTCACTTCTTCCTTTGTCCAGATTGTAAAATGTCCCGTCCCTAGTATATCGCCTTCAGTTGTCTCCTGGATATTAAAAGCCCCAGCTGTCCCCCACCCAGCTGCTCAAACCTCTAGCTTTCCCTTGCAAATTTCTACAGAGCCGTTACTTGTCAGTTGAAAATTGAAGGCCGAGTCTGTGTACAGGAATTGCATTTATTTAACCAAACTGGTTTTAAATAAACCAATCTCTGCAATCCCTACTGGGTGGACCCTATTTTAAGTCAGTTTGAATGACTTAAATCACCTTATCTTAATTTGGTTAGACCAGCTCTAAATTTTGGAGAAATATATATTAAATTTAATATAAAATACATAAATTACACAAATACCAATGAACTGGTTGGACTGAACTTTGGGGGAAGGGCGAGAGTGTGTGGGAAAGTAGTGCCACATCATTCCAGGGTTCCTAATACATAATTTAGGTCTACCACATTGCATAGGGCACAGTCTGGACCTTTAAGTTTTGTTTCAAAAAACCAAATCACTGTATAAAGTGAAATTAAGAGATTTGGCAATTATTTACTTAGATTTCATCCTCTTTTTCAGATACTTCAGCAGCCAGAGTCGACAGTTCATGTTGATGCATTCCTTTATGATGATGACAATATTGATTCATTATGTGAGAAAGGGAAAATGAGTAGAAACTATTGTGTAGTGTGTGGCTCACACAAGACCGCACCTTTAGGTAAGCACCATGTTGTGAGTGCATAAGCCAAGTAGTTATGTTGGCTGATGTGTGAATTCACACATTTTATATCTGTTAAAAGTAGCTATTTTATATCTGTTAAAAGTAGTCATGCAGTAGCTCAGCTGAGCAACAGACCATCCAGCTGATTGATGTCTTTGGCCATGTCAGCTCTATAAGTGCTCTACCAGTATAGGTATACTGGCATGCTATACCAGCAAAGTGTTCCTAGGGCGAAAGCAGTTTATACTTGCAAAACTGCATTTTTGCCAATGTAACTTCTTCCAGTCCTCTCCCTCTCCAAAGCAAAATAAGCTATACTGGCAAAAGCACAGCTTTCCTGATATAACTGTGGCTAAACTAGGGTTTTTTGCTGGTATAGCTATATCAGTCAAGGATCACACATCCTCATGCCCATGACTGACTGATAGGCCAGAAGTCTGTAGTATAGACATGGCCTTTGTCTTTCCAAATTGGCATAGTCAGCAGGCCAGATTTTTCCCCATTCTCTGCGTGGGAGAGAGCACAAGAAGCCTCTTGAACACCTAAGCCAAACACACTTGCATGTTTGCATAAGTGACACTAGCCAGCCACAAAGGGGGCTGGAAGGAGGCAAGGCTATGGATTGTTGAAGAGGGAACTGCATGCACCAGTGTCAAAGAAATGGCACAGTGGCTTCCTTCTCCATTTTCATATGTAGGAACACTAGGAGGTACAGTGCCTCTGAGAACTGCTGTTTGGCACGAGGCAGCTCTGTGCTACGCCAAAGCAGAGCAGGGCATTTAAGATGCAAGGGATAAATACTTTATTGCAGTAACATTCAGTGTTCTAAAAGCTATCTGTTCCAATTTAAAATATTTACACACTTCCTTGTGAATAAATATATTGTTGTTACATTGAGATCTAAGGTACTGTGGTCAGTTGTAATACTCAGAAGCATTCACTGCCATTAATGTATAGTTACTTTCAAGGTAAATAATTAGTAGAGCTGCGTGGAGAAAGGTAATTCTGTTTTTCAGAGGATTTTGGTTTTCAGAATTTGGTTTTCTTCCAATTCAGAATGAAAACCAAACATTTCAAAATTCTCCCCAAAAGGGAGTGGAGCACGGATGCCAAGGCAGTCCAGCAGGGGGCTGAAGAGCTGGGCAAGTGAGCTGGCAGGAAAGCAGGCTGTGGTCCATCCAAACTGTTGCCTGGATTCCCTCAAACATTGTCAAAATCAAATTGTCTCCATGAAACATTATAAATTTGACAAATCAGCAAATTCCAGTGAAAAAATATTTTGTTTGAATTTTTCCAACCGGCTCTAATAATGATAGTTAACTTCTCTATAATTGAGGAATGGTGCTGATTCAACTAAATTAATCTAGTGACCAAGGCTCGTTGTACACTAAAAAGTTAGGTCGACCCAATTACATTGTTCAGAGTGTGAAAAATCCACACCTGGCTGATCTAGTTCAGCTGGCCTAACCCCTGGTGTAGACAGCACTAAACTGACAGAAGAATTCTTCCATTTATCAGGCTATCACCTATCATCAAAGTGGATTACCTATGTCAATGGGAGAGCCCCACCAATTGGCGTAGATGGCATCTGCCCTGAAGTGTTGCAGTCATGCAACTACAAAGCTGCAGCTGTGCTGCTGTAGTGTTTCAAATGTAGACACGCACTAAGTTGTAGCAGAAGGCACTGTAGACTAAGATGGTTGGTGGAGCTCACCATTGAATAGGAAATAAGAATTAAAATATGATAAAAGGAGAGAACTGTGACAGTCGGGTTATGCTCTGCTGAATATTTTGCTCTGGTGAATGTTGCCCATGTAACATCTTTGTTCTGTTCTGCTTTTATTCCCCAGAGTTTATTTCTCATTCCTTTTCCCTCATGGAACTGAAGTTTATTTATCAGTATGTATTACCTGACCTGACAGGAAAGATTCTGATTGATGTTGGCTCCAGGCTTGGTGCAGTACTATTTGGGGTAAAATCCAGCACGGGAATTCATATTCTGTTTCTGTGCCATACTTTTCCCCTTCTCCAGCTAGCAGCTTTCATTGTTCCATACTTTATCATGGTCTGAGGACAACTATAGCATGAAACAGCCACACAGAAAGAGGTGTTCTACTCTTGTACACTCAGTTTTCTTTCTGCTTCCCACAGAGACCAAAACATAATCAATCTCACTTACCAACTTTCCTCCACAAATCATGAGAATCTGTCATCTAATAGTGTAGTATATTGCTATCATACACCCTGGCTGCTTTTTTGTTTGTTATGGCTCAGTCTTTCATTGCTAAATTAATGTTCTCTTTCCTGTCCTTGACCACATATACTGTTTAGTTTTGGGAAATCCCATTGTGAAACTGAGAAACTCTTACATTGCATTGAGGCTATGTCTATACTGACGGTGGCAAATTCACCGCCATCAGAGCGATGTCTCTGGATTGACTGAGCAGTCTGTGTAGACCCACTCAGTTGATCCAGAAATTGACGTAGGAAAACCACCTCCGTAAGTGGCGCAGCGCAGCGTGGACAGCACGCGGAACAGACGCAGCGAAGTCGATGGGAGATGTGCAAGTTTTTTATGTATCTCCTGTCGACTGCCGCCAAATCCGGAAGGTAAGTGTAGACTAGGCCTGAGATACTTAGATATGAATTTGTCTCTTAGCTCAGTGTTTCTCAACCTTTTTGATACCTGGGACCAGCTTGGTGCCTTCCTAAACTGTGTCAGGGAAATCTCAGGGACTGGCGCCAGTCCACGGATTGATCATTGAGAAACACTGCCCTAGCTAACACTTAAAACATTTTGTCCTGTAAAATACTTTTTCAATAAATTCAAGTGTAATTTCAGCTTGCTGTTGGCATATTCGGTACAGTGTATGGCCAACAGCAGCGCAAAACATACATAGATGTAAACTATATCAATTAATACAAGTTTCTTAACAAGGTCAGTGGCTTCTTTGGGGCCTGATCTTGGAACCACTTGAACATGTAACTCTACTCATCTGAATAATCCAATTTGGGATTACTCATATGAATAAAATTACTCCCACATGTGAATGTTTGCAGGATTGTGTCCTCAAATGATAACATTTTGTTGTCAGTTACTGGATTTATTTTTAAGTTCTGGAACATTTATATCGTTATAATGAAAGAAAGCCTCAAGATAAAGCAGCAACATAGTTAAAAGAGAGGTTCTCTTTTTCATCATATTCTTGGCTTGTATTTCAGAAGTGGCAATTTGCCACATTTTATGTGGATAGGTTGCCTTTCTAGCCAGAGGGCTGAAGGGTTTCAGAAAGCTCTAATAATGGAATTGCAGTACATTGACATCTCTAACATTCTGTGTTTGTCACACTTTTTTTAAACTTTCCTATAATAGTTAAATGTAATTATAATGTTCATCGTAGAATAGTTAAAGTTGCAACATTTTACCCATTATATGGGGTTTTTGGGAATTCATGTTTTCTAAAAAATTCTTCTTTTGGACAGAAACTTTCCATGATTAGTTTCAGTCCAAAGATTAATTGTTTTAGAATAATTTTTAGAAAATTTAATTTAAGCATTTTTGAGTTATCGGTGAGAGAGAAATTGGTTTATATTTTTACCAAAGAGGTACTTTTAAAAAAAATACTGTGTCTATAAGTAATATTGTTCAGTCTAAGAGGAAAATCCTATTCGGAGCACTCCCATCCCTTTATAGGTGCAAACTGGACTTTCACATAGCACTGTATGGCGTGAACTCCAGATTCATACAGTTCGTGTGAGTTTGTATTGTTGGATTTTTCTGTTGCATTCTGTCCTCCCTCAACAAACCAATAAATAAACAAATGCATAAATAAAAACTCCTCACAGTCTTTGTGTGTTAATTCCCCTCCCCTCTTCAGTTTAGTTTTATAATTTAGTTTTTGGTAACTTTAATTATTTTTTCCCATTTCCTTAAGTCAATTTCCATGTTTCTACCAGTAGAAGTGGAACTGGATCTGTTGCTTGCTTTCCTTTCTTACCTAGGCTATCAGCTCACATCTGTTTTTTCATGACGATATTCATAAAACATTAACTGTAATTACCAAGAGGGTCTTAATCCTGGAAAAATATGTAGTTGTTCACTGTAGTGCATTTCCTACCTTTATGATTTAAGACACCTTTTAAAAATTTTTAACAACCCCATAATACACTTTTTTTTAACCTGCCCCTAGCCATAAACTTTCTTTGTTTTTCACTTTATAACGTTCATTCCCCTTAGTTTTTCCATATTAGGTTAGAAGAAATCATTTTACAGACACCTCAATTACTACATTTCCTTTTCTTATTTTAGGGCTATCTTTACAGCTCAGCATCCCAGATATATGGAGTGGAAATGAATGCGGACTTTTGCCAGTTGCAAGAAATGATAATTGCAAAATACCAATTCACGAACAGAGTAAAGGTGACTAAATACATTTTATAGTGTGTATTTTTTTTAACCAACTGTATAGTAGATTAGTTAATTCTATTCAGATGAAAGAGGCTGATAAAATTGTTGTTCTAAAGATAAATCTCTACTTTGTTGGTTTGATTTTTAAATAAAACAAAGAAACCTTAATGTCCATTAAAATTGACAAGGGTTTAAAAAATTTTGTTAAAATATTATAATAATATTTGTTGACTCGTTCAGCCTTTTATCTGAGTATGGCTCAATCTGCCAGCTGACCCAAACAAGTGCATACTGGTCTCATTAAAAATCAGTGGAAGTTCTGCCACTGTTTCACCAGGATTAAGCCAGTATATGACATGTTTATATCTAGAATGATAAGAAAAACAAGAGGCATCTGGGATTTCCACATTTTATTAAAAATAGCAAAGATACTGTCAAGGATTTGCATTTGAGTAAAGCCAAAGAGCTGCAGGCTACCAACAATGGGTGTTGTATTTCTTTATTAGTTTCCTTGGAACCGAGAATTTCAATTCGCATTAATGCACGTGTATGTCAGAAAAAACAGAAAATGTTCCAAGCAAACTCAAACCATTAATATACCGAGGTCACCATTCTCATAATGAGAAAAACAGTCCCTTTATGGGAGTGTCTGAGACCATGTGAAAGGTCTTGTGGCCAAAGGCAGTGAATAAAACAAATTAGGTAAAATCCTGGTGTGACCTGTCCTGGGGTAGGATAGACCACCTGAAAATGCTACAGTCAGGGCAGGCTGCAAAAGGAGAGCAGATTTTCCCAGCACTGGGTGCGTAACACGGAAGTTAGACTTCCCAGCCAACCACAAACAATGTTTCTGATTCCCTATCAAGGTTATCAAGAAGATAAAACAAAAAATACACAGCTTCTTTTGCTGCATTTCAGTCTCTGACTCCCAATCAGCCACTAGGTCCAGTAAAGAGAGAAGTCTTTACAACTCTATGCTCTTTACCAAAAAGTTCTCCTGACCCCAAAGGGTCAGCCACATAGCCAGATCAATATAAGTTTGGATCTTACCCAAAATACCATGCTACCAGCCAATCCTTTAGTACCTAAAATTAAAGATTTATTATAAAAGGAAAGAAACAAACAAGGTGAGAGGTGTTATGAGTAAAGCAATATATACATAAAAATGATTTGAAAGTCTACATCTATCAGGTTTTCAGTAGAATTGTGGAGTTTGCAGGCCTGTACAGTCCCTCTGGTGTACATCCAGTACCTGGATGGGTCTCAGTCCTTTGTTTCATAGCTTCGATTGCAGATGAGTTGATCCAGAGGTAGGAAGCAGGCATGAAGACTGAAGGCAAACAACATGGATGAGGTGGTGCAGCTGCCTTTTATAGTGGATTGCCACATGGCTTGTTTCAAACACAAGCCCTCAGCACATCGCGTGGAAAAGCCTCAGACTAGAATCAGAGAGTCTCCGACCACAGGGCATGTTCTTACATGTTGGTCATTCATCAGGTGCAACCTGTCTTCTCTCTCTGGGCCCATTGTACCTGTGGGTTTCCTTAATGGGCCATTAAGCAGGCTAGTGCTGCAGCCGTCCTGTCTGAGGGTCGCCCAGGAACGCAAGTTGAAATACAGATATGTCAAACGTGTCCATAACGTTCCATACAAATATGACACATAAACTATATCATCTTACTTAGCAAATTATAACCTTTCTAACAGTACCTGATGGGATATCTCATATGAATTATTGTAAATTCTGAAATATTGAAGTTAAGTAATATCATAAATGGTCCCCCTAATCCAGACAGTGTCACACCTGGCCCTACAGAAGTCAGTGGCAAAACTCCCAGAGTATGCCTACACAGCAGCTGGGAGTGAGCGCAGACTGGGTAGACCCAGTGGA